>CM076965.1:39783960-39844911 GCA_039105355.1 Benthosema pterotum | reverse complement strand
TAGTACACGGTCTCGGATGCCATGCTATAGTATGGCGTTTTTCGTTGTTTTTGAGCGTTTTTGAAAAATGTCGAAATCGAAGAAAAACCATGGGCTATAGTACATAGTCTCGGACGCCATACTAAAATGGCGTTTTTCGTCGTTTTTGAAAAAATGTCGAAATGGAAGAAAAACCATGGGCTACAGTACACGGTCTCGGAGAGTTTTTGAGCTTTTCGAAAAAATGTCGAAATCGAAGAAAAACCATGGGCTATAGTACACGGTCTCGGAGCGTTTTTGAGCGTTTTGAAAAAATGTCGAAATCGAAGAAAAACATGGGCTATAGTACACGGTCTCGGAGCGTTTTTGATCGTTTCGAAAAAATGTCGAAATCGAAGAAAAACCATGGGCTATAGTACACGGTCTCGGAGCGTTTTTGAGCGTTTTGAAAGAATGTCGAAATCGAAGAAAAACCATGGGCTATAGTACACGGTCTCGGACGCCATGCTATAGTATGGCGTTTTTCGTCGTTTTTGAGCGTTTTTGAAAAAATGTCGAAATCGAAGAAAAACCATGGGCTATAGTACACGGTCTCGGAGCGTTTTTGAGCGTTTTGAAGAAATGTCGAAATCGAAGAAAAACCATGGGCTATAGTACACGGTCTCGGACGCCATGCTATAGTATGGCGTTTTTCGTCGTTTTTGAGCGTTTGAAAAAAATGTCGAAATCGAAGAAAAAACATGGGCTATAGTACACGGTCTCGGAGCGTTTTTGAGCGCTTTGAAAAAATGAAGAAATCAAAGAAAAAACATGGGCTATAGTACACGGTCTCTGATGCCATACTAAAATGGTATTTTCCGTTGTTTTTGAGCGTTTTTGAAAAAATGTCGAAATCGAAGATAAACCATGGGCTATAGTACACAGTCTCGGAGCGTTTTTGAGTGTTTCAAAAAAATGTCGAAATCGAAGAAAATCCATGGGCTATAGTACACGGTCTCGGACGCCATGCTATATTATGGCGTTTTTCGTCGTTTTTTGAAAAAATGTCGAAATCGAAGAAAAACCATGGGCTATAGTACACGGTCTCGGAGCGTTTTTGAGCGTTTTGAAAAAATGTCAAAATCGAAGAAAAACCATGGGCTCTAGTACATGGTCTCGAACGCCATACTAAAATGGCGTTTTTCGTCGTTTTTGAAAAAATGTCAAAATCGAAGAAAAACCATGGGCTATAGTACACGGTCTCGGAGCGTTTTTGAGCATTTTGAAAAAATGTCGAAATCAAAGAAAAACCATGGGCTATGGTACACGGTCTCGGAGCGTTTTTGATCGTTTCGAAAAAATGTCGAAATCGAAGAAAAACCATGGGCTATAGTACACGGTCTCGGAGCGTTTTTGAAAAAATGTCGAAATCGAAGAAAAACCATGGGCTATAGTACACGGTCTCGGAGCGTTTTTGAGCGTTTTGAAAAAATGCCGAAATCGAAGAAAAAACATGGGCTATAGTACACGGTCTCTGACGCCATACTAAAATGGCATTTTTCGTCGTTTTTGAGCGTTTTTTAAAAATGTTGAAATCGAAGAAAAACCATGGGCTATAGTACACGGTCTCGGAGCGTTTTTGAGCGTTTCGAAAAAATGTCGAAATCGAAGAAAAACCATGGGCTATAGTACACGGTCTCGGAGCGTTTTTGAGCGTTTCGAAAAAATGTCGAAATCAAAGAAAAACATGGGCTATAGTACACGGTCTCTGATGCCATACTAAAATGGTATTTTTCGTTGTTTTTGAGCGTTTTTGAAAAAATGTCGAAATCGAAGATAAACCATGGGCTATAGTACACAGTCTCGGAGCGTTTTTGAGTGTTTCGAAAAAATGTCGAAATCGAAGAAAAACCATGGGCTATAGTACACGGTCTCGGACGCCATGCTATATTATGGCGTTTTTCGTCGTTTTTGAGCGTTTTTGAAAAAATGCCGAAATCGAAGAAAAACCATGGGCTATAGTACACGGTCTCGGAGCGTTTTTGAGCGTTTTGAAAAAATGTCAAATCGAAGAAAAAACCATGGGCTCTAGTACATGGTCTCGAACACCATACTAAAATGGCGTTTTTCGTCGTTTTTGAGCGTTTTTGAAAAAATGTCGAAATCGAAGAAAAACCATGGGCTATAGTACACGGTCTCGGAGCGTTTTTGAGCATTTTGAAAAAATGTCGAAATCAAAGAAAAACCATGGGCTATGGTACACGGTCTCGGAGCGTTTTTGATCGTTTCGAAAAAATGTCGAAATCGAAGAAAAACCATGGGCTATAGTACACGGTCTCGGAGCGTTTTTGAGCGTTTTTGAAAAAATGTCGAAATCGAAGAAAAACCATGGGCTATAGTACACGGTCTCAGAGCGTTTTTGAGCGTTTTGAAAAAATGCCGAAATCGAAGAAAAAACATGGGCTATAGTACACGGTCTCTGACGCCATACTAAAATGGCATTTTTCGTCGTTTTTGAGCGTTTTTGAAAAAATGTTGAAATCGAAGAAAAACCATGGGCTATAGTACACGGTCTCGGAGCGTTTTTGAGCGTTTCGAAAAAATGACGAAATCGAAGAAAAACCATGGGCTATAGTACACGGACTTGGACGCCATGCTATAGTATGGCGTTTTTCAACGTTTTTGAAAAAATGTCGAAATCGAAGAAAAACCATGGGCTATAGTACATAGTATCGGACGCCATACTAAAATGGCGTTTTTCGTCGTTTTTGAGCGTTTTTGAAAAAATGTCGAAATGGAAGAAAAACCTTGGGCTACAGTACACGGTCTCGGGGAGTTTTTGAGCTTTTCGAAAAAATGTCGAAATTGAAGAAAAACCATGGGCTATAGTACACGGTCTTGGACGCCATGCTATAGTATGGCGTTTTTCAACATTTTTGAGCGTTTTTGAAAAAACGTCGAAATCGAAGAAAAACCATGGGCTATAGTACACGGTCTCGGACCGTTTTTGAGCGTTTCGAAAAAATGTCGAAATCAAAGAAAAACCATGGGCTATAGTACACAGTCTCTGACGCCATGCTATAGTATGGCGTTTTTCGTTGTTTTTGAGCGTTTTTGAAAGATGTCGAAATCGAAGAAAAACCATGGGCTATAGTACACGGTCTCGGAGCGTTTTTGAGCGTTTCGAAAAAATGTCGAAATCGAAGAAAAACCATGGGCTATAGTACACGGTCTCGGACGCCATGCTATAGTATGGCGTTTTTCGTTGATTTGAGCGTTTTTGAAAAATGTCGAAATCGAAGAAAAACCATGGGCTATAGTACACGGTCTCGGAGCGTTTTTGAGCGTTTTGAAAAAATGTCGAAATCGAAGAAAAACCATGGGCTATAGTACACGGTCTCGGACGCCATACTAAAATGGCGTTTTTCGACGTTTTTGAGCGTTTTTGAAAAAATGTCGAAATCGAAGAAAAACCATGGGCTATAGTACACGGTCTCGGACGCCATACTAAAATGGCGTTTTTCGACGTTTTTGAGCGTTTTTGAAAAAATGTCGAAATCGAAGAAAAACCATGGGCTATAGTACATGGTCTCGGAGTGTTTTTGAGCGTTTTGAAAAAATGTCGAAATCGAAGAAAAACCATGGGCTATAGTACACGGTCTTGGACGCCATGCTATAGTATGGCGTTTTTCAACATTTTGAGCGTTTTTGAAAAAATGTCGAAATCGAAGAAAAACCATGGGCTATAGTACACGGTCTCGAGCGTTTTTGAGCGTTTCGAAAAAATGTCGAAATCGAAGAAAAACCATGGGCTATAGTACACAGTCTCTGACGCCATGCTATAGTATGGCGTTTTTCGTTGTTTTTGAGCGTTTTTGAAAAATGTCGAAATCGAAGAAAAACCATGGGCTATAGTACACGGTCTCGGAGCGTTTTTGAGCGTTTCGAAAAAATGTCGAAATCGAAGAAAAACCATGGGCTATAGTACACGGTCTCGGACGCCATGCTATAGTATGGCGTTTTTCGTTGATTTGAGCGTTTTTGAAAAATGTCGAAATCGAAGAAAAACCATGGGCTATAGTACACGGTCTCGGAGCGTTTTTGAGCGTTTTGAAAAAATGTCGAAATCGAAGAAAAACCATGGGCTATAGTACACGGTCTCGGACGCCATACTAAAATGGCGTTTTTCGACGTTTTTGAGCGTTTTTGAAAAAATGTCGAAATCGAAGAAAAACCATGGGCTATAGTACACGGTCTCGGACGCCATACTAAAATGGCGTTTTTCGTCGTTTTTGAAAAAATGTCGAAATCGAAGAAAAACCATGGGCTATAGTACATGGTCTCGGAGTGTTTTTGAGCGTTTTGAAAAAATGTCGAAATCGAAGAAAAACCATGGGCTATAGTACACGGTCTCGGACGCCATGCTATAGTATGGAGTTTTTCGTTGTTTTTGAGCGTTTTGAAAAATGTCGAAATCGAAGAAAAACCATGGGCTATAGTACATTATGGCTGGGACGATATGGGTACCTCACGATACGATACATATCACGATAATAGGGCCTCGATAACGATAAAAAACAATATTCAATATATTGCGATATTTGTGATATATTGCCTGAAATTCATCAGTGATATATCACGATACCTGTAATTGCAAAAAATAAATATATAAATAAAAAGGCAAAAACAGAAATTACTAGAGTACATCCTCAACTTTTGTATATTTTATTCTGATACCTAACTTTTTATTCTACTTCTTATAGGCAGCTAAAGCTTATATGTCTACTTTTCAAACCGATCATAATTCATACTGTAACTCATATTTTATGTCATTTAGAACCAATGGAATCTAATCAGCTCATGTGTTAAAGCCAATTCCCCAGTGCAGTAGCAGGTGCTCATGGTAATTTTAACCTTTTAAGTCAGCACACTATAGGGAGGATTATTAAAAAAGATATATAAAAACGTAGTAAAAATCACTGGATATACCTGAAGAATAAAAGGAAATCCCTAATCAGACACGTTCCAGACCTGTCTTCTTCATTTTCAATATTTACAGAAGAAAAAAGTATATTGCCTGATAATTATTTTCAAGGGGAAAAAATACCCTATGCCGTGTGCTGCCGCTCCGTGCAGGCAGCATGGAGGGAGACAAAGTTAGACTAAAGTTTAGTTTACAAGAAGACTTTCTGCTTTATGCTATGAGGATACTACAATTATTCTAAGAGAAGAGTTCCTACAACATCTAAAGCCATGGAGTATGTGTTGCCTTTTCGTTTGGAGCGTGGGACTTTCACTTTTCACTTTTCTGACGGAATTACTTTTAACAGCCTGCACATAAATACAGTGGACATCACAACGTAAGGTAGGTGATTAATCAACATGCGAATGCCGCGGTGAGTGGAACATGCGTAACAAGAGCAGATTTGAGACTCCGTTTCTCTTTCAATGTGAAGAGAAGCGCTGCGCTGTCGGATCATATTACAACTGTGTCTGTGTGTGTGTGTGTGTGGGGGGGGGGGGGGGGCAGACGGAGAGAGACAGAGAGAGAGTTTGTGTGTGTGGTGGTCCGTGCACGACATGCAACATAGAGCTGCTTTTTCCTCTCTCTCCTGCTATATTGCTATGTATGCTGCGTGTGTTTGTGTGTGGTGATGGTGATTGTGAAGAGGGAGCGTTCAGTGCTCTGTTCAGTGCAATCCTCCCCAATTTATCCCCATTTACGGACGCTCCGCGTCGCGTTTTTTCCTCACAGATTTATCGATATCTGCCGACGGCATATCGATTATTTATTGCGGGAGGAAGTATTGCAATATATCGATCGATATATCGATATTTCAGCACACCCTATAGTACACGGTCTCGGAGCGTTTTTGAGCGTTTTGAAAAAATGTCGAAATCGAAGAAAAACCATGGGCTATAGTACACGGTCTCGGACGCCATACTAAAATGTCGTTTTTCGTCGTTTTTGAGCGTTTTTGAAAAAATGTCGAAATCGAAGAAAAACCATGGGCTATAGTACACGGTCTCGGAGCGTTTTTGAGCGTTTCGAAAAAATGTCGAAATCGAAGAAAAACCATGGGCTATAGTACACGGTCTCTGACGCCATGCTATAGTATGGCGTTTTTCGTTGTTTTTGAGCGTTTTTGAAAAATGTTGAAATCGAAGAAAAACCATGGGCTATAGTACACGGTCTCGGAGCGTTTTTGAGCGTTACGTTTTTTCATCATTTTGAAGATTTTCGAAAAATGACGAAATCTGGCAAAAGTGCAAGGGTATAGCATTACAGTGTTGGTCAGCATGCCGTTTTTCACAGTTTTGAGCATTTTTGAGCATTTTCGAAAAAATGTCAAAATTTCGAGAAAGAAAACGTTTTTTCATCATTTTGAAGATTTTCGAAAAATGACGAAATCTGGCAAAAGCGCAAGGGTATAGCATTACAGTCTTGCTCAGCATGCCGCTTTTCACCGTTTTGAGCATTTTTGAGCATTTTCGAAAAAATGTCGAAATTTCGAGGGGAAAAAAACGCAAGGCTATAGCCTTACGTTTTTTCATCAATTTGAAGATTTTCGAAAAATTACGAAATCTGGCAAAAGCGCAAGGGTATAGCATTGCAGTCTTGCTCAGCATGCTGTTTTTCACCGTTTTGAGCATTTTCGAAAAAATGTCGAAATTTCGAAAAAAAAAACCGCAAGGCTATAGCCTTACGTTTTTTCATCATTTTGAAGATTTTCGAAAAATGATGAAATCTGGCAAAAGCGCAAGGGTATAACATTACAGTCTTGCTCAGCATGCGCTTTTCACCGTTTTGAGCATTTTTGAGCATTTTCGAAAAATGACAAAAAAATGCTGAAATCTGGCAAAAACGCAAGGCTATAGCCTCATGTTCTTGCACAGCATGCCTTTTTTCATCATTTTGAGCATTTTTAAGCATTTTCGAAAAATGTCGAAATTTCGAAAAACCGCAAGGTTATAGCCTTACGGTTTTTCATCGTTTTGAGGTTTTTCAAAAAATGACAAAAAATGACGAAACCTGGCAAAAACGCAAGGCTATAGCCTTACGGTCTTGCACAGCATGCCATTTTTCATCATTTTGAGCATTTTCAAAAAATGTCGAAATTTCGAAAAACCACAAGGCTATAGCCTTACGGTTTTTAATCGTTTTGAGGTTTTTCAAAAAATGACAAAAAATGACGAAATCTGGCAAAAACGCAAGGCTATAGCCTTATGGTCTTGCACAGCATGAAGTTTTTCATCAATTTGAGCATTTTTGAGCATTTTCAAAAAATGTCGAAATTTCGAGAAAAAAAAACGCAAGGCTATAGCCTTACGTCTTTTCATCGTTTTGAGGATTTTCGAAAAATGAAAAAAAAAAAAAAAAAGACGAAACATGGCAAAAACGCAAGGCTATAGCCTTACGATCTTGCACAGCATGCTGTTTTTCATCATTTTGAGCATTTTTGAGCATTTTCGAAGAATGTCAAAATTTCGAAACACCGCAAGGCTATAGCCTGACGGTTTTTCAGCGTTTTGAGGTTTTTCGAAAAATGACAAAAAATGACGAAATCTGGCAAAAACGCAAGGCTATAGCCTTACGGTCTTGCACAGCATGCCGTTTTTAATCATTTTGAGCAATTTGAGCATTTTCAAAAAATGTCGAATTTTCGAAAAACCGCAAGGCTATAGCCTTACGGTATTGCACAGGATGCCATTTTTCATCATTTCAGGATTTTTGAGGATTTTCAAAAAAGGACAATTTTTTTTAAAAAGGTAAGGCTATAGCCTTGCGTTTTTTCATCGTTTTGAGGATTTTTGAAGATTTTCGAAAAATGACGAAATCCATACTATAATCAGGGAAATGTCTGTCCGTCCGTCCGTCCGAATGAATGAATGAATGAATGAATGAATGAATGAATGAATGAATGAATGAATGAATGAATGAATGAATGAATGAATGAACACAAATAACTCCGCGATGGCACCACCAATCGCTGTAAGTTTTCACACAGCGTTCACCATAATATCAGGAGGAGAGTGACAAAGCCCTTTTGCCAAATTGACACACCGTTGATTTATAATGAATTTATTTGTGCATGAAAATTTCCCCATTAAGTTTATATGGGAAAGTCCGACGGGGCCCCCTAACGTTACACAATTCACAGGCCACCGTCATTGCTGTTACCCCACTGCTTTATTTCCACTGCTACACCAGCAACACAGCTAATAGTGGCCGCGGTGTTGTTGTCGGGGAGGAGGAGGAGGAGGAACAGGAGGAGGTTCTACAGTTGATCGCATTTGTGACTACATCGTACAACGGCGGTGTTCGCTAAAAACACGCAGATCTACAAGCTAACAGCAGCCGACTCTTGCATGGAAGAGAAACCAGGTGCAACGGACAGGTTGCATGCCGAGTACAGCCTAACTTCTTCGGAATTCCCTGCACGGGGCATATCGTATTGTCACTCCCAGCACTGCGCGCTTGGTCTGCTACTCTACTAGCTCACCGACCGCTGTATTCACATGATATGATGTTTACTTCCACAGCAACTTTAGCACCTGCGTGTGTGTGTGTGGGGGGGGGGGGGGGGGGGGGGGGGGGGGGGTTAATCGCCGAAAACGTCATACTATAGACTTTTTTTTGTTTTGTTTTTTTTTTGAAAATCCTCCAAAATCCTCAAAATGATGAAAAACGGCATGCTGTGGAAGACCATGTACTATAGCCTGTCGTTTTTGCCAGATGTCATTTTTTGAAAATCGTTGAAAATGACATGTCCTTTTTTCTCAATTTCGATACATTTCGAAAATCCTCAAAAATGATAGAGTTTTATAGACAAGTATAATAAAATTAAAATCAATTCTAAACACAACCGGAAGCCAATGCACAAAACGGGAGTAATATGTTCGGGAGGACGGGAGTAATATGTTCTCTCATCTTAGTTTTAGTTAAAACTCTCTGGGTGCCGCATTTGCAATCTATAAGTATGGAGTACCAGAACAGTAAGGAACCAGGGGCCATTGTATTCTATGAAAGGGCAAGAAAATATATATCATGTAAATGCTGTACAACACATTGTGCAGGGCACCGCAGGGAATTGAACCCCGTTCCGGTAAACCAGAAGTACCACAACCGGTGCCTTTTGCTTACAGGTTGCTTTACAGGTCTACTCATTTAATTAACAGTAAAGTAATTTCCACAATTTACATTGAAGCAAATAATTATATAAAGTTATAGAAAGACAAAAAAAACAGAGAAGCACCAAATTAACATCAACAATGTCGTCTGTTCTGACAATTTCTCAATGTCAAATGTCACACAAAATAATGAGTTGACGCATTTCAAATATTAAGTGATTATATTGTTATGGTACCATAAGGTTCACAGATGACTTACTCATCTGTACGGGAACATCCTGCAGCCAAAGTCACTCATTAATGACTTTAAGAAAGCAGCCGACACGATGAGGACGTGAACGTGAACGTGCTCCATCGCAGTCGCCACAGAAGCCCAACATAGTTAAGAAAGCAGGCGACACCAACGGGGCCCACCTCTTCCACTGGCGTCTCTGGTTTCCATGGTGAGGCTCATCTACAGCGTAGTAGCGTACCTCTCGTCCACATTGTTAGCAAGATGCGAAAAGCTGCGTTTTACTATCAGAGGAGAGGCTACGACAGCCATGAGGCTTATACTGTATATCGAGCACAGAGCCATTCATCCAGGGCTGGATCTCGAGGGGGGCAGGGGTGGGCAGAGCCCACCCAAACGTGCATCCTGTCCACCCAATGAAAGGTAACATCAGTCGTTTTCAACCAGTAGTCCGGGGACAGCGTACAGTGTAAAAATGAAACCGTACAGCGTAAAAGCTGTACGGACCACTATCAAATGGTGGTCCATGGCTCAAATGCCGAATAAATAAATAAATAAAAAGATTGAAAACCACTGTTGTACGTTGCATGTTGGACAGGCTATTGAAAACAAGAGAACTTATACACCCCAACCCCTACGGGAAAGAAAAGGTAACAAAATAACAAAACACAGCAGACTCAAATACAGGATTTAACAGGAGATGGAAACAAAAAAATGGCATTAGGTAAAAAAAAAAAATAGGTTTATTCATTTTCTGAGAATCCTCAAAAACAATGGAAAATAACATACTATAGTATGTCGTCGAACATCATGAGCAAATGCACCACCTCACCCACTCTTAAGTACCCGCCGCCAGGCACCAAGCAGTGGCATCTCACGTCCTCAAGGACCGACCTCCCGCCCATGGAATCCTCAGACACTCTGAAAAAAAGTCTAATTTAATGTCAGGGAGCTGCCAGGGGCCCCCGTACCGGCCCCGGCGGTCCCAGACAAAAAGGTTGAATCGAGGGTCAACTCTCAATAGAGGCAGACATACAAGACCATGACGAAACAACTCATGGACTTTGAAAATATTTGCCTGCGTGCAGTGCCAGCTCCACCACACCACCATCACCGCTGGCGCCCGCGCACCCATTCTTAAGCCCCCACCACCGGGCGCTAAGCAGTGGTGTCGCACGCCACAAGGACAGCCCACCCTTTGGGACAACTCGTGGACTTTGAGACTTTGGGAGAGGAGGGGGTGGGAGGAGGATACCAGACATCTCGCCACATCTCCAAGTCGCCACAGAGAAAAGCAATTTAATTATTAGTATTGCATTATACAGTTAAAACACCTTACAGCGAAAAGCGACCCCAGGTTGGCTATCATTATTGTAATTATTTACTGGAAAGTGCACTTGTTATACAGATTGGTAAAAGGGCATGAGCTGTGATGCAATCGCTGTAGCTGTCAAGCAGGTTTTCAAACATCTATCGAGCACAGATGAATGAATGAATGAATGAATGAATGAATGAATGAATGAATGAATGAATGAATGAATGAATGAATGAATGAATGAATTTTTATTGACAGAGATGAGAGTTACAGTACAAGTCAAGTACACACTGCAACAAAACTGATAACAGCTTGGAGAATTACAGTACAATTCAAGTACGACTACATCAAATCTGACAGAGCTGATTGGACACACTAGTTAAGCATACACTTGTTTACAATAGTGGCCAACTTGTTCATTTCATTTAGGCATTCAAATACATACAAAACAACTACTTCAGTGAAGTCAGAAGCAGCACATCATGAGGAAAAATCATAGTGGAGGTAAAAAGGGAAAAGAGAAATGTACAAAGAGGAGAGGGGGGTGGGTGGAGGGATTTTATATACAATTTTGTTTTACAGAGGCCAGTTTCGAATTGCAGCCATCTGTAGGTGCCCCTTGAGAGCGGTTTTGAAGGAGTCAAGGGATTCACAAGTCTTAATGACTGTTGGTAGGGCGTTCCACATTTTGGGTGCATATGAGCGGAAGGAATTAAGTCCCTTGTTTGTTGGGTTGAACATCGAGTTCCTGTTGCCGTATTGAAGACGTGTGCATAGTCTGCTTAAAAGGATAGTTCAGATTTTTGGAAATTAAGTTGGCGGGAGTTCTGCTCTGGTTTTGGTGAAATATGTTTTGGTTCTGGTCATTTTGTAGGGGTCCCTGGGGCCACGCAGTAAAAGTTAATTAATCACAAAACTATTGTCATTTGTATTGTTGAATTATTTCTAATATATTAGGACCTCCTTCGTTCATTTTTGACCCGTCTATCACATGGAACTACTTTTTGGGCGTAGTGATATGGACACAAAATACAGATTTCCCTATGATAGAGGGGTCAAAAATGAACAATGGACATGCTAATATTTCAGAAATGGTTAAACAATACAAATGACGTTTTTGGATTAATTTACTTATACTGCATGGCCCCAGGGATGTGCACAAAATGACCGGAAATAAAACACATTTCACCAAAACCAGAGCAGAACTCCCACCACGGGACTCTGGACATCAATTAATACAGCTGACACCACTATATTAATGGCAAGTATTTCATACAACTTAACTAAAAAAAAATCTGAACTATCCCTTTAAAGTATCTTGTTTCTCTAGATGGACTTCTGCTGGGTATGTTGTGAAATAAATAAACTGTACTGTACTTAACTGTATACAAGAGAGTGGATATTTCCTTTTTTTTCATCTTTTGAAGGACTAAAATGTGTTACATATTTACTTGTGTTATACTATAACGTTCCTATGTCCTACTCCATTTAATGTGAACTCTAAACAACTATACCCTGCCCTCCAGAACTCATTGCAATTAAACCAAGTGAAATTTCACTCAATCTCAACATTTTACTATGTCATTAATATACCTTAAAGATGTTGTGTGGATATGATTTTTTTTAAAGTTCCCCCATTCCTAGAGATGGAGGTCTGAAAAAAATCATTAACATGGTGAAACACAATATGATGACATCATTAAGCTGTAGTCAGGCGTGTACGTACCCACACCATTGCAACTAAACAGTGTGTGCACGGGCAGTAGTTCCGTGTGTACGACCAATATTTATTTTGGGGCGGCTGTGGCTCAGGAGGTAGAGCAGGTCGTCCAATGACCCATGGTCGGCGGTTCGAACCGGCTCCTCCTCTACGTGTCGAAGTGTCCTTGGCAAGACACTGAACCCCAAGTTGCCTCCAATGAGTTGGTCAGCGTGAGCTGCCACCATTGGTGTGTGAATGTGGGAAGTGGGGACGCTGGCGTCGACTGTTCGCCGCTCTACTTCCCAATGTATGAATGAATGGACCATTGTAAAGCGCTTTGAGCACTTGGAAAAGCGCTATAAAAATGCAATCCATTATTATGACCAATATTTTGGTCACGCAGATTTGTCTTGCACAGCCTAGTAGAGCCCGTTGGAGCCTGGCACAGCCTCCTACAGCTACTGTACTATATAGTGGCTTCAAGCCTGGAGGCACTGTCTGACGGTGTGGTGAGAACGGACTGGAGGAGGGGGTGCGACTGGACTATAGTGGGATGGATCTGGTTAAGATGCCCTTGGGGGGGCTTTGCTGGACTCTAGTGGGCTCTATTAGGCTGTTGTCAGCCGTGTACATACCCACACCATTGCAAATAAACGGTGTGTGCACGGGCAGTAGTTCCGTGTGTATGACCAATAGTTTTATTGAGTATTTCTAGTCCACCATACAGAATTGCCTTTTACAACATAGTAAAGCCTGTTGGAGCCTGGCACAGCCTGCTACAGCTGAAACAACCTGTTTGAGTCTTTTAGGGCATAATGCATTGCGGTCTAGGGAACCCAAGTCTGGCCTAGTCCTGCCTGGTGGTAGAATTGACAAGGCCAGGGGGTGTACTATGCTGTAAGAGACAGCTGGGCTGTTGTCATTCCTGTATGTATCCACACAAATGCAACTAAACGCTGTGTTTTGTGTGCACGAAAAATGGACATTTCTATACCATGATTGTGAGTTCAAAAGCCTGAAGCAGTAAGCTTGACTCCAAAAACAGTAATCTAGGTCCACAACGAATGAAGGTTTCAACTGTTTACTTGCAAAAAAGTCAGGCGTACAAAAACAGAAAAAACAACAAACGTTCAAATAAAAGGTGTACAAAGTAGTCCAAAGTAGTCAAATATTTCCAAGGTTCTTTCATAAGTTACTATTTTTCTATGTCTGGGTACTATTCTCTTTCTGTGGTTACTATTTTCTTTCTGTGGGTCAAAAAACTGTTGCTGCTCCCACTCAGGCTTCCAGCACTGAACTGACTAATTAGAGCCTGCCATACAGCTGCTGCAAGCCAGCCTCAGTAAGCTGGTTAAGTGGCTACACACACCTATAGGCTGAACCTCAATTGGCTCATTTACACCCTAGGCAGCACACACAGTGTAAACAAGACACGCTCTTCTATACAGCACACAGAGCACACAGCAAAATGACACAATAGTATATAGACATTTTCAGTTCCAAATATGGCTCTAACAATGATAGAGTACTGCCCTGTGCACCCTGATAGAGCCTATAGCATAGCCTTCTAGAGCTTAACTAGTGTGTTGGGGTCTGATGGAGTCTAATACGGTACAGCCTGGTGCACCCGAGTCTTGCTTGGGCCCGCCAGGTGTAGAACGGATTGGAGGAGGGGGTACTACTGGACTATAGTGGGATGGATCTGGTTAAGATGCCCTTGGGGGGGCTTTGCCGGACTCTAGTGGCCTCTATTAGGCTGTTGTCAGGCGTGTACGTACCCACACCATTGCAACTAAACAGTGTGTGCACGGGCAGTAGTTCCGTGTGCACGACCAATAGTTTGGTCGTGCAGATTTGTCTTGCACAGCCTAGTAGAGCCTGTTGGGAGCCTGGCACAGCCTCCTACAGCTACTGTACTATAGTGGGATGGATCTGGTTAAGATTCCCTTGTTGGGGGGCTTTGCTGGACTCTAGTGGGCTCTATTAGGCTGTTGTCAGGCGTGTACGTACCCACACCATTGCACCTAAACAGTGTGTGCACGGGCAGTAGTTCCGTGTGCACGACCAATAGTTTGGTCGTGCAGATTTGTCTTGCACAGCCTAGTAGAGCCTGTTGGAGCCTGGCACAGCCTCCTACAGCTACTGTACTATAGTGGGATGGATCTGGTTAAGATTCCCTTGGTGGGGGGCTTTGCTGGACTCTAGTGGGCTCTATTAGGCTGTTGTCAGCCGTGTACGTACCCACACCATTGCTACTAAACGTTGTGTGCACGGGCAGCAGTTCCGTGTGCACGACCAATAGTTCTATTGAGTATTTCTAGTCCACCATACAGAATTGCCTTTTACAACATAGTAAAGCCTGTGGGAGCCTGGCACAGCCTGCTACAGCTGAAAACAACCTTTGAGTCTTTTAGGGCATAATGCATTGCGGTCAAGTCTGGCCTAGTACTGCCTGGTGGTAGAATTGACAAGGCCAGGGGGTGTACTATGCTGTAAGAGAATGGATCACACCAAGAAGGGCTGGACTAGGTGTTCACTGTGTTAATAGAGTATGTTGGGGTGTGCTGGGCTGTTGTAAGCCCTGTATGTATTCACACAATTGCAACTAAACGCTGTGTGCATTGACAATAGTTTTGTGTGCATGATGAATGTACATTTCTATACCATGATAGAGTACTGCCCTGTGCACCCTGATAGAGCCTATAGCATAGCCTTCTAGAGCTTAACTAGTGTGTTGGAGTCTGATGGAGTCTAATACGGTACAGCCTGGTGCACCCGAATCTTACCTGGGCCCGGCAGGCGTGACAACGGACTGGAGGAGGGGGTACTACTGGACTAAAGGGGGATGGATCTGTTTAAGTGTGTAAAAGGTTTGGATTGACCAATTTGATCTGCAAAATACGCAGATGGGACAATTAGATCTGTAAAAGGTGTGGATCGACCAATTAAATCTGCAAAATATGCAGATTGGCCAATTAGAACACCAAAACACACGGATGGGCCAATTAGACCTGTAAATGTTGTGGATTGACCAATTAGATCTGCAAAATATGCAGAAGGGCCAATTAGATCTCCAAAACAAGCGGATGGGCCAATTAGTACCTGTAAAAGGTGTGGATTGACCAATTAGATCTATAGAACATTCAGAAGCGTCAATTCGATCTGTAAATGCTGTGGATTTACCAATTAGATCTCCAAAACATGCGGATGGGCCAATTACATCTGTAAAAGGTGTTGTTTGGCTGTACCAGGAAGTAACTGTGCTATGAATTAGAAATGTGCATGGATAACTATTGCTTGTGGACATGAACTTTGCAAGTTCATGCAAGTTGTATCAAATCAGCACAGCTGTGTGCACGTACAGGAGCCAAACATTGTGAAATTGTGTGCACTTGCCATAGTTGCTTTGTGAAATGCACATGACAAGTTTTTTCGCATCGAATTTGTGCACAAGCCCAAGTTTTTATAATGGGAACTCCCTGCCGTGCACGCAAAAAAATGATTCTTATTACCTACAATTCACTAGTGATACTGGTCTATTTACTGTAGCTGAATTTCGTTCTTTACAAATATTTCTGAAATTACTATAAGAGTTTCAGCTAGCAACCCTTAGAATTCCTAATAAAATAACAGAGACCGGACCGGAGCGATAGCCCCGCCCCTTGCCGTTCATTTCAATACAAGTTGCTCATTGGCGCTTTGAAGCACCCGGAAGACCGCCGGAAGTGCGCCTATTTCCGCATTTGAGCACCAAAATTTGGTGCCCAAATGCGGAAGTATTTCTCCATGAACGCGCCCGAAGCAAGGGATTATGGGAACCATGAACGAGCGCCGTCGCGCACGAGCAAAGGAAAAAAAGCATTAAAAACAAGCTTGTGGGTTTGCATTGAGCTTATTATCTGTCATATAATACATATGTTATGTTTTGAGAGGTAGTATATGACGTGAGGACCGCTGGTTTATTCAGAAAACAACTTAAAAACAAACTGCCCTGTCCACGTGCACAAAGCAAACGAGCGTGCGTGCTCTCGGGGCGTTCGTGCATGAATTCCACCCGCCTGCAGTACCAAACTTGGCCACCAGCGGGGGAGCTTCAAGCCTGGAGCCGCTGTCTGTCGGTGTGTCAGCTAGCAACCCTGTTTAATTCCTAATCCTAACATATCATCCCCCCTTTTTTTTCATCACAGATGAAATGCTGAAAGTTATTGGACAATCGTTACGAAAACCACACAGTCATAGGTTATGGGGAGCATTTTTAGAACTAAAAATGCATACCATAAATGTTGTCTGTGTTTCACTTGTAGTAAAAGCTCACAGGAAACTGTAAGCTGTAAGACTATTCAATCATTGCATAACATGATGCTCTTTTATAGTGATTTGTAACCTTTTGCCCAGGGTGGAATGCATTTTGCAAAAGTTGCCGTGTAAATTGATATGAAAACTTTTGAAAACCACTGATCTAGAAAAAGACCAATGATGATGTGTTTGTGTCCATATATAGCCTATCACAAGTATCCGTATCTTTCAGCTGGAGGAGCTATTGTGATATAATGCAGTGGAATATTGATTGTTCGACTGATTATATACAGTCTTGTTCTTGAACGAAAGTCTGGGTTAAACAGTAACCACAAGTAGAGAGTCACATGGGGCCTCTACACTAGGTGGCGTAGATGAGTAAACTTCTATAATCATGCTTGTAAAGGCCATGGTGTGTTTTAATTCTGCCGTTTAATATCTATAGCAATTGTATCAAATATATATATACATATATACCCCACACCCACACGTTCAGAAGGAGAGGATAACAAGAAAGAAGATTGGAAACAAAACACAACATCACTAAAAAGTGCAAAGTGCTATACAATCTCAGAGTTCCAGACCTGTAACTCTTCCATTTGGAACGCCCAAGCGGTTAAGTGCAACCAGTACTTTTAAAAGATGAACGTACTGTAGACCGTTTGTTCAGTAAGGATATCAGGTCTCCATGTCTCCCAAGCTGTTTATTAAACAGAAATGCATTTTCAGGTCAGACTCAGGATACTAATATTACAACTGTAAATGATGACTCAAAGAAATGAGCAGGTACAATTGATATTAGAACACTATAAAGCCACTTCACATACCTAAAGTGGAAATGTATGTTCTGTTTGTTAAAGAGCTGGAGAGGCAGGGAAGTACCTGTTAACACTCAATAACAATAACGACTATCAGAATATAGTGATTTAACCTTTAAACATTTTTTGTTTTAAAGACAAATACTGTATATTAAATGTGTCTTTACATCATATAGCCCGCCTATGGCCACAGGGGGGCAGTATTGGTTAGATTGTGTGGTGATGGGCAGCAGGATAATGCAATCCAATGGGGCTTTATTGCCATTGCCAAACACTGAATCAATCAGGACAGGGATCATAGACATAAGAGCATAATGCCTTCCTGTAATAAAACTGTGGACACGGTGCTGTGCTAAATCTCATATTAGACTTTATTTCCTTTCTATTACACAGTAATAATCCCATTCCCTATCGCAGCAAAATGTCCATGTGCCTCCATACAAAAGGGGCACATGTGTACAGTTTTAATTGGGAAAACGTAGTTAAAATGACCTGATTACACCGTGCAATACAATTGGATTCACAATTGATAAAAAATGAAACAAGATGATTTATCACAACATAGATATTGCATAAAATAATATATAATTCATTCCTGAAGAGCAATGCATGAAAACAGTCAACAACTTCCTATGAAACTGCAGTGTTTGCTCGAAACACACGCCAAGAGCGGAGCAGAGCAAGGGAATTGTATTGCAGACTTATAATTTCCAGTGGCTTCATTTCAGTGCAAAACCATAGATATAAACACACAATTGTTCGGTAAGCTACACATCTATAATATAGGGAAAATAAATACCAGGTAAAATATAATTTGAGTTATTAATTTTTATGGTATAAAACTCATTTTGCTGGGTGTCTACATTGCCGTTTATCCAATTTAGAACTGAGATCAACTCTACAAATGCCTTCTAAATGAGTAGTGTTTGATTTTTTTTTTGTAATTCTAAATTATTCAACATTTTCCAATCAATTTAAAGATTAAAAAACAAAAGATAGGAGCTTGTATAGCTGCTATTCATTAGTCAGTGGTATGACGTCACAGATGCTTTCCCGATAAAACGGGTTAGTGCTCCATACCTCTGGAGATGTCTATTGACATCTTTAAAAAAAAAAACAGAACAACACGTCAAAATGACTTCCGCTCCCGGCACAGTGGTGACGTCATGAGGGTTTGAATCCACCGCAGTGCATCCGGCTTTGTCAAGTGTATTTTGTGTTCGGGGGGAGGGAAGCCGGGCAGGGAGGGTGATATTTGTCACGGCACATCCTCCTACACATTGTTGTGGGCACTGCCCAACACTAGGGTATACATTTTCGTCACCGCTAAAAAAAACCTTCTCCCTAAACTTCTTTTTTGCTATTTTGAAAAACATTTTTGAACAGTTAAAATGGCCAGTCTAGAAGCTCACAACATGTTGATGTAGACTGGCTAGTTGAACTATTCAAAAAAAAAAAATCAAAAGCGTAAAATAAAGCAAAGAAGTTAGGGATAAGGGGTTTAGCATGTGACGACAATGGAGCACTAGGAGTATAGGGCGAAGGCTCTACATCCTCCCGGTGGAGGCTCCTCATTGGCAGAGAGTCAGAAGAATACAACAGCAGCAGTAACAGCAAGTTAAACAGAAGTGTGTGTGTGTGTGTGTGTGTGTGTGTGTGTGTGTGTGTGTGGAGAGTAAATAATTGGCAGAAATTGGGGAGAAAGTGGGGTTTGTAAAGGAATGTGTGTATGTTTTTTTTTTTTTTTTTTTTACGTGCTTCATGTAAGACTTTATAACATTGTTTCTGTTAGGTCAATAAGAGCTGCCACAGCAAGTTGCAACAGCTGACCAAATACAGCATCTCAATTCATTGTCATCTTTCATGACTGCAAACCATTTTTAAAAAATAGGTTCCACAAGGTCAACAAAACGAAGCCGAGTTGAGGCCCTCAAGAAATTAGGCAAACCTGACATTATCAATGTAATGTATCTCCTATCATAATCCTATTAACCATGTAACCCTGTACACTCACGTTTGTAGTGGACCAGGACTCCCCAGAATAGAAATGCTAGGGTTCTTGTGGATAAACATTCTAAAGAAAGTCAAAACAAATAAACATGTACTTGATGCCTTACAATCTTTTCTAAAAACAAACAAAATATACTGTATACACTATTAACTAACAGCTACTACAGCACAAATGGACAATCATGGGGACCACCTGGAACACTCTCATGGACCACTGGTGGTCCCCGGACCGCCTGTTTAAAAACCCTGGTTTAAAGCACCCAAGTATTAAGTAAACTTAAATGCAAAATTTACAATATATTTTTGGGGGGCAAGTGATCATGACCTGAGGTCAAGTAGAACCTTACGTGCACCTATTTCCACATTTTGACACCAAAATTTGGTGTCCAAATACGGAAGTATTTCCCCATGAATGCACCCGAAGCAAGGGATTATGGGAACGGAAAGGATTCATGAACGAGCGCCGTCGAGAACGAGCAAAGGAAAAAAAACTAAACAGCATCAAAAAACAAGCTTGTGGGTTTGCTGTGAGCTTATTATCTGTCATATAATACATACGTTATGTTTTGAGAGGTAGTATATGACGTGAGGACCGCTGGTTTATACAGAAAACAAACTGCCCTGTCCGCGTGCACAAAGCAAACCAGCGTGCGTGCTCTCGGGGCGCTCGAGGTGCTTCAAGCCTGGAGGCGCTATCTGAGGATGTGGCGCATGCCCATCTCTGTGGATGTTATGTGTCTGTCTGAGGGTTTATGACTTGACCAAATGATGAATCTTCCTTTTTAAAAACGGGCTCAAACAACACTGCTATAAGATAAACTCAAATAAAATAAAAATAACCCAAAGCTTTAAACAAGATGTGTCCACTGCAATCATGTTTCTGAAGGTTTTGCCCTGAGAAGTGCGCTTGGACCTTATGTAAATCATGTTATACGCAGAGAGGTATTTTTTTAGGGCATTAACTTGAGGTCAACTAGTCAGACAGTGTAGTCGAAGTTGTATCGACTAATCGTTTTATGGGAGGGGGGTACGATGCGCAGTACTCATACAAGACTATACATAGACTATACATCTATGCATAATATCAAAACATGAAAATATTGGCACGCAGTGCAGCAAAACGTCACGGCCTAACCAACAATGCACAGCATCCCACACGTAGGAATGCAACAGAACAGACATACTAGGTCAAACATAGCAGGCACATCATCAGAATACAACCCATTTCCTTGATGTCCCATTTGCACATATGCATGTATTTACATTTATTCCTCCTCCTTCTGCTTCTATCATCATCAAGCCGCTTTACTTTTCTGAGCCATTCAGCAAATAAACAAGAATGTGGACTGACAGGAGAGTTATATGCATCCTGCCTAAATGCAAAACCAGAAAAACAAGACATCGCCCCAGTCGGTCCCCCGCTGGCATGGCGATTCTGTATTTCTCCGATACTCTGCAATCCATTCTGATCAATGTAGGTATTGATAGTTTGATATTCACTGTGCCAGCGGGAGACAGAGACGGCCAGTCACTTTGGAGATAAAGTTTGCAAGATTCTGTATTTCTCTGATACTGTGCTGTTCGATCTGTGTTCGTATTGATAGTTTGATTTTGGAGTGGATCTTCCAAAATCAAACTATTAGTGGGACGCGCTGGGAGCACAGTGATGAAAAGGTGAACACAGCTGCAGTCAGATGGGTTGTTAATTAAGGCTGAGCTACGATACAGTTGCAAAAGTAAAGAATGACTGACCATCCGTCTGACCAACCAAACATCTAAGTCGAGAAACTTGAACACATTTAAGACTGGAAAGTCTATATATCATCTAACGACAAATGCACCACATCACAGACATCTACATATACTCCATGGGCACAAAAGGGACACAGGCATAAGACTATGACAAGTTAACAGGGAACATGAGGCTCCCATGTATCTGTCCCAAGTTTGCCAGTGTCCAAAGATCTAGTACCTTTCAATGTGTATACGCATGGACTAGTGTCAACATATGCCTGTATAATAGATGGCAACGATTCATTGAATGCAAATGCCTAGATAATAGTATGGCACAGTAGGGAATTGAACCCCATCCCGGTAAACCAAGAGCTCCATGCCTGTGCCTTGTTTTTCGGTTTTATTTTTGTTTTATATTGAGTATATTACACACACACACACACTACAGAAAATAGAACTACCCTAATAAAGACTACTATATACTATCTGGTCCTTGCTCATGTAAACAGAGCTTCAGCATTTACACAGACCTTATGTTTCTCTCTATAGTCTTGAGGACAATCCTGAAGAGACTGCTAATAATTGCTGCCATTTGTTTAAAAAAAAATCTTTAAATGCAATGCAATGTGACAACTTCCTTTACAAAAATGCTGTACCCCGTCCAAGCCGTTTGCATTGCATTTGTGGCAATGCAAACTTTTTTTTTTTTTTTTTTTTTTCTCCGGGCAAGGGGTGGATTTATTCATTCACTCTGGCGGTACATTAGTTAGGGGTTAAAATGGCCTGTCTTGGTGTTAAAGCCGGCTCACCAACGACAAGGTGCAGGCCACGAGCCGGGACGCCCCACCCGTCCCCCCCACAACGGGGGAACAGGAGGGGTTGAGCACAGCGTACGTTAGGGGTGGAAGGTTATCGCAACGGTCTCGATATATTTTGATTTTAATTTAAATTGAGTACATTTATATTTAAATCATTGGGCTTTGTACCCCATTGTATTGCAATGGAAAGAATCGGTATCGAATCGCTACCAATACTACGTAGGTAGTTAGGTACTTGTGCATTGTATTTAGCAATTTTAAGACGAACACAAGATAATTCATTCAAAAATACATTTGATTAGCTGCTGATTCGGCTTCCATTAGAATAAGACAAATTTAAAATTAAAGAAACTCTTTGGACTTTTTCGGACTACACACGTCAGACTAAAACACTTCAGACTAAAATACTCTTCTGAACTCAAATAGGTCATTTAAAAATATTGAAGCCATACTTTTTGTTTTTGATATTATAAGCATTGTCAATAAATCAGTCTCCATGGTGCATATGCAACTATCAGATTGTATAGGTGGGGAGATGAATTACTGCTCTTTAGTTTAGTTACACTCAACACTTCAATACTGTAATGATGGTTAAAGTCGAAAAAAGACATTCCATAACTCCATTAGTTGCCGTTTCAATTAATCGAATCGAAATGATTTGAAAACGAATGTAATTATCGATTCATTTACGATTAGTCGATTTATTGTTGGAGCTCTACATCTTCCCTGCACTATCCACATGTTTCACACCCATTTAATGTATCGCCAAATAGTTACTGTATTGATTTCAAATCATTGAATCATATCGCCATAACGAACCGATATCGTTCACGTATCGTCGCGAAACACATCAAATCACGGTTAATACGCATCGTTCCACCCCCAGAGTACACCATGCATACATAATATTACAGAACAGATATTACAACAGAATGAAACAATGAAATATTACAACAGAATGAAACATACCATTACAATCAACATGATACAATTTATAAAGACATGAGTGAGACTCGAGTGTCTTCATCGTCGGATGTCCAGGTCAATGCTGTGCAGTCACCCTCATCTCATAGCTGATCTTCTGCGAGGTCAGTCAATCCGGGGTGGCAGGTCTTCAGAGTGCACGCGTAAGGAAACGGAACGAGTCTCTGTACAGAGTACACAGACTACGGAAGGAAGTAAAAATACTCTACTCGAGTACAGGCTGCAAATGCAGCCGATTAAAGAAGAAAAGCCAGGTTGACGCTTCAATCTGACGGAGACCGATTATCTGGGGTGTACAACCGGATGAGGTGGAATAAAACCTCAAAGAAAGTGGAAAATGACTGAATGGAAACCGATTTAAATACCTACCTGATCACACAGAGTAAACATACTCTAATCCGAGTATGAACATGAACCGAGGAGAAATGCTAGAAATTCATGCCGTTGATTGTACTTACCCGAGTGATAACTGCTTTGACTGACACCCTAGTGAAAAAAAACTGTATTTGGGATCCTTCTCAGTAAATCTGGACGGATCTCATGATTTGAGTTGAACTATAGCTACCTGTGATTTCAAGCTAACAACGATTCCCATGAAGACGACACCAGTGAAATGCACATGCTGACCACTGAACCGCGTTCAAGAAAGTTGCCTTTTGCAGAGGCATGATAGGATGTCCTAGCAAGACCCGTGTTGGCCTGCTCTTCCTGTGGCTGTTAGATAAAAGACAGGAACATACAATGGATTATAAAAACAATGTTAAAAGAAACAAAGAAAACATGACAGTTGGACATAATTCAATAAAAAAAAAGAAGAAAAATCAAAATCCATAAATCAATCCATTCATCCATCACATACATACTATACATGCATATTACAGTCAAAATGAAGCCTAATATAGTAAGACACCCCGAGAGTGAGGAGCAACGTCGCCCTGAGGGTGAATAGAGGGTGTACAAATTGAACCAAAACCAACTTGGTACACCCTCTGAGTGACCTCACCTTACACATCTGCCTAAGGCAAGGCCATCTGCCATGAGTCATGACAGACTGCTGGGCGAGCAAATATGGCTCTTTGTTATAGGGGTGGGGGTCAGATCAAAATATGTAAAGAATTTTAGCCAAATATAAAAGCATGTCTTGAATTTATAAGGTATGAAATGTCATACCATGTCAGCTCCATCTACGGAAATCCACAGGTGGCAGCGGGGAGCAGTGTCTTGAGTGTACAGGGTTTGATAGGTCTAGACATATATGGAGTGTGTCTTGAGTATAGATGGTTTTGTGAGTTCATAACATATGGAATGTTACAACCGGCAAGCGTCATATATCTAGATCTATGGGTGGCAGCAGGGACAATGTCTCGAGTGCACAGGGTTTGATGAGGGCCCAGGTAGGGTCAGGACTAAACTTCTAGGCCTGTTGACAACTCCTACCAGGTGCAGCCGCACAAATAACTTTGGATTGGGGCCATCTGAATGGACTGTCAGTCAAACGGGATACATCACAGAAGGACGGGTGTGGAGGATGAACATGTGGAGTACAGCACAGGTCAGCTTCATATACAGTATATAAGGTTTGAGGTCAGGTAAGAGTTGCTGCCAGCTCCACACGCAGATCTACATAGTTAATCCAGTCTTCTCCATGAATGGCTATCATAGGTTTGATGAATATCAGTGTTGTGGTCTTTAAATTATAGAGACGACCATCCATGGAGCATGTCACGAGGCGTGGCAACCGATGACCATAGGTGGCGTGATGCATCATGTCCTTTTCCCATGTCCACATACAGTAGGTGTAAGATGTCCTCTCAATCGATGCTTATGTGTTGGTTCCCACAGTAAAGGCTTTATGGCTGGGAGTTCTTGGTGTTGGTTGGATTGGTCAGCTAATCTCATTGTCCTTAATGCCATCTTCTCTAATACATTTGGCAATGCCTTGTACAGACCCTTGTTGCTGTGCTCATCCTGGTTGATGTTCAGTCGCACATGTAGCATTCTGGTGTAGCAGCCTGCTCAAGCATACACTGTGCTGTTCTCTTCACGTCGACCCCAGACAAGTCCTCCATCACCGTCTCTGGTCATCTCGGTTATCCATACATCTGGACAGCTCATTTGTCCTCTCTGCACCAGCATCTTTCTTTTGGCATGTCCACATAGGTGGGTGCAGGACGTCCTCTCGATTGATGCCTGTGTGTTGACTCCCACAGTACAGACTTTGTGTCGCTGGCAGTGGCCATCTTCGGATACATTTGTTGCTGTGCTTGTCCTGGTTGATGTTCAGTCCCACAGGTAGCATTCTGGTGTAGCAGCCATTCAGGATTTCTGTAGGGCTCATGTTAGTGTCCAGCATTCATAGGAGGAGAACAAACTCCACAGTCAGAAAATAAACTGATCTTTATATGCAGGGGGAGGTTTCTCTTCTTTCGTGCATCATTGAAGTCCAACTTGATACGGTGCCACAACACCCTCATCGCAGGTGGTGATTAAGTGATGTTCAGTCCCACACATGCGTTCTGGTGTAGCAGCCATCCAAGGGATTTCTGTAGGGCTTGTGTTAGTGTCCAGCATTCACAGCCATAGAGGAGAACAAACTCCACGGACAGAAAATAAACTGATCTTGATATGCCGGGGGAGCATTCTGAAACTTGTCTTCTTTTGTGCATCATTGAAGTACAAGTTGATATGGTTCCACAACAGCCTCGTCACAGGTGATGATTATGTGATTGGCAGTCAGTGTATGCTCTCTTGGCGTCAACCCCAGACAAGCCCTCCATCGCCGTCTCCAGTCATCTCGGTTATCCATACATCTGGCCAGCTAACTTGTCCTCTCTGCACCAGCATCTTTCTTTTAGTAGGTCTACAAAGGTAGGTTGATGCCTGTGTGTTGGTTCCCACAGTACAGGGCTTTTAGCTGAGAGTTCTTGGTGTCGGTGGCCAGCTAACCTCATCCTCCGTAATGCCGCATCTTCTGATACCGATGGTCATTTCTGTTACTTTCAGTGTCCTCCTTTCTGCACTTTTCTGTACAGACCCTTGTTGCTGCGCTTGTCCTACCTGGTTGATGTTCAGTCCCACACGTGCATTCTTGAGTAGCAGCCATTCAGGTATTTCTGTAGGGCTTGTGTTAGTGTCCAACATCAACAGCCATAGAGAACGAACTCCACGGTCAGAAAGGAAACTGATCTTGATGTGCCGGGAGAGGTTGGGTTTCCACATGGTGATTGGCAGTGCTGTATGTCATTGTATGCTCTCTTTATGTCAACCCTAGACAAGCCCTCCATTGCCATCTCCAGTCATCTCTGTTATCCATACATCTGGCCAGCTCATTCCTCTCTGCACCAGGATTCCTTTTCGTAGCTCTACAAATGTAGATATGGGATGTCCTCTCCATTGATGCCTGTGTTGGTTCCCACAGTGAAGACTTTTTGGCTGGGAGTTCTTGGTGTTGGTGGGAGTGGTCAGCCAATTGCATCCTCCTTAATGCCACCTCCTGATACATTTGGTAATGACCGTTGTTGCTGTGCTGGTCCTGGTTGATGTTCAGTCCTACAGGTAGCATTCTGGTGTAGCAGCCATCCAGGGATTTCTGTAGGGCTCATGTTAGTGTTCAGCATTCACTTCAGCCATAGAGGAGAACGAACTCCAGTCAGAAAAGAAACTGATCTTGGCGGGGGAGCTTTCTGAAACTTGGGTGTCTTTTGTGCATCATTGAAATCCAACTTGATGCGGTGCCACAACACCCTCATCACAGGTGGTGATTATGTGATTGGCAGTCTGCTCCAGCATACACGGTGCTGTATGTCAGTGTATGCTCTCTATACGTTGACCTCAGACAAGCCCTCCATCGCCGTCTCCAGTCATCTTGGTTATCCATACATCTGTGCATTCAGTCCCACATGTGCATTCTGGTGTAGCAGCCATCCAGGGATTTCTGTAGGGCTTGTGTTGGTGTCCAGCATTCACAGCCAGAGGAGAACAAACTCCAAGAAACTGATCTTGATGCGCCGGGGGAGGTTGGGTTTCCACATGGTGATTGTGATTGGCAGTCTGCTCAAGCATACACTGTGCTGTATGCCAGTGTATGCTCTCTTCACGTCGACCCTAGACAAGCCCTCCATCGCCGTCTGTGGTCATCTCTGTTGTCCATACACCTGGCCAGCTCATTTGTCTTCTCTGCACCAGCATCTCTTTTAGTAGGTCTACAAAGGTAGGTGTTGGACGTCCTCTCAATTCATGTCAGTGTATGCTCTCTTTACGTCGACCCTAGACAAGCCCTCCATTGCCATCTCCAGTCATCTCGCTTATCCATACATCTGGCCAGCTCATTCCTCTCTGCACCAGGATTCCTTTTCGTAGGTCTACAAAGATAGATATGGGACATCCTCTCCAGTACTTGGTGTTGGTGGGAGTGGTCAGATAATCTCATCCTCCTTAATGCCATCTTCTGATACATTTGGTAATGACCGTTGTTGCTGTGCTTGTCCTGGTTGATGTTCAGTCAGGTAGCATTCTGGTGTAGCAGCCATCCAGGGACTTCCGTAGGGCTTGTGTTAGTGTCCAGCATTCAGCCATAGAGGAGAACGAACTCCACAGTCAGAAAAGAAACTGATCTTGATATGCTGGGGGAGCTTTCTGAAACTTGGGGTGTCTTTTGTGCATCATTGAAATCCAAGTTGATGCAGTGCGACAACAGCGTGATGATTATGTGATTGGCAGTCTGCTCAACCGTACACTGTGCTGCATGCCAGTGTATGCTCTCTTTATGTCGACCTCAGACAAGCCCTCCATCGCCGTCTCCTGTAATCTCGGTTATCCATACAACTGTCCATTCAGTCCCACATGTGCATTCTGGTGTAGTAGCCATCCAGGGATTTCTGTAGGGCTCGTGTTAGTGTCCAGTATCGACAGCCATAGGAGGAGAACGAACTCCACAGTCAGAAAAGAAACTGATCTTGATGTGCCGGGGGAGGTTGGGTTTCCACATGGTGATTGTGTGATTGGCAGTCTGCTCAAGTATACACTGTGCTGTATGTCAGTGTATGCTCCCTTTACGTCGACCCTAGACAAGCCCACCATCGCAGTCTCTGGTCATCTCGGTTATCCAAACACCTGGCCAGCTCATTTGTCTTCTCTGTACCAGCATGTCTTTTAGTAGGTCTACAAAGGTAGGTGTGGGACATCCTCTCAATTCATGCCTGTGTGTTGGTTCCCACAGTACAGACTTTTTGGCTGGGAGTTCTTGGCGTCTGTGGGAGTGGTCATAACGACTCGTACAGACCCTTGTTGCTGTGCTCGTCCTGGTTGATGTTCAGTCCCACATGCAGCATTCTGGTGTAGCAGCCATCCGAGGAATATCTGCAGGGCTTGTCAGCATTTACAGAAGAACGAACTCCGCGGCCAGAAAAGAAACTGTTCTTGATGTGAAGGAATTTGCTTCAATTTACAGCCAGCTGGAGAGAGGCCTCTGGACAAACCAAGGATGAGATGGAGGAATTGATCTCTATATCTGCCGGGAAGGCAGATATTACTCATTACAAAATGAGGGTGAAACTTTGTTGTCTTCTTTCGGGCATCATTGATACCCTCGTCACAGGTAGCGATGTGATTGGCAGTCTGCTCAAGCATACGCTGTGCTGTATGTCAGTGTATGTATCCCTTTACGTCGACCCCAGTCAAGCCCTCCATCGCCATCTACAGTCATCTCAGTTATCCATACATGTGGCCAGCTCATTTGTTCTCTCTGCACCCGCAGCTTTCTTTTAGTATGTCTACGAAGGTTGGTGTGGAATGTCCTCTCAATTCATGCCTGTGTGTTGGTTCCCACAATACAGGGTATTTGGCTGGGAGTTCTTGGTCAGTGGCCAGCAAACCTCTTCCTCCTCAGTGCCATCTTTTAATACATTCCCATACAGACCCTTGTTGCTGTGCTTGTCCTAGTTGATGTTCTGTCCCACATGTAGCTTTCCTGTGTAGCAGCCATCCAAGGAATTTCTATAGGACTCATGTTAGTGTCCAGCATTCACAGCCATAGAGAACGAACTCCAAGATCAGAAAAAAAAACTGATCTTAATATGCTGGGGGAGCATTCTGAAACTTGGGCGTATTTTGTGCATCATTGAAGTCCAACTTGATATGGTGCCACAACACCTCGTCTCAGGTGGTGATTATGTGATTGGCAGTCTGCTCAAGCATACACTGGTGTATGCAATTACGTTGACCTTAGACAAGCCCCCCATCGCCGTCTCCAGTGATCTCGGTTATCCATACATCTGTCCAGTCAGTCCCACACATGCATTCTGGTTTAGCAGCCATCCAGGGATTTCTGTAGGACTTGTGTTAGTGTCCAGCATTCACAGCCAGAGGAGAACGAAGTCCACAGTCAGAAGAGAAACTGATCTTGATGTGCCGGAGGAGGTTTCTGAAACTTGGGTGTCTTTTGTGCATCATTGAAGTCCAACTTGATACGGTGCCACAACACCCTTGTCACAGGTGGTGATTATGTAATCGGCAGTCTGCTCAAGCATACGCTGTGCTGTATGGCATGGTATGCCAATCTCAAACAAGGCCTCCATCGCCACTTCCAGTCATCTCAGTTATCCATACATCTGGCCATTCAGTCCCACACGTGCATCCTGGTGTAGCAGCCATCCAGGGCTTTAGGGCTTGTGTTAGTGTCCAGTATCAACAGCCATAGAGGAGAACGAACTCCACGGACAGAAAAATTGATCTTGATGTGCCGGGGGAGGTTGATTGCCATATGGTGATCATGTGATTGGTAGTCTGCTCAAGCATACACTGTGCTGTAAGTCAGTGTATGCTCTCTTCTCCATGTCGTCCTCAGACAAGCCCTCCATCGTCGTCTCCAGTCATCTCGGTTATCCATACATCTGGCCAGCTCATTTGTCCTTTCTGCACCAGCATCTTTCTTTTAGTACGTTTACAAAGGTTGGTGTGGAATGTCCTCTCGATTGATGCCTGTGTGCCATCTTCTCGGACACAATTGATAATGACCTGTACAGACCCTTGTACCTGTTCTCATCCTGGTTGATGTTCAGTACCACATTCAGCATTCTGGTGTAATAGCCATCCAAGGAATTTCTGTAGGGTTTGTGTTAGTGTCCAGCATTCACATCCATAGAGGAGAACAAACTCCAGTCAGAAAAGAAACTGATCTTGATGCGCCAGGGAGGTTGGGTTTCCACATGGTGATTGTGATTGGCAGTCTGCTCAAGCATACGCTGTGCTGTATGTCAGTGTATGCTCCCAGTATGTCGATCCCAGACAAGCCCTCCATCTCCGTCTCCAGTCATCTCGGTTATCCATACATCTGGCCAGCTAATTTGTCCTCTCTGCACCAGCATTTCTTTTCGTAGGTCTACAAAGGTAGGTGTTGGACGTCCTCTCCATTGATGCCCGTGTTGGTCCCCAACACTTTCTGGCTGGGAGTTCTGAGTGTCAGCGGCCGGCTAACCTCATCCTTCTTAATGCCATCTTCTGATACATTTGGTAATGACCAATACTTGCCCTTATTGCTGTGCTCGTCCTGGTTGATGTTCAGTCCCACACGTGCATTCTGGTGTAGTAGCTTGTGTTAGTGTCCAGCATTCACATCCATAGAGGAGAACGAACTCCACAGTCAGAAAAGAAATAGATCATGATGTGCCGGGGGAGGTTGGGTTTCCACATGGTGATTATGTGATTGGCAGTCTGCTCAAGCATACACTGTGCTGTATGTCAGTGTATGCTCTCTCTCCACGTCATCCTCAGACAAGCCCTCCATCACCATCTCCAGTCATCTCGGTTATCCATACATCTGGCCAGCCATTTGTGCTTTCTACACCAGCATCTTTCTTTTTGTACGTCTACAATGGTTGGTGTTGGACGTCCTCTTGATTGATGCCTGTGTCTTGGTTCCCACAGTACAGACTTTTTGGCTGGTAGTTCTTGGTGTCTGCGTCAGTGGCCAGATAATCTCATCCTTCTTAATGCCATCTTCTGATAAATTTGGTAATGACCAATACTTACCCTTGTTGCTGTGCTCGTCCTGGTTGATGTTCAGTCCCACACGTAGCATTCTGGTGTAGCAGCAATCCAAGGAATTTCTGTAGGGCTCATGTTAGTGTCCAGCATTCACAGCCATAGATGGAACGAATTTCACGGTCAGATTTGCTGGCGGAGCTTACTGAAACTTGGGCATCTTCTTTCGTGCATCATTGAAGTCCAACTTGATACGATGCCACAACACCCTTGTCACAGGTGATTAAGTGATCGGCAGTATGCTCAAGCATACACTGTGATGTATGTCAGTGTATGCGCTCTTTACGTCAGCCTCCTTCGCTGTCTCCAGTCATCTCGGTTATCCATACATTTGGCCAGCTCATTTGTCCTCTCCGCATCTTTCTTTTCGTAGGTCTACAAAGGTAGGTGTTGGACGTCCTCTCGATTAATGCCCGTGTGTTGGTTCCCACAGTACAGACCTTTTGGCTGGGAGTTCTTGGTGTCGGTGGCCAGCAAACCTCATCCTTCTTAATGCCATCTTCTGATACATTCGGTAATGACCAATACTTACCCTTGTTGCTGTACTTGTCTTGGTTGATGTTCATTGATCTCTAAAATCTGCTGGGAAGACCAATGGATCCATACGCTGGCCATTCCTTTCACAACCTTGGTCGGTTTGAGCCCAGTTACTTTGATTCCTCAACGTCTTGAAGTTGTCAGGTGGATGTTCCAGTAAGATGTTATAATCAAGTCGTCTTGACATTTAGACCAAGACCAACCATGGCACACCAACTCCACTCTTCGGAAATTGTTGTACTTCTACATTTTCGGGGTGCAGGCTGATGTCATCTACATGTCTGGACTACTGGGAATGCCTTCTTGGAGTTAGGGTGAGAAAAAGATCCTCGTCTCGTCCATGGATGGCCTTCCTCAGTGAATATAGGTTCTTGCTTTACTCCCTTCTGGCCTCCAGTCCTTTGCCACACTTGCCGGTGTCTCTCATCAGATGGAGTACATGTCCAGACAATCTCTTGCTTCTTCCAGAAATGTCTGACATCATCCTCAAGATGGAGCTGAGGCACCAGCTGAAGCAGTCTTCATCCACGTCTCACGTCTTGGGACCACTGATATGTAGAGGCATAGCTGTAGTGATTGCTTTAGAGGACCAAATGATGCAGAGCCGTTTGAACATTCCTACCAGCAAATCTGTTTTGACATCTTTCTCCAGGTCTCTTCCACATAGGTGAAGTTGTCATCGTATTCTACGCCGTTGGCCTTCTTCCGGAACACCTCGGGATCTTCCAGAATTAAGTCGCTAATGTTGCTTTGGAGAGGGACGTCTGGAGTTCTCTGGTGGCTGAAACACTTGACCTGATGATTGAGAAGAAGTTTTAAGAAGTCTCCAGCTTTGGAGGTAATCCATCCGGCCTACCAGTCGAGCACCTTTGCTCTCTTCTTACTGTGCATTTCGTCCTGGCAAGGTAGGAATGCTGGTATAGTTTCCTCACATCAGTCACATCACTCATCAGTCTTCCTATTCCAAGTCTTCTTTCGTGTAACGCCAGAGGTCCAACTTCGTCTCGTGGAGCCATGCCAGCATCTCTGGTCCCAGGTCGAAGAGGCCGGCCTCCTAGGGTGGTCCGTGTAAGGGGCAGGTGTTGATGATGTGGTCAGTGGTCTGCTCAGGATCACCGCACTCACAAGCCGCACTGTCCGCCAATCCGACACTTCTGCATCGATGCTTTAAAGCGCCCAACACCAGTTAACTGGTTCAAGGTGGTCCATTGCCAGCAATGGCGCCGTCTCCTGGTTCCCGGTTGTAATGATGTATGCAGGAACATCCGGCTGACTCGCCCTCCTGCTTCCATGCTGCTGCCAACCAAGCTTCCCTGGAGATGTCCTCAGAGGGGGAGTTAAGCATCTCCTGGGCTGCCTTGTTGTAGGGCTGTCGGGATTTGAGTCTGCTAGGGAGTGCTGGAGTTATTGTGGTGTTGTACAGGATGTGCCAGTCGTGGTTTTTCGCTTTCCTGGCCAGGGCAAGGGTGGCAGCGTCTCGTCGGAGGCCCGTAGGCGTTATGCCTGCAAGGATTGGCAGCATGGACACAGCATTCCAAGTAGCATGACTGTACGGTTCTTCATTGGCAAGCATCATCTGTTGACGTGTATTTTTCAACATGTAAGCTCGGTCCTTAGAGAAAGAGAGAAAAGAAAAGAAAAATGCTCATTATAACATTTGACTTAATACGATGTGTAAATTGTACACGGTTGATAAAATAATATATACACATCTCGCTCTGTGTATGTATTTATATTATTTTATCAATAATGTACAATGTAGGCATTTCACCCTTATTCCATATAGCAGAGGTAGTTACAGTACCTTCTCTTTGCGCAATATTCCAAATTCGAGCTTTTCTTCAGGCGAGAAATGACACGCGTCTTGAAGAAATGAAATTCGTCTTGGAGAAATGAAATGAGTCTTGGAGAAATTAAATGAGTCTTGAAGAAATGAAATGAGTCTTGAAGAAATGAAATTTGTCGAATTGTTTCATCATCATCCTACCTATGTAGCCCTGCCTACCCGAATGAACAAACTATGATGATGAAACACATGCACGCACACACCACAAACACACAACTACAAGGTCCTAATAATAATGTTTGTCAGCTGAAAAGACGCAGAAAAAGGGATTAGACAAAAAACTACGACATTTTGAACAACCTGTGGGGAAGAAACAGACAAAAAAAACTACCGACATTTTGAACAACCTGTGGGGAAGAAACAGACAAAAAACTACCAACATTTCGGACAACCTGTGGGGAAGAAACAGACTAAAAAACTACCGACATTTCGGACAACCTGTGGGGAAGAAACAGACTAAAAAACTACCGACATTTCGGACAACCTGTGGGGAAGAAACAGACTAAAAAACTACCGACATTTCGGACAACCTGTGGGGAAGAAACAGACTAAAAAACTACCGACATTTCGGACAACCTGTGGGGAAGAAACAGCAGAGGGAAAAATACATTTGGCAAGACATCAACAACAACTTAGGCCCATCACAATTATTACATTATAATAGTATTTGAGATAATCGCCACACTTTGGGGATAACAATCACAATCATAATTGTTTCCAGGGTGGAAAATAGTGGAGGTTGCAGAACTACGAGCTCAAAACCTGGTTTGATGTCGTAGATCCGATACTTTCACTATCCACACGTGCCTTTAATCTGCACAGTGATATGGTTAGTTGTTTGGGTGACATTAGTCAACTTTTTTTTTTTACACAGCAAAGTTCCTAATTGTGACGGGCCTAATGGCTTACCTGCTGCCATTGGGGAATCCGAGACTAGATAGGTGCCACTATTGTCGTCCGGACTCAACCCAAACCGACGAAACAGCAAACGTTCCAGGATCAGCTACACAGGCAGTCGGGACATCAGCCAGGAGGGGGTATCGTCATCCAGTTCAGGGAGGCCGCTGACTCCATGTGGTGATTTGAAGATCGGGCATTCATCCATGATGTCTTCAACAGCCTGTGGTTTTCCACATTCACAGAGATCAGTAGTAGCAGACACTCCAATCACATGCAGATAAGACTTGGGACTTGCTACTCCAGAGCGATGTCTGTTGAGGTTGACCCAGGCATTCCGTGGTAGGTCACACCCTGACAGGTTGGTTGAGGGAGAGTTGATGAACTTCCTCCACGTAGATTTTGACTTGGACCATTGCTTGTCCCAACAGTCAGTCGTTTTGAGGAGTCTCCTAGCTTACTGGTACCTTAAAAAACAAAAACAAACAAAATATAAGAAAATAAAAAACAGGAAAGGTGAAATCCACAAACAACATACAACCTTGTTGCAAACAGGTCGTGACCACTTGCTCAGTGGCCGCGACCTGGTCTTCTGGTCGTGTTTGGTTATGGAACAGGCCCGACCAAATGCTTACTAGTCATAACTCTGAGAGCGTAAAAGAGCTAAAATATTCATCATGTGAATTAGCCCAAATCTACACAACTAGAGAATGTAAAAGATTAATGGTCATTTTGATCCGTATGTTTGACTGTTTTGTTTCCCAAATCCAGCCTGGTATTGTGGAAAAAAAATCAAAAGAAATCTTTTGCTTTTGAGAAAGAAGAAATCAAGAGTTTTGGGGTCTGTATGAGGCTAAAATGTCCTCAAATGGTGGTCCGTGGCCACCATTTCAGGCCACCATTTGAATGCCAAATAAATAGTGGGCCTTGGTGTCAAAAAGGTTGAAAACCACCCTGCCATTCTTCCAGCCCACCCTAGTAGGGCTGGCTAAATCCGTCCCCGGTTTCTACTGCAGTCACATGTAATCCAGGTACGTACCGCGTGGGGGGCTTTGGTCATGCAGTTGCAGATAGCTTGTATGAACAGAGCATCGTCTCTCCGGTGGCACCCAGAGATCAGACCCTGAGTAGACACAAGCTATACTACTGATGAGCCCATCCACCGTCCATCCAAGGTCACGTGATTGAACTGTAAGACACACACACACACCATCATCATTAGTCTGATCAATTATTAAGAACGGGCAACGTGTGATAGCCGAAATATCCCCGGTCATGGTCATTGACAATGCTATGCATGTAGTCCTTTAGTAGAGTGTTTAATATGGCAATTCCATGGTCACTTTTTAATGCAAGTCAATGGGAGCCCGATGAATTTGGATGTAATGACGTCAATAGGGGCTCGTCACTTTCCGAGCTGCTTGGGCTGTTCTTCGGGGGTTGGACCACCTTTCTTCTGATAGCTCCCAGACCAAGTACACACAGAGTACTGTTGTATTGGCAAATGTGTGCATAATTATTACACAATTTGATAGGGAAAAGTAGTGCAAAACAGGTTACTTTCACTTTAAAGGTGTATTCCACTTTCAAAAAAAACTTGGTCATTTTATGGTCTACTCAGTCTCATGTGAACACACCAGACAATTTATGTTATTACTCCTTTCAGTATTTAGATATCTGATGTTCATTTTAGTGCATCCGCCTCCTTCCTATGCAAACCCATTATAACCTAAAACTCAATTTTAACCATGACAGATTAATCGAAAACAACGCATCTTTTTTCTGGTGACTGATATTGTCCTCGTAAATACTGAAAGGAGTAACTTATAAACTGTCTGGTGTGTTCACATGAGACTGAGTAGACCATACAATGACCAAAAGTTTTTTTGAAAGTGGAATACCCCTTTAAGTCTATGAGGAAAATGAATGGGGGCCCAGGGGCGTAACCTAAAGGGGCCCAACCTAAAGGGTGTTTGTTCGTACCTTTCAGCAGGAGGTCCCCGCCAGGGACAGGTGTATGCGCGGGCAGGGCTGGCGAGGCCCATGGAAGGGGTCCTCTCCTTCCAGGCTTTGCCTGCGCCGAGTTGTATAGAGTCAGCCGAACTGACCCATCTCCCCCAGGCAGGGTCACCCTATACACCTGTCCAGGCGGGGACAGAGGAACCTCTCCAACCCTCTATACCGCTGCAGTTCTGAGGAGGACTCCTGGAAAGGAGAAGAGGGGGGAAAAAAACAATAAAGTGAGTGTGTGTGTGTGTGTGTGTGTGTGTGTGTGTGTGTGTGTGTGTGTGTGTGTGTGTGTGTGTGTGTGTGTGTGTGTGTGTGTGTGTGTGTGTAGGGCAGTGGTTTTCAACCAGTGGTCCTTGAGAGTTCCAGATGGTCCCCAGCTAAACGATCGAAAGTTGTTTAACCAGATGTACCTCTTTGAGAGCGTAAAAATGAAACCAAATGGACCTTTGCGGGTCCATTTGGTTTCATGTTTACACTCAAGAGTTAAAATATTCACCATGTGAATTAGCACAAGTCTACACAACTAGAGAATGTGGAAGATTAATGGTCATTTTGACTGTTTAGGTAATCCAGCCTGGAATTGTGGACAAACGCAAAAGAAATCTTTAGTTTTGGGCTCTGTGGGGCTAAAATGTGGTACGTGGCTCAAATGCTGAATTAATGGTGGGCTCTGATATCAAAAAGGTTGAAAACCTCTGTGTTAGGGCATCAACCAAAAAAAGAAGACTCAATTAATTGATGCATTGATTTCCTTAATAATAGTGTATGTAGTTATGTAGCAGAATCTAGTTTACTGAACGTTTTGAAGATATGTGTAAACCATGTTTTTTCTGTTCTATGAAACCTATGGAACAAAAAAGCGGTTTACATTATTTATCTTTGCCCAGAAAATATTTACCCATAACATGCCATATAAGGTAATAATTAAAAATATAATCATTATTTAAGAAGCACATGTGACATGTCAAACTAGGAGTTTTTCATGCTTCTGAATCCATCCCAAGCATTAGTTTTGCCCAAAAACACTCCTTGGGTTAAAATCAGCCATAGAAGTCATGGAAAATGTGATGAGGTCAGCACGTTTGGGCAAGTATCTGTGGCCGTTTTTAGGCCAAGGAATGTTTTTTGTGTGAAACTAATTCTTGGGATGGATTCAGAAGCATGAAAAAGCCCTAGTTTGACATGTCACATGTGCTTCTTAAAGTATGATTATATTTGTAATTATTACATTATATGGGGTGTTATGAGTAAATATTTTCAGGGCAACCGCTTTTTTCATGTTCCATATGTTTCATAGAACAGAAAAAACATGGTTTACAAAAATTTTCATGAAACGTTCACTTAAATACACAATGACATACACTATAAATAATAATAAAGTAGGGTGACCATATTCTCAAAGGAGAAAACCAGGACACCTTAGCGGGGGGGGGGGGGGGGGACCTTTTTTCAGATATCGAACAGGCGCTACTATCGTCTCGAACAGCTTTTTTGTGTTTTTCTGTGTCAATGTGGGATTTTAGGTCCCTTGCACCACCACTGCAGAGCGAGACATACGTGCCTGCTTTGCAAACAGTGCACAGTGCTTCACTTTTGTCTCGCCCCGGTCTGAATACAGGGATTTTTTTCTGTAACTCGTCTGTAAACGTGCACTTGCGCTTGGGCATGGTGGTGGAGACTGACAACCACGCTGTCTAGTGTCTACTAAGTGACTGACGAAGGCTGCCTGCACTCTGCTCAGGGCTGACGTCATCGTGCGCAGTGTCCTAGTGCCTGTCGATTTACTGGTCCGATGTAAGACGTGTCGGAAAGGAACTGAATGAAAGTAATTTTACAAAAACCGGGACATTTCCTCATTTTCTAAAAAGAAACCAGGACACCCAGGACAGGACGTGAAATACGGACATGTCCTGGGAAATACGGACGTATGGTCAGCCTATAATAAAGTCAACTAGCACCAGCAGAGCCAGAAGTTGTTTTGTGTTTCTTTTTCTGAGGAAGTGGAGGGGAAAAAAATAGATATTTTTCCCATTTATTCTTGCTCTGTGTGTGTGTGTGTGTGTGTGTGTGTGTGTGTGTGTGTGTGTGTGTGTGTGTGTGTGTGTGTGTGTGTGTGTGTGTGTGTGTGTGTGTGTGTGTGTGTGTGTGTGTGTGTGTACGGTAGGGTTGTGTGACAATACAATTATATTATTCCCAAATTTAGCCAAATCGCCACGTCTGATATAGAGTTGGGAAATCCGGAGTTACAAAGCTAGGTAGAGGCTGGCAAACAGCGTTTGGACGTAGAAAAAAGATTTCTGGGGAAAATGATTAAAAATACTTAACTCTTTGGAATTTCGGACATTTACTTCTGACTTTCCATATTTCACATGGGAGGGCTATTCAGTTCCCTGCAGGTAAACGTCTACACTGCCATCATAGAGTCCATCATCACCCTCGGGATTACCATCTGGTTCCCCGCTGCAGTGTGCATGGACAAGGCCTAACTTCAGCGGGTCATACATTCTGCAGAGAGAGTCATTGGGTGCAATTCTGAAAGCTGTGGTGTAGCCAGGTATGGTGTAAGTCTTCTCATTGGCTGCAGGGCAGCAAATCAGCTCTGGGGCTCTGTAGTAGGCCAAAAGCCTATACCACCAGGCCTGGGCCTGGGCTTACCAAATAATTACCCAGAATAATTAAAATCTGCAATTCAAAAGGTCCAGAAATCACATGAACCCCCCAATTAAAAATGTTACTGTACTGCCCTGCTTTGTTCATCATGAGTTGAAGCTCTTGATGTCTGGTTTTAATTATTATGGATAATTATTTGGTAGGCCCAGGCCCAGGCCTGGTGGTATAGGCTTTTGGCCTAGCCCAAGGCCGCAGACCTGATTTGCTGCCATGCAGCCAATGAGCACGGACCCACACCTGATTTGCTGCCATGCAGCCAATGAGAGGACTTACACCATACTTGGCTACACCAAGGCGATTCAGAATTGCACCCATTGGCTGTCCCTTGCCCCCCCTTGAGACCCTGTTTAGGACCAGGGCTTTGAGGAGGGCCAGGAAGATCATGGCCGACCCCGCACACCCAGGCCACAGTCTTTTTGCCCCGCTCCCCTCAGGCAGGAGGTTGCGTTCTCTAAAAACTGCAAAGGCCCGTCACTCAAACAGCTTTTTCCCCACAGTTATACGGCTCCTCAATGCTGCCGGTGTCCCCCCCTGATCCCCCCACACTCAGAGAGTGAGATGGTCTACGACTTATGCTTTGACTCTGATCTGTACACGTACTTTTTCCTCTATATATATATATTTATTCATTATCCTTTGCACTGTTTTTGCACTGTCTTGTCTTGTTTTGCACTAGTTTATGTTGTACTGTAATTGCACTCCGCACTGCCAAACCAAATTCCTAACATGTTTTCATGTAATGGCAATAAAGACTTCTGATTCAGATTCTGATACACTGAGCCGAGCCCCCACCACACAAATAAAATACACTCTGAGCTGAGCCCCCACCACACAAATAAAATACACTCTGAGCTGAGCCCCCACCACACAGATGAAATACCCGTATACTGGCAGAATTAAATGAGCAGTGGAGCTATGGACCAGAGCTAGCCTAGATCCATCCCATTACAAAATAAAAAAAATAATAATAATCTAGAGTTGCAAATTGTATTCCCAACAGATCTCAAAACAATTTGTTTTGGGGAGCGTTGGTTTCAGCTCATGAATTCCCAACAGATCTCCAAACATCATGTTTATGGGAGCGTTGGTTTCAGTTCATTCAACCTCCTCTGGTGTGTTGGCTAGATAGGTGCATCCGGAGACGTTTATACTTCGCCGTGGCAGTTTTCCGTCTCGTAAACGGACGATGCCTTTTGAAAGGGTCGATGCCATTTCCGAGCAGTTCCGATCCTATCCGATCTTGAATTCCAACATGGCGGACGAAACGAAGTTGGCGGAGGATTCCGAGCAGTTCCGATCCTATTATTGTGTTAGCAAGTGTTAAGATTTATAAACCAAACTGAGCTATTATTGTTGTTGTTAATATTGGTGATGGCTAAAGATAAGTGAATTACTGTGACTTTTGATATGCAGAGGTGGGCCATCTGATTTGACTAGTGCAATGAATGTAACACCTCTTGGAGATAACAATAGCTGGGCTGCAGTCCATTGACAACTCGTCCACACAATCACCCATCTATTTAGTGGCGTTTTTTATTGTATAATTGCTTTGGCAATGTAAACGTTTGTTTTCTCGTGCCAATAAAGCTCCATTGAATTGACGTTTCCCTCGGACATATAAATGCTAATTTAACCGTGGCTACTGTATTAAAAAGCCGCTATTGTCTATGTACAGAGTTTACATTATTCTGTCTATACTCTAAGGCCGTTTGACAGAGTGTATTGTTCCAACCCGTGTCTAGTGTTAGAGTAGCGACATTGAGGGGCCAGGGTTTGGAAATGGGACAAACTGGACTTAGAGGAGCTATAGGCATATTTGCGACATTGGAACTGTTTTACAATATAGTACATTAACAACAAAAGTTTACTACTACTGCAATGTTTGCTACAAAACGATCTAAAACATTTGTTTTCAATCAGTGGTCCTTGAAAGGTTTCCAGGTGGTCCACAGCTAAACGATGAAAAGTTGGTTAACCAGATCTAACTCTTTAAGAGTGTAAAATGGATCCATTCCTTGCGGGTCCATTTAGTTTCATGTTTCCTCTCTCAAGACTAATATTGATCATTTTAATTCTAGTCTACACAATTAGAGAATTTAAAAGATTAATGGTCATTTTGATCTGTATGTTTGACTGTTTTGTTCCAGGACAAAAGCAAAACAAACTTTAGTTTTAGGTCTGTGAGATGAAAATGTCATCAAATGGTGGTCCGTGGCTCCCTGATGTAAAAATAAAGTCCCTGATCTAAAAATAAAGTGCCTTGGAGTTATAATGGGTTTGTATAGGAAGGGGGTGGATACGCTAAATTTATTTGGATGAATAGCTGACAGATACGTTTATTTAATTAAAATATCATTCTCAAATTGAAATGTTTGCCAAGCGCCTGTCTACTCTATTTTAATAAATTATTATTTATGCCTGACATAGTTTCATAATTACTCACCGCAACAGTGAGTTTTTTATGCTTTCTAGACTCTTCATCCTCCGCCAACTTCGTTTCGTCCGCCATGATGGAATTCAAGATCGGATAGGATCGGAACTGCTCGGAAATGGCATCGACCCTTTCAAAAGGCATCGTCCGTTTACGAGACGGAAAACTGCGTCGCCGTGCAACAGTCTTGCGCATAGAGAACAGCAGATATACAAGCTCACATCGCGTCATGGACGTTACTGTTGTGAGCTTATAGGTCTGCGTGCGCGACACCGTGACATGACGAAGCATAAATTACACCAGTGATGCCAACTGCCAAAATGCACTAGTGGCACTTCCAAAATGCACTAGAATGCGCTAGAGCAGGGTTTTTTTTTAACCATTTTCATACCAGGGCCCACTATTTATTCTGCATTTGAGTCACAGAGCCACGGAGGACCAGTCACCATTTAATGTTGAGTTTAGTCTCTCTGACCAACTAGTAATGTTGGTCAAAATAGCAATTCTTCTACATTTTCTAAATATGTAGATTCTTGAAAATTAGGTTACAGAGCTAAAAAGGTCCATTTGGTTACCAATGCTTTCTAGGAAGGGAGGAGGACTCCGCCAAGAGCTTTTCACTCATTTTGGCGCTAGCGGGGTCTGGGAAAAAAAGAACTAAATATAGTGACAAATGCGCCAAGTTGGCAACACTTAATTATACTTGCGTTGCTTGCAGGTGGGCATGCAGCGCACAAACAGGACCCATGTAGTAGAAGAGTTGCGGCATTGAGGGGTCAGAAATGAGCGCTCAAGCGGCTGTTCATGCAGCCTCAAAGAGGGTCAAGCTGGAGTTTAAAATAGCCTACATTGATTTCAACGAAGGCTGCGCAAAACATGTCAGCCGTTTCAAAGTATTGTACAGTAACAAAAAAATCACTACAAATCGATCTAAGGTAAAATAAAGGAATAACAACAAACGTTGTTATTCACCGGCGGTGAATAACAACGTTTGTGCAATGACAGTCAGTGGTCGGGTCCCCCCCAGTGTCGGTGTCCCCCCAGTACCCTATGCAGTACCCCCACTAGAGGCCAGCGCGTGCTGGCTGTGAAATAGGCTAAGTCCAGGACTGTAGAAGAGCCGCCATTAGACTGGCCTCATCAAGTGAAGAATTTGCGCAACTCTGTCTATGGATCCATACAGGTCCAATTGGTTTCATTTTAGTCTCTCGAGAGTTAAATTATATTTAAACATCTGGATTGCTTAATTTTCAAGAATCTACACAAGTAGAAAATGATGTTTTTTGTGCCAGTTCATCTCTCTTAAATTGTGAACAAAAACTTGAAAAGCCTTAATTTGGGGTGCGAGAGACCAAACTCAACACCAAATGGTGGTCCGTGGCTCAAATTCTGAATAAATAGTAGGCCCTGGTATGAAAAAGGTTGAAAACCACTGGTATAAAGTGTTATAAGTATAATCTCTACTCACCATTTTGCTTGTAGGGGGGAGGCAGCCAGACATGTAGGCCTACCTCTCCCCAACCTGTTTAGGATTATTATTACACATAGTAATCCAATGCCATGCCAGGTATACAGACAGGTATACACTGTATATCTAGCATCACACCCGTTATAGAGTGTAAATGTCTGTGAAGCTGCTGGAGAGGGTTTAATTTGGCATGAATTCAGGCAGCAGCTACAGACTAGACTCGTCCACACGACAGACAGGACGAGATCAAACAGAGCTTCACGAGACTTCAGGACTTAAAGCTGCCGCTCTGCGCTGCTCTGGGCAGGTTGGCTTCTCCCGCAGGTCCAGTGTTGCCAACTTGGCGAATTTGTCGCTATATTTAGCGCTCAGACCCCCCTAGCGCCAAAATTAGTGGAAAAACTCCTGGCGGAAAATCTAGTGCTTTTTGGCTGGTGAGTTGGGGTGAAATTGATTGACAGGCGCCAGAGATAAAGGCCTCAGTTTTCACCATTTTATGACAGTGGTTTTCAACCAGTACTGTGGTCCCCAGGCTAAATGATGGATAGTAGGCCTATAGTTGGTTAACCAGATGTAACTCTTTGAGAGCGTAAAAATGAAACCAAATGGACCCTTGTGGGTCCATTTGGTAGGCCTATTTGCATGTAGAAACTGTCGGATGCTAAATTGCATATATGTTGAGCAATTTTCATAATTGGCATAATATCTGACCATGCTGACTGGGTCCATTGCAAGCTTTAGTTGGAAGGCCCTTGAAAGATGCACAGATGAATGCACTTGCCCAAATGTTCTAATGATTGATATTTCCATTTTTATCCAAGACCTTGGAATGAATGAGTTCCAAGCATTTAGTTCCTATAGGCTAGTTGTTACGTAAAGCATGATAACATTTTGAGTATTTTTTTCCTTCATAGGTTGTTAATGGTATGGTGACATTGAAAATTGCTTAACATAAAGCCTTCAAGTTAGCACCAGGCAGTTTACATGCTACATAAATCCAACTTAACGGCCCAACAGTCACAGCTGCATGGCGGCACAGGGGGTTGGATTTAGGCATAGAGTAATTTATTGAGGCTAGGGTTAGGTTGGGGCTGCAAATGAATATTCCATATTCTAAAGAATATTAAAATATTAAAATGTAAAGAATATTCAAATGTCAATTTAAGGTTCAAATTTAAAATAAATAGTAATAAAAATACTGTGCGAGTTCCCACAAGACACTGGCCCACATAAACTAAAACAAACTAGGCCTAATACAAAATAGGCTATTAAGATGATTATCAATCATTAATTTGATCTCGCAAGACTCAAGAGAGCGCATTTCACAGCATATAGGCTGCAATATTTCATATTGATATTATATACATTCGATATTCGAATAATTCGTTTTAAATTTGTTTTTAAAGGAATATTCAAATGTAATTTTTGGCCAGTCCTTGCAGCACTAGTTAGGGCTGGCTAGGTTTAGTAGCAACCGACTAGTTGGCCCAATGGTCGCCACCCGTAGTAAAACGGTCGACCGTTTTCCCCCATTGCAACTAATTTATAATGGTCGCAAATTGATATCTCACTAGAGACTGGCCTGATTCCCTGAAAATGTGCCTATAGGCCTACAGGACATGTACTGTACATAAGTGGCAAATATGCCTGTTCTATGGTGAGTTCTCCACCAGGTGTCACTGTCACTTAGCACGAGTGCCATAGACCTACGCAGTGACGTCACCGCCCCTGTTCCAGAAATTGATTCCCCATTCATTTTTCTCATAAACTTTTCGAAAATAATTTATATAAAGACGATTACGCTGCGGACAAAGCCAACTCGAGTCGTGACGTATCATGATGACACACACAAACTTTTGGGACAATCAAATCATTTCTAAGATGAAAAACGAAACAAAAAGTCATGTATCATGCCGTTTTCTACTTCTTCCTATATGATATGATATTGTGTTTGTTGTCATGATTTGTCACGAACAGAGTTGGCTTTGGCCGCGGCGGTGTTTTTATTAACCATTTTCGAAAAGTCTATGAGGAAAATGAATGAGGAATCCACTAGTGGAACAGGGCTGGTGACGTCACTGCGCAGGTCTATTGTTTAAAGTGTTGCAGCTTGAGGATCTCTGCGTTACACTCAGGGGTTTAAAAGAAAATAAGCAACCCCCTGATGTGGGGAAATGCTATTATTTAAAGATATTATCTTTGTAAAAATCGTATTCTAGCACTGAGAAAAACCCATACTTTCACTATATATTTTCAGATATTGCCCCAATGGAGAAATACAGTAGCCTAATGAAGACATGTTTTTACTGTCTTCCTGTCTAATAAAATGTGAGGACGGCAAACACAATTCAGTCTAGTCCAGTGCCCCACATAATGGTTAATTTTACACACAGGATATGCAAACTTAAAGCAAATCAGAAATCAGTTTAAAATTATACATATTACGTTCTGTGACTGTTCTTAATTAAACATGGTCAACACAGCATCTGACCAAACATAGGCATGTATGTCATGATGAACATGTTTAGTAGTGTGCGCTTGTGTCCAATTATTATCCAATTATTATCCAATTAGGCCTATCCATATTATTCTATTCTATTCTATTCTATTCTATTCTATTCTATTCTATTACATTACATTACATTACATTACATTACATTACATTACCCTACATTACATTACATTACATTAGCCTACATTACATTACACTACATTACATGCAAGATTCCAACATAATGTTTGAGGTGATAGTGTTTGTTTAAACACTATCATACTCGTTTATTGTTTTCATTTAATTTATAGAAGGTAAAAGAAGTCTACACAATTAGATAATGTGGAAGTTCTTTGTAGAAGTTATTAGAGTTGTTATTTGATTGTTTGCCTCTAATGGTACCAGTGGTGCTTCCTGTGCAGCACTTTGTAACTTTGTTTCTGGTAGATCAATAAGCTGACACAGCAAGTTGCAACAGCTGACCAATTCATTGTCAGCTTTCAGCTTTTCAGCTTTTTTTTTTTTTTTTTTAATAGAGCACTAATTTAAAACAAATTCGAGTTGAGGCCCTCCAGAAAATAGGCAAACCTGACATTATCAATGTTTGTCATGATAGAAAAGTTCCCCCATTCTGTGTTTCCTAGAAATGGAGGTCTGGTCGTCAAGTTGTGTTTCACCATGTCAATGTTATTTCTTTTCAGAACTCCATTTCTATAGCCGTTCATTTGGTTCCATTGGTAGAATTCAACCTTTAATAGAAGCTTTGACATTGTTTTGCCTGGCAGCTACAATATTTCCACTCGTCCACTAGCCCCTCCATGGCATTTTAGTATAGTTTCTTTTATGTGTTGATGAAATTGTCATTATATTAGGTCTTAGTTTTAGTCACCCTAACTTTTTAAATTTATTTTTAAATTATACTGCAATAAAGTAGACTTGAAGCCTTCCAGCCATTGACACGACACAGTAAATTGTAAATAAGTCAGATAAGAAGCTGATGAGACAGTTGTCTTTGTCTTAGAGCAGTGATAACTATAATGACCGAATCAATAGGCTTTAAATGTCTTGATGGATTCTGTATTCTATCATTTGTTCATCTTTAAGATGAACAAATGATAGAATACACAAATATACACCACACCTACTAAATGTACAGTAGATAAATGCTACATTAAAATTTATGTAAGCATTTATCTACCGTAATCTTTGTTGGTTTTTGATGGTTCTGCCTGACAATGATGCCAATATTTAAATAAAGCCAATTAACCCTTCAATAAGTCCCTCCCCAGTCCGTTCTTGTCCAATATGCATGTTAGCAGAGGAAAGATGACCAAGAAAGCTTGACTTGCAGTGCATAGCAACAGTTGCTAAACTATTTCGATTGGAATTGAACAGTGACTAAATCCCGACCTAAAGGGTGGGGTTTTTGAGTAAGACTAATTAATTAACATCAGAATCCTACACATTATTCAAAAATATTATTTTATTGTATTAAGAATGCTTCCGTCAGATTGATCCATTTGGTCACTCATTTACTTGAGTTGTTATCTAAACCTAACCCTAAACTAGAACAATAAACATACATTACATTGGAATTCTTAACAAAGATCAGAATAATGTCCTGACATAGGTAACATAATGAGCTGTGTCCACATAAAATATTAAACAATTGTGCTTGTCAAACAAGTGCTCTACTGTTGCAACAAATAAACAGAGCAAGGAATCTCCAGGCTGAAACTGTAGACAATATTTTCTGATTCATTTAGGACTTAAAAAACCTAATGAGTTGACAGAGAGAGAAGACAGATGTGAGATATTTGATTGAAGATTTACTGTGGCTTGACAGTATTATTTTGGCAGTACTGTATGCATTATCAATGTATGAAAAATGATGTATATGCCATATAGGGAGAATGAATAAATGTAATTGTGAGTTTTGGGAAGGCACATATACAGTAGGTTACCAGAAGTTGAATAGAAGTTGAGAAGTCTCCTTCAAAAACACTCTTTCGCCTAATTTGCTTCTGCCACCTCACCTGCATGTATTCTTGTATTTGTAAGGATTTTAATTTAAAGATTTTAGTGGGGTTAGCTGAGCATAGTTTTACTGGGGATGAGGTTTGTAACCTTTTAGGCATAGTGTGTTGAGGTTACACTTAGAAATAGAAAGAATACCAGTTAACCTATCACTGATAACTCAGCTAACCTATCATCACTGATAACTCAGCTCAACTCAGAGTCAATAAATACCCATCGATTTGCAGACCATTCTCAGACTTCAAACCTTCTCTAACTCACTACTGCTGAAAGGTAAGCTTTCTCATACTTTGACATTTTCATTTAACTGTGGCAAAAAAAAACATATGGTTGCTTCAGGGTTTTTCATTTTAAAATTAGTTTGATGTTCTGCTCATTGTCTAATTTTGTTTTCATGCACATAAGTGGAGATTTGCACATTCTAAAATACACCTTCAAATAGGCCTCACATGCATAGTCACAATGGTGCTGGAGTGCTCTGCCCTTGTTTACAGCATGTTCGCGTTTTTGGCAGTTTGAAAATCTTAGGGTGCAGTTATCATACATCCATGTATGATAACAGCATCCTAAGGTTAGCAAGGAATATTACCTCAAACACTAGCCATGTTTTGTATGGAGAATATAAATTGCTACCTTCAGGAAGGAGGTATCGTGTCCCAGCATACAGTATAATAAGGTCAGACTAAAGAGGTCCTTTGTCCACCAGTCGACTTTGAGGCTAAATGAGGAGTTGTAGTCATGGAGTGACCTATAGATGAATGGACATTGCTCTTGTCTTCACGTCTCTATATTGTTTGTCTTTTGTCGTGTCATGTCAAATACGCATACAATGGCTGCTAGGTCGCAAGACAAATTTCAGTGTGAACTGAAAATTAAGTACTATGTCATATCATACTATTCTGTTTGTTTGCTTGATTTAAGCACAGTAAGGTTCATTATTTTCCTTGTTAGAAACATTATTGTGACAAGGAAAGGAAAGGCAGCAGTGGCTCAGGGGAAAGGTCCCCGGGTGGGCTGGTAACCGCAAATGGCCTTGTGACTTGTGCCAATATCACAAAATTATTCAATATGGCTTTCTCTTTTTGTAGAATGGGCAACCGTGTCATCATCACCATAAATCCACCTCCCACTCTCTCTCATCATGTATACGTGGAGGCTGGCAAAGTCAAGGTGTCAACACCCCACCTGCTCCGTTTGAAGAAGAGAGGCTACGCTGCAGTGGCTTGTGGTGGCCGAGTGAAATTCCACAAGACAAACGATCTCAATAACTACTCTGAGCTTTACTGCTATAATGGGTATGCAGGAAAGAAAGATGGCACAGTGAAATGGAAAAAGAATGACCTAAACCTCAACTTTACTCACAGTTGGGCTGACTCAGAGTTGATCATCGACGTGACTACCTAAAACAACGTGTAGTTCTCAGTTTTTCCTTCTCAACCATCTTTATTTCCTCCTCCTCTGTTTTTATTGGACTCATATGAACTCCTCCATCACTCCTCCCAGACGGAGTCGGTCTGTCCACCAGGGTCAAGAGCATCCAGCCACACTGCCCCTCACCTCTGGAAGCCCCTGATATTAGAAACATGCTCTCTATTACAACTTTTCAAAACACTCCTTAAAACCCACATGTTGCAGGTTTGTGCTTCAAGCTGTATTTATACAGTATATACTGTACTGTACTTGCTTTGCTTTAACTGTGTTTAACTGTGTTTTCTATTCATCGTTTTTAACTTGTTGTACCTTGAGTGCCCTGAAAGGCACCTTATGAATAAAATGTATAATAATAATAATTATTATTGTTATTATTATTGTTATTACCTACAATTCACTAGTGATACTGGTCTATTTACTGTAGCTGAATTTTGTTCTTTACAAATATTTCTGAAATTACTATAAGAGTTTCAGCCAGCAACCCTGTTTAATTCCTAATCCTAACATATCATCACTTTTTTTTTTTTTTTTTTTTTTCATCACAGATGAAATGCTGAAAGTTATTGGACAATCGTTACGAAAACCACACAGTCAAAGGTTATGGGGAGCATTTCTAGAACTAAAAATGTATACCATAAATGTTGTCTGTGTTTCACTTGCAGTTAAAGCTCACAGGAAACTGTAAGACTATTCAATCATTGCTCTTTTAAAGTGATTTGTAACCTTTTGCCCAGGGTGAAATGCCAATTTTTGCAAAAGTAGCTGTGTAAATTGATATGAAAACTTTTGAAAACCACTGATCTAGAAAAAGACCAATGATGATGATGTGTTTGTGTCCATATATAGCCTATCACAAGTATCAGTATCTTTCAGCTAGAGGAGCTATTGTGATATAATGCAGTGGAATATTGATTGTTCGACTGATTATATAGAGTGGGTCTTGAACGAAAATCTGGGTTAATCAGTAACCACAAGTAGAGAGTCATATGGGGTCTCTACACTAGGTGACATAGATGAGTAAACTTCTATAATCATGCTTGTAAAGGCCATGGTGTGTTTTAATTCTGCAGTTTAATATCTATAGCAATTGTGGTATCAAATATATATACCTATATACCACACACACACGTTCAGAAGGAGAGGATAACAAGAAAGAAGATGGGAAACAAAACACAACATCACTAAAAAGTGCAAAGTGCTATACCTGTAACTCTTCCATTTGGAAGTGCAACCAGTACTTTTAAAAGCTGAACGTACTGTACTGTAGACCGTTTGTTCAACAAGGACATCAGGTCTCCATGTCTCCCAAGCTTTATATTAAACAGAAATGCATTTTCAGGTCAGGATACTAATATTACAATTGTAGATGATGACTCAAAGAAATGAGCAGGTACAATTGATATTACAACAGTATAAAGCCACTTCACATACCTAAAGTGAAAATGCATATTCTGTTTATTAAAGAGCTGGAGAGGCAGGGAAGTACTTAACACTCAATAACAACTATCAGAATATAGTGATTTAACCTTTAAACAAAAACCTTTTTTGTTTTAAAGACAAATACTGTATATTAAATATGTCTTTACGTCATATAGCCCGCCTATGGCCAGTTGGCCACAGGGGGGCAGTATTGGTTAGATTGTGTGGTGATGGGCAGCAGGATAATGCAATCCAATGGGGCTTTATTGCCATTGCCAAACACTGAATCAATCAGGACAGGGATCATAGACATAAGAGCATAATGCCTTCCTGTAATAAAACTGTGGACACGGTGCTGTGCTAAATCTCATATTAGACTTTATTTCCTTTCTATTACACAGTAATAATCCCATTCCCTATCGCAGCAAAATGTCCATGTGCCTCCATACAAAAGGGGCACATGTGTACAGTTTTAATTGGGAAAACCTAGTTGAAATGAACTGATTACACCATGCAATACAATTGGATTCACAATTGATAAAAAATAAAACGAGTTGATTTATCACAACATAGATATTGCATAAAATAATATATAATTCATTCCTGAAGAGCAATGCATTGTTGAGAAAACAGTCAACAACTTCCTATGAAACTGCAGTGTTTGCTTGAAACACACGCCAAGAGCAGAGCAAGGGAATTGTATTGCAGACTTATAATTTCCAGTGGCTTCATTTCAGTGCAAAACCATAGATATAAACACACAATTGTTCAGTAAGGTACACATTTATAATTTAGGGAAAATAATAAATAAAATATGATTTGAGTTATTAATTTTTATGGTATAAAACTCATTTTGCTGGGTGTCTACATTGCCGTTTATCCAATTTAGAACTGAGATCAACTCTACAAATGCCTTCTAAATAAGTAGTGTTTGATTTTTTGTGTAATTCTAAATTATTTATTAATTATTTATTATAACATTTTCCAATCAGTTTAAAGATTAAAAAACAGAAGATAATAGCTTGTATAGCTGCTATTCATTAGACAGTGGTATGCTTTCCCGATAAAACGGGTTAGTGCTCCATACCTCTGGAAAAGTGCTCCCTCAGATCGGCTGAGTCTATTGACATCTTTAAAAAACAGAACAACACATCAAAATGACTTCCGTTCCCTGCACAGTGGTGACGTCATGACAGTTTGAATCCACCGCAGTGCATTCGGCTTTGTCATGTGTATTTTGTGTTCGGGGGGAGGGAAGCCGGGCAGGGAGGGTGATATTTGTCACGGCACATACTCCTACACGTTGTTGTGGGCACTGCCCAACACTAGGGTATCCATTTTCGTCACCGCTAAAAAAACCTTCTCCCTAAACTTCTTTTTTGCTATTTTGAAAAACATTTTTGAACAGCTCACAACATGTTGATGTAGATGTTGATGTAGACTGGCTAGTTGAACTATTCAAAAATGTTTTTCAAAAGCGTAAAATAAAGCAAAGAAGTTAGGGATAAGGGGTTTAGTTATGGAGCACTAGGAGTATAGGGCGAAGGCTCTACATCCTCCCGGTGGAGGCTCCTCATTGGCAGAGAGTCAGAAGAATACAACAGCAGCAGTAACAGCAAGTTAAACAGAAGTGTGTGTGTGTGTGTGGAGAGTAAATAATTGGCAGAAATTGGGGAGAAAGTGGGGTTTGTAAAGGAATGTGTGTATGTTTTTTTTTTTTACGTGCTTCATGTAAGACTTTATAACATTGTTTCTGTTAGGTCAATAAGAGCTGCCACAGCAAGTTGCAACAGCTGACCAAATACAGCATCTCAATTCATTGTCATCTTTCATGACTGCAAACCATTTTTAAAAAATAGGTTCCACAAGGTCAACAAAACGAAGCCGAGTTGAGGCCCTCAAGAAGTTAGGCAAACCTGACATTATCAATGTAATGTATTTCCTATCATAATCCTATTAACCATGTAACCCTGTACACTCATGTTTGTAGTGGACCAGGACTCCCAGAATAGGAATGCTAGGGTTCTTGTGGTTAAACATTCTAAACAAAGTCAAAACAAATAAACATGTACTTGATGCCTTACAATCTTTTCTAAAAACAAACAAAATATACTGTATACACTATTAACTAATAACTACTACAGCACAAATGAACAATCATGGAGAGGTAAGTTAACATGCCCTGCATTGAGGGCAGCCATCATGCTCATGCCCCCCAGTACATAACTTTACATTAACTAACAGCACAAGCACCCGATGCTTCCCAGAATCCCAGAATACCATGAAACCCCTCGAGTGTTTATAGAAAGTACAGCATGACTGTATGTAATGATTGTACTCATCATCATTATCTACATTCATTTCTTCTGGAGGTGTTTGGCGTAATTGTTGCAGGCCTTCTGCATGTCCGTCAGGAAACCTGGCACACCAGTCTGTTTGAAAACACAAGAACGAAACCTTGTATGACCCAAACTGCTGCTTTTCATAACCGATTGACAGCTTGCAAGTACAGGTACTGCAGTTATACAATAATGCTAAAAGGAAAACTGAAAAATCCCTGAGAGCTTGTTATATTTGTGGTCCTATATATGTTGTTCTGTGGATTCAAATACTATACAGTACAAGTACAAGTAGTAATTTAATATATGCTATGCAGTAGTATGTGAATTAAGCTCACAAGACAGCAATCTTCCACGGACATGTGTCCGTGTGCATCAGAGAAGCTTGCACTCCCTGTGAGATACAGACGCACCCAAGCCGAAGGAGGCGTCTATACCTTTCCTATGTCTATGGTTGTGACAACCCTGACCATGTCGACAGCAGACACACCCAGGAGGGAAACAAAGAGGAACCTCTGACATCACCAAGACACATCTGCTAGCAATAAGGGCAGAGCTGTGGACTCTAGCACACACACACAGTGTATTGAGTACTCTTCAGTCCCTTGCACACAAAGCCTGTTTTAGTCAATGTCTGCTAAGACAAAAGTCTTGGAATGCAGCAACATATGAGGCCAGTTTCTGCCACAATGTTGTGGCCAGCTTACACTCCTAGTCATTTGTTGGGAACCAGTGTAAAGCTCGAAATGAATTCAATTTAATCACACAAAGTATGGAAAAATAGCCAGGCCTCAACCTAGGTTCTGATCCTTTTTAAAAAACTTTTTTTCCACTTGCCCAACTTTTTAAAAATTGCTACGACCGATTTAGAAAAAAGGTTGCGACATGGTGGTGGACTCCGCAACATTCCAAAAACAGCTGCGTATTGCATTCAGAGGTTTTAGACCTGCTGAGAGACAGCAAGATCACTTTGCAACTTCGACCAAGGTTGCGACTGTTTTTAACAGTCACAACCTTTTAGTCTGGGTTATGGTTAGGTTTAGGCATAGGTTTTTACTGAGGTTAAGCTTAGAGCTAAGGTTAGGGTTAGTCTATAAAAAAGGTTTTACAGGCGGTCACAACAGTTTGGAAAAAAGCGACTTGGGTCAAGATCGCAAAGCAATCTCTCAGCAGTCCAACAGCTTGAAATGTGGCTTGAATTGTGGTGCAAAAAGATGCGTTTCAAATCATGAAAGGTTGAAAAAGAAACACGGTTTCCACTCGGCAGAGGTTCCATTTGTATTGCATGTGGACACTTTGCTACATAGTGGGCCTTTGCTCTCATTATTCAACTTAGATAGATGAGACATGACAGAGCACAATGAATAAAATCAATACACACCTTAGCAGCCCAGTTCACCAGCCAGGTTGGAATCATGCCACCAGGGTTATCGAAATAGTTCAGGAAAACTGAAAGAAGTCAATATACATACAGTCACTAAACCACAATAATATCTTAATTGCCAATGAACTTGGTGCTGAAGGATCAAGGGAGCAGCTCATGTATTTGCTTTGTTTTTATCAGTGAAGTGGAATTCTGAGGTGCTCTGGAAAATGTCAACCTTTACTGTTAGTTAGTTAGTTAGATACAATAAAAACATAATAATACTAATAACAATAATAATAATAGTGACAACTGTTCAAATTGTTACTTGTACAACTTGTACAACAGTTCAAATAAAACAAAGTGCATTCCATCTCTTTCTTTTCTCTGCAACCACCTTTTCATCTGAGAGCAGTAATAATCAGCAGTAACAATCATTTCAATACAGATAATATTACATTTACTACAGATATATCTGTGTATATCTGTGAATTGCTTTTGTTTTAAAGGCTTTCTTTCTGTTAAAGGTACCCATGATCTTTACATTTTTGGGGGTGTATTTTATTAGCCCCTCCCCCTCTGACTTTGCCTCCACCCTCTAAGTCCTTGGTATGTTTACAATCACCAAATTAAAAGGTGCCATAACAGCACAATCATCAATAGTCAGTAGTCACCAGTGTCCATGCACCATGACAAACTTCTCCAAATGCATGGAACCTCCTGAATACTGTTAAAACCTTTAAACTACATTCATTGTGCGATAATAGTAACTGCAGTGCCAATTGCATAACGGTAATATGTGAAATAGAGATTTCCAGAGTTCCAAGTTGCCTTTGTGGTTTAGCGTTGTATACAGAGTTGCTATGGCAACCAGCTACACTAATCTGGTAGTGACCGCGAGGAGAGGGAGTAAACCAGCAATGTAAAAAGCAATGTTGGGTCCAATGGAACCCAATTCCATTCATAAGGGTCAAATTCATAAGGGTCCAGATCTGTAACTCCTAGTATGTCCAAATGGACGTGATAGTCCACTATATTGTAGTATAACTTCCTCTGGAAACCATTCCAAAAACTTTTTTTTTTAATCACTCTTGGTAAATGTAAGAGGAGCTTACTTCTAGTGCCACTGCCTCCGTCACTCTCCATGGCCAGACTCTGCTTGTAGTCCTTCACCCGTATGACACCACTCTTCTCCTGACACGCCGTGACGGAGGAGCTCCGCGCCAGGACCACCCGGATCTTCCGGTCGCCCACATCCAGGTCTCGCCGCTCCCTCACGTACACATACTGAGGTCGGTAATGTTAAGGTGTTCCAGCAAAACACACACACTCACATACGTCAGGCTGCAAGTGGTGAATTTCAGTAAAATTAAACTTTAGTTTCACACTATATCCAAGTCCACTGTCAGTTCCCCATAAAATGCTACACTAAATATAATTAAACATATTTTGTCATGGTGGTCCCTGCCATTGGCACACTACATTTTGAGTTGTTTTTCCGGGGGCTCACATATGTGACTTTTTGGGGTCCTGGAAAGGAAAAGGTTTGAGACTGACTGAGTTAATGGAGACGGACAGATGGAAACATGGTCTGCATCCTCCCCTCTGCGTAAAAGAACCAGTTACCTTACCTCTTGAGTAGACAATCTCACTCCTCTATTGATTCAGCCTGTGGGAGCAAGTCTTGGCTCATTGCAGGTCTATAAACCATGTGCTGTCACTTCAATTCACTGTAGCCGTTTAAGAAAGGCAAAGAAAAGGAATAACATGTCAAGTAAATATGATTAAGGTTTCATGTGGTGCCAATGTGAATATGTGCAAACGATTAGCATCAGAAGGATACATCTCTGTTTGACAGAGGGAACGGGTATTTCACTTCCCAGTAGATGGCTGGCTGTCCATCAAAGTCCTTCTCATACAGCTCTGCGCACACAAACACATGTTGGAAAATAATGGAGTTGTAATGTCAAATGTACAGTCCTTTAATCACTGTATGATTAGAGGCTACAAAAGAGAAAACAGATGCATAGACCCAGATTCTTTTTTAACCAATTGAGCCCTATATAACTGTGGGGGGAAAAAAAAACATTGCACATTGCTTATAAATCTGCTATATATATATTTATTTAAGTATATTTAAAATGATAAAAAATACAGCAGATTGAAAGTTGGTAATAAAGATCAAGTTAAACACAGTCTGGACATATGCCATACAGCAAAGTAAAAATGTTTGTTCATAAGTTGCATAGATTGTTGGACTTTCTATCATATAGTCAGCAGGTTTTATTTGGATGTAATCCAGTCTCCACAACAAACGAAGCGTGAGGCAGCTGAGAGGGGTTTCAACTCTCTTTGCTCTCCATGTTCCAAAACAGAGCGTTAAAAAAAAGGATCGGGCCTCATGTAACAGTAACACGTTTCAGATGATCTCTGTCAAGTGAAACTGATGCATGCCTCTTTCAAGAGATTTCAGACATCCAAGAGCTGGAGCCAAAGATGTGCTTCCACTTAGGAAACAAAAATGATCCTCCCGACCCCCGCTCACAAGTCACAGAGAGATGCGTGGGGCTGTTAGTCATTTACTGCAAATCAGCGTCCCACATGGTTCTATAAAAGGACAGCGGAGTTGGGCAAAAGAAGACTTCGAATGATGGGAATTTTGAGTCCAACAATGATGCCAGTCTGAGCCCTAAGACCACTGATATGGCCGATGACGATGTTTTGATTGCCACATGCAAAAGCATATCTCTACATTGGCCCAGCTAGTGGATTATGTGTGAGCGCACATAACAACAGAGCCCCCTCTCTTCTACCTACGCCAACTGTGTGTTTGGAGTAAACTAACTTTTCAAAAGGGACACTTCTCAACTTCACCACTCACGATGCATCCCTAGTGCCTGGCAGGTGATGTATCTGTCATTTATTTTGTCAAAAAATACTTCAAAGGTATCGTGACATTATTTGTAACATTATTTTATTATGTTGGAGATGATCCTCAAAATGTGTTTAACAGGCTTTCATAGAAAAAAATACTCAATTAATGTGTTTTTGGTCCCTTTCTTTTACATTCTAATGGGGCATGGAGAAAAACACATTCTTTTGGCCACTAGGGGTCGTACTTTACTCCTTCTATGTCAATCACTGTCATGATCCACCCACCCACCCCTCTACCCCTCCTCTCCAACAAACTTCCCCGCCTCCTAGATAGGGTGGCCAGGTCCTGTTCATTTGAGGTAAAATAAGTGTTGCATGTGTGGGACATGTTGAGTGGGGAAAGGGGACAAAATGTGGTTAGACTTTAATAGGATAGTTAATTATTAACATTGTGATGTCATTATTCTAAAATAATTCAGGATTTCAATTCACATATAACAAAAATAGCTGATCTTGGTTGAATAGACAGGAAATACTAACTAGACCACTGACACTGTGGTTGCCTCATTTTTAGTGTCCCGAACAAATCCATAGACTTGTCTTTGAGACTAAATATTTGGTGATCAGCAGTTCAACTGTACTGCATTACAGTGGTTTTCAACCATTTTGATACCAGGGACCACTATTTATTCAGCGTTTGACCCATGGACCACCATTTGATGACATTTTCACCCCACAGACCCACAATACCAGGCTGGATTTCAGCCTAGGGCACTGGTGGTCCCCGGACCATTGGTTTTAAAACTGCTGTATACGACATTGATTCTAATCTATACTCTTTATATCAGTTGTTTGTAAATAGTAGGCCTAATCAATAATATAAACAGAATCCTAGCCGATGTCGCACAAATTACGGGTTATATCAAAGTAAAATGATCGAGCAGAGACAGAGAGAGAGGGACAGAGAGGCAGGCAGAGACCGGCTGCTGTGCCAGAACTTAGGGTATAGAGTTGTGCAAACTCCGTTCACTTCATGGGGCCAGTCTAATGGAGGCTCTTCTACATCATTATCTATTGAGAATGGTGGCAGCAAATAGGGACAAGTCCTGGACCTGAAGTAGGCAGAGACAGCTTTAATGGTCGTAAAACCCTTTATTTTAGTTCGTTTTGTAGTAATAGTAGCTAGGCTACAACATAAACATGACAACAGTTGGCATGTTGCTCTTGTTGAAAATATCTTAGGGCTATTTCCAACTTTAGTCTGTTCCTACTCATGCTGCATGAACAGCGCAAAGCGTTCGGTTTCTGACCCCTCAATGTCGCAACGCTGAGACTAGATTGCTCTAGGCTGCGAACGGCAGCGTGCCCCAGAGTGAAAGGTGGAAGAAGGGAATTATTTTACACAATAATCAAACCTCTCTCTCTCTCTCTCTCTCTCTCTCTCTCTCTCTCTCTCTCTCTCTCTCTCTCTCTCTCTCTCTCTCTCTCTCTCTCTCTCTCTCTCTCTCTCTCTCTCTCTCTCTCTCTCTCTCTCTCTCTCTCTCTCTCTCTCTCTCTCTCTCTCTCTCTCTCTCTCTCTCTCTCTCTCTCTCTCTCTCTCTCTCGTTCGGGTAATGCAGGGACATGCAGAGAGTGTTTAGGGCAGTGCCTGTAATACAATGAGAGGGCACTTCTAGCGAAATTGCATTCATGATCTGGGCTGTTGTTTACAGCCGTCGGTGTAAAAGAGGCTTGAGCTCCCTTCATGGTCTATGTGTGCACGTCCTTCAAACGGAGGAGAGAGGCGGAGAGTAGAGCAGGGGAGGCTGGAGACAGCACGGCTGTGGGTGGGTGTTTACCGTGATGTACACGCAACTATCCGGTGCCCAACCAGACGAGCCGTTTTTAAAACTAATTAGCATAACTACAAAATACGGAGAAACCACTGAATGTTCAAATACCGACTTTTTATGGTGTAATTGTTGTCAAGAACCCCCCCAAAACACAAAAAATGAACAAAAACGTGTTTTTAATGTCAAAAAATACTTCAAGTTTCTAAAGCAAAAAAATAATGCTTGAAAATTGTTCATTGTTCTCTGCACTGATTACATTAGTTGAAGCTCAGCAAAAACTGAAGTGTAGGGTCAAGGTACTGGGTTTGGCCCGAAGTGTTGCTCAGGGGAAGTGACCATCAACATGGTGCAAAGCAGATCTTAGGTTAAAATCAGAGTGTGAAGAAGCCGAGGATCGAACCAGACAACCGTCTGAATGCTAGACTTTTCTGATTCCAAGGAAGGACAATTTACCTCCTGATCGCTACTGCAACTCTACAGCATATATGGCTCGGACCCTGTTATTTCCAATCTCAGAGATAAATGAGCACTGGGGATTTAGCACAATCTACAAGCAACTACCAGAGTAGAATACAGTAAGAAACAACAAAACTAGGAAAAGACTAAACTAGATGCATTACATCACTAAAATTGACACTGTCATCTAAACCAGTGGTAAAATAAGTATTTAAAAGTAAAAGTACTGTGCTCAAATTGTAACTGTGAGTGCTGGCATCATAATACTATGTATACTTACAGTAATTACTTACAGTACCAAACCAAACACATGCGTGATCTGTATTAACCTATACCAATAAAATATGTATTTTTAATATTTTTAAATCTGGAAGATCACCAGTAACTAGTGCCATGTCATGTGACAATTGCAAACGCAGTGAGCTACTTTACCTACTATGCAAGCCAGGCAGAAATGTACGTGCATCACACACTCCATATTTGAGTATGGGAAGTATAAGCATTTTGCATTGATTGTACACAGGTTGTACTGATCAATACAGCACTTCTACCACTGGTCTAAACCTAAGTACATCCTACTGTAATGTACTCTACATTGTCACTACTGTTACCTTGTGGTTACTGTTGGGATGGAGACAGAGGCACGTTAAGGATGGAGGCAGAACACAAGTTAGATGGTTATTACATACTGTGGTCAAATAGTTAGTGTGTCTATAGAGAATGGTTGAACACGTACCCTCTTAGTGATATGACTAAGCACTAAGGTCACACATGAATCAACTGAGGCACTTTTGAAACACTTAAATCTTATTATGTGGTTGACCGGAGTACTGCAGGTCTCAGGTATAGTGACTGGCCATGTATGGAGCATGTCTTGAGTGTACAGGGTTGATGAGTACAGATCAACACACTGTATGGATGGAATGTCAGAACTAAGGAGCAAAGGAATAACATATGGAAAGTCAGACCAGGTCAGCCCCATTTATAGGTTTAAGTTTCTGTCTGTCTCCATATGTTCTATGCTCCGTGTATGGTTATGTTATATTCTTATAGGTATATGCTCTGTATACTGTATGCTTATATCCGTATAGGCTCCGTATACTCTGTATCTAGGTGATGATCCAGTCGTCTCCATCTATGGCTATCCAGGTATTTATGAGGCCAGTGTTGTGCATCTTCATATATGGAGACAGACATACAGAATATGGTGGTGTTATGCGTCACAACTAAGGCGTAACCCGCGGACAGGTTTTGCAGGTTTTCATATTATAATCTCAGTTACTACCTTTGACATATGAATCCCATTGTTTGCGGTAGTCCAGGTCCATGTATACATCAGCACACAGCTCTGGGGTGCAGCTGGCCAGAGCACCAAACACTTTGTACTCATAAAGGCCTGTTTCCTGCAAACATGCAAAACACAGGTTTCATTGTTTACGAACATACACATACACACACACACACACACACACACACACACACACACACACACACACACACACACACACACACACACACACACACACACACACACACACAGTTAGTGTTCAGCTAATCCCACACCACAGGACTGACATTATTATAATCTGCATTAAGAACGGAACACCTTTAAAATATAGTGCTGGCTCGGATTCTGAGCTAAACGGTTAGTTTCTTACAGCTTCATACTCAAACATCTGAACTAACTAACCCTTAATGATGTATGTCAAGCTGAGCTCTAACTGGCTAAAATTTAATTAAGTACAGGGCTTGACACTAACACTTGCCCGCTTGCCCGGGGCAAGTAAAAAAAATGGTGGGGCAAGTGAAGA
>CM076965.1:39766460-39778960 GCA_039105355.1 Benthosema pterotum | reverse complement strand
CACAGATAGTAACAGTACTCTGTTCTGTACTCTATCTTTTGATCGTCGGCTGACTTGGATAAACGAGACAACTCGGCGCTTTTTAGAGTGGTGCGGCATGGAGAGCGCGCTGTGCGAGGTAAAGTAAACGGAGTTCTTTCAAATTCATTGTTTTACAGCATGCATGTATTTCTCTACCTTCTCCAAATAACCAGTTAACAAACCTTAAAGGTTTATAAGAGAAATAGCCTGTGTCCATTCGGCCGGCTACATTGTCACCCATGCCGGTTTATAATGATCAATTATGCATACTGTAACCCAATGGCAGTTATAAATTCAACGTTGAGAATGAGAATGCCTGCCTGCTGCTGTAATGTATGTAGACAACATGTCATAACAGTATATATTAGACAACATGAACAAATAATTGTATACAATTACAATATTTATCTACACGTATATTGGGTGTTGCAATGCAGTGCAATGTCTGCATGACTGCTGCATGTGAAGAGTTTTAAGCTTGTGTTGAGCTTGAAACCTGTTAGTTTTTTTTTATTTACTTATTTTATTTTTTATGTTTCCTATTGACAACCATATGCAAGTGGATACCTTCGCCACTGACATGTAATATGCTTGTACTTGTACTTATGATATACTGTAATGATTAAAATGTTCTATTCAAAATGGTAAAACTAAAAGTATACAATAATAGCAAAAGGAAAAATTAACTCCTCATTTATTATGCAGTTATCAAATGGACAACCAACTGCATAGCCTAACACAGCCAACTCCTTTCTCCCCCAATGTGTCCCTATGGCTTTTTACTGTATATTCAACTCATCAACGTTTTTGGAGATGGGGACGCTGTTTAACCTCATCATTTTACCTCTTAATTAATGTGTTTTATATTAATGATCATGCAAAGCAGCTGATTAGGGAGATTCTATGCAGTGTAACCTACCTATACCCCCCCCCCCCCAAACCCACCCAAAGACTCTAAAAGTATACAATTATAGCAAAAAGAAAAGGTATCTCATTTTTTAGTATTCTCATTCATTATGTAGAATATCAATTGGTCAACCAACTGTTTGTTTTTTCACCCGCCTTTGTAGAATGTATGTAGGAATGTAGGAATCACACCTCAAAACACCATGTGTGTGATTCCTTTTTGATCATATCTCTAGTTTTGAAAGTGCTCATGGTTTGGAGTGCCCTCATGTTTCCAGCAGTAGTTTGTAATGGCATAGCCTGGCACTCTCCTGGGAATGTCTCAGCTCGTGCTGGCTATGAGAGCTCCTGCGTCATTCGCATCCAAACTCTTGAACCCCATTTATTTAGGTTTACAACCTCGTCACCGTGGTACTGCGGTGTCTTGTGTGTCCTCCTCGACGTGCTGTACGTGGGCTTGGCGATCGGGCTGGCCGCTTGTAGCCTCTATGTCTGCATTGATTACGCAAAGAGCGCTGCCTGCCATGGTGTCAGTAGTGTTGTTAAATGCACTGTGTGTGGGGGTTTGAATTGTGAAACGCAGCATTCAATTCTAACCAGAAACATCTGCCCTTTTAACCACCTACAGCCATCCATACCTCCCAACCTTTTTTATGGCTTTGAAAGAGTTTAACCACTTAAACATTTCAAGAACACACAGATATGCATTATGCATTTGGTTATTTTCGCAAAACGGTGAGGATTTGACATACTGTCATTTCATGGTTCAATGTGTTATAGTTGTGAGAAACCAGTATATGTGAGAAGAAAACGGAGCATGGAGGCCCACCAAGGGGGACGAAATGCCCGCCCGGGGGATTGCTGCCTGTCACCAATCACCAATCATTGTTTTTTTGTTTTGCCCCCCTGCTCCCTGCTCTGATCGGGTATTGATTAAAATCTGAAAAGTGCATTGTATCATCTGTCCAAACAGGCTTTCTGGACCTTGAATCTTGAGTGTGAACTTGTGGCTACGCTATTGCCACTAATTTGAAACATTAGGGACGCTTCATTTAAGTGTTTAGCAGCTTTGTGCTTTTGCGCAAAAGTGTGCTGAAATAATATTGGGCAACCATTATCAGTGCTGATCTGTTCCACTGTACCCTTGAGTGTTACATAATGCACGGCTTATTTCTCCACACAGGCAAAGGACCGCCGACAGTAACGAGAATAGAGCATCCAATCAGGAAGCGCCGCAGCACAAAAACAAACAGACATCGGATGCTGTGACATCCCTGCCATGCTAGACGAACCCAACGACAGGAACGCCATGACAGTGCCGGCAGCAGCCCCCGAACGAACCCTCGCAGAGAAATCGGCCAACGGCAACAACAGCGGCCAGCATTCGGCGGAACACGCTGCCGCCGTCGCTGCCGCTCTGGGCATTCCTTTGGTCAACGAGATCCAGCTGACGGCGGCCACCGGCGGCGCCGAGCTCTCCTGCTACCGCTGCACCGTCCCTTTCGGCGTGGTGGTGCTCATAGCCGGCATCGTGGTGACGGTGGTGGCGTACACCTTCAACTCCCACGGCTCCACCATCTCCTACTTCGGCCTGATGCTCCTGTCGGCCGGCCTGGTGCTGCTGGCGGCCAGCGTGGTGTGCTATAAGGTCCGGCTGGAGAGGAAGAAGGAGAGGCGGCGGGAGAGCCAGACAGCTCTGGTTGTCCACCAGAGGAGCCTTATTTTCGCTTCAGTTTGAACTAGGAAAGCACCAGCTAGGTCTGTTACATGGCCACGAAAACAGCCTCATACAATTAAGCTTTTTTGGAGGGGGTGGGGGTGTTAGGGGAGGAAGAAAATGGCAGATCTACAAGGTCGCAACGTGTCACGAAGCGGTGCATTGCGAGCATTCTCTATTCTCGGCTAGTGCCGTCGCCAGTACGATGGATCAGAAATCAAGGCTTCATGGCTCGGGTGGGTGTTGGTTCCAGAGACCTAGGCACGCACTCGCAGCTGTGCGCAGATGTTTCTCATGGACTGGATGGCTTACATGTGGCGGCGTCAGCTGACCCGATCGACAAGCCTTTTTAACCACAGACTTTCGAAGGCTCAAGCCAAAGAGTCAGAAGAACATCTTAAAAAGCTTTCAGGATGGTACCGTGTTTTCTTTTATCCATCAAACAGATGCATTGCAGCTGGGGTTAGCCGGGCACACGGCCAACACTGAATGTATCACAATTAAGATGAATTACCATCGTGCAAAGCAATGCAATGGGAAGTGTCACATTAATCTCCCTGCGGTATTGGGTGGCTCTGATTGGAAACGGGAGGGCCTGTTTTTCTTTTCTTTTTTAAGAGCCTGTGGGGAAGGAGAAGGAAATTAGTAAATCCAGAACAATGAATCACGCCTAATTTTTCCATTTCTCACCCGGCACATGTGATTTATGAAGCCGCCTCATGCTTTGTTCACCTCAGTCACAGGGAAATGACTTGTCATGGAAGTAAGGTACTTAAACTATGTTAACATGTAGCCAGTGGGTGAGGAGGATCCATGGGCACAAAAAGCATCATGTTTCGTCGCCAGTGAAAACATACATCGTTGTACTTCACAAAACAAATGCTGAAACTGGACTTAACTTAGTTTTTTATCCCCAATACAATCCTTTGTTTGTTTTTTTATTATAATTAAGTTATAGTTTTTCTATGTCCACCAACGTGTAATGTGAATAGCCGTCATACCTTTGAGAAGCAGGGGTGTTTTTCCATAAACATACATTTTTTCCTCACGATTGTGACATCTTGGGCTAGTGGTTCTAAAATCTTTACATGCCAAGGACCCCTCCATTTGAAAAGGTTTTGTGTCAGGGATCCCCCCCCCCCTACACACACGGAACATACCCCTGGACAAGGACCCCTGGACTAGAACCACTGGCCTATGCAGACTAGAAGACAGACTAGATTGCACAAATCAGGAATGATGAACTATATAGGGGAGGACATATAATATATACTGTAAGTTACCCTCAAATACTGTATGTATTCTCTTAATGCACTTTGATGACAAAGCTGTTTGAAAAGAATGGCCTCTTACAGGTATTTAACCGCCATACACTACACTTTGTTGACCGGGATCCCAGAGGGCTCTGTACTATGTGTTATTTCTCTCTACACAAAATCTCTTCACAAAAAAAATAGCAAAAACATTTTTTGCACCAAGGCACTAGGGTTCAAAATGGTTACACTTTTTCCATATGACTCACTATCCTCCACATTACTGTACTGTTACAGCCGTATCAGCTGAATGCACTATCGTTAACTGTCATTGACTCAAACATGCAGCATATCATTGTCACTGTACTAATATCAGTGGTATATTTCCACGCCACTGATTTTAAACTGTATTGTGTTTTAATGTAGCCACTAAGTTTGCCTGTATATGCTCTGGCAACACATTTACATTTACTAGGACTGTGATTATCTTTAATAAACATAGTTCATTTCAAGATGTAATGAGTGTCACATTCGTCTTGGCATTGAAAAGCCAGATTTATATTTCGGTCATTTCTGATACTCACTCACTGTGTTTGTACAACGATCACTTAGTAGCAGGATTTTTCGGGACAAAAGTGAATTATTGATATGACAAATAGCGACAAAAATAGTCCAACAAGCTCAAGTTCCATTGTGATGCATTGAGATCTGTGCTGAACAGAAGGAGCAATTTCTTTCTATGACATACAGCAGTTGTGGGCTCAAATCCCTTTTCTTTGGGAGGGTCCTATTGTGTATGTAGACAAATGCACTTTGCTTGTTTAGTCCCAATAAATCACTCATCAATTGTGAAATTCAGCGCTATAACTTTAGCTTGGTTTCCAGCTGGATTCGCTGCGTTATTTGATTTGCATTTCAGTCTGGAGCCAAAACTGAGAATCGCCCTGAAGCTCCTGATTGCCGTTTGGTGTAAAAACATCAATTATTCACTAAACTCACCCCACGCAAACCGGCAGGTTAGCCTACTGAATCTGAATCAAACTAGTTTACCTGTAGAGACGTGGCTACGTAACAGGTGACGGAGTATAGTGAAGTGACAAAACATTTGTTGTGAAGTGACAAAACAAATCACGCAACACAGCGAATCAGGCTGGAAACCAGGCTAGTAGAACATCTGATGTCAAATACCACGATCATAAGCTTTTTGAAAGTATTTTGATTTCATTGTTATATCAGATATCATTAGGATTTTTTTGTTTGTTTTTAATATAAAGTGTCTCTCAATTGCTCCTCCATTGTCCATTTTCCTCCCAGGAAAACACCCCGATTAATTCCTTGTTACAAGAGTCATAATCTGTTTAGTTTTCTGCTATTTGTGTCCTTCAGAGTGTACAATAGCGCTGTGTATTTGGATTATCAGGTTCTATTAACAGACTCTTGGCACCATTTATTACGCAGGTTTGTATAGAATCTAAATAATCAAGTGAGCCTCTCCGGGGCACCTCAGTTAATTCAACTTCTCAGTAGTCACTGTCGCCTGGAAGCCTTGTATGTCCAAAACAATGACTTTTAAAATACAAAAAAGGCTGTACAAAAATACAAAAAAGGCTGATGATCAATAATGGGGTCATTAATGGTTTTTACTCACTATTTTAAATGTATTTTTGTGGTTTTTATTTCTTTCTTTTTAATGAGACAGTAGGATAATAGGAAATGGGGAGAGAGATGGGGGGGACATGCAGCAAAGGCCATCAGGATGGGGATTCGAACCCACGGACACTTTCAGTGTTGAATTGCCAGCCAGGGTGCCTGGACTACTGAGCCACAGCCACATTCGGAGCTTGTAGATCTGTTTGTGGTGTTCCCCTGAAATATGGTTGCTAATGTATGGACAAACAAATTTAATATCTACGGAATCAGGATAAATGTACCATTGTACACAGAGGCCCGCACACCGTCTATACTTGCAAGTAACTTTTTATTAGAGCAACGTTTCGGTCAACGGACCTTCTTCAAGCATCTGGAGGAAACAAATATATCTACGGAATAAAACAAGCATACAAACTTAAAAGAATGTAGATACAAGGTTTCTGCATGCTCCCCCAGCTCCCCTCCACATAAGCAATGATATACAAATTCCCAAAAGGTAAAAGGAAGTTGAACTCTCGGGTTTGACTCGGCGTGTTTAAAATAGAGCCTGGACGTGGAAGTTATATTTATAGTCAGCATTTGCGTTGCTATGCGTCTCTGTGACACCAGACACTACAACTAAATGGTTTGCTTGCGTCAGAGGAGCGTCCTACAACACACTTTGTCACTTTTGGGAGTTCACCCCTGCCACGCGCTTGCTTACGGGGGAGCGTGTGGCGGAGGGGATGTTAGGCGAGGGGCGCCTCTGTGCACCCACACAGCCTGGGCTAGTGGCGTGCACTCTAACAGCTGACTGTCAGATCACATTATTGTTACACGCTGGGAGCACGTTGTTCAAACTGACTTATTTTCAGCAGTGGGAGTGTCCAGACTCCTTACTTAAGTAAAAGTTGAACAAAAGTAGAAAAGTATTGACACCAACATAGTCAAAGTAACAAACTACTGTTGGTTGCTTTGAGTGGTAATGCGTGAACATGGATGTGTACATCACATTTATGTTGCAGCTGCTGGTGATTTTGATGACTGTAAGTGCTGCTGGGTAAAAAATACCATTATTTATCAATTAATTATATAATATTTTGCACTTTGTATTAATTAATTATATAAACTACAACTATAGTACTTGAGTAAATGTACTTAGCTATACTTAACACTGCTTATTTTCAGTGTGGACTCTTTTTTTGTGCTGATTAGGGCGCGCCTATGAATTAGCCTTAGGAATGTCACTCCCCCAATGGAAGCTTAAAGTCTAATTTATTCTCCATCATCGCAGGCATGAAAGTTCACAACACATAGTGAGTTTTTAGGTCTTTTTTTTACATGTAATATACCATCATGCAACAAAGTATACATTGGGCTTTAGCCAGAAGCCGGGGCATGGACGGAGAAATGGAAAAAGGCGCTATGCGATATGAGATTTGACAGGTGTTCCCTGCCAGCCGCCATAGCCTCCTCCTGAGCGCCTGCTGGCACCTCACGCTGGCCCTGCGTGCGTCACTTATTTGTGCCTTTACACAGTAACACATGCCAGTCATTCCAGGGAATGCCAAGTTGCTGGGGGTCAGTTTGTCAACAAAACAAAAGCCTTCAGCAGTGGAGGAAATGGTCTTGCTTCTTAACCGCTTTAGGCCTGGAGTCCCCACTTTTGGGGCATGTGCAGTAAAATAAAAATGGAGAAAAAGTTTAAACATAAGCCCCAAAAAAATCGTGGTGGAAAGAAATGCTTTTTTAGATTGTTTCTCCTGGTCAGGTTACAAACTACAGCAGAACAAACGCAAGGTAGTTTAGTTATAAACGCAGCTGCAGCTCATCATATTAATAATTGAGTGAATAATTGAGAGATACAGGTGTACCCTGAGCCATGGCTATGCCACACAATAGACAGCAGTAATGTTAATGCAGACCTGGGGCTTTATTTTCACCCACTCTAAGGGCTCCATTTTCGTTACCGCTAAACCCCTTATCCATTAACTTCTTTGCCTTTTTAAACTTTTTTCAGTAATTCAAATGGCCAATCTATAAGCTCACAACGTGTTAATAGATTGACAAGTTGAAATATTCCAAAAGGGATTTGGGATAAGGGGTTTAGCATGTAACGAAAATGTAGCCCTAAACCTCTAATCCCTAAACCTTTTTTTTTTTTTACTATTTTGAAAAACGTTGAATAGTTAAAACAAAAACAAAAAAGCCCATCTACAAGCTCACAATGTGTCAATGATGATGGAGTATGTTTGTAAAAATGTAAGACAATATCTAAAAGGAGTTGACTCTGGTGTGGTTTGGTCCATTGAGTTCCATGTGTTGAATATCACTATGGCACACTTCATGCAACAGGACATATCACACCGCAGGGACAATGCTAAAACCGTCTGGACCCTTTAGTGTGTTTAGGGCTTTAGGGCACCTTTTACAAGAGAACAGATTCCATAGAACAGGGCAAGTTATCAATGTTTTTTTAGGGTTGAAAACACAAAGTGAAAAGACCATAGAGGAAATATTTGGAAACGATGAATGATGAATCCGCAAAACTTGTGACATCATGGCTACTCACATCGCTTATGTTTGTTACATTAGTGCAGAGCCATAGGCGGTAGTTCTGTAGAGACGTTGCTGTGTAAAAGTGGACTCACAATAATTAATTTGATTAGCTACAGCTGTGTTGCGTCATGTTGTACTCTAATGTCAGTCTCATAGCATTCAGTCTAGTGTCCTTTGAAAAATAATAGGCATCACCTTTTTTTTACATTGAACCCTATATGGACATGCTATGCATTAAAGACACATTTCCAACACTACACCCAGCTGCATTTTGCAAAACATGCTGCCAATTCATCCTAGGGCCCTAGGGTAGAGTTTCTACCCCTTTAAATGGGAATGAATGTGGGACTTTGCTCTTGATACGGCACATGCACTAGCTATCAAAAGCGAGAAATGAACTCAACGTTTCTTCAACAGCGGAGTTAAATCTGATTTGAATCAAACACACAGCCATGTGCAGATGAAGCATGTCTAAATCAGAAACAGCTTGAGACAGCGCCTGCGTCAGAGATTTCTGGTGAGCACTGGAGCACATGTCCAGACCAGGCCTTAGTTCCACTAATGGGTTTTATTATCTGACCTGGTTTCAGGTCATCTGGTGGGAGTGTTGTGTTGCTTGCCGGGATATGAAGGAACAACTTTTACGGATTGCAGTCAGTCTCTTCCAAGAAATGAGTCTTAAACAAATGTCTGTCTGTCTGTCTGTCTGTCTGTCTGTCTTTTTGTTATGAGCAGTTTGTTCTAATTTTATTCTTTGATCACTTCAAATTTTATAGTTATGTAGCCAATGCTATAGCTTTCTCCTATAATGATCTGGCCAAAATAGATAGAATAGTTTATTTGTAGAGATTTGTTTGCTTACTGACATTCAGGAGATACAGTACGTTTTCACCATGCATTGCAACATCCCTCCCTGCTTTATATGCAGAGTCTGTGTGCTTTTGGCACGGTCTACACACAAAAGCTCAGCGGAGACAGCATATGAAACCAAAAGCCTTGACAGCTAAACAAAAGCTTTCTCTGTTGTCTGGCTCAGTCCAAGCTTCCCCGCAGTGATGCTGAACTCAGTTAAACCTTAGTTATAATAAGGATGAACTGTAGAAACCCCCTCTAAAAATCTCCACTTGTAACAGGGGAGATGTAAAAACCCCCTCTAAAAATCTCCACTTGTAACAGGGGAGATGTTAGGAGAGAGAAACGACTGACATGTCATCACTATCGCTTTCTTTTCAAAATGTGGTAGCCTGTTAATGAACCATAGCTTCCCTTTTTGGGAACTGTACCAGCCGGTATATTGTACCTGTATAAACTATAGTGCTCAACGCCACTCACAGCTATTGATTTCAATGGCAATTTAGCTTGTGTTGGGTCTCAACACTGAGACTCATTTTGCGTCATGACATCACATAAACATCTGTCCACCTCTGTGAACGTCCTGGAGTTCCAGCTTTGGCAGTAGAGTAGGGCGGCTTACACGTCTGACTGCGGCTCTGGGTGCTGTGTACCATGTTCACCAGGCATCACAAGATAAGTTATTTTCAGCAATATGGCACTTTGTGTATAGAGGGGGAAAGGTGGGCCCCGTGGGAAACTCTAGTTATGGGGCTTCAACGGTTAAAATCTTTGTATCACACTAAGGCAACAAAAATACCACACGCATTGACAACATAGGCCAAGTACCAGGGAGGAACACTTAATTAACATCTTTGACAGTTCTTCTTATCTAAATAGTTGTTTCATCATAGCCCGATGCAGTGCTTGAATGCAGAAAAATCCCAAGACGGATTTTTTTTTTTTTTTGTTTGTTTTTTTTTTTGCTTTTTTTGATTTGAACTGATGCAATCAAATGACCCCTAAGAAATCTTCAGGACTGAAATCTGTTCCCAGGACTGAGAACATTAAAGCCCTGCAAATGCTTGTGTCACTTTGCCAAAACATATCTGGCTAGCTAGAATGCAAACTTCAAATAAAAATGAAAATTAATTTGATGAAATGTCAAAACTTGAATTTGAATTAGCCCCTCACCTGCAATAATTGATATTGGCAGCAATTGGATTTAGTGGGAGTTTAACTTTTTACACCTAAATACAGTAGTGTGTACGGTAATTCGATCCGTTCCATTAGGTTACGGTCATTTGTGATCGATATGTATTATGAGTGCTCCAAGTCTGCCAGCATTCACACTCAAACACCTTCACTTGGTCCAGAACGCCACAGCATTGGCCTATGCCTGGTATATTAAACCATGCAGAGTTTCACACTGGCTTCCTGTTCCTGCCTGCCTCCAATCAAGTCTACGGAACAGACTCCCCTTTTACCTCCAGATCCACTCGATTGGTTGAACTGTAACAAGAGGTTTATCTCTCCCATCTATATGACACCCTGACTAACCCTAACCCTCTATAAAACGTCATAGAACAATGGTTTTCATGCTTGTCAGAGTGTGACCCCCAAAAATAATCATATTTGAACTTGTCAGGGACCCTGACAAGAACTCAGAATTACAGTAGGCCTACATTTAGTTTGCCAAACAGCTACATCACAGTATGTTAGTGATGAAGTCATATAATCTTAGAAGTAGCTTAACTTTTATCCCTTGCCTATTTGCTTTTACATTCTACATTCAAGCAAGGGCTATGTGGAGATTATTTAATAATCAAAGTGCTGTTGTTGGTGTCTGATTTAAAGTTTCCCCACTGTAGAGATTGTGACCTGCAACTGTTGCACAAGATTTATGGGAGATAAATATTATGGCACCGCAGGGTGGAAAACGAATCTTGTTGTTTGTCTTAGAAGCAGTGCTGTCCATCCGATGATCTAATCCTCAAAGAAAGCAAATGGACAACAGGACTGCATGCCAATAAACATGTTGCTGTCCAACAGAAATCCTCGTATCTCCATATTTCAACTTTTCACCCGTTATTTTAGATTTGTGATCGTGTAATGTAAAGCAGCACTACATGTAACTTTCCTCTTCTACAACGGATGTGAAACCGGCTTCCTAAGCAACTATTGACTGCTTGCTCAGGGGATAAATACACAAAGTGCTATATGAGCTTGCATATTGACTATTTTTTCCCATGTTTGAAAACTGTTGAAAGTGAAGTGGTTAATTCTATCTTTGGGTTTTATCATTATTTGACCAATGAAAGTATTAAGAGCTTGTGACTAAATGATAACTAGTTATTTCCATTGTTACAACATGGTTTTCCCACTTCCTGAAAAGTCACGAACTCCACCTGTGTAAATGTACAAAGCCATAATGTAAAGTATGTACATTTTATATACATGTACACAGGACTTTTACACACCTTATCTGCATAGTTTTACATTTGATGTGCAATATCACATCATATCTGAAGAATGATCACTGTTCTGAAGAATGACCACCACCATGATTAAGGTCACTGACAAAGACTTGATTAGAGCAATAAAATGTAATCATAGTATTTGGCCCTCAACATACACCATGACTGCTGCCAACATAGATTTTTTTTATATTGTAATTTGGAAAGGGATATTTTGTAAGCAGAGCTCTGGAGGTTCACTGCGTTGTTGCATTGGATTGGGTTGGATGCATGTGCTTTTGATAGCCTTTTCTGCTCTTTTTTTCAGAGACTGAATTACATGCTTAACATTTTGAAAAATGGAGACTGTCTGGTATACTTTTTACATTAACCCAATTTAATAATTAAATTACAATTTTAATCTTGGCCACATTGTTCCTGGCAAACCTTTAAAGGGTAAGCTATAGGTTTGGAAATATTTCAAAAGGTTTCCAAATTATCTAAAAAAGCAGTTTTACAAGCTCATATGGTTGTGAGCTTATACAGCTGTAATGTATTTGTTGTCCGGTATATGTGAGGCTTAAGTGCTTAAGAAACACCCCTCCCACCCCTGTTTATGTTACAAATGGAACGGTGTGCGTCAGTATAGCTTGCTGACCTGCTGTGTTTCCCCCCCTGGCGGCTGTTTCATGTTGACTTGTGACATCATGAGGATGGAGAGCTATCTCCATGGGTGATTACCAACGCCAGCTCAGGAAATCTGTTTCCAATCTGCCCTGCCAGTTTGCTTTTTTCATGGGGATTGAGAAACACACTTACAGGATTTGTTGGTCAATCGAGGGTTCCTTTGGTGCTCTCTGATTAGTCCTCCTCTTCGTCTCCGCCTGTATGACGTCACTGCCTCTGCCATTGTTGCCTTAAGGCTCCCTCCGTAGGGGATAATGTACGCTGAGTAATTAAAAGGCTGTTGTCACTTAGGCATGGTGGTCTTTTGGCAGAGCTTTCGTGAGAACATGTGGTTTCGAGCTTGTGAAAGACAAAGCGAGCGTGGCTCTGATTAGCGTGTTGCATTTGATGGTAACACAACCAAAGAATCATCCGCTTTGGACAGTAAAAGTCACCGTCTGC
>CM076965.1:39696460-39761460 GCA_039105355.1 Benthosema pterotum | reverse complement strand
CCTTGCTCGGACCAGTAAATCGACAGGCACTAGGACACTGCGCACGATGACCTCAGCCCTGAGCAGAGTCAGTGCAGGCAGCCTTGGTCAATCAGTTAGTAGACACTAGACAGCATGGTTGTCAGTCTCCACTACCATGCCCAAGCGCAAGTGCACGTTGTCGTTTACAGACGAGTTACAGAAAAAATTCCCTGTATTCAGACCGGGGCGAGACAAAAGTGAAGCACTGTGCACTGTTTGCAAAGCAGGCACGTATGTCTCGCTCTGCAATGGTGGTGCAAGGGACCTAAAATCCCACATTGACACAGAAAAACGCAAAAAAGCTGTTCGAGGCGATAGTGGCGCCTGTTCGATATCTGAATATTTCGTGAAATCCCCCGCCCCCCGCTAAGGTGTCCTGGTTTTCACCTTTGAGAATATGGTCACCCTATGCAGTAGTGATGGAACCTGGTCAGTTTAAGCAATAACCAAGTCTACAATAAAACTATTAACTGTAATACAAGTATAACCGCTGAGATGTAATTCTCTTCTTATCTTATATTGACATGTTTGACCAAAGAATTGACCAAAGTACTGTACAGTCAATAATTCAATAATGCAAATAGAGCACAACACAAAAAAAGTGTGCATAAATGGTGCATTTGTATAGAGTGCCTTTCTGCAAGGCTATCTACGTAGATTGTGCATTACATTCACCCATTCATGCACCAATGCTGGGGGGGAAACCTGCAAGGCGCCAACCTGCACATCAGGACAAATTAAAGGAGAATTCCGGCCCAAAAGTTTTTTTGTATCTTTATTTGCAGTTAATTTTTTTGAAAAAAGTGGTCCAGGTGTTATTTTGTGAAAATACTCCTTTATGGCTGTTTCCCCTACCCCAAAATAAGCTTATAATGGGGCCAATGGGCGTTGTGCAAGTTCACCTATATACATCGCTCCAAAATGCAATGTTTTGCTATATATTGTGTCTCCACCATGTCAGTAGTGAGTTAACACTCACACTTTCACTTTCACTTTTGATTCAGCAGTGATCCAGCTGTCTCAAAACCTGGGGGCGTGGCACATGGTTTATGACTGAACCACTGCTGAAACAAAAGTGAAAGTGAAAGTGTGAGTGTTAACACACTACTGACATGGTGGAGACACAATATATAGCAAAAAATTGCATTTTGGAGCGATGTATATAGGTGAACTTGCACAACGCCCATTGGCCCCATTATAAGCTTATTTTGGGGTAGGGGAAACAGCCATAAAGGAGTATTTTCACAAAATAACACCTGGACCACTTTTTAAAAAAAAAATTAACTGCAAATAAAGATTAAAAAAACTTTTGGGCCGGAATTCTCCTTTAAGGGTTCAGTGTCTTTCAAGAACACTTCGACTCTGACTCTGGGGGGAGCCTGGGTTCAAACTGGCAACCTTGCGGTTGCCATTGAGTCATTCTACCCCTGAGCCACTGCCACACTCCTCTCCACGTTGATAAAAAAAACAACTAAAGAGTAAATGGGCATGTTATGTAGAGTAAAAGTAACTACTGTAGGACACCACCAGGTATGCATCAAATGTAGCTTAATGTGGAAACAACGTGCTGTGTGAGTACACTGTAATCCCGGATGAGTAAGCAATACTCAAAACTTTTGAGGCAATCATTTGCCTCAAATGTTTTGAGTTAACAAACTGAAACGTTCAAGTTAGTAAGACTTACTCAGAACCCAATACTTTTCAGTTACATGGACCATGTGTCAGTTATCAGTACTTTAAAATATTGAGTTACCCGTACTCATATATTTCAGTTACATGGACCATGTGTCAGTTATCAGTACTTTAAAATATTGAGTTACCCGTACTCATATATTTCACTTACATGTACCATGTGTCAGTTATCAGTACTTTAAAATATCGAGTTACCCGTACTCATATTTCACTTACATGTACCATGTGTCAGTTATCAGTACTTTAAAATATTGAGTTACCCATACTCATATATTTCACTTACTTGTACCATGTGTCAGTTATCAGTACTTTAAAATATTGAGTTACCCATACTCATATTTCACTTACTTGTACCATGTGTCAGTTATCAGAAGCTATAAATGAAATACCTGTACTTCTATAAATCAATTACAATTACCATGACATTCTATTACCATGAAATAGGCATATTAAACACATCACAACTCAAAAGCAGAAATTCAAGTTCCTTGAAATCAATTTATTTATACATTTTTTAAAATACTGTTTAAAATTTTTAAAATCTTTTAGACAATGACATGTCATTTTCCCTCAAAAAATAAACTGACAAAAAAGCAAAAAAGATAGAATATGAATATAAATATATACATGTACACATTTAATGACCATAAAAGCTATAAAGCATGCCTTGATGCCAGTTTAAGTGAACATGTGGTTAACTTCATGAAAAAATATTTTTACAAAAAGTGCAAAGCATCTTGTTTGTGTCTCTCACTTGGTCAAAGCGCTGTTGTCCGAGTAAACAACAGACAGCTAGCTAATCCACAAAGTACCATTTACCTTTTTAAACACCGTAAAATACAGCCAGAACCATAAACTTCATGAGCAAATCCCATCTTCTCATGAACATATTGTAAACTAAAAACAACTGAATTGTAATCTTAAACAGTGCAACTAACATTAATCTGCAGCTCAATTGGATAATTGAGATGCAGTACATACTTCAGTCCAAAGACAACCACAAAAGCATCACTAAACCTGGGAAGAGTGATGACATCTTCACCTTCAATGATGACTGTGACTTCTCGGGTTGTAGTGTACCGCGCGCTTTACGTTATCTCCAACTGCCGCTGCCATCAGGAGCACACTCCACCAAACAGCCCTGGATCACTGTCAATTTCCTGAAGGAATGAAGGAAATGTACATCACATACTAATCTTATCACTCTGGAGTCCTGTGTGCAAAGGGCTTAAATCAGCCAAAAGCAGTAGTAACTGAATTAGAGCAGTGAAGTCTGTTATTTAACCATCCTACCCGGTTTGCGGTTTTCTTCCCACATTCTGAATTCCCTTAGACTTTTTTTTTATTGCGTAATATAAGAACTGTATTCCTAACAAAGAAATGATCTCCACAGCTTGACTCATATGTATACTTTAAAAAGGCAAACCCAATGTAGGAGACCGTTGTAAAATAATCCAATGCTATTCTCCATAGAGAAATTACTTCCATGAACCGGGGGATGAGCAAGTGATATCATGACTTCACTGCTCTATACTGACCATGGTATTGTGCATGTACCAGCCAACAGGTCAGTCTCGCAAATGAACCACTTCCCCAGCATTGGTATTGTGATTAAAGCTTCCCCTGAAAATAGCATAGACAAGCTCACTACACTATGCACTGCATCGCACTGTGAGCTTGTTGATCGCTATTTTCAGCAAACACTGTCCCCACAATAACAAGACACTAGGAGCAGCTCTGAGAGACACTTGTTAGAATATTAATATAGTATGCTCAATATATTTGTACAAGTTAAGTGTACAGAGCCTTTAGTTTCATCACTTAATATTCCCCACTCATTTTCGCCCTAGACTTAAAAAAAAAAAAAAAAAAAAAAAAACATTTATAACAATTAGGTTAAGCCTAGAACAAAGCCATCCAGCACGGCAGTGAATCATGACCATACAACCTTTGATCCTAGGAAAACATATTTTAATAAATTATTTATTTGATATAGTACATTTAATAATAACCCTTTCTTTAGTGATTTTCAAAATGTCATAGAAACACACGTCTTATGTTCATAATTACTGCCGGGCTGGATGGCTTTGTTCTAGGCTCAACATAATTGTTATAAATATTTTTGTCTATGGTGAAAATGAGTGGGGAATATTGAGTGACCCCAGAAAACCACACCCACTGCAACATTCTATTCGGGTGGCTGTAGCTCAGGAGGTATAGCGGGTTAGCCAATGATTCATGGGTCGGAGGTTCAAATCCCGGCTACTCCTGTTTACATGTTGAAGTGTCCTTGGGCAAGACACTGAACCCTGATTTGCTCCAGGTGAGTTGGTAGGTGCCTTTCATGGTTTCCGCTGCCATAATTATATGTATGCCCTTGTGTGAATGGGTGAATTTAGTGCACACTGTTAAGTGCTTTGGATAAAAGTGCTATACAAATGCACCATTTACCATTTTTATTTACCATTTAAAATACCATGTCCTTGAAGACGTTTATAGGTGTTATGAGGACTCACCGTGCATGTTTTGAGACTGTTGAGACATCCTCTCGTAGGAACACTAGATGGGCATGGAGCACAGTTGTCCGCTTGGTGTTTATATCCTGCACCTCCTATGAAGATTACAAAATATTTGCAAATATTTAGACATTTACAAATGAATAGTGCGAATACAAGTATTGGGGGCAATAATACTCTTGTTTGCCTCTTTTCTATCCCATTAACTTTGTAACCCATTATGACTGGTGCCCATTTGCCTAGACTGTAATCCTAGGCTCTGATCTCCCCCTGCCGACCTGGGCAGCGCCCCAAACTGAACACATGCTTCCTTCAGTGCATGACGAGTGGGCAGAGTGCTTCTTATCACCTGAAAGAGGGAACTTCCCCGGTTGGACGTAGTGCATGGAAGGAACACATTAATTCAACCAGTTCTTTCCCCTCCCTCTACCTGGTGCCCCGGCTGGCCGGGGGGAGGCAGTATAGAGACCAGTATTACCTAGGAGACACGCAAGGACATGCAAACTCCACACAGAAAGGCCCTTTTGCAAACCCCACCTAGGGTGTGGCCGCTGTGGATGGGGAGGAGAGAAATCACTCCCAGGTTCCTGACGGGATTTGAAACCCACCTTTTAGCTGTGACTGTCATGCAGATAGATAATATTTACCTGTTCATCATGAAGCTTGAATATTCCATTCAATGAATCTGCCACGGCTCCAGTTCTGGTTGCCTTTTCCCGAAATATTAATTATATTAATTAATATTAGTCGATCCAACTCAGCGTAGAATTTGTTGGGCAGATTCTGGTTCGTCACTCGCTGGAACTCAGCATAAACCTTTACAAATAAAACAGAAGAAAGGTTCACATGCTTGCAGGATCTCGAATCATGTTTCTAGCGTGGTACGATTCAGAATCGACTCTGTGAGAAGTAGTCAGACTCAGAAGCTATGTTGTTGTACAAGTTAAAGCAATGTGTGTAAGCATGAATACAGTCATGTTGTCTTCGATTAACCTATGTGTTTACATTTCAATACATTTCAAAACCTTTACAATTATAAAAGCTACATAAGTCTGCTTTCATGCCAGCAGATTGTAGTACAGGGGTTGACACTAAGGTCTCCGAGGCACTTGCCCATCGGGCAAGAGCAAGTCAGGTTCTACTTGCCCTCAGGTCATGGTCACTTGCCCCCCAGGTTCCAGGTGGCCCCCAGTTAAGTTGGTTAACCAGATGTAACTCTTGAGAACGTAAAAATGAAACCAAATGGAACCTTGTGGGTCCATTTGGTTTCATTTTTACACTCTCAAGAGTTAAAATTCATCATCTTAATTAGCCCAGGTCTACACTGTAGAAGATTAATAGTCATTTTGATGGGTTAATTTGCCTGTTTGGGAATTGTGGATAGCTAGAAAGCAGGGAAAGACACAGAGGCAGAGTGCAATGACTGCCTTCAAGACAAATTTATCTTGTGTTGTGTTATAGTGCACTAAGTTGCACACTTGCCCGATCGGGCAACCAGGTAGCAGTCTTCACTTGCCCCACCATTTTTTTTTTACTTGCCCTGGGCAAGCGGGCAAGTGTTAGTGTCAACCCTGTAGTAGATCCTGAAATCATATGAATTGAAGAGAATTGTTTTGAATCTAATTGTTTTTATATTAGAAAATAATTATTTGAGTTGAATAATTTCAAGAAAGAAAGGAAAAAGTGAAAAAGATACTTGGCATCTTATTTCTTGTGTGGGGCATAGTCCTAGAGTTAAGAGATTAGACGAGCATGCAAGGTTGCCTTTTTTGCAACTTAACTTCCAACTGCTCAATGGCTAAGGTGTATGATTGTGATTGCACTGGTAGCTCCCATGTGTGAATGTGTTTAAATGTATGGGTGTAAAGCTGGGCATCAATAAAATGCATTTGTGCTTACTGAACCTACCTCAGACTCCATCCTGAGGGCAGGCCACTTTTCCAGAATCTGTCTCACCGGTGGGTAGGTAATACCTCTCGCCGCAGGGCAAATGTGGTCTGCATCATCTTACTAATGAGTAGTAGGTTTCGCTCAGTCCAACTGCTTGGACTTCTGGGCCTGGAGGGAAGAGAAGACAAAGCCACAGTTAAATGTAATACTGTAGAAAGACAACCTAGTTTTTTAATACCATTTCCATCAATCCAGCTTTATGTTCACTAAGTGTAATGGAACCAAATGGACCCATGGATGGAACCATTTGGACATTCAGAAAGGGTTCATTTGGTTCAATTTGCACAACCTCAAAGTTACAAAGTTGTAAGGGTCCATTTGGTTCAATGTTTACACTGAGCTAATTTAACATGATTCTATCCAAATAAAACATTCTCAAGGCACTTTACCATAAAGATGATGTGGCTGCCAGGACTGATCTCCTGCTCTCTCCTACAACTGCTTTGACTTCTGGGCCTGGAGGGAACGGAAGTCAAAGAAATGTAGCACTACTATAGAAAGACAAGCTAGCGTTTCTAGTCTTTCTATGCCATTTAAATCCTGATTGACTAAGGTTTACAAAATGAAAAAGTAGAGAGTTTCATTACAGCACACACTATGGGTACAACATGGTTAACTAAGATGTTATATTTATACAGGAAGCACTTTATTTAGGTCAGGGGTGCCCAACCTTTTTTGACCCAAGATCTACTTTTCAGCAGCCAACCCCTCCGGGATCTACCAGTCCAATATCAACATTTCAAACCACATGCATCGTTGCCAGCCTACAGTAACTTCACAACAACACAACACTACTTTGTTTTACCACTTTACTTTATGTCCATATAAGCATAAAGTACAACAAACTTGTCATAGGTAGGCCTACAACAGTACAACATAAGTACAACAGACTTGGACAAACACTGCCATTGCAAATGCAATCATAATAAGAACTGCCCATCACAAATTGCAGAACAATACTGTTGACATAATTCACAGACAGCAGACAACAATCCTCCAAATGAGCCGCTTAGTAGGTAGACAGACAGACAGACAGACAGAGACACACACACACGAAAATTGCTTTTTTTTTTTGTCTCTTCCACCCCATTTTTTTCTTTCCCCACATCTCCCGAGATCTACTCGTGATCAGGCCTACTGGTTGGGCTCGCCTGATTTAGGTGATATACAGTTAACACTGAAAAATAGACAGATACTTGCATAGGATAACTCTGGCTGGTGGATAATGTGAAGTTAAGCAATATAGTTACTGTACCAATCCAGCTTTTGGACACTAAGCGACAAAGAGTTACAGACCCATAAGGGTCCATTCTGTTTAATTTATACACTCTGAGACACAGATCTCTAAATGGTCCATTTGGTTCCATGTGTACACTCAAGAATTACAGACCTGTAAGGGTCCATTTGGTTCCACATGTACACTCAAGAGTTACAGACCTGTAAGGGTCCATTTGGTTCCACATGACTCAAGAATTACAGACCTGTAAGGGTCCATTTGGTTCCACGTGTACACTCAAGAGTTACAGACCTGTAAGGGTCCATTTGGTTCCATGTTGTGTACACTCTCAGAGTCAGACCCGTAAGGGTCCATTGGGTTTAATTTGTACACTCTCAGAGTCACAGACCTGTAAGGGTCCATTTGGTTCCATGTATACAGTCTCTGAGTTACAGACCTGTAAGGGTACATTGGGTTTAATTTATTTTGTACACTCTGGGTTACAGACTTGTAAGGGTCCATTTCTACACTCAAAGAGTTACGGAACTGTAAGGGTACATTTGGTTCAACTTGTACACTCTGTACAAGTGTTATAGACGTGTAAGGGTCCATTCGGTTTCATTTTTAGACTCTGGGTAATCATTGGACACAAATATGTCCACCTTTGGCCAATATGGTGATAATGTACACAGCACACACATGCTTTTATGTATATGTTCTTTTAGCAAGCAACACCACCAGGGTATAATAAAGCTTCATTCAAGACAACGTAGGCTAAAATGTACTAAAACGTAGGCTAAAATGTACTAAAATGTATTTAGGCATGGGCATGGGGGCAATGCCCCCCTAAATGCCCAGTATGCCCCACCAAACACAATGGCATGCAAGACACCCCAAGATAATTCAAATTAAAGTGTTTATATTTAAAATGATATGAAACACTTCAACTGCTACTACAGCTGTGTCGCCACTAAACCAACAGCATTTCATCATTGAAAACAGAAAACTCTCTGAGTCAGACCTTTAGCTTTATGCATGCTGCGTGTCTGTTGCAACTTTAACAACAACTGATGTTATTCCACCAGGGTATAATAAAGCTTCATTCAAGACAACGTAGGCTAAAATGTACCATTTACACCAGAGGAAAAAAAAGATTCTGGTCTAAATAAAAAGATACTGTATGCCTAAAGCTACACACAGACAAACACATGACACGTGTGCACACACGTAAAATGTAACTGTAATTTAACCACAACATGTCATGGACACCTTTCAGATATCAAAAAATAATACTCATTGTGTATAGCCTAGTACAGTGGTTTAATGTTTTTGATACCAGGGCCACAGACCACCATTTGGTCGACATTTTAGCCCCACACACCCAAAAACTAATGATCGTTTTTAATAATAGTACACCATAAACATTGTACAGTGACTGTCACTGTACAATAATGGGCAGCGCAAATAAGACGCAAATAATGTCACTGAGTGACATTATTTGCGTCTTATTTGCACTGCCCTCATTGATAAATGCATTCCCAACTCCGTTTGTCCCTACTACGTCTGCATCAAGGCTCTGGTCTGCATGAACAGCAGCTCGAGCGCTCAGTTTCTGGCCCTTCAATGTCGCCACTCTTCTACACAGTGTGTAGAAGAGTTGCGGTGTAGAACTGCGGTGGGATCCACAGTAACGCGCGCATTCTACGTGGGCATTCTACAGACTGCGGCGTGATCCAAAATCACCCTGCATGATGAATGCTGTACGTGCGTATTATAAAACGTGTATTAAAACGTTGAACCGAGCATTATGGGCCAACATGTTATTTGTTTTGCGTGCTCTTGAAAGTAGACTCGTTATAAAACAGTCAAAACTACCACAAATTATGTTTAATGGCTCGCTTCATAAAGTTGATGCAACATTAACGCACGCCCGCGCACACACATACACACACATAGGCTTCACTGGTTTTCCCTGGTAAACTTTTCCGAGGTGAAAAAACGAATTTAACATGATAGAAATGATAGAAAACAGCTATTTTATAAATGTTTAGCACACTTACCGTTGATTGAGGACATAATACGCCGTTCCAAGCGTGGAAATAATGTAGAATAAGTTGTTTGGTAAGAGCGACCGGGAAATGCAGAGCGGACGGTAAACGGCGGCCATTACAGAAACAGATTCAGAGTGGTTAACTCCGCCCCTTTAGCCCCTACGTAATGACGCAATGTGACGCATTTACCTAGTTGGTTCAGAAGACTGAAGTGTTCATGTTAATGGAAAGAAAAAGAGACAATTCTTAAGCAAAATAGGACCAAACTGTTGCATGAACATAAAATGTTTCAGTTTGAAGAGCCCATTGACACATTTCAAGTATTTAATACATAATCCAATCAGTGTTTAAATGCATCAGGGAATACAGTGTAACATTCTTCATACGCTAAGTGGTAAAGTGTCCATTTACTAGTGTCCATTGTTTGGGTGGAGGGGAGGGTGGCAGTAGATCAGTGGTAGAATGAGGCTCCCCCCATGCTCGAAGTGTCCTTGACACTGAACCCTTAATTTCTCCTGATGTACAGGTTGGTGCCTTGCATGGTTTTCTCCAGCAATTGGTCCATGACTGGCTGAATCTAAATAGCTTTGCATAAAGGCACTGTATACAAATGCACCATTTGTGGACAGTTTTTATATTGTGCTCTATTTGTATGATGCTTTGAATTATTAACTGTGTAGCAAAAAACACGATTTTGTAACCCATTTTTCACCCAGTGCAAATTCCTAACGTGATCCTGGGCTCTACACACCCTCCACCATCCTGGGGAGGCAGCGGACTGGCCTCATGCTTCCTTCAATGCATGAGGAGTCCAAGCTGCCTTCTTTTCACCTGACGGGGGAGTTTCCCTGGTTGGAGCACCAGGGAAGGAACGTGGAAGGAACACGTTACCAATTCCCGGCCTTCTTCAGGTGTGAACCTGAAGATATTATATATGTATGAAGCTTACATCCACTGATAAATTGCACCCTTGCAATTGTTGAGATCTGTTGAATAGGAAAATTCTGCTTCTGTTAATATTGAGTAATGGTTTCTAACTAGGTAAAATAGGCTAAAGCTGAAACTAAAAAAAAATAAAAAGTATTCTGATGTTTTGCAAGGAGCTGTTATTGAACAGGTTAAAGAGGCCCAGCTGTTGGATGTGATTATTGACTATTAAACACTGTCCTTGTCGATGCAAAGTAATAAAATGGTTTCTAAAATGAGTAGCAGCAACATGTTAATGTGATAAGAAGAGGATTACATCAGTTGACTGCCTCAGCAGTTATACTAGTATTACAGTTAGCAGTTACAATATATTATAGACTTGGTTATTGCCCAAACTGACCAGATTTCATCAATAGGCTACTGCACATTTCTTACTTTAAAAGTATGTAATAACATATGTTCTGGAAAATGACTTGTTCTTTACTCAAAACTAATGTTTGGAATGAATTCAGCACCCAAGAAAACCCCCTAGTTAAACACCTTATAAATTCATTTTTAACTTTTCATTTCCCATTATTTTTCAACCATGCCCTTGGTGCTCCTTACGTTCCCAAAGGCAGACAGTCTATCCCACTGAGCTTGGGCACAGTAGGTGTACACTCTTGTCTTATGGTATTTTTAAGAATAGAAGCAATTCAGCAATACCATCATGATCTATTCTACACTATTCTTATGCTGCATAGAATACATTATGGCTTAATAGCGGCTTAATTACAGCTTAATAACCAACATATATAGGTTATATGGCCAGGGAGACATTTTTACCCAAAACTAATGTTTGGAATGGATTCAGCACCCCTGAAAACCCCTAGTTAGACACCCCACAATTTCATTTTGGACTTTTAATTTTTGTTCATATTTTTCACCAAAGCAGTCTGTGCTCCATAACTTTGATTGGCTCTCCAGGATTTTCCCATGGGATTTGGACTTGCACTAATTGAGAGGTGATTCTAGACACCTATCAGAACACATTGGTGAAGAAAGCTATTGGTAGTAAATTTTTTCACAGATTGTCCAAAAATATTGCTAATTTTCCCTAACTATTATATTAAGACAGTTGCTGATGCATTGCTGTGCACAGCTACACAAAACCTTACCCAGCATGGCTACAGAGAGTCAGGGGAGGATGTCAACAAAGGGAACTTTCTGTCCATTATGCGACTGATTGACAAACATGACCCTATAGTAGAACACAAAATGCGAACAGAACACAAAAAAATGAGAGTTAATGCTGGCTGAGATGATTAGGAGGGACATTGTTAAATATGTTAAAAGAAAGCAGGACATTCAGCATCCTTGCTGATGAGACAAAAGACATTTCTCTCTTTTGTACACCAAAAGTGGCTGGAAATACAGCGCATAATCTAGAGAGTTCCACAGACTCTGTGATGTTAGGTGGGCTTGCAGGTTTTACACTTGTCAAAACCTTATGGACTGACTTCCAGCTGTTCTCTGTGTGCTTGATGAGATTGGTAAAGAGAAAAGTGGAGACGGATGTGTAGAAGCATGTGGATTGCAAGGGCAGATAGACTTAAACTTCATTGTCGTTCTGGCAACTTTTAAGAGGATACTGGGACTATGCTGCAGTAAAAAAAAATGGACTTAACCGCAGCAATTGACCTCATTGAGGCACCTACAGCGCCTCAATGAGGCAGAAGTGGTGGGCATTGCTCAGAAATGCAAGATTAGCACAGAGGGGGTTTCCAAAAGCCAGCCAAAAATTAGCTCTGCACTTGATGGATCAGTGGTCACATCCACAATTGGTCAGAGAAACTGTGATTAAGGCAAGGATTATTTCAGTACAGTTGTTTTCTATCCCATCCTAGACACTGTGAATGCTGAATTAGAGAGGTGTATTGGTAACACTTTATAATACGGTTCATGAACTAATGATGAACTAATGCTTAACTAATGCATTTGTTAAACATTAGTCAACCATTGGTTAATCATAATTCATCATTAACTTATCATGACTCATGATGATGATGATTCATCATGAATAAGCATTAGTTAACCATGAGTTTGTAGATGATTTATAGATCAACTTTTTTCACCCAAATCTATGCCCACAATGAGTCCTCATTGGCGGGTATGTTTAGTGAGCGAGTCGGTCTTTGTGGAGGTCCTTGCTGGTTGTACTCGTGGGTCATTTTACTCATTCTATGCCCAGGATGAGTGTTCAAAAGGTGGGTAGGGTTCTCTCCGGAGCCCTCCCTGGTGGTTTATGGATCATTTTCAACTCTTTTCAGTTTTCCCAATCTATAGGTCCTCTGGAGGTTATTTTCCCCCCCTCATATCTATGGCCATTATGAGTGCTCGAACGTGGGTAGGGTTCTCTCCGGAGCCCTCCCTGGTGGTTTAAGGATCATTTTCAACTCTTTTCAGTTTTCCCAATCTATAGGTCCTCTGGAGGTTATTTTCCCCCCTCATAGAGTCTATGGGGTCTCTTGGAAGGTCTCCCTGATATTCAATGGGTAATTTCTGGTATTTTTGGACAGTATCATCATTATGAACTACCATTACTTACTAGAGAGTTCATAGGTAGTTAATAGATATTTGCACCCCAAACTAAAGTCATGAACTTTTAGCATTTAGAACCCTTCAGGTATGTGTAGTTCATAAGTAGTTAATGGATATTTGCACCCCAAACTAAAGTCATGAACTTTTAGCATTTAGAACCCTTCAGGTATGTGTAGTTCATAAGTAGTTAATGGATATTTGCACCCCAAACTAAAGTCATGAACATTTAGCATTTATAACCCATTTGCTACATGTAGTTCATAGTTAGTTAATGGATGTTTGCACCCCAAATTAAAGTCATGAACTTTTAGCATTTATAACCCATCTGCCACATGTAGTTCATAGTTAGTTCATCATTTACAACTCATTAACTAACCAGGAAGTCATCATGAACTGGATATTTGTACACAAATCACAAAATAACATTTTTTTTTATTGAGCCAGCAGATACATTAAACAATCAAACAAAAAAACAGCCAATCAAGCCAGCACCGGGGTGAGCAAGATCCAGCCCTTGGTGGAAACAGTGGCAACACTTTAAAAAAGACTGATGCTGATGCTTGGGCTACTGTTGTCGATGCTTGGGCTGAATATGTCGGCACAGATGTTGCTGCTGGAGTTGAAGGCGCAGTGGTCGCTGCTTGGGCTGAAAATAATGCATTGGATTAGTTGAAGCCCACGATAGACATAAACTGCTATACTTGAAAAGTAATTTATTGTACATTGGGAATATTTAAACCCTAATCAATACAACAAAGGTGAATTGATTTACCAGCTTTCAGACTCTCCCACAAACGGTCTTTGTCTTTTTCAAGTCTTGCCACATCTTCCCTTAAGTGCTTGATCTCTTGAAGTTGAATGGTAGCTTTGGCTTTGGTCAGGGACATCTCCGTGGTGGGAGCATCTGGATTAAACAAATACAAACGAAATCAGACATGAGTGTTAAAGGGTAAAGAGCTGGCATCTATTTTGTCTTGGTTTAATTGTGACAAAGTTATGGAAATATTAGCCACTGCAACTATGTTGTATACAGCCTTTTCAGAGTCAGCACTCAAAGAAATCCCTCCCACCGTGTTGGAGAGCGATGATAATATATATATATATATATATATATATATATATATATATATATATATATATATATATATATATATATATATATATATATATATATAAGCGAAACTTCCAAATGGTCCACTGTGATTTTTTTAAATTCTGGAAGAAAAGATACAACCAAAACAAAAATATGCCTTACATTTATTGCTCTTAGAGGTGCTCGTCCATTTTTTAAACTGGTCTCAACACTGCATAGTCTGTCTCAGAGGATGACAAGGCTGCACCTAAATGGCAAATAAGAAAAGGTCACGTGGCATGAATGTTAAGTGTTGTCTACCTGTAAATTCTATCATGTCTGTCAGAGCTAATATTCTAGTTTAGTTTAAATATTTATTTTGTATAAATATTGAACAAACGTGACAGATATTGAAGTTCCCACTACTTTAAAAAGCGATGATACTATATATATATATATATATATATATATATATATATATATATATATACAGTATATATATGTGTGTGTGTGTGTGTGTGTGTGTGTGTGTGTGTGTGTGTGTGTGTGTGTGTGTGTGTGGAATTCCCCTTTAACAATGTTAACATTTCATTACATAGGAAATAAACTCAAGAATCAAAAAGGTGACATTCAACAATTTCAATCGATTGGTATCATTACTTTCAAGTCACCTTGCAACTGCTATCAAGTTGACAAACACAAAGCTATTTTTGAGTACAATTGTAATCTGGTAGCCTTGAACATGAAGTCAAGATCAATTGAATGCGTGCGGCCATTTTGATTTTCTGTGATTTTGAATATCACGCCAGTTGCGGGATCCAAGGAAAGAGGAAAGGACAGACATGTCATTTTCTCTGACTGGCAATTCAAATCGGCCGGTTTGTCGACGGGTGACAAACCGCCGCAGGAAACTGCGGGGGATACATTGAAGTCCAGGGCTCTCAACTTTTGAAGTTTGTTGGGAGTGTGAGATTGGATGGGTCGGGGGCGCCGGGGGGGCCGGGGGGGCGGGGGGGCACCACCGAACCGGCCCATCGGCTGGTTATCACAACAACAATAACAGAGTAGCACTAATAGGCCTAGTTAAGACATTTGTTCCATCTAGTAAAGAAAACGAAAATATGTTGACTATTTTGTGTGTGTTAGGGGTAATAATAATAATAATAATAATAATAATAATAATAATAATAATAATAATAATAATTTTATATATTGCCTTTCAAAACAACCAAGTTAGCTTGAGAAACCCAAAGGCCCATGCAAAAGATGGGTGCTGGCACTGACATTTCTTCATTAATTATTATATTTCCAGTGAAATACTGCACGACATACAGATATATGAACACATGGACAAAGAAGTGAATTCTTTCTTTTTTAATAAACTAAATGCACACATTTTGAATGGGTGTAAATTCTATAAATTATTACTGTTTATGGTTTTAAAGTGTGTTTGTGAATGTTTAATAATGTACTGTGGGTGTAAATATACTGGGGATATTATTTTGAACAGTTTATGATTGCGATGTTGGGGTGGATGGGTTTATTTATATTTTAAAGAGTTGTCACCATTGTTATGAAAGGGCGCACAACACCTCTAGGTTAATGCATTCAACTTAGATTTTAAACGTGTCTTGCACGCCAGGGCCTGCAGGGGTCTACCTACACCCTTAGCAAACTCTAGAAAGCTGCCAGGGGCAAAAAATGACTTTTAGTGCAGCGGTTAAGCTCATTAAATGGAAGGTATTGTGCATTTTATGACTAAAGCATGAAACTTTCTATAGTGTTTCTATACACCATGAAGTTTATTTTCAGGTGTGGAAACACTTCTCAGTTGAAGTGCTTTCATGTGTTAGAGGCTGTACAAATGTAAGGTGGTCAAAAACATGGATTTTTCACTTTTTGCAGGCATACAGACAGTAGTATATCAATAAGAAGAGTCCTGGAACACAGTACCTTTGGTTGGTTGTTCTTGGTATCGGTGTCAGTGTCCAGCTAATCTCATCCTCTGTACTGCTATCTTCTACGTGCAGTAATGCCCCGATGCTGGGTGATACAGGGTTCCCCAGGGTGTCTTGTATGAAGAGCACCTGTCAATTATGTTTTTTCTATATTGTATTGCTGTTGTGATTCCTTAGAACAAAACCTCCATTTAATGGAGACTGGCACATGTCAGAAAGCAATTCTGAAGTCAATGACTCTCGGTGACTCAAGGTCTCCAGATGTCAGTCTGACAGTGTTAACAGTTCCGGGCATGCCGTTCTGAACATGCACAGTGCAGTTCTGCTGTAGGTTATAGCACATACCTATGGTATTTAAAAATTAATAAATACATACTATATCAGTATGTATTTATTCATTTTCAAAAATCATGAAACACTGAGGTATAGGTTTCCAAAATCTCATACCGTGTCATCCCTACTCAGGAGACTGTTAGGCCTCACTAACAGTGTCATTGCATTATAGACACTCTTTATTGCAACTAGGAGACACTTTACTCTAACTAGGAAATGTCTAGAAGAGATGTGAAATGCTCAATCCAATTTAACACAAATTGTTGAAAATCCGTTTTTTGTCTTTGGTCATGTGAGGTAAGTTTGTGTGACCTAATGGACCCTGAAACACAAATGACACATCTTATACTGGTGATATAACCCATTGAAGAAATTTGATGATAATTAGTGGGTTCCAGAACTCTTGTTGTTGATATCTTATCAATGTGTCTGCAGAAAAGTAAAAAATACATGTTTTTGACAACCCGGTATTTGTACAGCCTCTGGCATATAGAAACATTCATGCTCAGAAGTGTTTCCACATCTCAAAACAAACTTCATGGTGTGTAGAAACACTGTGGAAAGTTTCATGCTTTAGTCATAAAGTGCACAATTGGTTTGCTTAACCGCTGCACTATTTGGCGAGTTATTTTGACGTGCGTGTGAAGACGCATGTGTGGCGTGTGTGCGTGTGAATACACTCTGAAGAGTGTGTCACACGCTCAGTGCGTGAGACATGAGAGCTTTGGAAGTCAATGAAGCCTAGTGTGTATGCACATATTCAAAAATTATTTCTCAGCGACTGGTGCAATTGTAACTCAAACACTTCTGGAAAATAACAGAATACACATAACAGATTATTATCCACTGTGTTTCTTTTCGATGTGTACACCGTGTAACTTTATAAAGCTGTGCAAAGACAGTCCAATTTTATCTGCCACTTACTGTGACGGATCTGCCGGCTTTAATCAGACAGTCATGCCAGATTATGCCAGATTGTGTGCAAGAAACAAGCAACCAGGTTGCTTAATGCACCATGACAAGACTAGAGACTAGACAAACATCCAAGGAATTATTTCATTTCAAAGTTGATGGTTTTCAATGGCAAAAGAAGAAAAACAATTACATACAGTATACACATAGCATATGACGCTGTTACAGTATGTACATGTGGTTTGTGCCACCCTCACCATGATTTGCTTTGCTAGTTATAATTTTGTACGTCTCTTAATGTCTTGATAAAATTAACAAGTGGTCACTATTGTAATTAAACAAGTAGGCTATAGCCCATTCTTAACTATTGTGTCTAACAGTGTTTCAGACTTGGTATAGTTATACTTGATTAGTTTGTACTGTAATTCCCCAACTGTATTTCTCCATTTCGGAAAATTTAATTCATTCATTCAGTCATTCATTGTAATAGGCATAGGTCTATTTGCATGTGAAATCAGAGGTAATGCGTTTAGATTTACAACTATGTCCATAACAATTCAAGTGAAGTGAGAAATAACATCATTCGACTTCTACTGAAAATGGATGGCAATTTAAATGTAATGATCGAGTGTATGATGAGTATAACTAGGCTACTTTCATCATATAGGCTACATATTGCAGATTTACCAGCTCACACTCTGATCGGACACATATCTCAACATGTGAGATGAGATGTGAAACGTTTTATCTTGTTGATTATTGCATTCAAAACCACTCTTCACATAACGTATGAACAGCAGTAGAATCATTTGAATTGAGATAGGCGTCAACTGGCTGACTTTGTCTTGCATGTTTGCTTATATCCACACAAACTGGCACCCGTCCAGTCCCACAGTTCAGTCTCGCGATGACAGCCTAGGCAGCCCCAGCAGAATCGCACTCTGTTCTTTTTAAATAGCTCAATAAAATTAAACTGGGCCCCTGTCGAAAAACACCCACCAGGACAACAACCTGCTATGGGTATTCTTTTATATTCCTGGGCCGATTATATGACGACGGTCGGAATCGTTCATAAATAATGTTTGTTTACAAGATCTCGTGCGCGCTGCCATCCACTGCCATGTATTCGTCTAGCTTCCCATAAGAGTTTTGTCACTTGGGGGTGTCATGGCGCATCCCTGGCAGTCACGTGACTGGTAGTGACGTGAAATCTGTCCGTTCCTTCTATAGGTTTCTTGGCGGGATCCAGGAACCGCCTTGGCGTGTTAGTGTGGGGGAAGGGGGGTGTTGGCAGAGCCATAGAGTATAGACAGAGTTACGACAACTCCGTCCACTTCGGGGGGGCAGTCCAATGGCGGCTCTTTTACTTAGACTTGAATAGAGAAGAGGGACAACAAATAGGGACAAGTCCTGGACGTTAAATAGGCAGAAATGAACTGGACTCAGGCAACAGCCCAGCGTTAATGACCTTAAACTGCTTTATTTTAAATTGTTTTTAGCAATAGTACAACATGAATGTTATTCAATATTGTTACTGTACAATGTCGTAGACATGCATAAAATAGCTCTTATTTGCGACACTCTTGTTGAAAACAATGCATTTCTAACTCCAGTTATTGCCCATTTGTACTGCATGAACAGCAGCTCGAGCGCTCAGTTTTGACCCAATGTCGCGACTCTTCTACTAGATGGCTTTGGGTGTTGGTGTTGGCATAGTTGCAAAAACGAGATCTGTCAATCACGGCGACAACCAGAAATCGTGTGGGATCCAAAATCATGTGGTTTCGGCAGCTAGCATGCTACTTTCTAATGTTATACTTTATGATATACATATTGTTGCCATTTACAATGTTTTAAATGTTCAAACAAACATGTGCACAAATACATTGCATTAAACAGTCTTGGCAGGCTGTTGCGCTGCGGCATTGAATGGAAATTAAGCATAATTATGTTGTTGGAGCACTTACCAATTTTCTCCGTCGACACTTCTTTTTGACTGTAGATTCATTCTCTTTTTGCAAATACGGCAAAATGCTTTATTTTTCAATAGTTTCTGTTTTCTAAGCCACTCAAAGATGTCTTCCCTTTTGTTTTCAGACCATAATGTAAAAACCTTTTGTTCTAATTTCGAACGAGTCTGTCGAGGCCCCATCATCAAAGCCAATTTGCAAAGTAGCAACAGCCGTATGGACAAGGAAGTTCATGGTTCACGGGGTTGAGCTGTGTTGCCATGTCTGCTTATTATAAGCAACATTTGACTTTTTTATTATTATTTTTTTATAGGAAGTCACTTACAAATAAATTATTGTAGTTCCTGGTTGATGTTTTTTGGGCTTGATTCTAGTGTAAGTGTACAGTAGTTTGCTTCCTAATGTTTAAACTAGGGATTTTCCAGATTTCTACACACCAAGGAACCACAGAATATTATGTAATTGTCAACAGACAACCATACGAAAATATGATGTGCCCTTTTTTATTACAATTTCAAAATATTTCGTTTTATTATCAATGTGATTTTAAATTTTAAATTACAAATGTTCACCCTCACAATGTGCCACTGTGAGCTTGTAGATCAGCTATTTTCATGTGTGCTGGCCATTATAGGCTATAAGAAAGTTATTTGTGTTGGTATTTTATATATAAACAACAGAATTAAATAGGGGCCAAGTTTTAGGTCTGATGGGCTATAATATGTTGCCCCTTGGCTCAAACGCTGGATAAATAATATAGATTCACAAACATAGACAATTTGTCTAGACTGTTGGGCAGTTTTTTTTTTTTGGGGGGGGGGGGGGGGGGGTAAATCATTTGGCAGAGTGTGGACATTTCCTTGATGTGTTGGCTACAAATACCCTGGCTACCCAGAATAGGACAGTTGTCTAATATGTATGTACTGTAATAGTATAAAAATGAGCAAAAGACTATATTTTTATATTAAATGATAAAATTAAAGTATTTCGATGCGAGATTTGGCTTATTTCTCTTGCCCAGAGATAGGTTGGCTTATTTCTGTCACAAGAGTTGGCAACACACTACCCCCCAAGGAGATGTGTACGTAACGCAGGAACGAACATGCATCGCAGTTGTACGAGGAGGCGAATCAAAAACGTAGTTATATTAATATTTGATGAAGTGAAGAGGCAGGGTGTTTCAAAACACAAATTTGTTGTTGTTAGTGTTTTTGACAAAGAAGACGAAGACCGAGTTTAAGTACGAGACTACTATTTCGCTGAAACGTCGCTGTGAACCAAGCGAGTCTGAAGTGGAAGAAATGGCGGATGGCCGCCCTCAACGTGACCGAAGGCCTACAAAGCGCTTCTGTGACCAGGATGACGGTAATTTAATTATTTACATTATGTAGAACTCGTATCTAGTAACTTCTTTCTCAGGGTGAATACTGTAGATACTTCATCACACTTTGTCTATACTCTTACGGCTAACATTATGTTAGCCAACATTAACCTAAGTGGCGTTCAATGGTGGAGTATAGACAGAGTTGCGGCCTTGAGGGGGCAGAAACAGCTTGGTCGCCATTGTTCGCCGCCATTGGACTGGCAGAGCCATCTAGTAGAAGAGTTGCGACATTGAGGGGTCAGAAAACAGCCTGGTCACGTGGTTCATGTACTCGCGCGAGCCCATAGGCTTCAATGCATTCAGTAACTTCCGGCTGTCACTATTCATGTCACTATCCAACAGAAGTGTATGTAGATGGACTGACCATGTTCTGGTAATGTATCTGGTACCAGCCCATCCTGAGCCTCCTTTGCTCGCTGTGCATCGCAAAAAAATTAATATAACCTACAATCCTAATACATAACTCACTCCTGTTGCATTTCTTGTCAGACGCAGTACTGATTCGGTGTAGCTTCTTGTGATACTGGAGACTACATCATGTTATCTGCCCGACAGTTATGGGCAACAAAAAAGGATTCAACTTTATTAACAAAATAATTAGTATATATTATCCAAGGGCAGAGCGTGGTGTGTTCCAGCCATGTAGCTTAGATTTGATTGGAGCATCAGTTATAGATAAATTGCAGCTGTAAAACAGCTGTGCGTCACTTGCGTATCTTTAGCACATCTTTTGGTTACTTATATGCATGATACAGATGATTACACCATAGTAAATGTTGCATTCGTCTGGTCTGGAGTATGGGGCAGTTGTTTTACAGACTGGGCAAAAAGGCTGAAGCCCCTTGGATGTCTGTATTTGTGCTCTACTCTTGTCAGTTCCGAGCTGCTTTGTAGAAATATACAGTAACTATTCCATAACAGCGCTCTCAATGATCTTCTCCAGTTCTCCCGGGGAGACTGTATGTAGACAGATGTTATTGCTTTCTTTTCCAACTGTTCAATGTAATATGATGCATGTCCATCCAGTGCTCTCCAGTTAGAAAACAAAACCGTATACTGAATATTTAAAGTAATTCATTTTTGTTTTCGTTATAGAAACGGGAAACGAGAGAACCCTGCCCAAAGACCTCAGTACCACAAAAACACAACATGTTTTAAAAGGTATGTTTTGCAAGCTTATCCACCAATTTCACATTTGCATTCTGCTCTAAATGACCACCATTTTAAACCTACCTCATATATATGGTCCTCACTAATGTTCATGATAAAATGCTGCAATTATCTTCTACTTGGTCTGTGTCTCATGGGAGAACTGTAGGTAATTCAAACACCTGTGCACCATTTGCATAATCGATTGGGAAAGTTGTTTTTTTTTTAACATCTTGGAGATTTTCAAGCACAACTCATACAAAACTGTGACTGGACAGACCAGTTAAACCTACACATGTTGCTCAAACATTTAAAGACATGCAAATATTCACTTTTATAAAGTAAGACACAGCAAATCACAGTCAAAGTAAAAGGGGAAAGAAAATATACAAGGAGGGGAGGAAAGGGTGGGTGGTAGTCATATTTTTACGGAGGCCAGATTCAAATTGTAGCCGTTTGTAGGTGCCATTTGAGTGGTTTTGAAGGTATTCACATGTCTTATTGAAGACTGTAAGGCATTCCACATTTTGGAGGCATTTTGCCGAACCTGAGTTGCACAATTAAGTTGAACTCCCTCTAGTGTTGTGGGAGTGGACTTTGCTGACATTAAAGGGGAATTCCACCCATTTTCAACATTTTACTATGTCATTGATATATCTTATAAGTAGAAAGGAAAGGGTTAAAACATTCTGCAGTGGTCCTTAAGTCGCATGAATACACTATACATTGCTAAAGTGCTAAATGACTATTCTAGCTGGAAATGTCTGTTTTTAGAGCAATAGCAACATAAGTGTATTGTGTGCATATCATTGTTGTATACAGGGGTCGACATTATAAATGGCCCGACTGGCCCCAATGGCTTGCAATACACGTTCGGACCACCAGATGGCCCGGTGGGCTGGCCCGGTGGGCCAGTAGGCCTCAAGCCATCTAGCTTTCTTATATATCTATGGCTCTGTCCAGGGGCGGATTGGCACATATTTTCCCACCGGGACAATTTTGCCTTTGACAGGCCACCCTGGGGGGGCAGCTGGTTAACCAGATGTAACTCTTTGAGAGCGTAAAAATGAAACCAAATGGACCCCTGCGGGTCCATTTGGTTTCATTTTTTTGCCACTAGTGCATTTTGGATCTTGTCCAGGCTATTAGGTGGCGCAGGCCACCAGGGAAACTCCCTGTACTCGAGATGGCCAATCCGCCCCTGGCTCTGTCTAATGAAACGCTGTGGCTGGCTGCTGCCAGACCTCGCTCGGCGCTTAGCCTCGATCTCCAGGCTTACATCCACGCTGTGAAATTTACTGCCGTGCACGTCGCTTGTCAAAACTAAAACCGAGTCATAGTGGGACAAACGTGTTTGACATTTTTAGCGCTATAAACTCCGCCGCCGCGTCCTCCTCTGTCCACACTAGCATGGCTATTGGGCGAAGTTTGCCATGCGCTAACGTATCCTCCTCCTCCTCTTCCTCATCATCATAAATCATAATACCAGACGAACTTAAAGGGGGTTCTCCGCCGCGAAAAGTCACAGATCATGCAAGTTCATCTTCTTTCTTAATAATAAAAAACAGCCCAGTTGATTGTTCAGATCAGAAGTGGAAACGACGAGTGTTGTAGATTATGCGTGCGTGCACGCATGTAGAGCCATGCGTGCAGACCACGACGCGTTGTTTATTGATTATTAAGTCTAATATTTATTTGTATTGCCTTTTTAAAAGGAGCATACATAAATGTATAGGATAGGTATCATTTGTCTACCAATATGAATGTAGGCCCATATTAAATTTACGGTATCCTATTAAAAAATACTGGAGAGGCTAGTTATAAATAAATAAATAAATAAATAAATATCCAGTTAACCTCCGGTTAGTCCTGTCAGCTAGTCGGCAACAAAATTAACCGTTACTGACATCCCTAATAAAAATACAAAAAAAAGGAAAAAGGGCGATTCCCCTGGGCCAGTGATTTTAATGGTGGGGCCAGTGATTTGGACAATCCACTGGCCCGAAGGGCCAGTGCCAAATTTCCCTTAATGTCGACCCCTGGTATAGAGTGCATTTCCAGCAGTTGTCACTCAAGTGTTTTAATGGTACAATGTGGTTGTTCAATGCGTCCGAAGGCTACTGGATGATTTGAAAATCCTTGTGCAATCATGTTAACACAAATGAAAACAGTTTAACTGGTTAGGAGATGCTATAAAACTGACCTCCTTTTGAGCAGGTTGAGTATCTGGAGCATCACATTTGTGGATGATTAAATGCTCAAAATCAGCCAGAAAATGAGAACTCTGAAACTCAACAGTCTATTCTTATTCCCGAGAAATGAAGGCTATTCCATGCGAGAAATTGCCAAGAATATGAATATATCCTTCAACTGTGTGTAGTGTACTACTCCCTTCAGAGAACATCACAAACAGACTCATAGTAGAAAGACACAACAAAGCAAGACGTTAAGTACATTAGTCTCTTGTTTGAGAAATAAATGCCTCACAGTTCCTCAACTGGCAAATTCATTAAATAGTACCCACAAAACACAACATATACACTGAAGAGGTGACTCTGGGATGCTGGGCTTCAGGGCAGACTGGCAAAGAAAACGCTGTTTCTGAGGCTGGCCAATATTAGATTGGAAAAAGTGTTATGGATGGATGAATCTAAATTTGAGGTGTTTGGATCACAACAGAATGATAGTCTGCTCTGCGCTATTAATTTATCTATAGGTATGTGCTCTGCGCTATTAATCTATACAGTCACAACACATTTTCTGGAAAAATGAACCTTGTTGAATTTAGGTGGTTTCTTGCACAGAGATGATGATGTTTAATTTTATTCATTAATGTCTATCTATTGGTTATATCAAGCATTCAATAAAAGTAGGATATTCCTGATTTTGCCATGACCTATGTCTTGTGGTGCAAACCTACAATCGATACAATGTACTGTATATTAATGAAATGTTTCACTTTGACTGTTTCTCTAACAGAAGTTCGGTTCGAGAAACCAAGGACTGAAACCACAGGTAACTGAAATCATGCAGCAGATTTCATTCCTATGAAATACAAAACATTGTGTTGTTCAGCATTGTCTAATTATCGTCTCAATCACAGGTACCCAGGATGATGGAATGGACCCGACTGGCACATCATCCGATACTGATGTGAAAGTACTCGAGAGTGGTGTGTTGATTTACTGATGTTGCATAAACTAAAGTATTGGACTTTTTAAAGTAGTGGGAACTTCAATATCTGTCACTTTTGTTCAATATTTATACAAAATAAATATTTAAACTAAACTAGAATATTAGCTCTGACAGACATGATAGAATTTACAGGTAGACAACACTTAACATTCATGCCACGTGACCTTTTCTTATTTGCCATTTTAGGTGCAGCCTTGTCATCCTCTGAGACAGACTATGCAGTGTTGAGACCAGTTAAAAAAAGGACGAGCACCTCTAAGAGGAAAAAATGTAAGAGGCATATTTTTGTTTTGGTTGTATCTTTTCTTAAAAAACAATCCAGAATTTAAAAAAAGTGGACCATTTGGAAGTTTCGCACATATATATATATATACTGTGTATATATATATATATATATATATATATATATATATATATATATATATATATATATATATATATATATATATATATATATATATTATCATCGCTCTCTGATTTCATTTGTATTTTCTTTGTTTAATCCAGATGCTCCCACCATGGAGATGTCCCTGACCAAAGCCAAAGCTACCATTCAACTTCAACTTCAAGAGATCAAGCACTTAAGGGAAGATGTGGCAAGACTTGAAAAAGACAAAGACCGTTTGTGGGAGAGTCTGAAAGCTGGTAAATCAATTCACCTTTGTTGTATTGATTAGGGTTTAAATATTCTCAATGTACAATAAATTACTTTTCAAGTATAGCAGTTTATGTCTACCGTGGGCTTCAACTAATCCAATGCATTATTTTCAGCCCAAGCAGCGACCACTGCGCCTACATATTCAACTCCAGCAGCAACATCTGTGCCGACATATTCAGCCCAAGCAGCGACAACAGTAGTTCAAGCATCAGCATCAGTGTCTCCTAAGGTGAAGGCTGTAAAGTACTCTATGCAAACCTCCGTGTCTACCTCTGTGTCTTCACCGTCTTCCTCATCGGAGGACGAGAAGAGGAAGAGGAAGAGGAAGAAAAAGAAGATGGTGAAACAGGTGCAGCACAGAGGTATTACAACAATACCTCGGATTTTTTTAATAGCTTTGAATAAAGATCCCCTTGTGAGGTCACTAAATGGCTGCCTGTCTGTAACTCAGGAAATAATTTAACCAAATAATATGGCATGAATGAATTGCTAGATGTCTCAGGTGTTAGTTGTGGCTCATTCATTCAGTAAATCAACACACCACTCGTCTTGAGTACTGTGACCTCAGGATCGGATGATGTGACGTTCTGGTCTCCCATTCCATCAACTCTGAACCCTGTGATTGAGATAATTAGACAATCTAAAGATTTGCATTCTCAAATTTTAGACTATGAGGATAAATATATAGCTAATTTGGGGTGGCTACTTTTCAGAGACCTCATTGCTTTTTTCTTTAGAAATACTGTAAGCATGGTCTATGACGGGGTTTTTCAAGTGATTGTGAACCAGGGACTGCTACCCTGACTAAGAATCAAGCTGGGGATCTTTACAGTTAACACCATTCTGTTACTTTATCCAACCTTCCATCAGTTCTCGGGTTAAGCGCAGCCTACTGATAGAGTAGACATAACGTTATTAATCCCACAATGTCATGATAAAATCAGACGTACTTAAGGGAGAATTCAACACCAAAACACATTGCCATCAATCTACCTTGATTCCTGTGAATCAAGGTTGATTGATTCCTTTAAGGCAACTACTTGAGCTCTTTTTCAAACCATTAATGAACACAGCAGAAAATAAATGGTATCATGTACTGTCTACACTTTCCTTCCACAGTGAAAACACCGGAACAGTCAATTGAACGGTACAACAACGTGCTGAAGCTGTTTAGAAGAGGACGTACCATGTCGGAAGCCTACAGAGAGTTGAAGGTTGACCGTAATACTATTGCAAATCTGGCACCCATTGCAGAACTTGCAAAGGTTGACCCTGTACTCTACAGGGATTTAAGAAAAGCATTCAAAGATGATGGTCCACTTACAGAATTTGCTCAACAGTGTCTGAGATTGTGTTGTACCGAACCCAATCGCAAGAATATTGACAATCTAAAAAGTAGTTGTGAGCTACTTCCCATACACAAGAAGTAATTTTCTGTCTGTGCGGGTGGGCTAAATATCAAAACCATGATGGATAACCACTGATTAGCAAGTCGTCAAGCAACACGGTTGGGTTTTATAATTCTGTTTTAAAAAGTATGTCAAATCATACGGGATAAGCACAAACATTGTTGGCTAATAATGTGAAAAGCACTGTACTTGAAGACGCAAACACTTTGAAAAAAGCAACGGGCAGTGGCTAGTTTGAGCTAAACTAGAATGGAGACTGAGGACAACTCCTTCCCTCCACTAGTCCTTTTTTCCTTTTTTATTTATTTTTTCCTTTTTGTTATTAAAGTGTAAATTCAGTGGCTGCAAAATCAGTGGTTATCCAAAGTGGTTTGACATTTTTCTGGGCAATTCTGGCTCAACTGTGTCTTCAACTACAGTGAGATTGATACAGTGGATGAACTAGGTTTGTGGGTGTCAGTCAGTTGGTTTCTGTGCCTTGGCTGAAATCTCGTTCAAACGCTTTTGAAAAACACTGTAGTTGAACAGACAGTAGAGTCAGGTCATTTAAAAAGAAAAAAAAAAAACATTACGGATAAGCACTGATTAGCAAGCCCTCAAGCAACACGGTTGGGTTTTATAATTCTGTTTTAAAAAGTATGTCAAATCATACGGGATAAGCACAAACTTTGTTGGCTAAAAATGTGAAAAGCACTTGAAGAAGCAAACACTTGAAAAAAGCAACTGGCAGTGGCTAGTTTAGTGTGAGCTAAACTAGAACGGAGACTGAGGACAACTCCTTCCCTCCACTAGTCCTTTTTTATTTATTTTTTCCTTTTTGTTATTGCAGTCTCAACTGCATCTTCATGTTCTTTGCTAAAACAGCCAAGGATTCGGTTGAATTTGCATCGCTGTACTTAACATACTTTATATTTCCCAACTAAACTCCAGCGTCCTGGCGGTCATGGCTCCACCGTGCTAATTCTGTACATGTTTAGCAGAGCCCTGTCGAGTTTGTATGTTCAATTAGCAGATTTATTATCTCTCCAGCTGACCTCTTTTCTCAGAAAGATTTGAAAGGTGGCTTTCTGTGATTTAAACATTAGAATGAGGACTGGCAGAGGAAGTTTATCTAGAAAGCATATCTTGTATAATTATTTGTTTAAATTTTCAAAATGAGAGCTATTTAATCCAATAGCCAAAATGGCTGCCGTCCATGTGTAAAGCTCCATGTGTTTAACTGATCGCGGACCGTACTAAGATTAGACCCACCAATAGCTTACTGATCACTAGACCATCCTCGCCATTCAACCAATGTTCCTTTTAGAACAATTGATAACTTTTCTTCTTTACACTGGCCACTTTTTTCTATATCCTCAATTTGTAAGAGATGTTTACTTGCTTAAAACCCTAATGGTTATCCATTAGATGATGCTTCTAACAAATTGTCAATGTTTTCTAAAAGGGCAAGTCTAAAGTCTCAACTGTCTTCAACTACAGTGAGATTGACACAGTGGATGAACTAGGTTTGTGGGTGTCAGTCAGTTGGTTTCTGTGCCTTGGCTGAAATCTCGTTCAAACGCTGTTGAAAAACACTGTAGTTGAACGGACAGTAGAGTCGGGTCATTTGTAAGCCCTGTATACACAGTTGAGCTTTGTTGTTCTGTTTTATGACATATGTCAAATCATACAGGATAAGCACAAATTCATAAAAATGTGTTATTTTTTATAATATTACATAACTTCTTACAGACAGCTGAAGGCACAGTTGAGCCAGAATTGTATTGGAAAAATGTCAAGCTATACTTGGATAAGCTCTAACAACATGATGTTGCACTGCAGGCGGGCACCGGGTGGGCCAGATGTGTGGGTGCCAGTCCACCATGGGCTGGATCTTGCTCACCCCGGTGCTGGCTTGATTGGCTATTTTTGTTTGTTTGTTTAATGGCTCAATAAAAATAATTTTGTTATATTGTGATTTGTGTACAAATATCCAGTTCATGATGACTTCCTGGTTAGTTAATGAGTTGTAAATGATGAACTAACTATGAACAGATGGGTTATAAATGCTAAAAGTTCATGACTTTAATTTGGGGTGCAAATATCCATTAACTAACTATGAACTACATGTAGCAAATGGGTTATAAATGCTAAATGTTCATGACTTTAGTTTGGGGTGCAAATATCCATTAACTACCTATGAACTACACGTAGCAAATGGGTTATAAATGCTAAAAGTTCATGACTTTAGTTTGGGGTGCAAATATCCATTAACTACTTATGAACTACACGTACCTGAAGGGTTCTAAATGCTAAAAGTTCATGACTTTAGTTTGGGATGCAAATATCTATTAAATACCTATGAACTCTCTAGTAAGTAATGGTAGTTCATAATGATGATACTGTCCAAAAATACCAGAAATTACCCATTGAATATCAGGGAGACCTTCCAAGAGACCCCATAGACTCTATGAGGGGGGAAAATAACCTCCAGAGGACCTATAGATTGGGAAAACTGAAAAGAGTTGAAAATGATCCTTAAACCACCAGGGAGGGCTCCGGAGAGAACCCTACCCACGTTCGAGCACTCATAATGGCCATAGATATGAGGGGGGAAAATAACCTCCGGAGGACCTATAGATTGGGAAAACTGAAAAGAGTTGAAAATGATCCATAAAGCACCAGGGAGGCTCTGGAGAGACCCCTACCCACCTTTTGAGCACTCATCCTGGGCATAGAATGAGTAAAATGACCCGAGGGGGGAAAATAACCTCCGGAGGACCTATAGATTGGGAAAACGGAAAAGAGTTGAAAATGATCCATAAAGCACCAGGGAGGGCTCTGGAGAGACCCCTACCCACCTTTTGAGCACTCATCCTGGGCATAGAATGAGTAAAATGACCCACGAGTACAACCAGCAAGGACCTCCACAAAGACCGACTCGCTCACTAAACATACCCGCCAATGAGGACTCATTGTGGGCATAGATTTGGGTGAAAAAAGTTGATCTATAAATCATCTACAAACTCATGGTTAACTAATGCTTATTCATGATGAATCATCATCATCATGAGTCATGATAAGTTAATGATGAATTATGATTAACCAATGGTTGACTAATGTTTAACTAATGTTTAACAAATGCATTAGTTACGCATTAGTTCATCATTAGTTCATGAACCGTATTATAAAGTGTTACCGGTGTATTTCCAATGGTAATATCATGAATCATGATATCATGATATCATGTATTCACAAGCACTAAATCCCAAAAGCAGCAACTTCTTAGAGTAGGCTCCTTTGTTTTGTTTTGTGTGATCTTATCCATGACCTCCACCAAGCCAAACGGATCTTGGAGAGGAAACCTCTAACCAGTTTACTGGAGTTCACACTCACAGTATTCATAGAGTATTGTGCAAAATTGCTTTGACCTTGTCAGCACGTCTTGTGAACGTAGCTTTTTGCAATGAAATTTATTAAAAAATTACTTGCACAGCACCGTAAATGATGAAAGACTGAGTGATCTGTCATTGTTTACAATGTAAACGGATGAGGAGCACTTTATTATTGAGAGATTTTTATTTATATTTGAGTATGTTCATTGAGGCTGTCAGTATTTTAGGGTTTGTTAAAAAAAAAAAAAAAGCTAATAGAAAGCACCTGGATCCGCCCCTGTACTGTGCTCGCACATTTTGTGGTCCCAAAGCTTGGCGTATATCAGAGTATTCCATGGCAAAAACAAGGCAAATGTTCTGTGCACTTTATGTAAACTGTATGTTTTGTAGTACACAAACAGTAAAGCCAATGTACAAGGCCTACTAGTGCAAAAGACCAGGATTTGTGTCAGCAGAGCAAACACCTGTTCCCTGTGCAGATGACGTACATGTACACACGCATGCATGAACGTTATTAACGTTCGGGATGATGATGATGGGTGGAATCTGGCATGGATTTATGGTGATCTAGGCATCCAATGTTCAGGACTCAGGGGATCATGCATGTTACCTCATCACCATGGGACGGCAATTGCTATTCAAACTGGCCGATACACAACACATTAGTTTATAGATTGGCTGTTTTAGAATAGCTGAATGATATGAAAAAGGGTTTTCAAGATGCATCTGTTCATGTTACTATTTGTTTCTATTCTATTCTAAATGTTACTATTTTTTTTTTTTTCTGTTTTCTCATTTCATAGTTTTTTCTATTATGGCTATATCTTTAATTCTATACAATTGATAGTTTATTTGCCAATAAAATAAAAGCCCTTTTGAATTGAAACTTTTTGTAATAGTCCAATGTGCCAATCTATTGACACATGAGCTTGTAGATTGGCCATTTTAACTGTGGAAGAAATGTTTTTTTTAAAAGGCAAAGAAGTTAAGGGACAAGGGGTTTAGCGGTGACGAAAATTGAGGCCCAAGTGGTGTGGGATGGGGAGGTGGGTGGGATGTCGAGGGTCTGGTCTAGACCGGAGCCAGCGCTCTGAGGGGAGGTGGTCCTTTTTAAATCCCTGTCTGCTATTGCATGCTGAGATGCTGAGACGAAACCCCGCAGGGCTGTTTGTTTATCTTCACAGTGTTCCTCTTCACGTCGTCAGCATCCTGCCTGAACCCCCCTACCCCACCCCTCAAGCTACAACATCACCTATCACCCTCACACACGGCCTGCAGCCCCCAACACCACCACCCCATTTGACCTTTAAATGTTGCCATTAAAGCCACATAAGGGAACTTCACAGCAAGTAGAACCACAACTATTCATGACAGCAGTTGTGAACAATAGTTCTCATGTCATAGTTATCACCGCGTGTGTTGCCTTACTTATCATAAATGTCGACAAATGTAGCAAAAATAGATCTACGATCTCTCAATGTATTTTGTCACTTTAATGTTACAGCTGCTAAAGATGAGCCCGATTTCAATAACTTTGTATGTCGCTACTTAAATAAGCAGTAAACTTGAAAGAAAAAGGACTAACCAGAACACGGTGTTGTATACTAATACAAGTTACATGCACTGAACACAAATGATAGTGATATTGTACAAAACAAGGTAGATTTTATATACCACTTGTTTTTCATCGGTCCTGGTGTATAACAACTTCCAAGTGGCTCAGGGGAATAATGTACGAGTATAAAGGTTTGTCCATGTAATATATCCTCTCTGTCGACCCCCTCCCTCCCATCACCCTGTCCTCCTGCTGGTCCTCAGGACTCCCTGGCACCAGGGCCTGCCGCCGGCCGGCCGGCCAGGGGAGATCTACCCCTGAGATATGAGCAGAACACTCCACCCAGGGGCCCCCGGTAAGGGTGCACGCACACACACACGCGCACACACACACACACACACGCACGCACGCACGCACACACACACACACACACACACACACACACACACACACACACACACACACACACACACACACACACACATGCGCAAACACACGCACGACGCACACAGGGAAGACACAGACAAACCTGATACATCCTCTCTCACTAATCACAACCAGAGAACATAACAACATAAACATCCCCAGGACAGAGCAGAGCAGTTTCCCCCTCTGAGCTATAATACACACAACAACAGTGCATTTTGGGTAGTGTTGTAGTCGAGTCTTGGATTCTAAAGAGAGTCCAAGTCAAGACTAGGGGATGGAGTCGAGTACAAGACGAGACCGAGGCCGACGGGAGGCAAGACAAGACTTTTTCTTCCTTTTTCAGACAGAGAGCAGCTACACTTGCTGTTTAGCTCCTCATCATAATATGGGGATAGTAAGTATTTAATTTCACCGTAATTCTGCAAACTGTTAATCAATCAATCAATCAATCAATCAATCAATCAATCAATCAATCAATCAATCAATCAATCAATCAATCAATCAATCAATCAATGTAGCCTAACTCGTGATTTGAGTGGACTATAGGGATGAGTCCTGAGTCCCTTGGTTCGAGACACAATCAGGTCCAACACGTCAAATTGAGACTAGACAAAATGTGGACTCGAGTAAATAAAAATGTGAACTGGACACAAGTCAAATACTCCCATACCATATGGAACCAAATTTGTTTCCAATTGTATTAGTACACTCCCATAGTGTTTAATATTGAGCAAACCGAGCATGACTGCATTACAGAACCATATTGCAGTCAGACTCTAATCACCAGACAGCTGCACATCATTGCAACACAAATATTTCATAGGGAAGGCGTTGAGAACGAGAGCACATGCATGCAGAAGAAGACAGCCACGCCGCCCTTCCGGGGCTGAGGCGACTCGGGAGGCTTTCCAGATGTTGTGTTTTGGAGTGAGACCAGGACAACTGACGCACAAAGAAGGCCCATGGTGTTACAACGAGACACATTTAGTCAGAGTTGAGGCCCATACATGGGACTCAGTCTGAATTTTCATTTCACAGGACATGTTTTCGTAATGGTAACGATTTAGTGTCTCTGAGGACTTGTCAGATCTGATTTGTTTCCCAAATCTGATCTTTAAGACTGATGGAACACACTGTTATTTGCAAAGGTATGATAAGATCAGAGTTGCATGCATTCAGAATTATACTTATAGCCAATAGCAGATCTTCAAGCTTGCAACGCATCGTGCTGACCCCCGATGTACAACAAATTATATATAACAATTGTCAATAAAGTATTCAGTCAACAAATGTAATGTCAGGCTGAGACAAATTGGTAAAAAAAAAAATCACATTTGAAATCACCCAGATAGGTCTATTTCAAATCTATTTCCATTGTCTATGGTTTCGAAACCTCCAAAATTGTTTCTTTTCACAATTCGAGTTCAGAAATAGTTAAAGCTGCAGATCAAAACTCTCTTTGTCCCATGCACTGCCTGACAGCAACTATATATGAGAGGTCAGGCAGTATGAGGGTCAAGTTGTGGTTTTTGACATCCCTTTCCTGGATCTACAGAGGGATTAGGGGCCTGCGTGCGGCAGCGACATCACACTGCCCTGCACAGATACAGCTGTAAAGGTCTTTGCACACTGGATGGATTTTTCGGAAAACCACCAGAAAAACGCTGCTAAAAATAAGAAAAACAGCAGTGTGCTGAAAAGAGTCTAAAAAACGTCACACCACGGTATATGGCCTTAAGTCCAAGCCAGCAACAGTATATCTGACCTCAAACCTCAAAGCCTTAGATCTCTATATATGGAGCTGACCTGTTCTGACATACAGCTTTCGAGGGTTAGGATATACAGTAGCTCTCAACTTTGCATTGCGACATGTTGAGAACTTGTAGATCAGCAACCCTCATGGTCTGGAAAGGGCAGTTGTTTTACAAACAAGTAAAAGGGCTGAAGATTGAATTCCCATTTGATGTATGTGTGTGCCCGTCCCTTATCACAGTGGCTGATGTTCATGTTGTATCACTACAACATTGTGATGCAAAGCTGTTATGTTGTTCACCATAGTTGGATCTCCAGTCCCCACTGTAAGAAGAACCAATGATCTACTTTGCATAGTGCCAGCAAAAGCAAGGAAAACTGGAGAGACAGTGAAATCAATTTGCAGGCGGCCAACAGTCAATACAATTCAATTCAAATGAGCCTTATTGGCATGAGAAAATAAACGTTTCCATTGCCAAAGCAAGTGTCATAAAAACAATACAATAATGTGTATTCAATTGTCTGAGCTCATCAAAACAAGGACCATTTCAATCAATGCTGCTGTTCTCCATTGCCTAATTCTGCCCTCTGCTGGATGAAACGATATTTGCAAATATAAAATGGGAGTATATAGGCTAAGCAGGCCATTAAACTGTATATAGGATAAGTGAAATATGATGATGTGTTGATTTAATGCTCCATGTTTTGTAGTAGCCTAGTGTTATTCCAAATTTGACAACCCATACTCTACAGCAGGGGTGGGCAATTATTTTTCTCATGGGGCTAAAAGAGAAACAGCAAATATTGTGGAGGGCTGGGCTCAAATATACATTTTATTTCTATAAAAAAAAAATCAGTTTTGACAAGTTGATAAAATATAGACTAAATATATAGGCAATGAAAAACAGTGGCAATCATCAGGTTGCCAATCAATCAATCAAATGCATATATTATTTTTTATGTCATTTCAATGTATGCTAGCCTCAACACCCAGGCTTTAATTTTCGTCTGCGCTGCGAGAAAAGAGAAAGCCTAAATAAATTGTTAGCCACGGTCACCTGGAAGTGGAGTCGCCCTTCCTGGTGGGCGTCACTCCAAATGATGTGACATAGCACAGCAGTGGAGGGGCAGGGGAGGGGCTGATGACACGTTGCTGAGAACAAATCAGATCTACCGCCTGTCTGTGCCGATCCCCGCCCTTCTAGGCCAAGCTACAGTGTTTGGCTAATGTACATCCATAAGCCACTACTTGTGCCTTGTTGTCTTGATATAGCCAAATTATCAAACCATTTTGTGCCACGTCTCAGCATTGACTAACACAGTTGACTGCTCTGTCACCACATCTTGGTCGGTGGAACAACATGCAGTGATTCTAGTGACGCATTGAGCAGATGCCGGTATCACATTCAGCTATTAAAAGAATAACAAATGCAATACAGAGCATATTGTCTATTGTGTTAAGGGCTAAAGCTGCAGGCTCTGTACGGTTAGGACTAGGTTCAGGCAGGTCTGGACTAACCAGTGGTCCCTGGAATGCCTGTTGCCTGTTTTCAGATGAAACCTAATGCTGAGTGAATTAAGCCACTGGAAAATTAACTGGAAGAGGAGAGGCATACGCCACACCTTCTGAGAAACAGGACTACACACAGTGCCCTTTAGATTCAGTGTCTGTGTGTGTGTGTGTGTGTGTGTGTGTGTGTGTGTGTGTGTGTGTGTGTGTGTGTGTGTGTGTGTGTGTGAGAGAGAGAGAGAGAGAGAGAGAGAGAGAGAGAGAGAGAGAGAGAGAGAGAGAGAGTGAATTACAGCTGGAAGAGTGTGTGTGTGTGTGTGTGTGTGTGTGTGTGTGTGTGTGTGTGTGTGTGTGTGTGTGTGTGTGTGTGTGTGTGTGTGTGTGTGTGTGTGTGTGTGTGTGTGTGTGTGTACGTGTGTGTGCACGCGCGTGTGTGCGCGCGTGTGCGCGTGCATGTGCGTGCGTGCATGTGTGTGCATGCATGCCGGACTCAGCTCCAAGATGAAAGAGTGTGTGTGTGTGTGTGTGTGTGTGTGTGTGTGTGTGTGTGTGTGTGTGTGTGTGTGTGTGTGTGTGTGTGTGTGTGTGTGTGTGTGTGTGTGTGTGTGTGGAGGGTTGGCAGTTGAAAATGCATGGCGAGGGGGGCAAATATCTCATTTAATATAAAATATCTCATTCAGTAAAAAGATAATAGGCCTACGTACATAAATCTTAAACTGTATGTGTGTGTGCACGTACGTGTGTGTGTGTGTGTGTGTGTGTGTGTGTGTGTGTGTGTGTGTGTGTGTGTGTGTGTGTGTGCGCGCGCGCGTGTGTGTGTGTGTGTGTGTCAGCGCTCTGCCTCCCTACCAGACTCTGTTGAGAGGCATCAAGAGACAGAAATAGACAGTGTTGTATATCCTTATATTACACTCCCCACTAACGACAGAGACAGATGATAAGATTCACCTTCACACTTCCAGTGAGGGAGGACGGACAATCTTTCCACATCTACAGAAGGGGACTCCGACTCTGAGTCAGACCCATTATGTGAACCTTAGAAGAGGGAGAGTTACCATGACTGAGTGTTTGAAGCTTTACTCAGATGCAGAATGGCTTCCAAGTCACCCCTAGAAGAGGATCATTCCTGCCCTGTGTGCTTGGACATCATTAAGAACCCTGTTGTCCTGTCATGTCGCCACAGGTTTTGTAACGCCTGTCTGCAGGAGTGGTGGAGAGAGAAGCAAGTAACAGAATGTCCTGTTTGTAAGGAGAGGCATTCAGTCGATCCAGATCCATCTCTTAAGCTGGCTCTGAAGAACCCGTGTGGGGCCTTGATACAGGACCATGAGATAGCTTCTACAGGTCCTGAGGCTCTCTGCAGTCTGCATCCTGGGAAACAACTCTTCTGTCTGGAATGTCAACGTCCAGTGTGTTCTGTCTGTCGAGATCCTAAGAAGCACGTCAACCACAGATTCAGATCCATCGGTGACGCTGCACTGGACCACAAAAAGGAAGTTGAGCAGAAATTACTGAAACCTTTACGGGAGAAACTGGCAGACCTTAATGATGTTAAAATGCACTATGAACTAACAGCAAAACACATTCAAGTCCGGGCCTGGCACACAGAGATGCAGGTGATGGAACAGTTTCAGAAGCTTCATCAGTTTTTACAAGACGAAGAGGATGCCAGGATCACTGCACTGAAGGAGGAAGAGCAGCAGAAGAGTCAAATGATGATGGAGCACATTGAAGGTCTGAACAGAGACATATCAACCCTTTCTGACACAATCAGGGCCATACAGATGGATCTGAAAGCTGAACACATCTCATTCCTGCAGAACTACAAGACCACAATGAAAAGAGCTGAGCAGCTCACAGTACAGGACCCACAGCCGGTCTCAGGGGCACTGATAGACGAGGCCAAACACCTGCAGAACCTGGCCTTCAGTGTATGGGAAAAGATGAAGGACATTGTCTCATACACTCCAGTCATCCTGGACCCCAACACTGCTCGCTCGTGCCTCATCCTATCTGATGATCTTACCAGTGTGACACGTGGAGAGAAACAGGACGTTCCCGACAACCCAGAGAGGTTCGACTGGTGGTACGACGTCTTGGGCTCTGTGGGTTTTAAGTCGGGGACTCACTGCTGGGATGTGGAGGTTGGAAACAACGCAAACTGGACAGTGGGTGTACTAGCAGAGTCTTATGAGCGGAGGGGGAACGCAGGGGGGCGATTCTGGAGAGTAGGGTTTCGTGAAGGTAAATACAAAGCGGTGTCTGCGTCGGAGACTAGCAGCATCACGCTGGAGCAGAGGCTCCAGAGGATCAGAGTGTGGCTGGACTGGGAAGGAGGGAAGCTGTCATTCTCTGATCCTGATACTGACACCCACATACACACCTTCACATACATGTTCGCTGAAACACTCTTTCCATACATTAATAATGGGCATTGTGACCCTCTCAAGATGTTGCCGGGGAAAATCTGTGTGACTTTGGAACAATGCAGTTACACATGATGATAATATTCATATTGAACAAAGCAGCTATAGCAATCACTTGAAATATATTATTTATCCTGTTGGCTTATTGTGCATATTGCTTGGCCACCAGTTTGCAGCTTGCAGTAATAATAATACAGCTTGTATTTTAAATCTAATTGCAGTTTATCCATAAGTTAAGATCCAGGATGGCACATTTCTATTTTAGTTTCTCAAGTTGAATTAATTAGAGAATTGCTGATTTTAGATCAATCAATCTTGAGGAGTTGGGGTGTTTTACTATAATACTGTAATACTATGTACCATATTCGCCTAATCTAACTTTTATTGTCATTTTCCTCATTATTATAGATGTTTGTTATGTTTATGTTTTGCTTGAACAAAAACCAAGAGATAGGAAGCCTTGGAATACTCCAAATCTGCATGTACAGAAATGGCTTGCAAAGGGTAAAGGCCAGTTCACACCAATCTAACTCATTGCATGTGCCATTGGGAGCAATAGAAAACTTAGTTTGAAAGATTATTTGTGTGGATTTGCCTTTAGAGCCCAAACAAAAAACACATGATAAAATGGTGCCAGTTAAGAAAAAAGGCATAGACACCAAAACACAAGCTCACGGTAGCTAATCTAAGGGTATCCATGTGTTTCCCCGACAAGGCACTGGGGAGCCTTGTGCACGTGCTAAGGCTTGTCTTCCATTCATGCAGGGTTGCCATATCAGCTATTTTCATTTGTTGTTGGTTTCATATACCTGGTCACTTGTCTCTCTTGCAAATCTGGCAAAAACCAAACGATAACAGGAACTTATGCACACACAAACGCAAAGGCTTTTTATGACATTGCCTGTGGCCCAGAAATGGATTCTACATTCATTTTCCAGATAGACCTTTCAAAAAATGATTGATGATTATGCCATGGACAAAGCCAACTTGGGCCGTGACAAATCATGACAACAAATATTACCATACAATATGATCAATATCCAATTAGCAATAAAAAAAACTTAGGATACACTCAGGATACAACACTTTTTGTTTCACTCTTATTTGATTGTCCCAAAGCATTGTGTGTGTTGTCATGATTTGTCATGTCCCGGGTTGGCTTTGCCCCTTGTGGAATCGTCTTTATATAAATCATTTTCAAAAAGTCAAGGAGAAAAATGAAATTGATTTCTGGGGCATAAGAGCCGCAGGACTTAATGCTCCATGTATTGCATAGCTACTGTACATCATTATGTTTTAGTGTGGGATTTCAAGTTCTAAAATTGGCCATTCTGTATGACTATTGGCCCGTGTACTGGGTTCTGAGGGCATTAACTCTGCAGGGACTCACAGCTGGGATGTTGGGGTCGGAAACAATACAAACTGGAGTGGACAGTAGGTGTGTTAGCGGAGTCTTCAAAGAGGAAGGGAGGCGAAGAGGGTAAATTCTGGAGAATAAGGTTCTGTCGAGATACATCAGCAGTCTCCTCATCAGGATCTATGAAGCAGAACCTCCAGAACATCAGAGTTCTGCTTGACTGGGATGAAGGAAAGAGTTCCTTCTCCAATCCTGACACACTGACATTACTGACAGACACATGCACACCTTCGCACACACTTTCACTGATACTAATTCCACTAACTGGTGATGCTCATACTCTACCTCAGAAGATGTTACCAAAGGTCAGTGTAACTTTGGAACAACAAAGTTAACAATGAATCTTGATGATGATGATGATGATGATGATGATGATGATGATGATGATGATGATGATGATGATGATGATGATGGCAAACTTGAGAATTTAAAGGGAAAAGTTAATCAATGGAAATGTTCATTATAACAGAGGTACAGTATAGACTAGACTGGAGTATGGAGCTCAGTATGAGTATGTGTGCTGACTATAAAATATTACAGACTTTTGTGATAGTTAAACTATTACATTGTTATTATTAATTTGTGTGTAGAGACAAGAAACTACACGATTACTGCTGAAGACAGTCAAAACCGTATGGTTAAAATATTCAAATAATGAATCAATATGGCTGATTTATGGTATTTCTGATTATATGCAAAGAGATTATTTTAAATCAAATCACACGTGGTCTGTCTTGTCAGTGTTAACAATTACAAAATGTTTTAGGAAACCATATCATGGGTAAGGTATGAACTGTACCAGTAAATTAATTTGTGATCAGTTACTACTCCAGTTTGAACCCAAAGGCAAAATGAAATAAAAAAGGAAAAACAATGCAATGTTTGCAATGCTTCCTTTTGTGAGGAGGAATGGGAATGCTGTGGTGTGATGTGATACTGTGATTCTGAGACCCTTCAAGATATGTTGTAGGGCATACTGTAGGAACTATACTATTTTTATGAATAAGTATTGTTTTTAAGACAGTTGATCAACATATATATAAACTATCTAGAAGTACAATTATAAATTAGGAGAGAGAGAGTGAGAGAGAGAGAGAGAGAGAGAGAGAGAGAGAGAGAGAGAGAGAGAGAGAGAGAGAGAGAGAGAGAGAGAGAGAGAGAGAGAGAGAGAGAGAGAGAGAGAGAGAGAGAGAGAGCTTTGCCCTGGTCTTGTGATGTTATGTGTAAAGCTCCTCCCTACACTCAACAAAGAGAGATCAGGAAACAGAAACTTACACTAGGGTGACCATATTCTCAAAGGTGAAAACCAGGACACCGGGGATTTCACGAAATATTCAGATATCGAACAGGCGCTACTATCGCCTCGAACAGCTTTTTTGTGTTTTTCTGTGTCAATGTGGGATTTTAGGTCCCTTGCACCACCATTGCAGAGCGAGACATACGTGCCTGCTTTGCAAACAGTGCACAGTGCTTCACTTTTGTCTCGCCCCGGTCTGAATACAGGGATTTTTTTCTGTAACTCGTCTGTAGACTGACAACCACGCTGTCTAGTGTCTACTAACTGATTGACCAAGGCTGCCTGCACTGACTCTGCTCAGGGCTGACGTCTTCTTGCGCAGTGTCCTAGTGCCTGTCGATTTACTGGTCCGATGTAAGCAAAGACGTGTCGGAAAGGAACTGAATGAAAGTAATTTTACAAAAACCGGGACATTTCCTCATTTTCTAAAAATAAACCAGGACACCCAGGACAGGATGTGAAATACGGACATGTCCTGGGAAATACGGACGTATGGTCAGCCTAACTTACACTCTTCATTGAAGTCAGTCAGAGACAGATCAGGAAACAGAAACTCACTCTCCACTGAAGACAGACTGAGAGAGAAGACGATAGGATTTGCCTTTAGATCAAACACACAGCTTCTAGTGAGAACAGACAACTTTCCACAGGTACAGGAGAAAAAACTGACCCACACCACTGGAACCTGCTGCTGCTGCTGCTGCAGGTCAGCTGAACAATAACAAGAACCAAAATTCTTTGTCACCACCACTAAACTGTCTGATTTAGATACTGAGTTTTTGTTGGTTCTTTCAGAGACAGAAAGAATGGCTTCCAAGTCGTCTCTTTCAGAAGATGATTATTCCTGTCCCGTGTGCTGTGACATCTTTAAAGATCCTGTTCTCCTGTCATGCAGCCACAGCTTCTGTAAAGCCTGTTTGCAGGAATGGTGGAAAGAGAAGGAAATAAAGGAATGTCCAGTTTGTAAGAAGAAAGATTCAGCAGATCCACCTAGAAACCTGGCTCTGAAGAAAGTGTGTGAGGCCTTCATACAGCAGCGACACCAGAAAGCTTCTTCAGATATTATATGCAGTCTGCATGATGAGAAACTGAAACTGTTCTGTCTGGAATGTGAGCAGTCAGTGTGTCTTGTGTGTCGAGATTCTAAAATACACATCAACCACAGTTTCAGACCCGTTAGTGAAGCTGCACTGGACCACAGGGAGGAAGTTCAGAAATCACTGACCGCTTTGCAGAAGAACCTAAAGGTGTTTAATACAGTTAAATCAAACTATGGCCAAACAGCAGAACATATTAAGATCCAGACAAGACATACAGAGATGGAGATGAAGGAACAATTTAAGAAGCTTCATCAATTTCTACACGTAGAAGAGAAGGCCAGTATCACTGCACTGAGGTTGGAAGAGCAGCAGAAGAGCCAGATGATGAAGGAGAAAATTGATGGTCTGAACAGAGACATATCAACCCTTTCACACACAATCAGAGCCACAGAAAAAGAGCTGAAAGCCGAAAACATCTCATTCCTGCAGAACTACAAGATCACAGTGGAAAGACTTCAGCTCACACTACAGGACCCACAGCCAGTTTCAAGAGCACTGATAGATGTGGCCAAACACCTCAATAACCTGACCTTCAGAGTCTGGGACAAGATGAAGGACATTGTCTCCTACACTCCTGTCATTCTGGATCCAAACACTGCCCATGCAGAACTCATTCTTTCTAACGATCTGACCAGTGTGAGATCTGGAGTGAGACAGAAGCTTCCTGACAACCCAGAAAGATTTGATCACTATAAACGTGTCCTGGGTTCGGAGGGCTTCAACTCGGGAACTCACAGCTGGGATGTTGAGGTTCGAAAAAATACATCCTGGGAAATGGGTGTGTTAGCAGAGTCATACCAGAGAAAAGGAGACAGAGGAGGTGAATACTGGAGCATAGATTTCCATGAAGGTAAATACAGATCAGTCTCCTCATCACCAGGAGACACCAAACTTACCTCCCTTGTTCTCTCAATGAAGCAGAAACCTCAGAGGATCAGAGTCAAGCTGGACTGGAACAAAGGAAAGCTGTTCTTCTCTAATCCTGATACTAACACACTCATACATACCTTTACACACACCTTCACTGGGACACTCTTTCCATTCATTGCTAACCGTCGTACTCTCCCTCTGAGGATGTTACCAGGGAAGGTCAGTGTAAGTCTAGAACAAGATAGTTAGACGTGATGATGATGATGATGATGATGATGATGATGATGAAGAAAACTAGTCATAATATAATGGCCATTGCTGATTAATGGTAAAGGTCATATAACATTGGGGGTATACAGTTCGGATGCAATTATAATGTTGAGAAGTGTGGGTACTGTTTCTGTTGTACTTCTACATTCATTAATGTTTCTCTTTTTAGGAAATTATTGATTTATTTAGTTATACAGTAGGCCTATATGTAACACATGGCTCTTTAATACTTCAATCAAACTGAATACATTTCAACTTTACTGTTCACTCTGTGCCTACCAGTGACTAAATAAATAAATTAGAGAATTACTGATTTCAGCTATGAATTCAACCAATTTTTAGCATTTTTTTTTTACTATTATATATTATATTTTACTATAATACTATGTGTTTGCCTAATCTAACTTGTATTGTCATTTTTTTCATTATTTTTTGTGTTTATGGTTTACGCAAATACAAATGGTTATATCCAAAAAGGAGGCATGTACAAAAATGTTTGCAAAGGCTAAAGGCCAGTTGACACCAATGCAACTCATTGCAAGCGCCATTGGGGACAATAGTTGTGAGAAAATGTACTGTTGTTGCAAAGAGTATGAGAGTATTTCGTATTTGTGTGAAATCACTTGCAAATATTTGCTGGTTGATGTTTTTGGAGCTTGTTTCTAAAATCTAGAACTTATTTGGATTTGCTTGCTGTTGTTTAAACCAGTGGTTCCCACATTTCTTCACATCAAGGAAGGCATCCCATATTAACATGTAATAATCCATACTCATCCACCTGAAAATATTTCGTGCCTCACAAATCAGTAAACTTATTACAGTGTATTGTAGAGTATTATTACAGTAGAGTATAGAAAGAAGATTGTATGCAACAAAATAATTTTAAATCGAATAAACATCTTGCGTGATTTCTTTGTTCCACAAGTATGGCATCATGCAATGTTTTTTATATGGTTACCAGAGGTCGGAAGTGGACTATGAACTGTATAGTGACATTCAAGCATTCCATCACTCACTGACAATAATATAAAACTAAATTCAATTGAGAGGTTTATTACAACTATGGTAGATAATTAAAAAGTCAGAATCAAGCAACAACAACACTCAGGCACTGGGTTACAGCTCAAGCAACTGTATTAATGGCACCATCAGCTAGGTGAGACTAATCTCACCTACAGTAGCAGGTCTGTCCCAGCAGAGGGAGCCAACATCACTTTGTTGGCATCTCAGCTTATAACCCACCCAAGTGACACTTGTATAAGCAGATGTGACTTATATGCCTTGGAATGTGTTCTAAGGGCAGCATTTAATTTCATTGTCCCTGGAGTCCATCCAGTCCAATATTGGGAGGGTGTGTGTCTGTGCGTGCACGCACACACACACACACACGCACGCACGCATGCACGCGTGCACGCAGGCACATTTGATACATTTATTTATGTTCACATTTTACAACAGACATTCTTGAGCATAAATAGTGATAGATGCACATACAAGGACATAACTTCCCTGATGTGCCTGATCAGTCTAGGGATAAAGGAAGCAGCGTCTCCTCCATACAGTATGTGACGGCTGCCTATTATCACAGATATTGAGCAAAATCTTTGCTCAATATCTGTTTTGGCTTTCGGCTTGGGGATTCCTGCTGTCTGCAGACCCCTTACAAATAGTCTATGGACATTGCCAAGGCTTCCAAATATAAACACAAGTAGGTCTAGTTTACACTTCGATCTCCTTTCTGAGGGGTTCGTATTTTAAAACCTTAGCAAGGAATGCCTCCTCCAGACTATAGTCAAATGCACAGCCTACTTCTAAGATGGTAACTTCTCTTCTGTCTTCATCAACAACATCTGGTGTATTAGCTGTCACATTTGAGAAGATGCCCATTTCATTATTGCACAGTGTAAACATGCTTGACGAAACCCTTGTGCGAGTGTAAACAGAAGAAGGTGAGATGTATAGAAGCATGTCCCTAACTATTATGTCAACAATTCTATCATGCCTAGAAATATACATCCCTTTGTATACATGACAGCCATTCAGAATATGTGACAGTGACTCTATGGTTGGGATGTTGTCATGGTACAGGCAATGAGGAGAAAATGAGTTGAGGTACCACAGAGAGAGGTTGAGTCGAGTCTGGTAGGAAGGACCTGTAATTTGGCTTTAACTATAAATGTGAGAATGTCCTCATCAACTGTGTGATTTATATATATATATATATATATATATATATATATATATATATATATATATATATATATATATATATATATATATATATATATATATATATATATATATATATATATATATATATATATATATATATATATATATATATATATATATATATCACACCGGTATATACATATACATACACACACACACACACACATACATATAATCTATTTGTACATGCACTAAGTAATGCCACAAAGAAAGTTTTAGTATGTACTCAAAGGGACATCCCCTTGGTCCCGGGGCAGATACTAGACTTTGGAAGCCATCACGTCAGAGGCTGTAGCCACCTGCTACACATGGACAGAAGTGTGTGCACGGACAGATGTGTGTGCACGGACAGACGTGTGTGCACGGACAGACGTGTGAACGGACACGGGGTGAATTTGAAACATATAGTCACCACCTTACGGTGGTGAAGGGGGGTCTCATCCTTAATGGGACAAACTGGAAGTGAATATTCGATGGATTAGGCTGAAACCTTGCTCAAAGATGGTATCAGATTATACATATACCTGATGTCATAAATGAGTCACATGACGTCCAAAATCCACATGGGACTAAATTTATTTCAGGCTTTCAGGAAGCATTCCTTGCGTCGCAACCAAAGTTTGCTATGTTGCTACCAGGGCAATGAAGGTTTTCTGTGGACGGGCAAATCCAATCACGGGTGCTTTGGATTGGGTGGAGGAGAACGATGAGTACGACTATCACCGAGAGATTGCCAGGTCCAGCTATGCGGACATGCTGCATGATCGCGACAGGAACGCAAAGTATTACCAAGGAATCTGTGCGGCAGTCGCCAGGGTCAAGGCCCGCGGCGAGAGAGTCGTCGTCCTAGACATCGGCACAGGAACGGGTCTCCTGTCCATGATGGCTCTCAAGGCCGGGGCAGACTTCTGCTATGCCGTGGAGGTGTTCAAGCCCATGGCTGATGCGGCCCAGCGCATCGCGGAGAAGAACGGATTCTCCGACAAGATCAAGATCATCAACAAACACTCCACCCGTGTCACCGTGGGGCCAGACGGAGACATGCGGACCAGAGCCAACGTCCTGGTCACAGAACTGTTTGACACCGAGCTGATAGGAGAAGGGGCGCTGCCCACGTACGAACACGCTCACCGAAATCTGGTCCTAGAGGGCTGCGAGGCCGTGCCCCACCGGGCCACCGTCTATGCCCAGCTGGTGGAGTCGGAGCTGCTGTGGAACTGGGCCCGACTGCAGACCGTGGAGGTGGTGGGGAACAGGAGGTTGGTGCCCCCGCCCGCAATGGCCCGCTGCGCCGGGGCCCACTCGGTGTGCGACGTCCAGCTGAGCCGGGTGACCCCCGACAGCTTCACCCCCCTGGGTCCTCTCTGCACCATGTTCACCGTGGACTTCAGTAAGCCTGCAGCGAGCAGCGCTGCTCCTCGCTCCTACTCCTCCCGGTTCTCTGTCCAGTCCAGCGGGCGGGCCGAGGTGGTCCTGTCCTGGTGGGACGTCCACATGGACCCCGGCGGAACCATCGTCTGCTCCGTGGCTCCCAGCTGGACCTACCCGGACGCTGGGAGCGCTCCATGGCGGGACCACTGGATGCAGAGTGTTTACTTCCTGCCTGAGGAGAGGAGGGTGACGGAGGGGGAAGAGGTGGCTCTGACCGTCTGCCACGATGACTACAGTCTGTGGTACAGCCTCCAGTCAAGCAGCCAACGGGACATGAACCCCGAAGCGCCTCCGTGTCGGCCACATTGCTCCTGCCAGGCCCACTTGGTTTGGTCGCGGCCTCGTTTCGGGGAGCTGAACGACCACGGACGCACAGAGCGCTACATCAGCGCACTGCGCAGCGTGTTGGAGACGGACAGCGTGTGTCTGGGAGTCAGCGACGGGAGCCTCCTCCCCGTGTTTGCCCACATGCTCGGAGCCAAGAAGGTTTTCAGTTTGGAGAATTCTGAAATGTCCAAGCGGGTGATCCAACAGGTGCTACACGCCAACTCCATAACAACAGGCGTAGAGCTGCTGCTGGTCAGACCCAACCAGCTGACCGGCAGGGACCTGGGAGGCGAACAGATCTCGGTGCTGCTGGGAGAACCCTGCTTCAGCACCTGCCTCCTGCCGTGGCACTCCCTGTTCTTCTGGTACTGCCGGACGGCCCTTGTGGGCGTCCTGCGGCCCACCGCCACCATCCTGCCTCGCGCCGCCACCCTCCACATGGTGGCGCTGGAGTTCCAGGATCTGTGGAAGATCAGGGCGCCGGTCGGGACGTGCGAGGGCTTCGACGTCGGGTCCATGGACGAGATGGTCCAGCGATCCCTGGACTTCCGCGAGTCCCGCGAGGCGGAGCCCCACCACCTGTGGGAGTATCCCTGCCGTGCGCTGACTCAGACCAGAGCCGCCATGACCTTCGACTTCACTCGGTGCGTTCCTCAACAGCCGATCAGCAGCAAGGGGTCGCTGCCGCTCGTAAGGAGCGGACGCTGCCACGGGGTGGCGCTGTGGATGGAGTACCAGCTGACCGACGACATTGCCGTCAGCGCGGGGCTGACCGGTCCGGTCGGTGAACAGGGTGTCTGTGAGTGGAGCCGGCACAGGAAACAGGGCGTCTACTTCCTCAGGCCGCCGTGGGACAGCTTGGAGGAAGGCAGGGCCGCAGTGTCTTACAGCTTGACCTTTGAACCCAGTTTAGGAGATATCAAAATGGAGTTCACGGCTGAGCAGTGATTCTCGAACCCTTTGAATCGCAAGTTTGTTGTTGTTTCTCCCTGTCGGTACAGAGATTGTTGGTATCACAAACTGTTAACACTTGTTAACTGTGTTGAATTGGTTCACTGGGGGTTTTACAATAACCTTCGAACCATCGCCTGATTAAGCATTTACCGTATGTCCATCCCAGAAGCCCAGCCTGCAAGCCTGTGACAGGTCGATTTCCTAGGGCAATGTCCGAGGGAAAACATGTCTTAAAGGTTCACCAAAATCTGAATTAAAAATAAAAAACAAAGTGTGTTTATAGCAAGGAAAGACAATGTTGGAAAAAGGCTGTGTTCTGCCGTCAAGCTGTTTAAACAGCTCAGGGAATGGCAATAAAAGAACCTGTTTTTTATGGGGACACATCATCCCTCACCAGTGTTGGGTTAGAGTGATGTGTTGATATTATAGCATTTACCATAGGAAATATAGCTGTTATTAATGAAAGGTATTATAGTAACAGAAAAGTTACTTTTCACAGTAACGCAATACTTTTTTGGTGTAGTGTAATGTAAAGTAATGTATACTTTTGAAATTAAGTAACTAGTAATGGTAATTAGTTTCTTTTTAACACTGTCCATCATATATGATCATCACATTCTGGAAAATCACGTCTTTTCTCACTAGGTAGGATCCAAAATACAGTTCGTACATATGGTGCTTCTTTTTATAGACTTTGCCATTGTGAAATAGCTTACATTGCTGTGTGTTCACTGTTGACAATGATGTTTGCATTGGCATTAGTTTTGCATTAGTTTTATATTCAACTTCTATTTACCTACTTTTGTTAAAGGTCTCATTTAGGCCTACTCCTAATAATTCCAAATGAACACCAAACAGGGAGTATTTTTGGGAATATTGCCATTGTTTCGATGTTTCAGTGTAATCTGCCAGCTCCTTTGGTCAAGGCTGCTGTTGTTTGCTGCTCTCTGCTGGATAAAAATGAAATGGAAGGTGTATCATCTCTGATTCTCTCAATTCAAAGGGCTTTATTGGCACAAGAAAACAGGTTCACCCCCCAGCCCCCAAATTTATATGTAGCATGATCACTTTTTAAAATACACAATGATTCAGTGTAGTCTTTAGGGTGGTTGTGTTCCTTTGATATCCATCTATATGATTGTTGCGGCACGCCTTCCTGTTTCCAAAATAATTTGAGCAATTGCCAATTAAGTTACTGTGTTGCAGCTTTTCGTTGCTTTAAACATACTATATACATTACATACACACACACACACACACACATTGCTGCGTAATGTACGGTTAGGCACCACTCACAAACAAAGAATTTAATATGTTGTAGCATTTTTAGTTGAATCGAGCGTTGTGGGTGTAATGTGGGTGTAATTTAATACACTTCTCACTCCATTGATTCACTGTTGAGTCAAAGCAATAACAATAGTAGTGGCTATTGTTATTGTTGGAGACCCATGTTAAAATCCTGGGTGTTACACCTAGCCTGCAGATTGGATGCAGACTAGAAATTCTACCATAAAACAGGAACACACCCCTCTCTACAGCAATTGGCACGTATCTCCCAATCAACAAGAGGATTGCCAGCAGGGAGTTGTTTTAAAATAAAATAATAAAATAATTGAAGTGTCCATTAAAGAAATACAATTAAGATAGAGTAAAAACATTCAAATATGGAACATATCACTCCCCACTGACACTTCCAAGCTGGCCAGCGATAAAGCAATTGTGTGTTCAGATGAGTGTGTGTGCATTGTCCCCATTAATCCCAACCACCCAAAGGCACCACAGCAATTAAGATCTAAATATACTGTATGTTTGAGTATTAATTGCGACTGTAGGTATAGCATTTAGTATGAAACCCTGCTTGGTTGCTTCTCTCGCTTAGAAAAACTGACGTAAAATACATCACATTTCATATGCATGAGAAGACACCCACACACACACACACACACACACACACAAACACACACAGCGAAGGGTCATATTCTTGTATACAACACAGAGGTGTCGTAAAAAAAGGGGTCCCTGGGTGAGTGATGTCAGTGTGCAAGCTAGTTAATTTACTCTCACTGTAAATTAACTCTTACAACAACACAGCAAGACATGAGGCCTTCACACACACTCACATCCACACACACACATACACACACAACACGCAATACCCAGACAATCTGTGTGAAAGTGTGTCCTGGTTAGGCTTAGGGTTATGACTAATGATTTGTGTGACAAACAGGAGATGAGGCAGTTGCATTAACGGTTGTTGAACTATGTTTTAGTCTTGGTGTGCCAAGACAAATATGGACCGAAGGCAACCTGGCGAGGCAAATAATCGCCAAAAAGGATTTTGAATTCTCACTGTGATACTGATAAATAACAATAATGTGTTAATTCAGAAAAGGTTGTGACTACTGGTTTAGTGCACGTGGACCACTGAGATGTAACACTATACATGGGGCTCTACCAACCTGCATTATCTTCAATAACTACTATCCAGATTGCAATCAGGCTAAAGTTCAAAAGCCAGCATGGTATGGGTGTGTGTTAGTGCCCCTGGTGGTAGGCTACCATGCAGGAGCCCTGTTTGAGAATCACTGGGCGAGTGCATGTTGAAGGGAAGTGAAGAGTGGGTGGAAATTATATTGGATTTGTGAAATAGTTTTCTAGTGTAAGACAGTCATGTGTACTGTATGTGCAGTGATGGCGTATCTCAGAGTCTTGTTCACGATCACGAGTGAGGGGAGGATGGAGAAGGAGTATTAGTTGAAAATCCAGCTACAGCAGCTGATTGGCCGACAGCCCTGTCACTCAACAGTGTCGGCTCCAATGCTTCTTTAAAGAAGCTTGAGGTTTTATAAACATCATCATCCGACATGTTTTGCTCTGCTTTTGTTCACATGCTAGTAACACTCATTGGCTGTGTTTATTTGGTTAACAACCAGGCTAGAACATTAGCCACATTAATGACAACAATGTTGTCTGTTTTCCCAATATTATGATTGGTTCATAAGGACCAATCACCAGGAAGACTGTGGCTTTGAGCAAGCTTTTGAGCAGGTTTATTGTAACCTACAGGCAAACATCTTAGCATCATCTCTAACACTCTCCCTATATTTTACTAGATGAACACAGCATATACTGCTACAATGAGCTAAAGATGATGCAATCTCAGATAGGTCTTTTCAATGTGTGCAGTTTAAACCAGAATGGGTTTAAACACATTGAGAAGACCTATCTGTACTGTATATAGGCTACTTTGTCTCAAACAATACATTCTGAAAATGCTTATCACTTCTCTGGAGACAGAAAGGTCAAACAATGACCGCATACTGGTAGTAGTGATGATAACAAGGTTACAATCACAAACAGGTAGGAGACAGATAATGAAATGACAATCAAGGATTGGAAATCAAGTGCATAATACAGAGACATGATAAGCAGCAGATCGACAAGTGCGGCACAGTTCAAAGTCCAGTGTAACTCATGGTGACGGAGGTCGTCATGCTGTGCCGTTGTGCTGTAATGCTGCCTTGTAATGCGCCTTACAGCATACTTATTGTGTTGCACTCACACACACACACACACACACACGGTACACGGCCGTGCTATTAATAAACTGATAGTGTGTTGAAAATCCGACACATGCATGTATTACTTTAGTTTACATGGATAACTTTTTTTTTCTCTCCGTTTCTTCTTTTTTGTTTTTTGTCTTCTTTTTTGTTTTGTTTTGTCCTTTGTGGCGAGACACTTTTGTCATATGTCTGTCTGTGTGTGTGCGTGAGCGTGTGTGTGTGTGTGTGTGTGCGTGAGCGTGTGTGTGTGTGTGTGTGTGCGCTTGCGCGTCTGCATGCATGCGAGTGCGCCCTCGGGTGTGCGTGTGGGTGTGTCTTTTCTCTGTTGTTCTCTCTTCTGTTTCTTGATCTATCTCCCCCCTCTGTGGGTATGCATATAAAAAAAATATGCCAGTCTGCTGATACCTTGGGATAGGCAAAATAAGCCATTGGCTTCAGCCTAAACCCTTTTGGTCATGAAAATTGTACTGTCTGATTTATGACTTACGATGTTATGAAATGTCCACTGTATGACCAAAATAAAACTGAACTGAACTGAACTGAATAACAGTATCCACCATCGGTGTTGTACTATAAGCCATAACTGCAAACTTTGACAAATTTCTGTGAGTACACCTGGCGTGCACACCACACATGCACATACTTGCTTTTTGCCCAGGGCCCCAGGTGTGGCAATTTTATTTTTTTTTGGCAGGGGAGACATGAAGATTATATAGAACATTTCACACCAGAAATGTAGTACATTGCATTAATTGCGGATTTTTACACTGTTTTACTAATATGTGTGCCTGGGCTGAAGCTAAAGCCACATAACCCCCTATAGGAATAGAATTCGTAGATATATGCACCACAAACCTGTGATGATATTCCAGACCATTAGGAAATGAAGTTGTTTTTGTTTGCTTTTTTTTTTTCTTTTTTCTTTAAAGTAGTAGTTTTTAAGTCAAAGTAAAACACTGCAACATTGCTTACTCCATGATATCTGTCAACTACGTCTTGCCTGGTCTTTAATGAGCTGTACTCGTGGGTGAAAGGTGCTAAATGAAATTGCCTTGTCTCCTTGCTTGTCAGACTGAGTAATCTTGCAATAAATATAAGTGTAGTCTAAATGTCAAAACAGTCTATGTCCAATGACTTCATGAATGAGCGTACATCACTGATCATGTTGGCTCATATAAATAAAAACATTATTGTGCATGATTTACATGAAATATAAAATGGATAAATAAAAGTATTCAATTGTTGTTTCTTTCTAATAAGTAATACTCATTCTGCATAAACGTGCAGCCTACTCTATAATTCATACTACAACTCATTGAGACCAATAAGTTGTGCAATAAGAGCAAAATGTTCCGGGCCAAAAATAGCTAACAGACAATATATTCATGCAATTGGCTATTTTGCAATGAAACAAAATAATATAAAATAGGTTTAAATGTGTTTAAAACGTTGCTGAGGACGCCCCCACATTGCTACCACCTCCCCTGAAAGTGCATTCCATGAAGGAACCAATCAGTTGGCTCTAAACATGCTTCTCCAAACCTCCATCCAATGAGAAAAAGGAAGACAAAATACCCGTCTCTCCCCCCTGAATAAACGCATAGTCCATGGCATGCTGACCTCACAGTCCGATTTTCACAATGAAGACAGCTTTGCTTCTGATCTTGTTCTGTGTGGCCGCGGCCGATGACATCCGCTGGGAGGTCAACGATATTTTGCAAAGGTTTAAGAGCCAAATCGAACAACAACATGCAGGTCAGTATGTTTCCCACAATTTTGTAACTCATTTTTTCACCCAGTGCCAATTCCTAATGTGATCCGGGCTCTAGTACACACCCTCCACCAACCTGGGGAGGGAGCAGACTTGCCTCATGCTTCCTTCAATGCATGAGGAGTCCAAGCTCCCTTCTTTTCACCTGACAGGGGGGAGTTTCCCTGGTTGAACGTATCGTGTGGAAGGAACGCGGTATTCCAACCAGTTCCTGTCCCCTGCATCAAGCCCCCCGGCTGGCAAGAGGGAGGCAGTTTAGACCCCAGGATCACTGCATGTTTTTGTGAGGGTATCTACCCCTCTTTATGGGACACTTTTGGGAGTAACATTCATTGTCAACACAGTGAGCCCTTATAGGAAAGCCTGGCAAAACTTATTTGAATGTGAAATGTGTGTATTTTTAAGAGACTATGCGTATTAACGTGACTTTAAAAAACGATTTTGGTACTTAGGTTGTATTTTGATTGTTCATTAAGAAAAACATGTAGCTCCGTTTCAGTACTTTTTACCAACACTGAATTTCACATAACTGTTTTCTGTGGGATTATAATGTATGGTTTTAGATATGGCTTCCAGACTGAATGCAAGCGAAACCAAGATGGAAGAGTTGGCCCTGGAGATTACCCAACTGAAAACTGAACTCAAGCAGATGAAATGTAAAACAGAAGGTAAACATGTTTTTTAATTGTTTAATTGTTAATGCAGTGAGCCATATAACTATGTAAGCCAGGCAGAAATGTCCGTGTGTGCGTGCATGGGTGTGTGTCTGTCTGTGCATGCGACACACTCCATATTCACACTCCAAATTTGGGCATTCTAAAATATGGAGTGTGTATGGGAAGCGAACAGCTTTCACCATGCAACGTGAAAAACAAATTACAATATGTTCCCCTATAAGAGTAATTATACCTCTCAAAATTAGGTTAGGAAAGTTTGGGGTACTTTGGAGGAGCTGTTGCCCTATGACCCAATACGGATCATTTCACATACCATACTAGCCTCTGGGGTCAGTTAAGGCTTGTTTACTGTGGTCAGTAAGGAAGGGGTAGGGGTAGGAGAAGATTCTCCTTGTCCTCTCACTCTTATCCCTCTCCTTCTCTGGTTGTTCTCCATGTCACTTTTATGCTATAGTCCATTTTGCAAAATGCTCACCTGACCTGAATGTTTAGAGATGTGACTACGGTGAGTTGTTGGTTGATGCTTTGAGATTTTATTTGAAGCGTCCCACACAGTGGATGCGTAGCGGGTGCGGCATGGCGCGGTGCGGAGACTCTGCCGCGCAGCAACACACACATGATGCGGCTCCTTTCCACGCGGCTGGAGGTTTTGCCGTTTTTTTCCCGGATTGAGACGCGTGGAAACGTGTGGAAAATAGAGCAATGTCATCAGCGCAGCAGGCAGTGCAGTAGCCGCACGCCACCGCGCAGTTACGGAGCCGGTGTGGGTTAGGCCCATTGGAAATAATGGACAAGCATGCGTACTGCCGCGCGGCACCGTGTGGCGCACGCACCCGGTGTGTGTACCCCTTGAGAAATGTGTGCAACAACAACTGAACATCAGTGTGCTGTTTTGACAGCAAATTTTGTTGTAGGCTGATACATTGGGGTTGTAAGTGTATGGAACAATTGAACATTTTTTGTAGTCAATGTGTAATTGACACATAAGAGTATAAACAAATAAAGTTTGAGTTTCATGCAGATGGGGGGCCAAGCCATTGGGTGCATGTGGAAATTGTGCCAAGTTAACAACAATAGGGAAAAACTAAAAATTGATCATTACATTGAAAATCCATAGTAAATGTCCTGTTTGTTGTTTTTAGACAAGTCATGTCCCAGTGGATGGGTGAAGTTTGAAGACAGCTGTTACTACACTGCAACTACCTATGGGAAAACATGGCAGCAAAGTAGAACCGACTGTCAGAACCGAGGAGCTGATCTAGTGGTCATTAATAGTATAGAAGAACAGGTTAGTGTGTGTGTGTGTGTGTGTGTGTGTGTGTGTGTGTGTGTGTGTGTGTGTGTGTGTGTGTGTGTGTGTGTGTGTGTGTGTGTGTGTGTGTGAAAACAGTCTACATCGTGTTTAGCCTTGGTTATTATTACCGTAGTAGTTTAACTATTGTCACGTGTGTGCTGCTCAGACCCCACTGTTTGTAGCACACACACGCGTGCATCAAACGCCAGACAGAGCGAGGGAGATTCTCTCTTCTCCCGAGTGTTTTAACAGTTCTTGTCATTGCGACCGCAGCTATATGCCCTACTGTACTCTGCTCCCAGGTCCTAACACTCGCCTGTCACATATACTGTTTATATACAAAACTCTGCTAACCCATTGTATAATTCAGTGACTGTCTGCTGTCTTTCCAGGTCTTCATTCGCAGCATTGTTTTTGGAGACAATACACTGTGGATTGGATTGAACGACATAGACAACGAAGGTGTGTGGAAGTGGGTGGATGAAACACCACTGACCACACCAAGGTAAGACTTTGGTAACTTCATTATTTTTTAAAGAATATATATTTCATTGTGCAGTTAGTTTGTACAGATAAAACATGGTTAATTTATTGTAATGTATTCCATGTTTGTACTCCTACAGGTACTGGTCCCCTGGTCAGCCTAATGGTGGTGTGCGAGAAGACTGTGCTGTGATTTATAATAGAAATGGAAATTGGGATGACTATCCATGTTCAACACCACGCTATTGGATTTGTGAAATATAAATGTATTTGATAGTGTCATGCATTAAAGGGATACTTCGCCGAAATTAAACCTCGTCTGTATGGTTATACTATCGTGCATCCGTGCCTCTGTGCATCCGTACCTCTGTGTCCGGGTCTCAGTGCATACTGTAGTGTAGTGGAACACCAGAGGAGGGGGCTCCAGACTGTTTACCACCTACATCACTGCCCTAAAAGTGATGTAGGTGGTAAACGTTTCATGCATTTCGTGCATTGAACACTAAAGGAGGCAGAGGAGAGCAGCAAGGCATGCACAGAATATACTTTCTCTGGCACCACCGTGTGGCTTTTTTTTTTTTACACATATATTTTTTCACATATTCCGATGCTGTTGTACAGCATTTAAAGGCATTCCGTACTGGCAAAGCACTCCTTTAACTTGTGAGTAGTGCACCTGATTAACCCTTTTGGGTGTCACTAATTAGCTCTTAGCCCCTCACTAAGCCCCTCCCCAATCTGGCCTTGTCCAATAGGCACGTTGGAAGAGGAAAGCTTGAACAGGAAAGCTTGACCTGGATAGCAACAGTTGCTAAAGTATTTGGATTGGCATTGGACAGTGAACAAACCCCACCCCAAATGGGGGCATAGTTGGAACAAAACATGGTGAAACAGCATTTCACAAATATGCAAATAGGTCTAGATACAGGCAAGACCTAAATGTGTCCCATTATTGTATTTTTTAAATACAATAATGCAACTAGGAAGGCTTGACAGCGAAATGTGTTTGTACTGTTTGCATTGTCAGTGCTGTTTTTTTTTTTTTTTGTTAATCAAAGGTGGGAGTATTTGTTCTAAATGACATGCACCTTATCTTATTTGAATATTGGAAATTATTATAACCTGTATTCATTAGTGCACTGTTGCACTTTTTGAATTTTCTTTGCATTGCTAAAGAGTTTGAATTGCTTTGTGTATAATAGGTGCTAATAAATTTGCCTTGCCTTGGGCTATGTTGGAGTTGGACTCTCTCTCTCTCTCTCTCTCTCTCTCTCTCTCTCTCTCTCTCTCACACACACACACAGTCCCAAAACAACCCAAAACAACCCTGTTCAATCCTCACTAGCGTGTTATTTTCAGAAAAAAGAGATGATTTTAACAAATAAAGCAGCTATAGAAGTGTGCAAGGTGCACGCAATTCCATCTTTTAAACCTTTACAACACCTTTGCGAGCACAAAGGGAGAAATAAAATGATTCCATGCAAGCGGTATACATTTTCATGAGCACTGTGCCACGATTGGCTGATAAATGGCAACTTTCGGGGGAAGAAGTCCTGCCTTTATGGGGTACCATGTCGACAGCACAGTTAAGCCTGGAGACCCAGGCTAAGCCTACAGTTGTACTCTGATATCAAGGGCTCTGTGGGCCCCAACCTGTTACCGCTCGACACTGAATATATTCGACATAGGGGATTGAATTCCAATACCAACAATAAAGCATTTTGAATCTTGAACACTGATGTTACAATAATATAGATTTTACAGGTCATGTCCATAATGCAAACCAATTGGTTATAAAGGCCTGCTTTTGCTTGCTTTTTAGCTTCAACGTCCACACAGTAAAGTGCTCAGTGTTAATTCATCTATGTGTAACGCCCTCAGAGTTAAAACAGCACTGAGGATTGTACGGTGTGTGCTCTCTCTCTCTCTCTCTCTCTCTCTCTCTCTCTCTCTCTCTCTCTCTCTCTCTCTCTCTCCATTTAGCCAGATGGCTCTGTGTTGCAATCCTCTCCCACAATCAAGATTAAGATTACACACTGCACGTGCGTGCGCGCGCGCGTGCACACACACACACACACACACACACACACACACACACACACACACACACACACACACAGGCAGCAAATCACACCCATGCTTGCACACATACGTCTTGGTGCACAACATTCAACACACAAGTGCCCCCACGCACGTGGTGGTAACACACTGCGATTATCCTGAGTTGACTTTCAATTCCACGTACTGTATTCTGTGCTGATCCATTCCACAGAACTGAACCAAATGGATTCCAATTCCATTGATGCACTCTGTGTTACACGTGACTCATGGGAAATTTAAACCACTTGAACTCCATCGTCCCAAATGCTGGTGGAACGTTCTGCAGAAATCTACAAGGTGACAAAGTTGTGAGCTTGTGGATCGGAAACGAGTTTTGAAGGCTCAGGCACACAAATGCAGCCCATGACGGCACACTGCTGGTTCGAATACTATCGTTCGCCTACTATCGATAAAGGCATAAAAGGCATGAAAACCTATAGAAACCCTATATGTTTTATCAAGGGTATCAAGTATCAATTTTTTATACTCTTGAGTCTTCAGAGTTACATGTGTCCAGAGGAAATAATGCAAATAACTCCGAAGACCTGCATGACTAGGGTCCATTTTGTTTCATTTGTATACTGATGATATAACACTGACACTTAATAGGGTCCGTAGAGTAGCAGCAAGGCTTTGCAAAGGGACAGATCTCTCACAGCCAGACCCCCACCACCACCCCCTAGGCTTAAGTTATTAAACGGAGCCGTAGATTGCGGAAATTCAAGGTTGGAAGAAGGAGCAGTGTGCTGGATTAAAGTATTTTTACCACAAAGCCATGTATCCACGCTTATCTGAGTGCTGAGAGAGAGAGAGAGAGAGAGAGAGGGAGAGAGAGAGTGACAGATTGAAGAGGATAGACGTAGAGCCCTGCTGTCGCTCCACTGTCCAGTCTGGTCTTTCTCTGCACGTCTCTCCACTCAATCCCTCAATCTCTCTATCTCTCAATCACTCAATGTCTCTGTCTCCCCATCTCTCCATCTCTCCTCCACCTCTGTACTGTATCTCTATCTAACCTCTGGCCTCCTGCCGTCCTGCCTTCAAGGACCCCCAGGAGGGTGGGCCTCGACGCAGCATGAGGCAGGCGCCATGGGCTTTCTGGCGAACTTCCAGGTAGGCATGGAACGACAATAGTTTATTTTGATATGTTTACTGTATTTCTTTAAGCAAAACAAAGCATATTGTGGAGATTTTTGCATTTTATTGTGAAATTGTCCTCCATTTATACAGTGCAGAGATCAATTCGCTTGTGTCGATCGCGAGCTGCATATCCGGTACTCATTTAAACCCTCTGCATGTACTTAGTAAAAACGGACAACTCTGGACCAAATCCCTTGGCCAGAAATAGCCGCTGTTGTAGATCAGCTATTTTTGGGGGGGCGAACGTTCTTCTCAGAATAGGGATGCTGGGAGGTCAAACTGCTTGGTTAACACAAAAAGCCAAGAACGACTATAGACGATGTCGGAGCCTGCACGTAGCTTTACTACGTAGTTGCACTAGTCAGTCGTATTTGAACCACGTTACGCAAGTCGCGACAACTTGCTTACTCGTCGCGAACATGGTTGCATTTGCACTATAGGCGCCATTGCCCTGCACCTCTTGGGCTATGTGAGATGAGCAGGTTGCAATGCTCTGTGCTTGTGGTTATGTTTAGGCCTTAGAGTTAGATAGGGTTATGTTTAGTACCACAAGCACATGTGTAAGAAACTGATCGCCGGTCTATATAGTCTCTGTTTCTCCAAGAAGTGCCTTTTGAGACATCTTAAGCATAGTTTTGCTCATCGCAATAATATCATTAATCGCATGTATTTTTGAGGTCAACAACAACCTGTGACATGCCACTTATCCCCCGTCCCCTAACCCTACCAGGAGATCGACCCGGTCACGCTGAACCTGTGCATCCTCATCGCCAGCTACGTGCTCCTGCTCCTGGTCTTCCTCATATCGTGCATCATGTATGACTGCCGGGGCAAGGACCCCTCCAAGGAGTACGCCCCGGACCCCCAGCCCAACGAGGCGGCGTCCGGGGCCCAGCAGTCCATCCGGCTGGTGGTGATGCAGAACGCCCCGGCCCCGGCGCACTGGGACACCACCGCCAACATGATCACCACCTACCACGAGCCGCCCCACGCCGACTACAACGAGAAGAAGAGCACCATGGTGTGAGACACCAACAGAGAGGTGTCAGGAGGACGCTGCAGGGACTTAAAGACTCTCTCTGGTTGCTGGCCGGATGAACCATAAACTTTGTATATATTGGATTCTTTTTCTTTTTGTATATGTGTGCATCTTCATGAATATCTTTTTACTTGGACCTTTTTTTTACGTTTTTTTGTGCTTTGGGGAGAATGCTTGGGTTTGATCTACACAGGACCAGATTTGGACGGTAAGGAGAATGTGTGAATGTGCATGTGTGTGTGTGTGTGTGTGTGTGTGTGTGTGTGTGTGTGTGTGTGTGTGTGTGTGTGTGTGTGTGTGTGTGTGTGTGTGTGTGTGTGTGTGTGTGTGTGTGTGTGTGTGTGTGTGTGTGTGTGGCAACACTGCACAAATGTCTAACTCTGAGAGTGTACAGTTACGGTGCAATGAAGTTACAACTTTATGATGATGTGAGAAAATCTATTTGTCCCACGGTGAGGTCACTGAACTTTGTACCAGAATCGGCAAAGCACCAAAGTGTACACTTTGTGCTGCATGAGGCTGTTTGTTCTTGTGTGGCAAGTTCTGGCAAGTGGCAACACACAATAATTCTCTGAATCAGAGCCATACAACTGTTGATCCTGACGGGGGGACTTCAGATGGCGTGTTGCTACAGAAGTTATTAAACACAGGATAGGTACGGCAAAGGGGCAGCAGTGGCTCAGGGGTACTGCAAGGTTGCTGGTTCCCCAAGTTCCCGGAGAATCAGGGTCGATGTGTCCCTGAGCAAGACACTTGCATGGTTTCCTCATTGGTGTGTGAATGGGGTAATGGCGATCTATGTAAAGCGCCTCGGATAAAGGAGCTATATGCAGTGCACCTTACAGCAAAAAGAGTACCATAAAATGTAGTGCAGAACATCATACGTTGTCCTCAGGTGTTCAACAGGTGTAGTCAAAGTTCAATTCTTTTACGTATATTATTTTTATTTTTATTTATTGAAATAGCGAGTTGTCTCAAGGCAGAGCACTCAGTATTAAATGTGTACAAAGACATTAGTTTGCCATGCATAGGTTAATTACTTTATTCTTGTGCCAAGTCACAATAAGTTACTGTATATGACTCTCCATAGAATTCTAGATTGGACACCATTCAAGGATATAAAGTTGTGTTTCTGTTTGAGTGTGGTGGAAGGTGTTTGTGGCTGTCAGGAGGAACGCAGATACACACATCAGCTCCTGACCTGCATGTGAGACCCACGTTCTAATTTAGAACAGAACAGGAAGGCATATTCACCTAGCGCTGCATAAAGTCACTTTACACCCAGTGCCAGAATGGGTCAGCATAATGATTTTCACACAATATTGATTCAGTGATGCCAAATCAATAGTTTGATTTTTGTGTTGGGGAGAACAAAACTTGGCTTGTTTGTTTAGAAGCATGACCGTGTCACGTGATGTGATATTTGAGTTCTTTTCATATTCGCATGATGCTCCCAGTGGATAAGGACCTTTATAACATAATGTAAAAATAGTATGGACTATTTATATAATTCAATTAAGCATAAGAAGTATTAGCAGAAAAAATATCTTTAAAGCAGCTAAAGTAAACAGCCAATTTCATCATTATAATGAACAAAATCATTTATAATGCCACTTTTACATACAAACACAGGGGTGTGTAATTGATAATAGGATACAGCAACATTTGGAATAAACAGCACTTAGAGTATTTAATCAAGTATAGCTGTGGTGGTGTTGGTGGGTGGGGGTGGGGGGTATATTAGGACCGAATGTAAAGTAATTACTGTACAGTCACCAATTTTGTTTCTTTTCAATTAAAATATGTATTGACAGGGTAACGGGATATTTCACATTAAAAAAGTGATTTTATCGTCTCTTTCGCCTTACATGAAAATCCCAGACTCACTACTTAGATATTTGATGTTTATTTTAGCTGCCCCGTCACCTTAAACCCATTACAACTCAAAACTCCAATTTACCAAGATTAATTGCAAACAGCAATCTTTTTTTTTCCTGGTTACTGATATTGTCCTCGTATTAGGGGGGCATGAAATTTTATGTACAGTTTTCATTTATTTTTAAAATATTGTTTTTGAAGATGTAGCAGCCTTTAAGCCATGCTGACTGGGCCAAACAAAACAATATTTTTAAAATAAATGAAAACAATAAATGAAAATGGCCCCTTGCATAAAACCATATCACCACCATAAAAACAAATGGGTGTTGTTTATGAATGTATCATGGTTGAAATGGAGTATGAGTATGGGCTGAGTAAGGGCTGAGTACTGATGCTGAAGAGATCAACTCAAGGGTATAGGCATAAACAAAACTATAGTTTTGTTATACCTTTTCCCCTCCAAAATTAATGAAAGAGTATATGCGACACAGAGTTTGTTTTACCAAATGATCAGTTTATGAATGCCTACTGGGGAGTATGCGTTCATAAAGGCCTACCTAGAAACTATGGCAAGATATGCCATCTCCAATTTATCTCTGCAAGTACGTGCAAGTAGGAGACTATTCATAGGGTTTGTGTAATCCCATCTCCAACATTTAACACATAAGTTGAATGGAAAGTTGAATGGAAAGCATGGAGAGGAAGTGATGCACACATTTCACAAAAAGGCTCATGGGACGCAGGTGCATACACTGGATAAACACTAATAATAAAGGAAACTTCTGTGATATGCAGGAGCTTAATTGGCAAGTTTCTGCATGCATCACCAAAGCTGCCTCCTCTCTAGAATCTGGATACACATGCCTCAGATACGAAGTAGGCGTCTATACGTCTGTTTATGTGTACAGTATATGCACATGTACTTGCCACAAAGCAATTAATCAATGCGCAAAACTGAGAAACAGAAAAAATCCACAGCTGAAGAAAAGACGTGACACATTCTGATGATTTAAATGATAAAATACATATATTATTTTCAATTTTTACTTCTACTTGAGCCATTAATACAGGTAACAATAATTTTACTTGAGTAGCCTAGTTGTTTTTCTTTTTGGGCCACAGCTGTACACCTCAGCACTGATTAGCTACAACTGGCCTACAGCCCAACAACTATCTCTACAGGGCAAATACTCCCAAGGTACAAAGGTAAATATGATCTGTTAAGGATGTGATAACGGATACAGCCAGGTTTATGTTAACAAAATGGGGCCAAGCCAAAGTCAATTGTAGTTATCATACAACACATTGCATTTTTATAGCGCTTTTCTATGCACAGCGTGATACTCAAAGCACTTACAATGGTCCATTCATTCATACATTGGGAAGTAGAGCGGCGAACAGTCAACGCCAGCGTCCCCACTTCCCACATTCATACACCAGTGGTGGTAACCACTGGAGGCAAGGTGGGGTTCAGTGTCTTGCCCAAGGACACTTCGACATGTAGACAGGAGGAGCCGGGAATCGAACCGCCGACCACTGGATCATTGGCCGACCTGCTCTACCTCCTGAGCCACAGCCGCCACAGTTGTGGGGCCAGTGATTCTTTTAAGAATCACTGGCCCCACAACTGTAACCACTGGCCCAGGTAATCGATCCCCATAGTCTGCAAAAAAGACCACCATTTATTAATGCATTAAATGCATTCAAGTTAACAGCACTCTTTTCATGGGGGTCAAAACCAGTAGACCGTTCAGCAAGCTGACCATTATACAATGCAGAATGCCTAAAATATTTTTTGTGCTAATAAACAAAATATAAATAAAACTTAAACAATTACAAAACAACACCAACATATTGTGAAATAAAAATAATAATACAATATGTATATCAGGGGTGCCCAACCTTTTTTGACCCAAGATCTACTTTTCAGCAGCCAACCCCTCCGGGATCTACCAGTCCAATATCAACATTTCAAACCACACGCATCGTTGCCAGCCTGAAGTAACTTTACAACAACACAATACTACTTTGTTTTACCACTTTACTTTATGTCCATATAAGCATAAAGTACAACAGACTTGTCATAAGGGATTTTGAGGGCATTTTACCACTGGCCCCATCGGGCCAGTATAGGACGCCATCTGGTGGCCCGCACGTGTTTTCAAACCTGTTTCGGGCCATCGGGCCAATTATAATGTCGACTCCTGAATTAGTAGGATTCCTATAGGACTTTGGGGCTCAGGAGGTAGAGCAGGTCGGCCAATGATCCAGTGGTCGGCGGTTCGATTCCCGGCTCCTCCTGTCTACATGTCGAAGTGCCCTTGGCCAAGACACTGAACCCCACCTTGCCTCCAGTGGTTGCCACCGCTGGTGTGTGAATGTGGGAAGTGGGGACGCTGGCGTCGACTGTTCGCCGCTCTACTTCCCAATGTATGAATGAATGGACCATTGTAAGCGCTTTGAGTATACACGCTGTGCATAGAAAAGCGCTATAAAAATGCAATCCATTATTATTATTTATTATTATTATTGGGGGGAATCCTATAGTATTAATATAGGATTCTTATTGGATTCATCTTGGATATCAAATATGATTTCTTCCAAAATGTTATAGGAGGAATTCTATAGGACCTTTTGACTATGGAAGCAATACATTCAAGACAGAACCAGAGCTGTATGTGGCCTGAGTGAAGGCTAGAAAGTGAGTGAGCAGTGCATACTAGAAAGGATACACCTGAACTGTCACTGGCCAGTGAGTTAAGTGGTGCCAAGAAGCTGCCATTTAGACAGCTTGGAGAAAATGTGGAACATTCAGATTGGCCCAAAATGATGTGGACAATGACAGGAATCAGGCACCAAACCACCATGTGAAGGTTTTGTAGAGTGCAGAGCAAAACATAATACTTAAAAATAGAGAATAAAATAGAAAGGGTTAGGGTTAAAGTTGACACTCTTGACAAGATAGAACAACAACAACTTAAAGGCATTCTAGGCAACTTGTGTGTACAAACTCTGTTTGTAAACATACATTATTTTAATCTACCTCCACCTCACCTCCACTCTATTGGTTCATTATGAACCTGCTGGAGTCTCTCTCTCAGTCTCTCAGTCTCTGTCT
>CM076965.1:39656460-39691460 GCA_039105355.1 Benthosema pterotum | reverse complement strand
TATTACAAGTTACTGCATTTTCGTAATATATTATGTAATATATTAAGTTATGTAGTGCACATGTCCCAACCCTGCTGACTGACTGACTGACTGACTGACTGACTGACTGACTGACTGACTGACTGACTGACTGACTGACTGATTGATGGACAGTATTCCACCCAACAGAGAGAAAGGTATCTATTCCTACATTACTAATATTTAGTAAAGAAATCCTAAGTGGTGCATTCATATAGCCTCTTTATCATTGGCATTTTACACAGAAGCCTACATTACATTCACCCATTCACTCACACACACACACACACACACACACACACACACACACACACACACACACACACACACACACACACACACACACACACACACCAATTGCAGCAGCTACCAACTCCCAAGCAGGACATCATATCAGGAGAAATTTGGCATTCAGTCTCTCTTGCCCGAGGACACTTCCACATGTAGACAGGTTTTTGTGTTCCTGGGCCACAGTGCCACGCAGGGAGAAAAGACTTGCTCTTGTTTAATTAAACTACATTTCTGGCAGTAAATCTATAGGTTTTCTTTCACAAAGGAAAGACAGATCTTACTTCCTGCCACACATTTAACACCACTTCATACACCATTTAGCCATTTAAAAACATGCTTTTTCATTTGTTGTTTTCATTTATATTTATTGATTTATTTGCTTGCCCCCACCAGCTTGGTGCCAAGGGTGCTTTTTTGTGTGTTTTTGAGTGTTCACAACATAAAGCTGAGTATAAAAATCACAAAAATAGTTTTTTTTCCCCTTTAAAAGACAGAAAATGCTTCCACTAAGCCACAATTTCAGAGGGAAATATTGTGTTTTCAACTGCAGTTGCATTGTTAACATAGCTATGTAAACAATGGATTACATACCTGTCGGTTGGTAACAACTGGACTACACCAGAGCCTTCTAGTAGGCTCCTACTAGAAGGCTCTGGACTACACTAAAAACTACTAATTCGTTCAAACGAGACCCTCCCTCTGTCTTGTACACAGACAGAGAGAGAGAGATTTATAATAATGGCCGTGTCTGAGATCAGTGTGACATTGAAACATTTTTCAATGTTTTAGAACAAAAAAATATGCACAGTATATGAGTGCACTATAGAGTATGCACAGTATATGAGTGCACTACGTTTAACGGTAGTCACAGCCCACATGATTCCTGATTGTCTTCTAGGACCGTTTCGTCACTCACGTTTAACACACTCATTGGTCGAAATGGCTGTCCGTCGCGAATTGCACGGAATTATTCCAGAAATGGATCAATGTTGCCATATTTGCTTATTGTAAGACAATTTGGAGTTGTTTTCTCTGCAGTTTTCTTTCTCAATACTCAAGACAGATTCAGCAGCTGAGTCAACAGAGTACAGAGATTAGTTTTTTCTGTGAAGTCGCATGTAAATGGTTGTGTGGTTGCCGTTTTTAGGGTTGTTTTGTTTCTAAATGTGGTGTTCTATTAATTTATACAGTACATACATAGTGTGAGCTAGCCCCGTTCGTGACACTCTCATCTCGCTGGCGATACTGACTACAGCTACGAGGAGAGAGTCACGTGTAGCTCGGTTACCTTTCTGGATGACCGCCGGTGCAGCCGGCGAGAAACGGTGGATTAAACCCCTTTAGCAGTTATCAATGCAAACGGGAACGGTGTCGATAGAGTCGCAACAAAAAAGAACTCAACGCCGGACCTTAACATTTGAGGGCCGGCACACAGAAAACGCGTATTTAATTTTAGAAGACGGCAGTACCATGTTTTGGAAGCGCTAGCATGTAGCTAATTGCTAGCGCAAGCCATTCAAGCCGGTCATCCACAGCAGCAACCGAGCTACACGTGACTCTCTCCTCGTAGCTGTAGTCAGTATCGCCAGCGAGATGAGAGTGTCACGAACGGGGCTAAGTGTGAGCCTGTTTTGTAGACGTATCTGCTTTGTCTGTCACAAAACCTGGCGACACTGAGACGAACTGCTAAATGATGCGTGTGTCGTTCCGGTGTGGATCATTCATATCGAGCTGCAGAGCAGAGGGACCCACCGGAGCGACAAGGCCGGCGGTAGTGCGCTCCTCCTCGGCTTGCGAGGCGGATATCGGACCGGTTGTTGCCGCTAGCGGCTGGCTGGCTGCGTCCTCCTCATGGATGTTAACGTGAACCGTAGAATGTGGATTTAAGAGCGAGATTACTCGGCGTCGCAGAAAGATGGTGTTTAGGAAGAGACTCAAAGCTTTGTGCGCTGCTGTTGGCCGCTGCTAGGAGTGTGTGGGTGCGTGCATGTGTATGCGTGCGCGCGGGTGTGTTCGATCTGTGTGTGTGTGGGGTGTTTCAATCACTAGTGAAAGAAGTGAAGCTGCTTTTTGTTGTTGCTGTTGCTGCACCAACACCACCACGACCAGGCCTTTTATTCACCGATCTGAGCCTCTTCTTCTGATCAGCTGTTGCTTTTTGTCTTCAATTATTTATTTTAATAGCATTATTTTCAAAACACATTTTTTGAAAGATGAAGAGTGTTAACATCCGCTTTCAGAGGTGGGTGTTATTGTTTAATATTTTAAAAAGATAAAATATTTAATTTCCATTCTGTCTGTCAGGTCACTATAACTTCAACAGGCAGTGTATAGAATGTATATCCAGTCATTCAGGATTGGATAGCTATTGCATGCCATGAAAACTTAACCACTATCTGGTAGATTAGTCAATTAAACTGCATCACAGCTGTTTGTACTACCTATACTACTACTACCAACACCAGTACTACTACTCTACTACTATAATGATACCATTATGATGACTATTAAAATCATTTTAAGAACTGCTAGTATTGCACATTTTTAGCAAACATTTATGAGACATCTTGTGGCTTGCATAGTTGTCAAAAGCTAAAACTCAAACTTCAGGCTACAGGAGAGAGAATTATAAACTGTAAGATTTAATTCAGGTCATTGTTTTGTGGTTTTCCTTCTTGAAAACATCAGCATCTTCTGAAGAGTAGACAATGCACCTGTGCAATAGTGCATGATTTAACCAATAAATTAAACAATATTTGGATGGATATCAATCAATCAGAATGTTGTCGTTGTTACAAATTTATTGGTGAAAGGTTTCAACGTCAACAAACAATGGTGAAATAGCCAGTCTCTCTCTCTCTCTCTCGCTCTCTCATGGAAAAAAAAGAATCAATGGAGCACATCACTGCTTTTGTCATGGATGGATGGATGAATACTAGACCTTGAGTCATAAGAACGTTATTCCAAAAATACACAAATCAGCCAAATTAAGACTTTTTCCACAGTTGTTTAAGAATGTGGTGAATTCAGCCCATTAGGTTTACTCATCTCAATGGGCTGATTTTACCACCTTCTTATATGACAGATCTAAGATGTCCTTATGGCAATATGGCATTTTTAATAGAAACGGTTACGGTAGCTATGGCCCAGGTGTAAGCGACTTGTATGTCAGACTTTAGAGTAGATTTTCCAGGCTCAACATGATTAACACGCTGTAATAACTAGAACGCATCATAATAATGCAATACCCCATAGATACCCAATACCCCATATGGCATCAGCCTGATGACATAGGCTATATAGAAACACCCATAGATCTGCACACTGTAGCGCCAGAAGTCAACATTGCTCTATAAACATGCAATAAAATGACAATAACAATGGTGTAGTTGCCCTGCACAAAACCACAATAATGAACAACAGTTGGCCTATGCAGGCAGTTTGCTTTACGTTAGACATATGTATTGTTTTCATGTCTTTGCAGGTTTATGAACAGGCCTGCCTCTGCCAACTGCCGCTACCAGCCCACCTGCTATGAGCATGCTGCAAACTGCTACACTCACGCGGTTAGCAAATAATATTACTCTCTGCCTGTAACCGGTAATGGGTTCTCAGTGTTGTCTGGACGATTGGGCCTGCTTGAAGACCTCAAAAGCATTGGCTCCAACTCCAACCTTTGTCTGTGTTTACATAACAATTACACATTAAGAATTACACACTGTATAACAATACCGTGTGTAATTCTTTCCCTCTATACCATCAGCCATCAGTCACTGGAGTAGTTGGACATACTGGACTTGCTTAGGTATTAGTTAGTTTAGTAGACCGGGTTGCTTAACTTTTGTTTTAATAGACAAGGTCATTTTTTGGGGGGGGCGGGGTAACCAAAACAAAACGCAAGAGGCCAAAGTGTTTCTGCACATAAAGGGCATCACACACACCACAGCTAATGGTGTGTTGTGTTATTAACACAGGGCAAAGTTATATACTGTGCCTTTAACGTTGTACGTATGTCATTTATCTTAGGGATGTCCCGATGCCACTTTTTTCATTTCCGATCTGATCCCAATACCACAATTTCTGTGTTAGCGATACCAAATACCGATAGCAGAGAAGAATATATCTAATAATATAAAAGAAAAAAAAATCTTATTTGAATTCCACCAACCAGAAATAGCAGACTCCTTACTGAAATGTGCACTTGGGCAACTCTAACAGCCACTTCGACCTCTATCCATCGATTGAATAGACACTTATCAACAGAAATGTTACGATCCAATTGTGCCGGTATAGCAGATATTCAGATACCCGCCGGGCAAGTAGATATTTTGTATTCATTGCATCGGTGGATCACGGATACTACTAGTAGGGCGGGGCGAAGGAAGTTTTACTGAAGTTTTGTTTAGGGTTAGTTACCGCATAAAGCACCGTCTAACCCTAACCCTAGCCTAATCCTAAACCCTAAACATAACCCCAGTAAAACTAGGCTATGCCTACACCTAACCCCAACCCTAAACTTAACCTCAGTAAACTTATGCCTAAACCTAACCTAACCCTAACCATAACTTCAGTAAAACTTCCTTCGCCCCGCCCTACTAGTAGTATCCGTGATCCACCGATGCAATGAATACAAAATATCTACTTGCCCGGCGGGTATCTGAATATCTGCTATACCGGCACGATTGGATCGTAACATTTCTGTTGATAAGTGTCTATTCAATCGATGGATAGAGGTCGAAGCGGGTGACTCTAAAGCCAAGCTCCACTTGGCCAAACATTTAATATAACTACCATAGTGTCAACCCCTTACCCGTGTGTCTGATCTGTGGTTAGGCTGGCATATTTGCAAATACCAATATGACGATAATGACAAATAAGTGTTGATGCTGATACTTTTCCGATACCCATACAGTATTTGCCGGTTTCCGATATGAATGTGTATCCATGAAGTGGCATGACGTGAGCTTCTATAGCTTGCCGCTATAGTAGCTGCTTGAATAGCCAACACTAAAAATCAAAAATTGTAATGGCCTGTAGTTTCAGGCAGCAGCTGTAGTTTTTAACTATCCAGAAAAAATAACGGCCTACTGTAGGGTTTCATAAATTTCCTTGGGATTAGTCCAGTGCTGAGATACAAAAACAGGGAGAGATGGTCCATATGGGAAAGTAATTGTGATGCTTCCTTAATTCCTTCGCAGATGTGAAGGAAGCACACATCCCTGCATTACTGTACACTTGGAGAGTGAGTTGAGTCTCTCCAGTAAGCCAACATGCACAATATCAGCACTATATGGAATTATGCATCCGGTTTCCTGTGTTTCTGGTGCTTATTTTTTGTACCATTGAGCCAATAGTTGCTCTGGGGATGAATTGCGTCTTGACCACCAGATGAGACATGACCTTTGTCAATGTGTGCTTTTTGTGTGCATGCACAGGTTCTCATCGCGCCGGCCATGGTGGGGATGTCCCTGCTCCACCGGCTCTCTGACGACGCCTGGGAGAGGATGACAGCGTGGGTGTACGGCATGGGCCTGTGTGCCCTGTTCATGGTGTCCACCGTGTTCCACGTGGTCACTTGGAAGAAGAGCCACATGAGGTGTGTGCCAGGCTGCTGAGCTTATAGATCAGCTCTTCCCGCTGCCCGGAATGCACAAAGTGTCTGTGTGTGTTTTCAACAGTGTGGGACGAAATGATTTCACTAAAAATAATCTCTCTGATCTCTGTTGCTTCCCGTTAGACCAGTTGTCCAATCTGATCAGGCATGGAGCCAGTGTTTCAATGTTAGATGGACCCAGAGTCATTTTGTTCTGGGCCAAAATTGCAACTGTACTGGACCAGATTTTTTTTAATCTAAAATCTCTAAAATATAATCTACAAGTCCACCACGAGTTGCAAGGCGACCCGTTGCTGATTTGCTGTTGAACATTTTTTTTAAAACAAAAAAAAAGTATAGGTAGTACAAACTAGTTGCCCATAAAAATAGCCCCAGCTACCCCAAGAATGGGCCTCGACCCACAGTTTGATGAACACTGATTTAAATTGATGAGATCACAGAAGACACTGGCTGTCTTGTTACTAGAGTGGGTCTTGTGACAGGGACAGTGCCACTCTGCATATAAGTGACATCAAGTGAATTCTATTTCAGGAGGTTGTATGCTGAATTTGTGTTTGTGGGTATATTTGTAGAAGTGTGTGTGCAGCATGCATCCATACTGCTATTGTACTATATTTGTGGGACCAAATGTTCCCACATGTATAGTAGAAGAGCCAGAATCAAACATTTGAGGGCTTCTTTCGGCTCCTCACTTGTTTAAATTGTTGTTTTATGGCTAAAAACATACAGTATATTGGGCCATTGGTGTATTGTGCTTGCAATTGGAAAAAATAGAGGTATGAGTTTCAGGCTGGGGTTAGGTTTGGATCAGTGATTTTAGTGTGTGTGTGTGTGTGTGTGTGTGTGTGTGTGTGTGTGTGTGTGTGTGTGTGTGTGTGTGTGTGTGTGTGTGTGTGTGTGTGTGTGTGTGTGTGTGTGTGTGTGTGTGTTTATACAGGTCTGTAGAGCACTGCTGCCACATGTGCGACAGAGTGGTCATCTATATCTTCATCGCTGCCTCCTACACACCATGGTGAGACCCCCAGAGCCAATGTATGTGCGTACTGTAACAGTGTTCATCACATGCCCCCATGGGGTTTAAGTGATTTAAATCAAACACTTAATGTCAAGGACCCCCAAAAAGGGCTTCACTGATTGTCTCCAAGACGTAGACCACATCTACACTGGCAAGGAGCAAGCGAGTGGCAGCATTCTGACATTGCACAATAAACTGTGCTTATCTGGAGCATTGACTAGTGCGTTGCAACATTGCCTCAATTGTCTAAAAAAAACTGTAACTGAAAGTAGACTATGTGAAGTAAAATGTGGTGTGACATTAGCTCTGAACCAGAGATATAATATATCTTGTTTGCTCCGCAGGTAAAGATATAATAATACAAGTTAAGATAAAGAAGCAAAACTAATAGCCTACAATTGTTGTTGTTGAAGTATGCTATAGCTGTAGGTGGATTCAAAATGCGATTTGATTGAGGCTCTAACCGTCAAACAAAGGAATATAGGCTAGGAGAATATCTGTAGGATAGACTATAAGCGAATATTGGAGGGGTGAACCTTGTCTCTGCAAACCGCATTGTCGCTTGCGATGTGTCAGGAGAGTCACAATGAAAAACATGTATTCTAATGAAATGTCATTGTTCACTCGCGCGCATTGCTGGCAGTGAGGATGAGGTGAGACAAACAGGCCTGAGGTGTACATGGCTGCCTCAGTTGCAGCCTCGCTCCCAGCAAAGCTGAAGCTATCTTCCACCGTTTGCCTTGTTCAGAATCACCACCAGAAGTTACCCACCTATTCTTCTCTTCTTCAGACTTGCATCCCCCACCTTGCACTTTTTTAGATTGTCTTTTTTTAACAGTCTAAGAATCTGAAAGTAATGATTTTTTTTAATGTTCGTTTCTCAGGCTGAATCTACGCGAGCTGGGACCTCTGGCTTCCAACATGCGCTGGTTTGTGTGGCTGATGGCTGCTGCCGGCACGTTTTATGTTGTCAACTATCATGAAAAGTGAGTGAAGCATGTCACTATTCAACAGGGGGGGCGAGAGTGCTGGGGGGGTTTCCCTCAAGAGTTTCCACATGTGGGCACGAAATCATCCAAATGAATTTACACTATGCTGATGAGCGAGGCACACTGGCACAGGCCAAATGGAGAGACGTGGTGCCTTCGTATAATGAGTATTGGTGAGTGGGCTAATGGTTATATCAAGATTTGGTCCTTTAACGCCAGCGCTTCCGGCCACAGCAGCTTTTTTTTCCCTTTTTACAGGGGTCATCTGTGGTGGCTGCCTTTGGCACATTACGGCTGTCAACAACATGTGGTGTGTTGTGCAGTACAACACCAATCATAGAGATTACCACATGTCCTTCAGGCTGCCAGGCCTGCTTATTCAGTTGGCAAAGAGCAGCATTCAGAGAAACGCATGGATTAAAGAATTCTGTATCACCAATATGACACATTTGCGTCATCTGGATTCTGACAAGTGCTGCTCTGCGAACGGAAGTGGAGTCCTACACTAATAGTGGATATTTTAGCATACATTTGTTTTTGATCTGGTCAAACCGGAACAACCGGAAGCATCACACCATGAACCCAAGAAGATATTTGTTCAAAGCATAAGGTTTAAAATATAAATCTGTGATTTCTGTTATTCAGTCCTGCCCCCTTGTGACGTCGCTCCTGTTTCGGAAATGTATTCCCCATTCATTTTTCAGACTTTTCGAAAATGATTCATATAAAGACGATTATGCCGCAGACAAAGCCAACTCGGGTCGTGACAAATCATGATAGCACACACAATCTTTCGGGACAATCAAATCATTTCTAAGATGAAAAACAAAACAAAGTTTGTATCCTGCCATTTTCTATTTCTTGCTAATTAGATATTATATGATTATATTGTGTTTGTTGTGATGATTTTTCACAACCCGAGATGGCTTTGTCGTGGCACAATCATTTTTGTATTAACTATTTTTGAAAAGTCTATGAGGAAAATGAATGAGGATTCCATTTGTGGAACACAGGCGATGTCATGAAAGGGGCGTGGCTGCGCAGCTCTATACTATATCTTATATACTCTATCCACAAGTAAAGGCTTAAGAGTCAAGGTCCTCATATTATATAATCATGGTCAGATGGCTGGGCTGAATTAGAAGTGTGTGTGCAAACATACAATGCCTAAGCCCGCCACATACACACATTGTTCATATTATTTTGTAATGATGATCTTACATTCTCATTATTTTGTCAATTAAATGGGGCCCTCTTGAAATAATATCGCAGCCCACAGGTTAAGAATCACAGCTTTACAACGTGTGAATGTCCAGTGAGTTCACTAAATCCTCCACCTCCTCCCTCAGTTTGTGTCGTAAGCATGGGCACTAATCTCTGCTATCACACACGCTAACTTGTGATTGCACGCCACCCAGCAAAACCCTCTGGCAATTCATCCATTTGAACACCTGAGTGTCTACCAGTGAGCGTCTACCAGTGCAACCACTTTGATTCTCTTTTTATACTCGTTAGGTTAAAAGTTAATAGGCTCTATTCTTCCATACTAATCATTGCTATAGAATAGTGTTCAATAATGTTTCTTGATTGATTGAATATTTAATGAAAATAAAAGTAAAAAATGGCAGCATGCAAACAAACACGTGGTTCAAAAGGCACCCAAAAAATGCAAACAATAACACATAACATGCGGGTACTGATGGCATTGAGGGCAAAGCTGCCATCACATTTTTTAACGAGCTAGAGAGACGGGAGCACACGTCATTATGTAGAGCTTAAAGTATTTTGGTATGTGTGAAAATACATTGTGTGCAATAGGTATACTGGAAAAGGTGAATGAATGTGTTAGAAAATGACAATTGTACTTTCTCTCCCAGGTATAAACTTGTTGAACTGGCCTTCTACTTGGCAATGGGGTTTCTCCCTGCATCAGTAGTGACATCAATGGTAATGCTCTTTTTATGTTTATTTTTTTTACCATAGCAGCCACAGTTAGGACATGACGTATGTGTGTGGTTGACACCGATGCTTTCCTGGTTTTAGGTACAAACTAAAAATATAGTTAAAAGTACCAATACCGCAATGTTGTAGACATACTAACTACAATGTTGCAAGTAAAAGGACTGTATTCATTCAAGTATCTTTGCTTCCCCCTTGTGGGTGTCCCATGAAATGCAGACACTCATATCCAATTCTTATCTTTTTAGTGCATTATATAACACATTTATAAGGCAATATACTCAACTTAACTCAACTCTTATTTGTTGAAAGTTGAACACTGGTGGACATTTATGTAAGGATAATAGTGATTTTAATCTGCTAGTTGCAATGTAGTGTAACTTATTAATTATAAGCGTGTTTTTGTGAGGCATGCCATTGCAGATCCAACAAGAATATCAACAATTCAACATAAGTTGTAAATGTTAATTGTACAGAACACACATTAGAAACGACCCTGTAAAATCGAGTGGGGAAAACCCTGTTTGACTCCAATATGTGTGTGTTTCTGTGTGCAGAACAACACTGAGGGTCTCGTGGAGCTGGCGTGTGGCGGTTTACTCTACTGCCTCGGCGTTCTGTTCTTCAAGTCGGACGGCGTCATCCCCTTCGCCCACGCCATATGGCACGTGTTCGTGGCGCTGGCGGCAGCTGTGCACTACTACGCCATCTGGAAATACCTCTACAGGAACCCTGGTGGTGGCGAGAACATCCCTGTCGACTCCTGACCAACCACCACCCCGGTGCTCGCTCACCCTCTAAAGATGCTGACTACAGAGATGCACTGGCAATTTCAGATTCAGGCCCACAATGAGACAGCTTCTGGTTCGTTAGAATGGTGTACTGCAGTGGTCACTTCAATCCGTTTAATGTTCCATGCCATCTCATTATACAACCTATAATATACTCCATAAGTGTGTCAAACGTGCTACCATTGGAAATATAACGTTAAAGTGGCCACAAATATATCCCAGTCACATTCCTTGAGGTTTTCAATACCCAGATACAAATTTGTTTAATTTTGAAGGAAAACGGTTGACAATGTCAGGCTATGGTACTCATACATTTAGGAGTGTGGACTATTTCCACAACTGCATACGGTAAACATGCACGTTTTATTTCCTCATGTACCGTTGAAGCTCTGCAGTATGTAGAACATTTATATTGAGACCTGTAACATGTTCAAATTACAGCGCTTATAATGACTGTACTGTCTATCTTGCATCTGCTCTGTTAATGTGTAAGCTATTCAAGTATTAAATTAAATGTGAAATATCCTCTATTGAGAAAACAAGATACCCATATGCTGACAACGACAATTTATGGATTATTTTAAGAATTTAGGCTAATTATAGAAATATATGGAGTTTCAGATTCTATGGGCTGGCCTGCAGTACACTGTTCTAATGGACCAGAAGAAATGGTGCCGTCTCAATTGCGGCCATGGTTTTGTAGGCACTTGCGTGTCTATGCCGGGGTCACCAGCTAAATGATTGATATTTGGGAACCAAATGGACCCTTACAGTTCTATAACTCTTGAGTGTACACATGGAACCAAAATGACCCTTACGTCTGTAACTGTGAACAAATGGTTCATTTGGTTCCATTTCTACGCTCTGAGTTATGGGGTTTCCGTGGCCTAAGGTGCCATGTCCACAGAAAAGCGCTTGACGAATGGGGCAGAGTTTTGTAGTAGTAGTGCTCGCATGGAACATTTATTGATGCTCCCTCAACGTGCTGTGTTGAACATCATTGTCATCTGCATTATATGCACAAAAAGCTTCTTCTCATGGCTTTGGTCAACCAACGATCCACAGTGAGTTTGTAAAGGTCTGAGATGGACATGACCAGAGACAATTGAAGTAGAGTTTTATTTTTCTTCTTTTGCTTGAAGCACAGAACTCTTTTTGGATTCTCACCTCAGCCAAGCACATGGCATTTACTGTCGGGATGTGTGTGTGCTTTATCGTTTATATTTTTGTTTGTTTATTTGAAGCGCACTCCCTAAAAGGTGCTGGGATGTTGGGAAGAGGTAAACACTAGGCATGTCCTTACCACAGACACAGTACATGAAAGGAGACAAGATCAGTTTTCTGTGGACATGGCCCCCAATACATACCTAACCTCTTTTTTAAAGGGTCCTTAAAAATACCCCACCCACCTCCACACACATACACTGCCCAACATCTTCGAAAGTTTACAAAAAAATGTATAAAGACTTTCTTTCTGACCGCTATCACCTCCTCATGAACCTCTGATCTGCATCTGCAACTTTCAAAGCTGTTTTGTATACAACTTTTTCTCCTTTTCAATCTGAACCTGAAAAGGAAGGGAACAAAAGACTTTTTAAAATTAACCTATAACCAGATTGTTGTTGTTTGTATCCTCTGCACGCTGACCATGGACATTTTGTGCAGTGTTTGATATTGGTATTTTTTATATTGGTCGAGGTCACATTCCACTTTTCTGTACATTTGTGGTGGTTTGTTTTTGTCTTTCACCCTCTCAGTCACGGTTGCATCCCTTCTCTTTATTCTTACCGTTATGTGTAATGGTCTGAAAATGAATGGCCTGAACAATGCGCTTGTCAAATGCTAAAGTAGACTTTGGGTTGGATGTAAGTTGGGCAATATGGACAACATTAAATATATTTTCGGACAAAATACTGATGTTGTGCCATATCAACTTCGCTTTTAATGTGTCTCAAATGCTGAAGAATGGAAAAGACATGCCTGACAACTAAACTACAAGTTCTATAATCTACAAACATGTCACATCTATATTTTCTGACAATTTGAACATTTTTGAGATGATAAAGCGATTGACTCTATAAAAAGATAGAAACACTTTTGCCAGGCCAAAATACACAATGCCAGATGATATCTAGTCTCATATCACAATATTAATATCAATGTTGCACGGGTGTAGTTTGACACTGGCAAAGTCATTTTTCTTGTGAGCATAACTATTTCCTTTGGGCCAGTGAGGTAGTTTCTGTACAATGGGATGTTAACGTCATACTGTGTACCTTTCAAATAAACTAAAGAGTTACTATAATCTTTCACGGGTAGATTTTAAACAATAAAGCAGTCCACATAAATATGACAACTATCTTAACACCTAACTCCCTTAGACATTTGCACTGGAAATGCATTAATCGTTTTGTTTTTTGGTCTGTTTCTGAAAATGCTAGACCACACAGATTTTGTGGTAGTTGTTTTGTTCCAAACTGAATTCTCAGAATTGCTGTTCTTAACAGTCAACAGCTACAGTACCATGTCGTCCAAAATACTCCAGAATTATCACCAAAACACTGGCTGTTGTACAGTATGACTTTAATGCTTTATCAACACGCACAATGCATTTTTGTACAGAGTATAGCTGCCTATCTATAAGAACACCGAAACATCAGTCCATCTTTCTGTAAATACTGTTTTTGTATTGTATTTAGATTCAGTAGATACTTTGAGAAGTATAAATGACCAATTGATGGAGGTCTTTGTAGGCAAGATGACATTTGGACAATGACATTAAAGTGACAGAGCTTCAGTGTGTGCCTGTCAGGGGCGGATATAACATTTCCCAATTGGGGTGGCAGAAGAAAATGGTTTCAGTAGTGTTTCAAACACTTAAATATAAGCACTGAAATATCTTCTTGGGTTGTTTTGCATGCCATCATGTTTGGTGGGGCAGACTGGGCATTTAGGGGGGTATTGCCCCCCCATGCCTATGCCTAGATCCGCCCCTGGTGTCTGTGTGTGTGTCTGTGTGAAAGAGAGAGATAGGTGAGATCAGAACAGTGACGCACACAGCAGTTTGTTTCATTTCATTTATTGTTTACACAATCGACACAATATTCATATAACCCAAACAGATCACAATGTTCTGTCCCACATTGCGCACGTTGCAAAGTCACTGCAGCACTCAATAAGACACTGACGCTGGAGATTGCAATTAATCGTGTATTGAAAGTCCATTACTTGACCACAGTCTGATCAGTTCTCATATAGCTCCATCACAACACAACCCGACACCGTTATGTTAACTATGACACGAGCGCCATTTTTAAATACCCTATCCACTGAGCTCTGTTTGTTTGTTTCGCACCATTTACTCACGGACACTCTGAAGAATAAATCCCCACTGCTCCCCACTGCTCCGAGGGTAAACTCCACGTGATCCGAAGTAGTAATCCACCGTGGAGTTTATTTCAATCGTAGCGTTGTCCGCACAGAACGCGACAGCAATAAAAGTTTATAAATGCAGACTTTCCGCGGCCAAACAACAAGCGGCTGTGACGTCACGTCATTCATAAAAACCTGACCTGAGCGCCTCCACTGGCCTGGTGGTTAAAGGGGGGACTAGAGACATTGTGTGGACATTATAAAAAGAGATTCCCCCAATTCTGTATTTCCTAAAAATGGAAGTCTGTATTTCCTATTCCTATTTCCTAAAAATGGAAGTCTGTATCCGCTCATTCTGTATCCGCTTGTATCCGCTCATTCTGAGCGGATACAAATGTGAGGAATGTCCTGAGTGGATACAAATGTGAACAAAATGTGAACACCCTAGCGGGTCCATTTGGTTCACATTTGTATCCTCTCAGGACATTTTTGAAATGGGTGGAATTGCTGTCGGGCAGAAACGTTGTAAGCTGTGTCCAAAAACTATCTTTCATAATTGAACTGATTTGTGCTCACTACTACTTTTCTGAAACATTAAGAAGAGTTGTGTATGATGAAGTAGGGCATTAACAAAAAAATGAAAGAAAGAAAAGAAAGAAAATGTGCACTAAATGTAGACACACTATGTGGTTTCCTTCATTTGTTTGAGCGTTTGCCAATTGCCACTAAAGCTGCAAGTCTTATCCAACAACAAACTATCCTCGGGACAGACTAGTACAGAGGCTTTTGTTTTCTTTAGCAACAAACAAAATCCCTATTGATTTTTTACCTTTGACATTCAAAGCACTGGGCAGAAATCATATTGCATCCCATCAAGGTTCATTCCACTGCTTAATAAAAAAAAACACTAGGATTACCTTTGTCAGACATCACCTTTTTTGTTAAAATGCTTTATTATAAGGTGTGCAGACCATATATGGAGTTTTCCCCTCCCCCACGTTAGCAGAGGAGCTAATAAAAGTTCCCCAGGTGGAGGGTGAATTCTCCTCCAATCAGGATCGACTACACATAGTGTAGCTACTCTTGGGCGCTCCTAGTGCACCAAACTGGTACTACACGATTAATTTCAAACCACTTACCCTACCTTTAAGTTACTTGGTGTATTTATTTCTGAATGTATGAGCAGAACGCATGTGTGTGTACTGTATTTATGTTAAGCTGAGGAGTTCTCACTTAATCTACAGCTCTCCATCTCTCAAGTGCTGAGGCCATTCCCCTTGTCTGTAGTTTTGCTAGACAGTCACTCTCTGCCTGTCGATACATGCCTGCTTGACTTCTAATGTCATTGTTTTCTATAAAGGTGGCTATGATGAAGTGTTCTTCCCACAGGATCTCTGCAGATGTGAACCATCCTCGCTATCGAACAATTAATTCATAAGATATAAACCATATTACTGATTGATAGTTTTCTGTCCAGGCTCAGATTGCTTCTTCTGAGTCCAGTGCTTTTTAACTTCTACATCTACTGCTTGGCCCAACATCTCAATGTGGCATATGTTCCTTGGCCGTTTTGAGTTACGGTTCTGCAAGAAATGTCTGCTGATCCTCAAGGAATATTTATTTATTTGACACGTCTGGGCTTGTGTGTACACGAGTGTCAACCTTACTGATGGCCAGGGGAACATTTATTTCCAGCTTCACACAGATGATGGCTGCTCAGGGAGGCATGTCGGGGCAACTCAGTCAGCCACACGCTGGCCAAGTCTTTACTTTCAAGACCGATTTGAACCCAATTGACCCCTATTAAACATGCAATTCTAATGACCTTAAGATTAGAGCAATAAATAATCCACCTACCCAGACATTCTCTCTTTGAATTAATGTGCAAAGTAGAAGTATGTACAGAATGTAATTTGTAAATAGATCTTCATAGACAGACAGACAGACAGGCCCAGGCATACATTACTACAAAGACACACACACCCACGCACGCACGCACGTGCCCGCGCGCGCACACACACACACACACACACACACACACACACACACACACACACACACACACTAGTTTTAGCAGTTTTCAAACAATGCTTTTCAAAAATGTTCGAAATTCAAAAGTTCAAAGCTTGCATTGTGTGCTGCTATTTTTGAATAGCCAATGATAAAACCTGAAATAACCTGAAATAACACAGATAACCGTTTTTTAATAGTGTTCATCACATCACTACCTATAACATACATACCACTCTCAGTTTGTTTGGTTTTCTGAGGAATAGACTTGTCATTCTTTAATAATATTCTGGATCTTGTGTGCCTTAAAATACATAGTCAGTTTATGTAGTATAGGAAAAATACTGTACAAAAAAAAGAAAGAAAAAAAAAGGAAAAAAAAAAAAAGAACAACAATCATAGAATAGCTTTATATAAACATATCTCTTGTTATAACCAATATAGCATATCTCTGTTGTGGTGAACGGTTTGGTCTGCAGTAAACAAACTGATTGGGTTAACCACAGTACTGGACAACAACACCACCTAAAAACCCACCCTCCCCACATCCCACCCCAATTATAGCATCTTTTACATTCATTCAGCCATCTTGAAAGTAGGCAGACTTAAACAGACAACAAAAATAATAAAACAACAATGATGGGCATCGGTTAAAGTTACTTGATCTTTCTAAAAGTAGCCACTCCGTGTTAATCATGCTAAGAGAATGAAAAGAACGGAACAAAAACAAACACAAAATGAACCTTGCGAGAGAAATCATGCCAACTAAAAAGGAGGATGGTAAATGATACAAAAATACAATGAGATTAGTTTCCATTAACAATTAAAACGATCAAATACTTAATAAAAACACACGTCTACGTATTAAGTAGATTTGTTGAGGTCAGATTGTGAGACGCCAGGTGTAGCACAGAAAGATGGAGAGGTGCTCTGAATGTGGTTCAGCAAATATCCATAGCCTTCAGAATGAAACTTAACTTAGCTTTAATAGTTTAGTCACCTGAAATGTTTATAACTTTTGGTTTTAGTATTATTTGACTAAATATGACAAGGTTTTACTTGTTCTCTAGGCATGCCTTGATGGAGTCATATTGCCTGATTTATATTTGCGTGACAGCCATTTGCAGCCAAGAATAATAATAACTTAATAGTTCCAATGGATGTCATCTCCACTCGTCCTTCCCTAGTATTTTTTATCTAGTTTGTAATTGTCAGTGTGTATTTAGTCATTGTTGGAGTCATCATAGCTCAGTTTTAGCTTCTATCAGCGAAAGGTTTCCGTCACAGTTTCATTCCACGAAATGAACAGATTCCAATTTTTGTGAGCATAAAACTTAATGTACAAATAATGTACAATTGTACTATGACATGTACATGAACGTTGTGAGCGACTTGAGAGAAAAGCTCAAGTCGCCCACACTTTACGCTGGGAGATCGCGCAACCACTCAACTGCGTTTTATCGGCTGCACCAATGGGCTGATACACAATGTGTTGAATGAGGAGACATTATGACAGGACATAAAACAGGCGAGTAAAATGAAATTCTATACGCACACCCTCTGCTAGTGAAAAGAGGTGAAGTAAAATGGCAAAGCAGAGGGCAGATTTCAACAAGAACACAGAGGGGTTACATCACAGCATGATCTTGTTTTGTTTGTTTGTTTAGTATAAAAAAAAAGTACAGCTGGGATTGGAGTGAGGAAAACGTCTCGCTCCGGAACGTAGGGAAAAGAAAAAATGGGTATGAAACGGAACCACAGACAGCATGGCATCATTTTCAACATGAGGTTTATCAACTCCTCAGAAAGTCCCAAGGAACAAACTATGTATACAGTATACACTATATAATTTTATAATGTGTGTGTGTGTGTGTGTGTGTGTGTGTGTGTGTGTGTGTGTGTGTGTGTGTGTGTGTGTGTGTGTGTGTGTCTATGCATGATTGTGTTATGTGGGTTGTGTGTGTGTGAGACTATTCACCTGAATGTGTAGCCTAAACGAAAAATAACAAAGAGGATCAAGACAAACGCACAAGAAAGCTTATGTTTGACAGAATTCAAAACAATTCATAACGGCAATTATTAATACCAGAATCACATAGAATTGTTTCTGGGGGGCATTGTCCTTCAAGCTTGAGGGGAAGTGGTCAAAGGTGGTGTAAGTGGTTTCATTGGAAGGTTAAAGCCATCTATGTATATATTAATAGTAATCATTGCTGTAGACTGTCTCTCCAGCTCATTAATAATCTGGAAATACATTAAAATACATTGCATACAAGTCGGAATAGCAGTTTTATCCAAACAAAAGTTTGGATAAAACTCATTCATCAGCTCATTCATTGTGTCATTACTTGCAACCACTGCTATCCTGTATGTCTTGAGGTTTCTATCTTTCCAATAAAGGAAAATTGGCATACCAACGTGAAAAGCATATTATTATACTTGTATTTTTATTATGTTTACTCAAGAGCTGGAGAGACAGGGAGATCACTGTTACTGCAACAGACACATTCTCAATGCAGGGTCCAGTGGTCCAAATCTGCATTTGTGAAATGTGAAATTTTACAGTTTATACTGCAGATTCCCCATGAATAAAAATTATTGTATCAAATGCATATTAAACGTAGGGACCATGACAGACTGTAGACACGTTGCTCTATAGCAATGATTGCTATCAGATATAGATCTAGGTATTTAACGCTTATTTCAACAGAAAAGATCACTTACAGCACCTTTAAGAGAGGTTGTGTGAAGGGTTGTGGAAGGGGGGGGGGGGGGGGGGGGGGGGGGGGCAGGGTCCAGAGACAGGATGGGGTCTGTGGGGGGCCAAGCCAGGCCCTCACAGGGGCCCGTGGCGGGCCTCGTACTTTGCTAAAATGTTCTTGCATCGGCCCAGCTCCTTGCGCAGGTCGGCCACCTCTATGCGCAGCGCCCCGTTCTCCTTCTCCAGGAAGCTGGCGCGAATGGCGATCTGGTTCTCCTTGAGGCGCCGGGCGTCCCGCGACCGCTTGGCCGCCACGTTGTTCTTCCTGCGACGGGCCCAGTACCTGTCGTCCTGTGGCCAGAAGCACAGTGTTAGTTAGGACCATGCTACCCATACCACACTATGTGTCAAGCAGGTGTGTTAGCCACAAGCAGTGTTGTCAACTTGGCGCATTTGTTGCTATATTTAGTATTTTTTTTCCAGACCCCCTAGCACCAAAATTAGTGAAAAACTCCTGGCAGAAAATCTAGTGTTTTTTCCTGGTGAGTTGGGGCGAAATTGGTTGACAGGCGCCAGAGATAAAACCCTCGTTTTTCACCATTTTTCCTCCTATGATAGTCCTCCTTACTTTCTAGAAAGGACCATTGGTAGCCAAATGAATCCTTATAGACCTGTAACTCTTGAGATCGTAAAATTAAATCAAATGGACCTGTAAGTGTCCATTTGGTTTCATTTTATGCTCTCAAGAGTTAAATTATATAAAAAAAACGGGATTACCTAATTTTTAAGAATCTACACATTTAGAAAATGTACAAGAATTGCTATTTTGACCAACATTTTGCCAGTTATTTCTCTCTACTAAATTAGTCCGAGAGACTAAACATCAAATTGTTGTCTGTAGCTAAAAAGCAGAATAAATAGTGGGCCCTGGTATGGAAATGGTTGACAACCACTGCTCTAACACATTCTAGTGCATTCTGAAAGTGCCACTACTGAATTTTGGATTTTGGCAGTTTGCAACACTGGCCACAAGGCAGTAGACGTTGGGGAAACACCTACAAAGCAATTTGGTGAACCCACTGTACCTTGAGGTCATCGGGGATGAAGATCTTGCGTGCTTTTTTGATCATGGGCTGAGGTTTGAGCTCCTCGGCGGAGAACTTGCGCTTCCTGGGGTCGAACATCTCCTGTCCCGGCACGCTGGATAGGGCCAGGTCGGCAGGGTCCGGCTCGTAGCCCGACGACACCTGGATGGACTCTGGGTCGATGGGACTGGGGGAGTCGCGGGCCGACGGCATCGCTGTTGGACATGACGGGACAGAGGAGACGTGCATGTTATGTATACCATGTGTTACAACAACTCACACACATTACGTACCGGTAGGTCCTGCAAATGCAACTTTTGGGGGTTCCCAGCGGATGGGAATTGCATTTGGTGCATTAAAACTGGTAAGACACCTGTCATTTTTTGGCTAGATGTTGGTTAGTCAAAAATAGCACATTTAGACTTTGTGCCTTTTGTAAAATACTGAAAGTGTGAGCAGTTCTGAGAAGGGTGTGTGAAATGCTATTTTGTTTGTGTCCGTTCTTTACTCTCTCTCTATTTTAAAAGAAAAGAAGAAAAAAGGGAGAGGCCTATCTTGTCATAAAATCTTTTGAGGTGGCGTTCTGTAGCAAATACATTTCGGGGTCCTTGACAAGAAGAACTCGCTCTGAAGAACCCACTCCTGTTCTGAAATCTCGGTATGTTGCTGTTCCACAAGACAACCACCGGGTGGTGCTACCACACAGGCATTGAAACCAGCTCAACCTATCAGTTGAGTTGAAACATGCAGTGATTTCCAGCCTTTTCCTCTATGTTAATGTACCTTTGACACAGTTCGAATGGAAACAAATGGACCCCTAGAACTCATTGTCATAGTTACAGAACCGTAGAGGGTCCATCTGGACCACAGGCGGTCCAGGACCAAACATTTGACAACAGTGATCTGGACTTAAGGCAGTTTGTGTCATCAGCTGACCTTACATAGTCACATGCTGTCTTAACATTGGCTTTAAGACCATATGTTACTGTCTGGACCTTATATAATGACCATCAACACCATTGGATTTGCCTGAGGGCGGAGGTGTGTGTGTGTGTGTGTGTGTGTGTGTGTGTGTGTGTGTGTGTGTGTGTGTGTGTGTGTGTGTGTGTGTGTGTGTGTGTGTGTGTGTGTGTGTGTGTGTGTGTGTGTGTGTGGGTGTATCCCTATTTTAATACGTATGTACTCTGTATACAAAACAAATACATTTCCATGTCCCTATCGGGGAAATGATTGCCAATTTTCAATATTTTAATCAAATTAATCAAATTCACATTCATAATAAAATTAATTTCCATAAATAGCAGCTTGACAAGCTCAGTGTGTTGTATTTTGAGTTTGTAGACCCACAATTTTCACTATGTCTGAACAACAACAGAGTATAAAGGGCTTAACTAGGTAAGAAACTGTAACGTCTTTTCTGGTCATAAGCTGGACTTTGCCCAGAAAAGATTTTGCCTAAAAAGCTTTGTAGGCGAATTGGAACGCCGCAAGTCAAACAGCAGAGCAGGATTAGAATCAATTAACCAGCTTAATGACTCAATGGTGTGTTTGACCAAGCCGCAGCCTGACTAAAATACCTCCCATTCACTCCCACACCACACTGACAAGACTAACACATCCCACTGTTGGAATGTAAATACATTTACTGTGATATATAGGCCAGTGGTTCTCAAACCTTTTCATGTCAAAGACCCCCAAATTGACACTCATTAGCACAGGGACCCCCATTAGACAATATATCTGCCAACTGGGAACCCCATGAGAGAACATTTTTACAGCTGCCTGCCTCTAACAGTGACTCTCAACCAGTGACCTCAATTTATTTTGTAACTCTGAGATTGTACAAATGGAAACACGTTTGGTTCCATGTTCCATGTTCAATGTGCTCTATACTGCAATAATACATTTGAGTGTTTTTTTCACCACTCACAGATCCTGTCCTGACTGCAAGACACAACATAAAGGGCCAAGTTTAGACCTTCTATATCAGTGTTTCCCAAAGCGCAGTCACCCCGGCAACGCTACAACTGCCACGGAGTGGCATCCGGCTCCTCGGAAATCCTGTATGCTTCAGTGGAAAAGGGTTGGGTGGAGCACCCCGTTTCAACGAAGCATAAAATTAGGCTTTAGACACATTAGGTAGCTCCTGGAAGCATCCTGTCCTGACATATGGCTCTTTTCGCGACTTCCAAGAAGCTAAGAGAACCGAGGCGCGCTGTGAATTCAATGCATGTCCAGGCTCTGGGTTTGTTTCCTCTAGATCTACCAGCCCACAAGCATATGGATCTGCCATTTATTGGTAATTATTTTTAAGGAAGTTCAGTTTAATATAATATTTAATATTTCCTTCATTTAAAGTGTGTTAAAAGCTACAGTAGCAGTCCGGTAATACCAGGCTATACTTCACAACAGAGCTTAAATTAATGAATGTAATATATTACCTGGTATGTAATAATGTACTCATAAAATGTCCCAGGTACCCATTTAAAAGACCACTAGGTTACATTGAAAACATATTTACAAGATTCCAGTCAAATCAAGAAGCGTTTCTATAGTGAAAGGCAAGCTGACAGAACAACGTTTTTTCATCGACCAAGAACCTATCCCAACAGTTACTGAAAAACCAGTCAAAAGTCTTGGAAGATGGTACGACTCAACGCTTAAGGACTCTGATCAGGCGCATGACCTCAGCCAAGAGCTCATCAAAGGCCTGGAGGTCATTGACAAATGCATGCTGCCTGGGAAACTGAAAATCTGGTGCCTGCAGTTCGGTCTACTACCTCGCCTCATGTGGCCACTAACCATGTATGACATCGCACTTACAAGAGTTGAGAAGATGGAGAGGATGATCAGCTCTCGTCTAAGAAAGTGGTTAGGTGCCCCCCGATGCCTAAGCAGTGTCGCCCTGTATGGTCAGGGGCTACTCCAGCTGCCCCTACACTAGCCTCACTGAAGAATTCAAATGCACCAAGGTGAGACTAGAGATGACCCTGACAGAGTCAAAGGACACTGTTATCCGAGCTACTGCCCCAACCCTGGCAACAGGAAGGAAGTGGACTGTCAAGGACGCAGTACAACAAGCAAAAGCTGCTCTCCACCACAGTGACATTGTGGGCCAAGTTCAACACGGGAGAGGTGGCTTGGGACTGGGGGAAAAGAGACCCTGCTGGAACAAAGCAGCTTCCCGAGAGCGGCGCAAGATGGTGGTGGCTGAAGTCCGCCGACAGGAGGAAGCTAGCAGGTGTGCCAAAGCCGTGTCGCAAGGGAAACAGGGTCAGTGGATGAGATGGGAGAGTGTGGAAAAGCGGAACATCAGCTGGAAGGACATGTGGGAGATGGAAACAAACAGGATAAGCTTCCTGATACGATCCACCTACGATGTCCTCCCCACCCCTACCAATCTCAACCAATGGCTGGGCGAAGATCCATCATGCCCCCTGTGCTCAACACCAGCGACACTCAGACACATCCTTGTTGGGTGTAAAGTGAGCCTCTCACAAGGACGGTATACTTGGAGGCACAACCAAGTACTCAAGGTCCTGGCAGCAACTCTGGAAAGCAGGAGAACCACCATCAATGCCTTGCCACCCAGAGCTAACAACGCAGCCAACCCAGTCGCGTTGTGTGGGAGGGACAACAAGGGCAACAGAAATTCCCACCAAGGACCAGGTTAGGCGAGCTGGAGGTAGCCAGAGACTGGCAGATGCTAGCCGATGTCGACCAACGTCTCACAGTTCCACCAGAGATCGTCGTCACCAATTTGAGGCCTGACCTAGTCCTGTGGTCCAACTCACAGCGTAGAGCTTACTTTGTGGAGCTCACGGTCCCCTGGGAGGATGCGGTGCAAGAAGCTTTCGAAAGGAAGAAACTGCGGTACTCGGATCTTGCTGCAGAGGCTGAGCAGCGGGGCTGGAGAACAAAGGTCTGCCCAGTAGAAGTTGGTTGTCGGGGCTTCGTGGCAACTTCAACTGTGAGGCTGATGAAGGAGATGGGCATCAGCGGTCAAGCCCTACGACAAGCCATGAAGGAGCTTTCCAGACTGGCAGAGCGGAGTAGCCAGTGGGTCTGGCTGAAAAGGAAAGACCCCAGTTGGTCTCCAAATACAGTAGGTAGGCTGGGCAGATGCAGAGGGGGGTGCTTCTGGGACGCTGGAATGCACTGCTGAGCCTACTGGAGACGTCGTGGGGTTAATTCAGCGAAACGTTGGTGAAAGTAGGTCCCCGCTTGACAACCCCTGTGAAGTGTCTGTCCAGTTGTTTCGACATCACCGTGCTTAAGTCTTCCACTTTTTTAGATATGCGGTCAAGTGCAAGCCTGGCTCAGGGAGTAGGACGCCCCTGCCTTGCAGAGTCCCTAGGCACTTTGGACTCAACATTGTCCTGTGTTTCTTGAAATCAGAACAGAGTCTGTTCTCTATCTGCGCCAAACACAAGAAGATGCAGCATTATTCAAAGCAATGAAAAGTAAAAGACAACGGCTGCAGACTGTCAGACTAAAAGGAACGTGCAAATTTCACTTGTGACTGAGCAAATTACATTTGAACATTGCACTTAAAATCACACTTGTGCAAAGTGAGGGGCGCAGCAAGGGCGGTAGCCCATTTTAGAACGAGGCCGTTTCTAAAATCTGAATGCTGACCGACGTTTTCTTACAGTATATAGCAGTTTTGAATACTGTAGTGCACATACTGTACAGAACCCCATCCAGAAGTATTAGAACCCCAAGAGGGGTTCCTGTCCAAAATGGGTCAATGGACTTTGGTATTCACAGGGAATTCACAGTATCATTATGCCCAAAAACAAACATTAAAAGCCCTAAGAGCTTCTGCCAGCACTTTCTCCAGGACTTACAGTAAGTCACTTAACACAGCTCTTATGAATAGATATAATAGGTCATGCCAGATATAGGCTAAGCTAATCACAAAGCCATTTTTTTAAACAGGAGTGTAAGGTACAAAAATAGACAGAAAGCTTCTTACAGGTTTCAATTAAGACACATAGTGGATCAACTCACACCTGAGCAGACCATATAACCTCTACAAATAGCATGCAAACAGAATCACCAATGCCGTCCAAGTGGACATTTCCATGTTAACAACCTCCAAAATTATTTTTCCTCATCTGAAAATGTTTAGGGGACACTGTGATTTGTTCTGTTCTCTGCATGGAACTTGTGAAATCCCCTGCGTATGGGCCAGCGCATATTATTTGTTTGCTAAGTATTTCCGGGGGTTGTGTTCAGTGAGAGAGAACCTTCCTTACCCACATACTGTATTCACACCACTGGCTATTTTAAGAGCCAGATTATGGACTGCAGTCAGCCCCGTTCATATAGATTTAACACCTGCGACAGAAGCTGAGGAATGGGGATTAAGCTAATAATGCTTAATTTACACAATAGTGTGTCACCCGCTATAAATGGCCTACAGGCCCATTGGCTTGTATGTCAACAAGCCTACTGAGTAACAGGTGACTTTGAGCAAAATGAACAAAATACAAATAAAAAAAAGAAATGGGTTAGAACTGTAATATATACAAATATATAACAGATAATGCTAATAATCAAAATAAACGATATGTCCAATTCCATTTGTCCAATGAAAGTATCTGCATCTTGAGACTCTACTGTTGGTATTTATTTGTTTTTATTTGAATCAGAAACACACCCAATCATTCTTTGTATACGTTCAAAGGCTCGACAAGCTCAAAAAAACAAACCGTGACGCAACAGTGTGAGGCCTGTAGAGCTACACAAAGAAGATTGCCAGGTTTACAGCGTGGGTCACTGTTATGTAATAAGTGTGACAGGCCTGGCCTGGACACACACACAGACACACACACACACACCCTGGTACGGTGAGGTATGAATGAGGCTTAAGCAGTGGCGTGCAGCCAGCCATATCCTGGCTGGGCCCAGTAGAGGAAAATGTATGGAACTCTGCCCTGGGTGTGACCCAAGCAGCAGCAACAAACAAGCCTGTTCTTCCTCTTTCTGCTGGCCAGCCGAGGGGGAAAGCAAGACAAAGGCGGGTTCTCTCTAACAAGCTTTAAATAGCCATTCTCTCAGTCTCTCTCTCTCTCTCTCTCTCTCTCTCTCTCTCTCTCTCTCTCTCTCTCTCTCTCTCTCTCTCTCTCTCTCTCTCTCTCTCTCTCTCTCTCTCTCTCTCTCTCTCTCTCAGAAAGACAGAAGAACACACAGGATTGGGGTTGGTTTTTGGTATGTGTTCCACTGCAATTCATCAGCGGAGCTATAGGCACAAAGTTCACCAACACCTCGCCCTGATACCCTGATAACCCCTGCGCCCAACTGTCCTGATAAACGTATAGAAAATGTACTTCTTACTTACAGCAATTAAAAGTATCAATACTGCAATTAAATGTAAGTAAAGGCCGTTATTCAAAAAGTACTTAAATAACTAAATAACTAACTAGCAAGTAATGTTTTCAAATATGTTTTCATATGAAGTAGAATAGAGCAAAAGTAACGAAAAATATCTCAAAATTGTACTCAAGTAAGTAATGTATGTTTGTACTTGAGTAAATATACTTTGTTACTGTACACCACTGCTGATGACATATCTATGAACAGATAGGTTTTTCTTTACACTGTGCAACCCTCTGCCCCCACAGGCAGCAGCATGCAGTAGAGGACAAAGTACTCGACCTCCACCTCTGGAGTGAAAGTATAAGAAACTAAGTGGGGGAATTCCAGGGTGCTTCGGCCAGGCTGGGGCAGGTCCAGGGTGTCACAGAATCATGCGGGACACAGTGGCAACGCCAAGCAAATGTGCTGAAAACAGAAAACACCAGAGCTGGTCAAACAGAGTTCGGCTGCTGATAATGTGCAGGTTGCCTCACTGGGAACATTCAAACATGGTTTGCGGAAGTCATTTCTCTACATGGAGATTGGAGAATCATATAAGCATTGTGGTCCAAAATTAAACTGTCTCCGTGATATTGTCGCGGAGGTGTCTCTGTTTTCGTTTATGTGTGAGTCAATATTTGACAGTCATCATTTGATGCGATTATAAAAAAAAGTCTATGGGAATTGAAAGAGTTTGTGTGTGCGAGTGATGGGGCTGAAACATGAATCGGATAGGATGTGAAATTACGTCAGACCTCGGCGCTCTATGGCTGCACAGTGCCTATTTAAGCCGCTGTTGAAAGGTGCTCCAAAACGACAAAAACAACCACGTGACAGGCTCTAAGACAGCTTACCTGTACATAAGACAAGTACAGTAATATGTCGCAAGCCAGTAAAGATTTACACCCTATCCCCTCTGTCGGGGAATGACAAGCATCCCTCCTTGTTTTTGCAGGTCGTCGCCCCGGGGCTGACCTGTTGTTGGGCCAAATATTACCATATCCTACATCTGTGACAAGGGCTGGGTTATGTACAGTATGTGGCATACACAGAGGTCTGGAAATACTTGAAGAAGTTCTTACCTGTGTTAACTCGCCCCCTCAATAGCAGTTTCAATTTTGAGGACAAAATGTACGTGTTTTGCAACCCTAGGCTAAAACAGCATTCCCTGATCACCCCTGGCATTCCCATATATGGTCAAGTCGGGGGTGACTTGACCATATATGGGAATGCCTCCATATATGGTGTCATTGTCAGGGATCGTACAACACGAACATGAGATGTCATCAACATTAAACCCATATATGGAGATCCCCGGTGTCATCAATATCGGCCAGCAACTCTATTTCACCTCAAACCCTTAGATCTCCATATATGGAGCTGACATTCCATATGTTGATCCTTCCCCATCCACCCTTCCACTTCAATGTCTCCTTTTTGACTGATACCTGTCCATTTAAACTTTAGAGGGCCGGCCCAATGTTATTAGTGCACGGACACCCGGCAGCCAACAGGCCCAAAATATAAGGCCTGGCCCCTACCTGAGCCCTCATCAAAGCCTATACACTCAAAACACTGCCCCTGCTGCCACCCATGGATCACCATACATGGAGCTGTCCTGTTCCATGTCAATCTGACCTCATCAAAGCCTGTTACACATTTGATGCATGTGTACCTTGCTTACTATTAAGTCGCTAAATGCCCATATACATATACAGTGGATGTTTATGAAACCAAAACTTAAAAAAAAAACAAATAGAAAGAGGATAATTAAAGCTTTTTGTACAGCTGCAATGTTGCGAGTGTTGGACGTTTTTTAATACAATCAGATAAGGCTAGTGCCCAGTGCCGCTCTGCCATTGCAGAGGTAATTTTGTCCTTTCATACAAAGACAGAAAGAGCCTACTGTCTACATGTTGTCTCCAAAGCGCTACCACAACACAACCTGTTGCACTACGGTGTGCTGCCAACAGTGTACCAGTGATGAAGACTACGACAGGCAACACAGCCGCCTGCGAGGGTGTGTGACTGTGTATGTACAAGAGTACTATATGAGGTGGTGGTGGGGAAAGGTGTGCCCTGTGCGTGGCATTTGACCTGGTCTCGACGACCTTGCGCATGCAAAGTACTTTAGATAGCATGTCATGTAGACAGATGCTGGGGTTTTATTCAATAGTGTATCAAAAATAGTTTCAGTGTGCTGATATTCTACTGTTAGACGGATGATAGGTTCTTAGTTTACTTAACTAGACGACAATTTCTATCCATTTGATGTATTACCTTGTGTTATTCTTATTATTATAAGTTACTCTGGATAAAGAGAGTGTGCTAAATGCCAAAAGTGCGTAAATTATATTAGGGTTACGGAATATGCAATCTCGATACTTGATTCAAAAGTATAGATACTAAATGCTATACTGCTACTCAACTTACGTGCAGATAGAATATTGAATCTTTTCACTAAATTTGAAATAAATTACCGTAAGGTAAATTCATAATGTACTTTCTCTCTTCACAGGAATGTAGTGGTCTTTTAGCTTCTGCCCACCACCGTCCGTAAGAGCCACCAGTCCTGTGGTGTACGGTGATTAAGTACATGTACTTGAGCACTGTAAGAGAAGTACTCTCAAGCTTGTGTTCAATATTGTGGCTGCCTGCATGTGACCGGAGCACAGCCGGAGCCATGTGATGTGTGTACACACATACACGCACGCACACACACAAACACAGGGAACACACTGTGCCTCACAGCTGAGAGAGAGAGAGACAGACAGACGGAGAGGCAGAGAGACAGATAGAGAGGACACTCCTCCTATGCTATAGGTGTGCTCTGAGCTTGCACTGGCAAGCTACAGGGGGCGGAGCGGAGAGGAGGAGAGAGGAAGGGGGTTGATGAGAGATTGGAGATTGATTGAGAGAGGAGAGATTGAGTGAGATTGAGAGAGAATGCGACATCCTAGTTTGTTTTATGCGTTTTCTAAGGACCTTTACAGTGTTATGATGATTTAGTTATAGGACAATGAATGACAGTGTAGTAACAGTGTTATAACTATTACCAGTAAGCGAACGCTGTTCGCTTACTGGTATATATGCAGGCTGACGCACAGACAAATATGCAGGGTGACGCATAGACAGACTGGTGCACAGACATTTCTGCCTGGTTTACATAGTACCTCGCTTGCTGCGTTTGCAACTATAACCCATCCCTGAGAATGTACAAAGAGATAGAGATAAACAGACTACATTGGTAAAGTTTGTTCATGTAGATTAGCATTGGCCTCCTACTCATTTCAATTCATCAAACATTGGGAACATTAGAAACTATATTTGTGTGTGTGTGTGTGTGTGTGTGTGTGTGTGTGTGTGTGTGTGTGTGTGTGTGTGTGTGTGTGTGTGTGTGTGTGTGTGTGTGTGTGTGTGTGTGTGTGTGTGCAGCCCTAGCAGCACGGTGGCTGCATGTGTGTCCCTCACATGGCTCAACACGCTTCTGCTGCTGCTGTCACCACAGAGGAGAGGAGAAATGCTTCAGATTCTCAGGATGATTGTGTCCCTTTCTTTCACGTGAAAATGACACAGGAACACGCGGCCAGGCGTTCGGTTTGATTTGATCCTTGCACACATGCACGTGTTTATCATGCAGCGGATGAGTGAGGCTGGGGATACGATGTACCTATAGCCTATTACACCTGCACCGACAGACATGTGGCTTCATTCATCCGCGGCTGTGTACTATTACGGACGATTTATAGTTTGGCGTACACCGGTGCCAAACAATGCTGATCCATTAAGCTCACTACACGTTGCAGAGCGACATGTTGTGAGCTTACAGATCAGCTATTTCTGTTTACCCGCCAGAGGACAGATGGCTTGCGGAGGCTGGGGTTTTACATCAAATTGAACGGCAGAGGTGTGTGTGTATGTGTATGTGTGCGTGCATCCATATTGTGCATCCAAGCATTGCTTGTACTCGAGAGTGATTTACTCATGCCTGTGGCAAACCTAAGTGACCACTGAAGCCGATGGGGAACCAAGTCCGAAAACCTTGAGCCTCCCAACCAAAGGCTCGAGTCTCCCAACCAAATAACCACAGGCTATAATATAAAGCATATTGTGCAAGTAAACGTGTGTAAAAAAAATTATACAAATGACGTGAACTTCAATTCAATTATTCCCTCCATCTGTTGTGACCGCCTGACCCTACTTTGAGAATCACTGGTCTGAAGTGCAAAATAAAATGCCAAGGATGCTTTTTAGAAGACAGTTATGTTGTTTTCTTCTCAGGTCATATGTTGGACAAAATAAACACCAGGTGAGGTGAGCTCCGGTAGCCTCGCATATTTCCCTGTGCAGATTAAGTCTGGAGTCTCTCTCAATTGTGGGAGGATTTCACAGAAAAAGTCACGACAAGCCATCCTGGTTCGTCTGGAAACAGGCTATAACAAACCAGGATCCAGTATGCAAGTATGGGCAAAAAATCCATGGAGATGTACAACACCAATACTACTTAAGAGTATTTTATTTGCTGACGACACTAGTCTATATAGTTCTGGGAAAGATCTTGACCAGCTACTACAAACAGTTGAAAAAGATCTTGACTTACTAAAGAGGTGGTTTGATGTAAATAAGTTATCCTTAAACATATCTAAAACTAAATACATTGTTTTCTCAAAAAGAAATATTAGCACTCCATTGAAGTTAAAAATTAATAAGGTTGAAATTGAACAAGTGTATGAATATAAATTTTTGGGTGTTACAATTGATAATCTACTCAGTTGGAAACCTCATATACTGCACACTAAAACGAAACTATCAAGATCAATCTCAATACTATATAGAATAAAAGACTTAGTAAATAAAAAATCTCTATGTATATTATACAATTCTCTCATAGTTCCTTATCTAACCTACTGTGTGGAAGTATGGGGGAACAACTATAAAACTATCATCAAACCCTTACTCATGTTACAAAAAAAGGCTGTAAGAATTATAAACCATAGTGATTATCTTGCCCCAACCAACCCACTCTTCTACAACAGTAGAACTCTGAAATTTGTTGATCTTGTTTTCTTAAAAAACGCCGTATTCATGTATAAAGCTCACTGCAAAATGCTCCCTCCGTGTATGCAGGATCTGTTTGAAATAAGGGAGTCAAAATACCCACTCAGGGGAACAGCAATATTTAAAAAAAAGAAGCTTCAGAACAAACACAATGGGCAGGTGTATATCTGTATTGGGTGTAAATCTTTGGAATAACCTTGATACTGAAACTAAAATGTGCACCTCAGTATCCATATTTAAAAAGATGATTATTAATAAGTTGCTGGTCAATTATAAAATATAAGTATGAACTCTGTGCCAATTACATGCATAATAGACATATATATTAATTAATAAATAAATATATGACATCGATGTTAGATCTATACATATTATAATTAATAATAGACATTGATTTCATATTCTGCGTATAGGTTTGGGTATGCATGTGGATACGCCATATGTGTATGCATGTATGTATGAGCATATATATGTGCATATGTATATGTGTGTATTGGTATATGCGGTGCGTATGTGTATGTAATGTATGTATATATGTGTATATGTATATATGTGTATATATATATATATATATGTATTTATATGTGTGTATATATTTCTATATTTATATATTGTATTGTACTCCGTGGGACCATCATACTGTAGCTGGGCTGAGCATACTGACTCTTTATCTTGAAACCTTTAGTGCCTTGAATACCACATTTTCTATTGTACTCTGCGCTTTCATTGTGTACCCTGATGTCTTCGCTCTGTCTTGTCTTTTCGTTTTCTTCTTTCTTTTCTCCTTTTCTTCGCTTTACTCCAGTGACATTGTCACTATTAATTTGGTATACATGATGTTTATTTAGGGATAGGCATCCTATAAGCTTTTGCTTCCGCCTATACCCTTTCGGTACCTTGATTCTAGAGGATGGTATGCATACTCTTGTAGGTTTGCGTACTGTTCCCGCATTGTGAAAATATTGTTTTTTATTTATTCTGTTTGTACCGAATAAAGTCTAAAGTCTAAGTCTAAAGTCTAAGTCAATATCCACATAGTGATATATATATATATATATATATATATATATATATATATATATATATATATATATATATATATATATATATATATATATATATATATATATATATATATATATATATATATATATATATATATACACACACCAAAGTCCAGGGCTACAGTACAGAACACCAACAGCACAAACTATCTGCGTATACATCCAAGGTCAACAACTGCCCTGCAAAGCGCTGCCCTGCGGGTCACGCTTGTCAGCCTGCAAGACTAATGGAAAAATCAGCCCCTGGAAATAGTTGATGAGTTAAATGGTCAGGGAGCACTTTCTGGGAGAGATAACATCTAAGGGGACAGAAATTAAGGGTCCTCCACTTTGCTCCCCAATCGCCTATTTGCGGAAGGTGATTCTGGCGGTTCTGCTGCTTGCTCCATTATTAATTATCAATTACTTAAGAAATTATTCAAATAAATTAAAATGATAATAAGCGGGAAAACATTTTGGGCTTCTGTACCGTATGTACACAATTCAAAAATGTAAAATGTTTGATGCTGCTATATAAATATTTCAAGTGTTTCAGAAAACATCATTTAGATTTTTAAGCGGCTTTGATTGATTGATTGATTGATTGATTGATTGATTGATTGATTGATTGATTGATTGATTGATATGTGTAAACAGCATCACCTTGTGGTTAGAGTGTCAGCCTTGAGTCTGGGAGGTCGGCCGTGTCAGTCATATACAGAAGACTATAAAAATGGGACCCAAATGCCTCTCTGATTGGCATTCAGCATCAAGGGTTGGATTAGGGGTAAGTCCCTACCACATAATAGCATCATGTCCAGGGGGTGTAGTTGTACATCAAGCTGCCTCATGCTACAGAAACAGGAGATAGGCTCCTGCCCTATGGGCCTCATGGCTTGGCACAGAATACAGTCAAACACACAAAAAACGTCCTTGTGTTGTTGATTTTCATCTATAGGCGCTACGCACTACGCAGTCATTATTTTGGAAACAGCCCTTACATGATGCAATCTAAAGATTTCCTTACAGTATTTTCAATACAACATAAATGTTGTTCTGTGACTCCTGGACTGCGTGCGTGCGAGTCCTCAGCGACCTCAGTACTCTAATTTGAGTGCAGTCCAATTTATATGAAGATTGAAAATGAGCAAAGTGCTCCTTTAAGTGCAGTACTCCAGTAAGATGTACTTGGTTACTGTGCACCGCAGACTCTAATCAGCCACATAATGTTATTCAGCTGTCTCCTCTCCACCGCCCACGCATCATCTCGCCATCACCACGGCAACAACCAGTGTCACCGGGTCCTCGGGCAAGGTAGAGCACAGCAGAGGTGCTCAAAGTGGGGTCCGGGGACCCCCAGGGGATTTTATATGCACATATATCTATGTGCATAATCTAGCAAGTCAATAAGCTCACACTGTGTCACAATCTGCATGGTAGGAATAACTGCTATGAATCATTGCTTGGAAAATTCCGAAACATTTAACAACAAGAAAACTTTTGAGAACCACTGCACTACAGTGTGCTGTACTGCAGTGATGGTGAAGTGACAATTCAATGACTTTTAAGACTTTAGAAAGTAATCAAGGTACAGTAGGTTGAATCCTACAGTTGCTATGCATGCTTTAGTCTGTGGACCCTGCGAGACTCACCTAATTAGGCTAATTGCATATTAGCTAGTAATAGCTGCAATGTAATACTGCATTGTAGGCTAGACCAACAAATCTCTTTTTCCCCAAAGTCGGACCCTTACGTTGATACGCAAAGTAAAGTAAAATCTTCAGTGTTAGTTTAATTGTGTGCGTATTCAAAATAGCCCATATAATACCAGCAATCACATACATTAGTCCATCATTCGTAGTAGGCTAGAGTTTAATGTGGCAAAATTAAGGCATGCTCTGACACCATTTGAGAGCCGCTGTGGTAGACAAAGGACTAGACAATGAACGAATGATTGTGGTTGATTGTTTTTCCTCTCTCTGTGAAAGGAGAGACGTTCCTCTGCCTCCCACATGTAGCTTTGTTTACATACTGGACACCTCCACCATATCGCGCCTGCAGTCGCTCATCACAAGAAAACACTGGCTCTATGTGCACGCCATCGTGTGTGAGCGTGTGTGGTGAATACATGCATGCGTGTCCAGATATGCTTTGAGTGATGATCTCAAGACATGGTGATGACACTTTTCACAGCACTCATGATAACTAGGTTTAGGGTTTGAGTTTTTCTGGTGTTAATGTTAATAGTGTTAACATCAAAATAAGTCCCAGTAATACAAAACAACCAGTGTGTGTGTGTGTGTGTGTGTGTGTGTGTGTGTGTGTGTGTGTGTGTGTGTGTGTTGTGTGTGTGTGTGTGTGTGTGTGTGTTTGTGTGTTGTGTTACCCGCTCTGTTGGGGCTGTGCTGTTGGCAGTTGGGTGCGGCATGAGCGCAGGCGGTGGCTCGACTGCTGCTGAGGTCCACCACGGACGGGCTGGTGACACCGGAGGGTGAAACGGGCGCCACCTGTTGCAGAGGGGGAGGAGGGGGCTGCTGCTGTGGGGAGGGTGCCGGGGGGTGGGGTCGGGGGGCAGAGGGCTCGCTCTGGGACGACGGGTTGGCGGGGATGCCGTTCTCTGACAGGAACTCCTCCAGGTCCATGTACTCCAGCTGGAAGTTGTCCCCGTCGTATGGCAGGGTCTTGTCCCAC
>CM076965.1:39198960-39648960 GCA_039105355.1 Benthosema pterotum | reverse complement strand
GTGTACGCACATGAGTCTCACAGTTACGAACACATGAACTTCAGCACATCATAAATTTTTATACGCAGCATTGTCTCTTCTTCTTCAATGCAAATGTTAAATCATGCAACATTTTTATTCAAAGGGTAAGGCCACTTTTTGAGTTTTTTGTGTAGTTACCTTGCCATGATGATCCTCACCCAGGTAAAAAATAAATATATTTAAGTTGTATTTTTAAAAAGTATATTTAAGTACATTTAAGTTAAAGTGTGCTATTTTGGCCCCTCAAAGTGTACTAAAATACACTTTAGTACTACTTAACTTGAACTTAAGACATACTTAGGTACACTAAAAGTGGAATGTGTGTGCTAAATTGACACAACTTTTTGCAAACTTAAAGTACACTTTAAGTAAGTATATCGGCCAGCACCCAAAATGTATTTTTAGTGCATTTAAATTATATTAATAGTGTGCCTTTAAAGGCAATATAAATATCATGTAAATGTATTTTGAAAACATTTATTTCATATTTAAAAATATATTCCAAATGTACTTTTAGTCACATTAGGTCATATTACATTCAAGTGCATTTTTAGTATGGATAAAAATGTAAATCTGAAAAGTTATTAGTACACTTTGAATTTGTCTAACAAGCACACTACAAATGCAGTTTTAGTGTACATGTTAGACAAATTGTAAGTGCGCTAATACATTTGCAGATTTACATTTTCATCCATACTAAAATGCACTTGAATGCAATATAACTTAATGGGACTTACCTTGACGCATGCCATAATTTTCTGGCAATTACAACCACTGGTAAATACTCAAAGAATTTTCAAACATGAAAGTAGGAAACAGTGTTTTCATTTTTATTAGCAATCGAATATGACAACATATTTGGTTCCTTGGTCATCAGGCTAGAACAGTGGTTTTCAACTAGTGGTCCTTGAGGTGGTTCTATGTGGTCCTCAGCTAAATTACGTCAAGTTGGTAACCAAATGGAACCTTAAATATGTCAAGTGAAATCGAATGGACCCTTTCAGGTCCATTTGGTTTAATTTTGCCCTCTCCACAACATAATGTTTGTGGACAAAACTATGTAAAATGGTTGCCCATGCTGCATATCCAAATTAAATAACGGACCCCTGAAAAACCACTGTTCTTCATTGACAGAACATCAGTGAAGCATTTTGACACTTTGAATTGGTGAATGAGGAAGATGTGCACATGGACCTGGCTGTAAAGAACAGAACTACAGTACATGCATAGTGGACTCCTAAAGTGCCATAGTGTTTAAAATTGCAGTGTCAACCTCTAAATCACAACAAACAATAACCTACAAATGTTGCCAAATATTTATGAATGCCATGGCTACTTATTTGCCCTCTTATACCACCATTACTTTGTGCCAGGGCCTGTTTGATGTGGTCAGTCAACACAGAATTGGCTATCCTCCCCATTGCTCCTTCCAAGATCTTGTGAATAAACTCTGAAATGAAAAAAGAATGGGAAAGGAAAACAGTCTCATTATTTTAATGAGTGACCTTTCTTTTCTGTTTTTCTAAGACTGTTCATAAGTTCCTGAAAATATCTAGTATCTGAAAATCAGAGCCGTAGTGATTCTTTAAAAGTAGTTACTATTTTAGCCAATTGCAGCTTTAACAGTGGCCATTGCAGAGATTAGTATACTCCAGAAAACAGGATGTTTGTCACTCACACATTATAACAAGAAAGAACTGGCAGAAACAATACTCATTACCTGCTGCCAGCCACCGTACATTGAAAAGCACCATCAAGTCTGAAAGCCATCCGATCACATTCCTTGCTCAGCTGAGCACATCCTGTGCAAAAAAGGACAGACATTCAAAAGCTGTGCAAATACGGCTAAAAACACAAACATGTTAACAGCAATACAGACAACTGAAATTAAAGAACAATAACATCACAATAGAACTCTACTGTATACATACCTGTGTTCAGCTTTATTTCTCCATTTTCTCCAGTTGCCAGGCTGGTCAAAGTCACTCTCCTCTGTAGTCTTCATCACCATTTTCTAAAACAGTGTTAATTTCATTCATCATGAAAACAGAATTTAGACACTCACTGCACTATCACTTTTGTGATCATTTCTATCATTAATGAAAGATTACCTTGTGGTGTCCTTGCTGGGCAGTTGGTGGTCCTCCAGACTGTATCTACTGGGGTGTTGGAACACTCCACTGTTAGGATGGGGGTATAATAGAACAATTACTTTTTCTAACTTAGATAGGTGCTATTGTGATGCTTGCTATACTTTACAGTACAGTACAGAGCTGGTTCATAACAAAGACACTTCACAGTTACAATAACCCATTTGGAAGCTACTATTTTGATAACTGCTGGTAGCAGTATGCACAATAGCAGAACAGAGCAGACCACTGTAACTCTGTTTTAACCAGAATGGAGCCTTAATATTGTTAACACTGACTTTGTGTGACAATAATGTGCAAAGTATCATTATTACATGCTAGATGTCACATGCTACAGAAAGCATCATTGAGATGAGACATTTCTATATAAAAATGTAAGCCCTCACCTGTAATTTGCAACACAGAGTGTAAAATCATAACCAAATTTACCCTAACATGTCCACGTGTAGACAGTAGACTAATTGTTAAATGACAATTTACAATTTCAGTGTCGCCGGGATAGAAATGTCATTAAATGGGGGTCCGTAGACTAATTCTCATCAAACTGTGGATCGTTGCAATAAAATGGTTTGTTGAGAATCACTGCTAGAGACACAGAATTCTTCTCTTATGGGGGTCTTTAGCATATAGGTTCAAATGGTGGTCCACGAACTACCTTAGTGTCAATTTGGGGGTCCTCGGCATGAAAAGTCTTGGGAAACACTGGGCTGGAACTCGTTCATGTAAAGGCATGGTTTTGTCTTAACATTAGCACGGTAAAACGAACCAAAACGATAGTAAAACATTAAATAACCACATCCGTTAGCACTCACCCTTGCTGTACACTCCAGCCGCTTCTGTTTTGGGGGGGATTGGATGACATATTGATATTTATTCCGAAAAGTCCCCGGCGATGTCTGTTCGTTTCTCTGCCCAGACATGTTTTGAAAAATGCTCCGGAAGCTCCGCGCTGCGCATGCGCAGTACAGGCTTCCGGACCATCTAGTGTCAGAGTAGAGCATAGAGTTGTTTTATAACTCAATGGAGTAGAGCGGAGCAGAGCGACATTGAGGGGCTTGTCCCTATTCATGAAGCTGCATGTGCTGACTGGATAGGGACAAACTAGAGTTGGAAATACATTGTTTTCAACGAGCAAATAAGAGCCTTTTAGGGCAACTGTTTTAACGTATTGTACTACAGTATCAACTAACACAGTTTATATGGTTCTCAAGATTTGGTATAAGGACAAACGCCTTATATATCTGCTCTAAAAGTAGCCTATACTAGTCTTAAGCATATACTGTATCTGTTGAGTAGAATGAATGAATGAATGAATGAATGAATGAATGAATGAATGAATGAATGAATGAATGAATGAATGAAATTTTTATTAACAGAGATGAGTTACAGTACAAGTCAAGTACACACTGCTACAAAACTGATAACAGCTTGGAGAATTACAGTACAATTCAAGTACAACTGCATCAAATCTGAAAAAGCTGATTGGACACACTAGTTAAGCATACACTTGTTTACAATAGTGGCCAACTTGTTCATTTCATTGAGGCATTCAAATACCGTACAAACAAAACAACTACTTCAGTAAAAACAGAAGCAGCAAATCATGGAGGCAAAATCATAAAAAAGGGAAAAGAAAAATGTACAAAGAGGAGAGGCGGGGTGGGTGGGGGGATTTTATATACATTTTTGTTTTACAGAGGCCAGTTAAGAATTGCAGCCATCTGTAGGTGCCCTTTGAGAGCGGTCTTGAAAGAGTCAAGGGATTTACATGCCTTTATGACTGTTGGTAGGGCATTCCACATTTTGGTGGCATATGAGCGGAAGGAATTGAGACCCTTGTTTGTGCCAAATCTGGGTTGGACATGGTTAGTAGCACTCCCTCTGGTGTTGTGGGAGTGTACTTCATTGACATTAAGGAAGTATTAGGTATAAGGGTATTTTGGTAGAGTATCGTATCTTGTGGACCAAACCCATTGCGAGATGTTGTACTCTGTCGTCAACCCTAAGCCAACCCAAACTGTCAAAGTGGGCAGGGGTGAGGTGGGTTCGAGGTGTGAGGCCAAGTAACAGTCTGACAAGAAGTAGGGGCTAAACTTGCAGTATACTTTCGTATTATTTTTAAGTTTTGCTAAGGGTAGTTAAATTCAACTACACTTATTAAAAGGGTACTTATAAATACACTCATTGTACATATATTTAAATACACTTAAAACATAGTATTTTCACAGCACACTTTTAAATAGTGTACTAGGATTATAACCACAAATTAACCAGAAATAAGTGTATTTGTTGCAAGAATGTCTAAAAGTCATTCATAATTAATTCAAATTTATGCTACTTTACTGAAGTGCACTATTATCATATTAATATTATACTAGCAGATAATCACACTAATTTAAAATATATTTAAATATATTTTGAACATTGTTTATTTAAAATAAACTTAAACAAAGTAGAATAAAAATCTATTTTAATTAAATTGAAAATAAGTGCACTGTAATTAAATATATTAAAATATAAATTAAATGTTATTCCAAATTAGTGCACTTTCTGAAAACATATTTAAAATGTATTTGGAATAAATAGCCAAAAAAATTACTTTTGTTTAACATACTTTAATTATACTTTAAATACAATTGGGAAAAAAGGTATTTGAATTTAATGCATTAAAGTATAGTTTTAATATATTTGTTATAAAATATATTTAAAAATAATAGATTAAAAATATACTTAAATTAAATACAAAAATCTCAAGTATACTTATAACCATCTATGTATACTTTAAGTATATTTTTAATATATTGAAGTGTACTACTTTTTCACCTGGGCATTTACTTGTATTGTATGCTTAAGGTAGTACAAAGTACAAAAGTGTTAAATAATATTGATTCAGACACCAAAACATACAAAACTGGATTGGATCAGGTTCAAATAGTAAAATCAACACGTTAACATTGTTCAGAAAAAATAAAGCTACATGAGTTTTTGTGGTGCTCTATCTATGTCTAATCAACAGCTTGTGTTTGATTATGTTTACGTACTAAACATGAGAGCGGTTTTAGCACACAATGTGAGAAAATTTTGAACTGTCAAGTTTCTAATCACTGGAATTTTTTTCTCTTGTCTACCTTTGAAATTGCATCATGGCAAGGTAACTGCACATACAAGACTATATGTTGAAGTTTTCACAAATACCTACAAGCTCACGTTGTGAAGCGATGCTTTGCAAGATGGATTATAGATCTCAACTGGTTAATGTGTGTATTGCAATAATAATGTAAATCTCCAAAGTAACTTACTTACTAAAGCTGTCAAATAATCCTACTGTATTAAATGGAGTAAAAAGATTACTATATTTGCCTGAGATGTGTGGTGGTGTAAACTATAGCATTAAGCACATACGTAGCAGGTCTACAGAGCATATAAAGTATAGACAAATGGAAATATTCAAGGGAAATGTTTGTCCAAATTGTCTACAGTAGTTAAAAATTGTACTGGTTACTTCCCACCACCGACTGTGTATATTGGACTTGGTATATTTGATGTGATGTGCCTTCCGCTTATTGCAGTTCCTTCTTCTGTGTTACTTTCTTCTCTATATTCTCTCTTTCCCTCTTTTGACACTTAATTCCTGTTCTATTCTATGTTCGTCAATGCAGTTCGATAGGAAAATGAATCAACTTTGTTATTATTTTAGCATTCACTATCATGACAATGGGGCACCATTTTACCACTGTCTACATGCACTTTCACTACATATCATGGACACGTTCATATAATGACTTTAAAATGTGTGAAACAAGTGTATGTTATGTTGATGAAATGAATGGACAGGATGTTTTTGCGTTACCCTTTTAACCACAATATCTTCCAGTAGCCTACGATAAGCTGTTTTTTTTTTTTTTTTTTTTTTTTTTTTTTCATTTCAGAGTAACTGCCCATTATACAGCATTGTTATACCAAGGCTTATCTAATAGAATTATGTTACTTGAGTTGAATCATACCAATATGGACAATTAGAGCATATAATTAAATAGATGCAGAGTCAGTGAAACAAGACGACAATCTGAAGAATCATGAGCACTGTGAGTGTGATTCTAGCCCAAATAACCCTTTACATGCCAAGCCAAGGAACCTAAAATCTCCACACAGAAGTTTCATACTAACCATAATATCTACCGTTGATATTAGAGAAAGAGCTCTCTCTTTCTCCATAGACAGGAACAAGAGAACAAGAGACAAACAGAGGGGGGAGTGAATACCAATTTACAAGTCAAAACAGTTTGATTGGCTGTTGATAGAAATCATAACTGGCAGGTGGAAATATTAATCACAGATTTTTACAGTGACGTTTGAATCACAGCGATCCAGAGATTCAGGATTGCGTACAGCATCAATCCTGCAATGGGGACATGAATCACATGATGTGTTATGCAAATGTTACAACATATTATAAATACCCCAACCTTATCCAACCTTACCCCAACCTGAGGCTTATCAATTTAATTCTGAATCATAGCAACTGCCAAGACTACAAACAAACAAATGAGACCATAACTCCAAGGGTGAGCACACAGGTTTTTTATTTTATTATTATTATTATTATTTTATTTATTTATTTATTTTTTTCTTAAAACCACGTCTAGAATGAATCACAAAGCCCATTTAGGAACACAGACCAGGCTTTCCTCTGGGGTGGAAAAGGCATTTTTGAATAGCCAAAGCAGAATATGATACTTTTTTGAGAAAATCTAAAATGACACAGAACGATGCCTTATCGATCCTTATTGGGTTAAAATAAACATGAACACCAGAAAACACTTAATCCTACTGTAAAGTGGTTAAAAGTGTGGGCCGTACACCCACATTCATGCACTTTAGATATATTTTGCTGCATTCAGTCCGACTATGCCTCAAGAGGTATACAGCAGGTTGTCAAATGTTCTGTGAGACTGTGAGTCGGCGTTCGAATCCTGTCTGCATGTCGAAGTGTCCTTGGGCAAGATACTGAACCCCAAATTGCTCCTGTCCTGATGTGCTGGTAGTTGCCTTGCATGGCTTATGCTGCAGTCAGTGTATAAATGAATGGGTAAATGCAATGCACTGTAAAGCACCTTGGATAGAGGTGCTTTCCAGTAGCAATATTATGCCATGGATAAGCATGTGCCCTGTACACAAAATACAGTGGTCACTAGCCTATACTTTCTGCTCAAGTGGGTTCATGACATAATCCCCACCTCAAAAAGGTTGGAAAGTAATGTTCCATATAGCCTATACAGTCTTGAGGCCCTGGTATGCAGCTTCAGAAGTTGCACACAACACCAGGGTGTGTGGGCTTCCTGTGAACGTCCGTCTCCAGACTGGAGTCTGAAGGAGAAAAAAGAGAGAGAGAGCATGAAAGACGTGGAGGTCAGCCTGATCCTGACCCTGAATGCATGTCTGAAAATAATCTCTCAAGACAGATTCTGCTGTTAGCATCACTGCCTTCATGTAGTGTTGTTGTGTTGGTAGGGAACAAATACAGAAGCAGGAGGTGCAAACTGAGTTCTTGTTCCTACGCAGAGGTGGTGATCCACAGAACAGTGGAGAAAGAAATACATTTTTTCATTTTTTAGTCAAATGGATTCCTAGATTGGTCTGAATATACCCCCACCACATAGTCACAAAAAACAAGGCAGACAACCAGAAGCGCTGATAGTGGATTTGGAGTGCATGTGCGGACTAAAGGGACTTCTGATCTATGAGACTTTGGATCTATGATTAGACCCCTGCCCACACGGACGCACATACTGTACACACACCTTTCACAAATCCTGTTGAGTTAAAAAAAAAATAATAATAATAATTAAAATATGTCCGGTAACTAAAAATGTAAGGACTACAACTTTTGACAAAAAATAAATAAACAAATGATTTCCATCAAAATCAACAATAGATGTCACACCATCAAAGGCACATCTACACTTGTGCGTCCTGTGTTCCCCCTGTTGGTCTGTTGTACAACCTAATGATGAGTAATATGCACACAACATGCTACTATCTATGCATGTTACTAGTTCAAATTGTGTGTGTGTGTGTGTGTGTGTGTGTGTGTGTGTGTGTGTGTGTGTGTGTGTGTGTGTGTGTGTGTGTGTGTGTGTGTGTGTGTGTGTGTGTGTACGTGCACATACACGCATGTCTGTGCATGAGGGAGGGTACTCTAAGCTGTTGAGCTGCTCTGTTCAGTGTTACATAACAGGAGCAATTTTCCACTCATGCTGTAAGACTTTCACCATCATTTCCTCTGCCCGTTTCTACTGCAGTGCACAGTCCTTACCGCCTGTTTCCACTGCAGTGCACAGGCCTTACTGCCTGTTTCTAATGTAAAAAAAAAAAACAGGTCTTACCGCCTGCTTCTAATGTAAAACACGGGCCTTACCACCTGCTTCTACTGCAGGCATAGGCCTTACCCCCTGTTTCTAATGTAAAACACAGGCCTTAACGCCTGCTTCTACTGCAGGCATAGGCCTTACCCCCTGTTTCTAATGTAAAACACGTACAGGCCTTAACGCCTGCTTCTACTGCAGGCATAGGCCTTTTTTTTATATATATATATTTTTTATCCCACGATTTTTGCAACCCATTTTTTCACCCAGTGCCAATTCCTAATATGATCCTGGGCTCTACACACCCTCCACCAACCTGGGGAGGCAGCGGACTGGCCTCATGCCTCCTTCAATGCATGAGGAGTCCAAGCTGCCTTTTTTTCACCTGACAGGGGGGAGTTTCCCTGGTTGGACGTAGCGCGTGGAAGGAACACGTTATTCCAACCAGTTCCTGTACCCTCCATCAGGCGCCCCGGCTGGCCAGGGGGAGGCAGTTTAGAGTCCAGGATTACAGCGTGTTTTTGTGAGGGTATCTACCCTAGGGAACACGGGGAGAACATGCAAACTCCACACAGAAAGGCCCTTTCGCCAACCCCGCCTCGGGTATGGGCACTGATGACACGGAGGAGTAGACACGCTGCCAGCACTCACAGCAGCGCCCCTAGCGGGAATCGAACCCAGGACCTTCTAGCTGTGAGGCGACAGCACTAACCACTGTTCCACCGTGCCCCCAATTACCCCCTGCTTCTAATGTAAAACACGGGCCTTACCACCTGCTTCTACTGCAGGCATAGGCCTTACCTCCTGTTTCTAATGTAAAACACAGGCCTTAACGCCTGCTTCTACTGCAGGCATAGGCCTTACCCCCTGTTTTTAATGTAAAACACGTACAGGCCTTAACGCCTGCTTCTACTGCAGTGCACAGGCCTTACCGCCTGTTTTTAATGTGAAACAAGGGCCTTAACGCCTGCTTCTACTGCAGTGCACAGGCCTTACCGCCTGTTTCTAATGTAGAGCACAGGTCTTAAAGCCTGTTTCTAATGTAGAGCACAGGCCTTACCGCCTGTTTCTGCTGCAAAGACCTCCTGTTTCTAGGGTTTCTGAATTGTCAACAGTTCTCCTGTGGTAAACAAACGGTAGACAGAAATGGTACCATTATAATTATCATGAGTAATAGCAAGGACCAATTACATGAAGATCGGTTGAAAATGGGTTGATGTCGTCCTTTATTGTGGAAACAATTTAATCATATTTTATATTAAGACCAGCATTGTTTTGGAAAACAAAAAAGCATGTGGTTGCAAGCCAAAGCTTTTTTTCCCCTGCTTGAATTTGGCAATAACCTTCTCTGAATGCACGCTTTGTGGAACTTGTGGGTTAAAAGCAGTGACATGCAGCAATTCAGAGAGAGAGAGAGAAGTGTGCCATAAACAATAAAATAACAGCATGTAATTACATTGCAAGTGGTCTTATTTAGTGGTGATGTTTGAATCAAACCTCTTCTCCCTCAATGACTCGACAAAATGCTTGGTGATTATGCTGGTAGAAAAAGGTTGTTTTTTCTATTGTTTTTATTATTAAGCACAAAAGTAAGCGAGAAATCGCGACATACTTAGAAATAAGTAGTAGATGCACAAGTCACAACCTGCCACATGGCGAATTGTGAGCTTGCACGTCTGCTATTTGTCAAATGGATTAAATGTGAAGTCTGCATAGTGAAGTATACCGCAGAGGTAAAGGTATTAGAATTGGGAAATTGGAGCATTGAGTGGGATGATTATAGCAGAGATGCTGCATCCTCCCGGTGGGGGCTCCTCAACACAAAGATAGATGCACAGGGAGGAATAAATTGGCATAATGACTAAATTGGGGAGGACTACGTACGTGAGGACTAAGGTGACTGGCTATAGCCTAAACTCTAAATTGTTCTTAAAAATACAGAAAAAACAATTACAAACTGCACTGCAGTTGAGTCACACAGCAAAGACAAAGAAATAAAAAGGGACGTTGGGTATAATGAGTGCTTTATACTTTTGGTACCTAAAGTTACAAGTACATTTGACACCAGTACTTTTGTACCTTTACACAAGTACAGTTTAAATTCCAGACTATTACTTGAAATAGACTATTTCTATAGCCTACTGCAGTACTGATACTTTTACTTAAAAAAAATAATACCTTTTTCCCAACTGCTATTTATTATTTTTTTCACAAGAGATGTTGAAGGCAGAGAGGTCAGGCTCATAACATCCCACACACTGCAGCAGTAGCAGCACAGAAGCACTCGGCAGGCCGCCTCTACACGCCTGTAGCTCACCCACACATCTCACCATCAGCAGGAGTGTGCAGGTGCACACATGGGGGAACAAGTGGGATATATGACAGATACAATGGCATGTGTATTTCTGGAATATCCGCAGTATAGCTGTGGCATGGCCATGAAGACAAGGCATGCTCTGTAGAATTTTATACAGTTGCGGTCTACAAACAATACATTAATTAACAAGTGGCTCAAAATGTAAACCCCAACATAAAAGAAGGACATCTCTATGAACAAGGTTTATATGTTTTTCATTAACCAACTTCCCCCTCCAAAAAAGGTACTTTTACATTCTTTGTTGCAGCTTTATCATTATAGGCTGGTTGAGTACAAAATAAAATAAAGTAATCAGATTACTGTATAATTTACCAAGGTGAGAAGAACAAAGGAGGACCTGGAGACGCAAGAAGCAAAGAAAAAGATTGAGGGGCCCAGGCTAGCACCTATAGGGACATTGAAGCTGTGCCCCACTCCCCTAACTTAGCAACAATTCTAAATAACTGGAAACTAAAAACTATAACGAAAACAAGAACTGCCTGCCATCTCCAGGCCAAACAGAAATAACAAACTAAAACAGAAGGCTAACTAAGGGGCACCGGCACAGTGGTCTGTGTCTACCATCACACTGAACTGGCGCACGAGAAGTCGGCCCGCCGCGAAGTCGGCCCGAATCGTGTGGAGAGGTCGGGCTGCGGCTGTGGAGAGGTCGGGCCGCGGCTGTGGAGAGGTCGGGCCGGGGGAGTGGAGAGGTCGGGCCGCGGCTGTGGAGAGGTCGGGCCGGGGGAGTGGAGAGGTCGGCCCATGTCTGTGGAATAGTTAGTTACTTAGTGAGCTAGTGTCAGCTGTTTTAGGCCCTTGTATATCATTATCCTTATTATTGTGCACTTTTTAAGGCTACAACAGAATGTAGAAGATTAATTGTCATGTTGATCTAGTGAATTGACTGCTTCCCTGGTCCAGCAAAAGTGATGTGATTGACTGATAATTGCTGAGGGTATGTTCACACTTGGACCCGAGGTGAAATTGCTTGCTAATGGCTTCAATAACTTTCAAGTAAAAATAACTCCAGACAACTCTGACATGATCAACTCTATGAAATAACTCCAACACTGAAGCCAATTTAACTCTAAAGGTGTTGAAATACACTTTGGGAGTTGAAATCAACTCTGAAATATGTAACCCTGAAATTTTAACTTTTTTAAATTTTTGCTGTGTACTGTTTCCCACAATTGGGAAATGAAAATTACGTAATTCAGATGTTTAAGTATAATGTAACATTATACTTGGGAGCTCAAAGTGTATAAAAGTGATTATTACATTATTCTTGTCTAAAGTTCCGTTTCCTTTCCTCAACCCTAGTCCTGCTGCAGTTTGGAAGAACACATCCACAATGTTTCAAACTGTTTGAAATATGTGTTATTGTCTAATTACTTTAACTCTGGTAAAGAGTGAAATATGTATTTATTCAACTCTGGGAGTTCAGGCATGTGTCAACCTGTTAGCCATTGCTATAGTCAAAACAAACATTTTGTATCCTAAAGCATAGAATGTATCCTTTTAGCCACATTACTGCAATCTGAAGCATAGATTTACATGAATTACTTCAATAACTTTAAAGTACTCTGGTAAAGAGTGAAATATGTATTTATTCAACTCTGGTAAAGATAAAACATTTAATTATTCAACTCTAGTTGAGAGTAAACCAGTATTATTGAACATGCATATGTCTTGATAATGGTTGATATGCAGTGATAATGGTGCCTATACATGTCTATTGTCATGACTTGATAATGGTTGATATGCAGTGATAATGGTGCCTATATACATGTCTATTGTCACAACAGCAAGACATATCAAGCATAAAAGACTTGATGATGGTTGGTATATGGCCTGATAATGGTTGATATGCAGTGATAATGGTGCCTATGCATGTCTATGATATGCAGTGATAAAGGTGCCTATGCATGTCTAATGGGCCGACTTCTCCACACCCCCTGGCCGACTTCTCCACACCACCTAGCCGACTTCTCCACACCACCTAGCCGACTTCTCCACACCACCTAGCCGACTTCTCCACACCACCTAGCCGAGATCTCCGCAGTTTTGCTCGGTCCGAGTTCGCGGCGGCCCGAGATCTCCTGTCCCCCACTGAACTGGCTGGCTTTTATAGCAGAGGAGGAACAGTGGTAATTGAGGAACCTGCTGCAGGTGCCAGCCTGAGTGTGTCAGTCTGAGTGAGGAGAGACACAGGGAGTGAGATTGAATGAATGAATGATTGACACTGACTGTGTGGGTGAGTGAGTGTCACGCCAAGAATAAAGTGTACATCTGTATACATATCAGGGGTCCTTGAGATTAAAACATCAAAAGCTTGAGCATTGCTATGGAATCTCTGTGAGCATCTCTCTCTCTCTCTCACACACACACACACACACACACACACACACACACACACACACACACACACACACACACACACACACACACACACACACACACCTTGCTTCTTCTGCTGTCGTAGGCTATGTACGCACACAAACAGGTTTGTAATAGTACTACAATTCTGAACAACATCTTGAACCATAATGCATTAAGCCAAAAATAGCCATTCTAAAAGCTCACCTGTCTGCGATGTATTGTGAGCTTGTATCTTTACTCTCTCCTGTCTTCAACCTTAATAAAAATGATTTCTCCTCTCAGGAACAGGAAAACATTGTCCTCATAATTGTCAGTTTCTCAAATTGTGCTTCACTTGTGGGGTCATTATCGTAAAATAACACTCGCACACATGACCACAACACTGCCGCAGGCTCCTCAGTGCTACTACTGTTTGTGCAGTCACATGTTGTTGGCATGGGCCAACACGTTTGTGAGCACATGACCTTTGATTGCAGCTCCGCTGTGCCATGACTTTCAGGTTTGTTGGTGATGGCCTGGAGGACTATCCCCCCTTCTCTGCAAGACAGTGATGCTTCTCAGTGATGCTTGTCCAAATGATTGGCAAAACAATAAGATTTTGATGATAATAGTTTTATTCTTAATTTTCAATTCAGTTGCAAAGGTTAACTTGCAATACTGTAATACAGAAATGCAAAAAGAAAACAGCAAACAAAAAAGACAAAGTTAAAAGCAAGAACCATCATCAACTGGGGTCTCGATTTTATTTACCATTATCCCTTAAATCGCACCTTTAGGGGATTAGTGTTGTGGATCTATTAATTCCAATGGAAAAAGTGAATGTGAACACAGCTTTGATGATTATTCTGCTCCATTGTCACTGAAGTAAATATTGGACTCATTCTTTATGCACCACACATGTTTTGAACATCATGAGAAAAACATCTTTTGTCTGTTTCACCATCTGAAGGTGGTGGAGGAGACAGCGAATGTCCCGGTGTGCATGTCTGTGATTATGGTTGTCAATAAAGAGGGGTGTACTGAAGGTGTGTTGGTCAACTACAATTATTTTAAGGGCCTTCTTGTGAATATTATCAAGAAGACCAAGATGTGTAGATGTGTTTGTAGTGGCATACCCCATGCCACTACAAACCTGTAGTTGCTCGGCTCGGTAGTTTATAGCCACTCTCCTCCATAATGCGACAGCTTGTTGCGGGTTTGAGTCCCATTCATGACGACCTTTGCTGTCTCTCTCGGACCTTCTTTACTCCAAACTGTATAACTAACTACAAATAGCAGCATTTGTTTCTCAGAAGTATTTCAAGTATACAAAAAACTGAAGCACCACTCCAGCGCTGAAGAACACCTCCACATCCAGCTAGAGTGGATATCTGTACCCGGCAAAGTAGTCCTAGCTTGGTTGTGCACGCAGTGCTTTCATTCAGCTGAATAAGGAGAGACGGCTGAGTGTTACCATGACCTACTGTGCCCTGTGCTTCTCCCTCTCAACCTCCAACACAGATTCAGCAACAGCATCTTTGTGACGTTAGCGTGACGTGGTCGGACAGGATTCAAATAATGTTGACTTGACCCTGACGTTTTGTTCAGAAATGGCGTGTGCAAATGTTATGCTCACCGAGGAGCGTGTGCGGTGTGCCATCTGTCTGGATGTGTTCATAGATCCCATCTCCATTCTCTGTGGACACAATTACTGCAAGACGTGCATCACACATTACTGGGATACCAATGAAGTGTGCCAGTGTCCAATGTGCAAAAGGAAATTTTCCAAGAGACCAGAGGTCTTCGTCAATAACTTTATCTCTGAGATGGCGGAGCAGTTCAGGCAGTCACAGCAGCAGCCTGCCGCGGATGAAGATGAAGTCTCCTGTGACGTCTGTATCGAGGCCAAGCTAAAAGCCATGAAGTCGTGCCTGGTGTGTCTGGCCTCCTACTGTGAGACTCACCTGGACCCTCATCAGAGAGTCTCAGCATTAAAGCGACACAAACTGATTGACCCTGTGAAGGACCTGGAAGGCATTATTTGCAAGAAACACGAGAGACCTCTGGAGTTGTTCTGCAAGACCGACCACATGTGCATTTGTCAGTTCTGCACCGAGTCAGACCACAAGTCACATCAAATTGTATCCCTGGAAGAGGAATGTGAAGGAAAGAAGGCTGAGCTGAGAAAGACAGAGGCTGAAGTTCAGCAGATGATCCAGGAGAGACAGGTGAAGATCCAGGAGGTCAAACACTCACTGGAACTCAGCAAGAAAGACGCAGACAAAGAAACAACGGAAACGTGTGTGCAGGTCCTCCATGCTCTTATAGGCTGTATTGAAAAGCATAAAACAATGGAGAAGCAGGCTAAATGCTTCATCAAAGAGCTGCAAAAAGAAATCACAGATTTAAAGAAGAGAAGCTCTGAACTTAAGAACCTCTCAAACACTGAAGACCACCTCCACATCCTCCAGCAGTTCGCAGCCGTCAACACCCCTCCACCCACCAAGGACTGGACAAAGGACAGTGTCCATCAGTCTTCATATGCGGGGACTGTGAGTACGACTATGGTTCAGCTGGAGAAGACACTCAGTCAAGAGATGAAGAAGCTGTATGATACTGAGCTGCGGAGGATCCAGCAATATGCGGTGGATGTGACTCTGGACCCGGACACAGCCCACTGCAGACTCATCCTGTCGGAGGATGGAAAACGAGTGTATCATGGAGACGTAAAGAAGAGTCTCCCAAACAACAAAGAGAGATTTTCCTATTGTACAAATGTCTTGGGAAAGGAAAGCTTCTCGTCTGGAAGGTTCTACTACGAGGTCCAAATCAAAGACAAGACTGACTGGGTTATAGGGGTGGCCAGAGAGTCCATCAACAGGAAGGGATTCAGCACCCGGAGCCCAAACAACGGTTACTGGACTATATGGTTGAGGAATGGAACTGAGTACAAGGCTGCTGCTGGCCCCGATGTCCTCCTCCTTATCAGAGAGGAGCTCCAGAAAGTGGGAGTGTTTGTGGATTATGAGGAGGGCCTGGTGTCCTTTTTCGATGTAGAGACAAGAGTTCACATTTACTCCTTCACTGGCTGCACCTTCACTGAGAAGCTCTATCCAATCTTTAGTCCCGATCCTAATTATAATGGTAAAAACTCTTCTCCCCTGATCATCTCCCTAGTGAAATCGCAGACTAGATAGAGTCTAGTCTCAAGTTCAATCCTGAGCTTTTATTGAAAGCAATAAGACTGCTACTAGATGCATGTATGGATATACTACACTGTCCGATGCTGTTTGTTTGCACCATCAGGAGACTTTTAAAAGTGTCTTGATGGCGCTTAGCTCAGGTTCCCATTCAATATAATCCATGGATGTTAAAGACAATTTTCATGAACAGTTTTAAGCCTATACATAATAAATTGTGGCAATAAAACAATTGATTACAATAACATGTACTAATAGCAATAATAAACTAGGAAAATTTCTCATTATTAATACCCTTAATATACATGTTAATGATGTATATTGTATTCGACTGCTACCGTTTATTTTGAGGCATTAACAACCATTACATAAACAAACATTTGATGTTGTAAGATGATAATAACTTCACACAGGTGTGGTTATTTTTAATACTTTTTATTGTGCCTCCTATGTCCACTGTTTCCTATATGTTCATACGAACTTAGTCCTAAAAAATTTAAATTAAATCCCACTGGCAATGAATGGATCATTTTAAGTATACCTCAGTTAATATGATGAGATCACCTCTCACTTCACGCTGGTGTGATGTGGCAGGTGTGGCTGTTGCTTTTACACAACTTTTTAGGCTCGACCTAAACTGAGCAGTGAGCATGTGAGATTGTGGGTGGATGTCCCAGGGACAGTTGATAATTAGGGTACATGTAGAAAGACGTGAATTCTGACCAGTAGTGTGGTCACATGGCAATTCTAAGGAACTCCAATAATTAGTGGCAATGGGTGTGTGCTCCTTTTTAAGGAGGTGTGCTGGCTTTGTGCATGCCCCCGTGATATCTGCGAATTTGGACTTGCGTACAGTATAGAGTGCCCACTCACACTACAGTGTATTTGTTTTTTGTTTTGCATGAAGATGAACAGTGATGAAGATGGGAGGGGGCACTCCACAACCACAACATAAATAATATAAGCATAATAGACACCTACACAGCCCGGCCCCTTAGTTGCTCACAAGAATGTTGCTGGCAAAAGGATCCAAGTTAGAAAAGGGTTGATTTGTTACTCGCTGATACAGTTACAATACAGGCCTGTCAAAAAGGGGGCACTTTTCAAGCACCTTGTAGCAGCCCCCTATGATTGCGGCCCACTGGGAGAGCTCCTGGTACTCCCAATGGCCAGGCCGACCCATCTCATCCTGAAAGAATGTCCCGTTTTTTCTCTAAATTTGATGTCAAGATTTCAAGGGTCTCCCATTTTCACTTCTCTTGAGCAAACATTTGTTTGTCTCCAAAACTTATATTGTTCCCAAATATTTGATAATGATAATTCAAAACATGCCCCTCATTGACTTACATAGGATGCTAAAACACCTCTCACAGTCACTCTTTTAGCAGCTAAGTTAAGGAAATTAACATTTTTATTACAAAAAAATAAAACTACTTAGTTATTGTGGTGCTCTATATTGTTTGAATCAACTTTGTGTTTGTTCATATACGTATCTTGATGACAACACAAGCATTAAACACCAATGACAATGAGGGGGAAATATGTCATATAAGCAAATCAGGCAAGAATTGGCACAGGAAATGTCCTGCATGGCATTAGTGGTCTTTACTCTTCACTAGCCCAAAGACGGCCTAAAGATACTATATGTATTTTTTAACAGAGCGTTTATGACCTTCAATCACTAATATACAGTATATAGTCTGTTTCTAACTAATTCAGCAGCAGTAATATTAGTGTTTTCTTGTTGATTCTTCATATCGATATGAGTGTAACGGGCAGGGTGATTTGTTTATGCATTATTTCAAGCACATTTCTTAAATAAGTGTAATCCCCCCTTGGGATTACAATGCAAATAATTAAATACACTTACAAAATGAAAATGTTGACTTGTGCTCTCTACTGCATGAGTCAGTTGTTCATTCATGATGATGTATAATGATAATAACGTCCCTCACTTCACATGTTATGAATGGGTAGACTACAGTACTTTTTATTTGTCTTCATTATAAGCTACAACTTTAACTGTTGTACTGCAGGTTATGTCCAACCCGAGCTCTTCATTTTAGAGAGTTTGGGGAAAGGAATCTCCGGATATACAGGTATATACAGTAATTGTTCATAATTAACTTTTTGATGAAGTCAAAGGATTGTTTTAATGGAGGGTTTACTGTATCCATATATGTGCAAGTGTTTCTACAAATGCCAATGCAAATGGGAAATTTATATCTCCATATACTGTATGAGCGAAAATATGGATGTCAGTGAACACTGTCCTATATCTATCACATTTTTGACACTGAGTATCTCTGTCACATTTTGGACAACCAGATCTCCAAATGTGTGTTTGAGCTGGATGTATTTGTCAAATCTCCATATATGAGCGCATGGTAATTCTAAGGCCAGTTTATTATGCCTTGTCTACATGTTTGCCTTCACCTTAGCCTATGCTGCACCTTCCAAATATTCATGTTCTCCACTGGCATGACTGACTATGATGACTGATACTATATGTTGGATGTGTCAACATCCAAATATGGACGTCTGCATCAGAGTGATATCACAACAAAAATAAAATAAAGGCAGGCCTCACTGTTACTTTTTTCCTTGGCATTAATTCTGAATCTTGTCCTTTGAAACGTATCAGCTGCTGCATCCAAAAGTTTAGTCATGGCCAGCAAGAATGAAGCAGTGGTTTTCGACAATGGATCCGGCGTGTGTAAGGCCGGCTTTGCGGGGGAAGAACGCCCCCGCGCCATCTTCCCCTCCATCGTGGGCCGGCCCCGCCACCAGGGGGTGATGGTGGGCATGTGCCTGAAGGAGCGCTACGTGGGCGACGAGGCCCAGAGCCAGAGAGGCGTCCTGACGCTGAGGTACCCCATCGAACACGGCATCGTCACCAACTGGGACGACATGGAGACCCTCTGGCGCCACACCTTCTACAATGAGCTGAGGGTGGCCCCCGAGGAGCACCCCATCCTGCTCACTGAGGCCCCCCTGAACCCCAAAGCCAACCGGGAGAAGATGGCCCAGGTCATGTTCGAGACCTTCCACACCCCCGCCATGTACGTGGCCATCCAAGCCGTGCTGTCCATATACAGCTCCGGCCGGACCACCGGCCTCGTCATGGACTCCGGAGACGGCGTGACCCACACCGTGCCCGTCTACGAGGGCTACGCCCTGCCCCATGCCATCCAGCGCTTGGACCTGGCCGGCCGCGACCTCACGGAACACCTGGCCAAGCTCCTGACGGAGCGTGGCTACAGCTTCACCACCACGGCCGAGAGGGAGATCGTGCGCGGCATCAAGGAGACCCTCTGCTACGTGGCCCTGGACTTTGAGCGTGAAATGGCCTTCACCGCCAACTCCTCCTCTTCCCTGGAGAAGAGCTACGAGCTGCCCGACGGACAGGTCATCACCATCGGCAACGAGAGGTTCCGCTGCCCCGAGGCCCTCTTCCAGCCGTCCGTCCTCGGCATGGAGTCCTGCGGCATCCACGAGGCCACCTACAACACCATCATGAAGTGCGACATGGACATCCGCAAGGAGCTGTTTGCCAACACGGTTCTGTCCGGAGGCTCCACCATGTACCCAGGCCTCGGCGGCAGGATGCGGAAGGAGATCTCGGTCCTGGCTCCGTCTACTGTGAAGATCAAGATCATCGCGCAGCCAGAGCGCAAATACCTGGTCTGGATCGGAGGTTCTATCCTGGCCTCCCTGTCCACCTTCCAGCAGATGTGGATCAGCAAGCAGGATTACGAAGAGTCTGGCTCCGCCATCGTCCACCGCAAATGTTTCTAAACGGATGCCTTTTGGCTCAACCAAATGCCAGAGGATTTCAACTCTATAAAACCATAATTACACCACAAACACGCCACATATTCTCATTACAGACATGTCTTGTTTCCTGCCTGACTTGAATCACACGTGTGTGAGCCATGTGGTGCAAAATGCTCAACAACAGTGCTGGCTGCTAGGTAGCTGTTGAGGTCATACTCCGAGCGAACAGTGATTGATTCCTGCACACACGCCATGCAGTGTCTTACTTGTTCTCAAAAACATCACAGAAAAAACACAATAAACCTATGAAAAAGACAAGGACTAAATATTGCACAGGCCACAACGCACAGTCCATGCATGTGGACTGTGCTTTTTTTTTTTTGCTCACTGCTCGTCCCACCTTCAGTGTGTTGTCAGCAGTGTTGGGCAGTAATGAAGTACATATTACATTTAATATTATTATAACCCTTTACAGCAAAAGTAGGGTAACAATATTACTCTGCCCAAATGGGTAATTATTGGCTGGGCTAAGTAAATATAGTTGATGTCCTAAACAAAGCTTATTTTAGCCCAGGCTGCCGGCTTGGTGGTATGGCTGTGCCATGATAGCACAATATAGATTAGTGGCACATAGAATACCGACCCCGACGACCTTTGTAGCAGTAGCAGGAGTAGGCCATGAATGGCGTACATGTGTGCAAGCAGATGTGTGAAAGTTCTACCAACGAGCAAACATACTCTATTGGCTCCTCTATGAAATAGTGTTGCCCAAATATGTAGTCATGTGACTACAAATAAATATCCATTCTTGAAAAACATGACACAATAGACCTACGAAGAAAGAAATTAAAAAAAAGACAAGAAAACAATATTGTACAAAACGGTAACTGGAAAACTCAGGCCGGCGCAAACTCGGGCCCTGGGTATAGACAGTTACGCTGTCGCGAACCCTGATCACTAAATTGGATCATTCCAATGGCGGCTCTTCTACAGTATTTTAGATTGTTTTGTAATAATATAGGATAAAGCAAAAACATCAGGAAACATGCAGCCTCTGATGTTCATAAATCCCTTTATTTTACATCATTTAGTACATTTCATTTAGCATACACAGTAACAACCCATTATACGTACACTGTTTTATTTTAGAATGTTTTGTACTACTACTAGTAGGCCTATACAGTAGTCTACTCTAGACTACAGTATAGCGCTCAGTTTTCTGACTACTCAATGTCGCAACATTTCGGTCTGGTCCGACTTTTATTTGGGCCGACTTTTCCAGTTTTCGTACACAACACATGGACAAACAATAAAGTCTCATATTACTGAAACATGCTTTATACATGCTAACGACCTCTTACTGTATACCAACCTTGAAAGTTGAAACATACGCTAACCACATAAACCTCAACAACCACTCGAGGGAGTGGGGTGGTGGTCGCAGACCAATAAGGTTGAGCCACCACTGTCCTAACCTAACCAAACTGCATGCTCTGTGAAATGAAACAAAAAGTTGAGTTGTGAGAAGCACTAGCACTGCTCCAGTACTAGGGATGTGTGTAGGCTGGTTTATTTCTGTTCCCTGCAGAGGAAGAGACCAGTAGCACTGTGTGTGTGTGTGTGTGTGTGTGTGGGGGGGGGTGTCTGTGTGTGTGTGTGTGTGTGTGTGTGTGTGTGTGTGTGTGTGTGTGTGTGTGTGTGTGTGTGTGTGTGTGTGTGTGTGTGTGTGTGCACCCACCAGTGAGCTTGGCAGAGGTCTAGATGAAAAGAGGCAAGTGAGCATCAGTGAGAGAGATTGACAGACAATGTTTAAGCTCAATGACATGTTATGCCAGACCTACTGTATATGTTTTCCCTCTCAAAAAGAACACAAAAGCGAGCTGTACAGCTTCTATATAGAATGATTTCTATCCCCATCTGTAATACCTGCTGTTCTATTGAGACATTTACATCCTGTCTAGGTTGGACACACAAAAAATCCTTCAGTAAAAGTGCAAAACTATTGGTGTCAAAAGTATCAAAAGTAAAATTCATTAGGCAGAATTTGCCATTTCAAGGTTTCAAATGTACACAAAAATCTTTTGAAAATATCAGTACAGTATTGTGAGCTTCAATATGTATTATGTAAAATTATTTAGAAATACTCAATTAACATACAATACAATTGTTCTGAAAGTTGTTCAATACTAACCCTGAACTATAACCATAAACTCAACTCAATGTCCGACTAATGAGATGTAGGCTTGTTATGGGCAGTTGCACCACAGCTATTAGCTCTCAGCCTCCTGCACTTATTGCAGTTATTTTTGTTTGCAAACGCATTGAGCAAGATTATTATGTAAGCCAGGCAGAAATGTCTGTGTGTGTGTGTGCCTGTGGGAAGTGAACTCTGTCTTATTGGTGCATACATGCACAGTGATTAATGTCGTTGTCATTACTCTATTTGCAATACTCTCTTGTAGGCCAGGCATGCCTGTATGAGTCATATTAACCATAAACAATCTACTACAGGGGTTCTTAGATCTGTCAGGTCGTGACCCCTCCAACATATTGAACTGGGGGACAATATCTGCCAGTATGTTTACACTTTGTGGGGCAGTAGCCCCTCATGTCTAGCTTTTGCACAAACTTTGTCCTGCACAGATGTGAAAACCGTTGACAATTAATGAACAATTTAGTTTGTGTAAACACAAGCATTACGTAACACAGACATTGAAGATAAAGATCAGGGCGCAAATTCTGATTCAGATCGCCCCTCACCCCACACGGATGTGATTTTGAAGACAAAAGTGAGGATGCAAATTGTGATTGGCCTAACAACAGCCAAGCCAAGACCTCACTTGGGTGTGAAAAAAAATATATATACATTTTGTTGATTATGTTTGACACAGTGGATGTTATTATTTATTAGGTACAGTGTTTATTTTCATTAAAATAAATTTAGATTTCAAACACTTAAACCCCACCCCACTCGTGTGTGTGTGTGTGTGTGTGTGTGTGTGTGTGTGTGTGTGTGTGTGTGTGTGTGTGTGTGTGCATGCGCATTCTGATCACTGCTGAGATGAGAACACGATGGACACATTTCAAAGACGCCCGGTGACTGTAATCTGTGTCAGCTAATGAGGAAATGAAAAGGTTATCAGTGCAACCAGCGGGGGGGACATAAATGACAGCTGCCTTCTCATTGGCTAAATGTGTCTATCTGAGATGACAGCATGTCTGGCATTATCATGTTTGGCATCAGCGCAGTGACAACCTTGCATCCTGGGTTGCCACGTATTTGCGTGTGTGTAGCTACACCGAGATGAGACGGAAGGACCATTGTGTGTGTGTGTGTGTGTGTGTGTGTGTGCGTGTGTGTGTGTGTGTGTGTGCGTGTGTGTGTGTGTGTGTGTGTGTAATATAGCTACCATTCTCAGAATAGTTTTCCTACAAGGTAAATGGTTTTGGACATAGGCCTCAAGGATTCTGAGAGACTCGATGATCTTTTTGGACATAAGCCTCCAGGATTCTGATTGCTGAGAGACTCAATGTTCCATATGGATCCAGTGTAGTTATGTAGTTAAGCTCTTGCTGTCAAATGGTTCATCAGAAACACTCACTCATCCTATAGGCCTGTACGTGTGTGTTTCAAGCTTGCCTTCCTGCTTGAGATGCTGAGATGTGATCAAGCATATATTATACACTTGAAGACGTCAGAGTCCATCTGAGCCTATAGAGCTGAGCAGTCCCGCCCCCTTGTGACGTCGCCCTTGTACCAGAAATGGATTCCCCATTCACTTACCTCATAGACTTTTCGAAAATGATCTATAAAAAGAGAGATTATGCCGCGGACAAAGTCAACTTGGGTCTCAGCAAATCATGACAACACACACAATGTTTTGGGACAATCAAATAATTTCTAAAAAGAAACAAACAAGTGTTGTATCCTGCCATTTTTCTCATAGATATTGTGTGCTGTCATGAATTGTTGAGACCTGAGTTGGCTTTGTCTGCGGCATAATCTCTCTTTAGATAGATCATTTTCGAAAAGTCTATGAGGAAAATGAATGAGGAATCCATTTCTGGAACAAGGGGCGACGTTGCGAGAGGGGCGGGACTGCTCAGTTAAAGGTGCAGTATGTAAGAATTGCAATAAAACGAATCATAAAATGGCCCTGATATGTCAACAGACATTTAAAAATCATGTTCATTTCCAATACTTGTGTCACTGACAACAGTATGCAAGTCAGGATAATCCCGTTTAAAAAGTGCAGTTGCAGCCCTCAACTGATGTTGTTGTTGTCATTTTTTGTTTTGGCCTGAAGCGCCACCCTCCACTCATCTCCCAATCACGAAGTCAGAAGAGTTTCGGCATCCAGGTTGCCAGCTCAGCTCTAGTTACCGCAGCAGCTGCTACTAAAGAAATGTCTAACCTTCCGAAACCTAAAAGACCTCGTTATGAATTGGAATTACGTCGTGACAAGGTCCGAAATAAAACAAGGATATGCATTGGAGATGCATTTAGTCGCGGCTGCCGTACACATCTAAATGCAACTCGAATAAAACGATTACATTCGCTTTTCCGCTCCTCCTCCCCTCCTTCTACTGCTGTCCTCTCTGCTGTGTTGTCAACGTGTCAACTTGTTCCTACCGTGAAGGACGCACACAGGAGCCGATCGAAATGTTGTTCATAAAAGTTTTTTGTATCATGAGTCATGACGGAGAATGCCCACGATCGAGTTCATTAATTAATTAATCCGACGGCGCTAAAATGGCTGAAATACAACTTGATCATCTACTCAGCCAAATTAAAAATGCCATATCGTCCATCTGATCATATCCCTATATAGATTAGCCCAATCTAAGCGCCGTGCTCTTTTATCTATAGCCTATTAAGTAGATCATTAGTTTTCAACCATTTTCATACCAGGGCCCACTATTTATTCAGCATTTGAGCCACGGACCACCACTCGAGGACATTTGCTCCACAAACCCTAAAACTAAAGATTTATTTTGCTGTGTGTGTGTGTGTGTGTGTGTGTGTGTGTGTGTGTGTGTGTGTGTGTGTGTGTGTGTGTTATTAAACCACAGTGTCCACTGTTCCATATTGCACGTGGCCATATCCAGGGCGCATCACGCATTGGATGGGAAAGATGTAATGTCACAACCTATAGCTCTGTTTTGGTTTTGGAACACTGTCTGTGCATTTCACTCAACTACTGCAAATTTACAGGAAAATAAAACGTTTAGCGCTGTCCCTGCAATTGCTGCAAACACAACGGTAGGCTACAGGTGGAAACAATCTTAGCCTATTATGTGATGCGATATTGTATTGTGTTCTCATCTTGCCGGCCGCGGACCCCCAAATGGATATACCCGTCATTGAAATGAAGCCACGAGAAGTTGGGAACTTTACCATAGTCCTGGCATTTCCTCTTGAAATTGGCTGTGGTGCCTAGACAGCGGGGAAAGCTGCTGCGCATTTGTCACTGATTGATCTATCTGATTGATGTACGTCGGGGATTTTCAACAGGTGGTCCGGGGACCGCCAGTGGTTCTTGAGAGTTCCCGGTGGTCCCCACGTAAATGATGGAAAGTTGGTTAAACCGGATGAAACTCTTTGAGCTCGTAAAAATGAATCAATTTTAGGGCCTGTGGAGCAAATGTCCTCGAGTGGTGGTCCGTGGCTCAAATGCTGAATAAATAGTGGGCCCTGGTATGAAAATGGTTGAAAACCACTGGTCTACTTATAGGCTATAGACAAAAGAGCACGGCGACTAGATTAGGCTAATCTGTATAGGGATATGATCAGATAGATAATAATTATGGCATTTTTAATTTGGCTGAATAGACGATCAACTTGTATTTCAGCCTTTTTAGCGCTTAGCCCGTCGGATTAATTAATTAATTAACTCGATCATAGGCATCTCCGGTCATGACTCATGATACAAAAAAGTTTTATGACCAACATTTCGATCGGCTCCTGCGTGCGTCCTTCCATGGTATGAATAAAATATATCAATGACAACACAGCAGAGAGGAGAGCAGTAGAAGGAGGGGAGGAGGAGTGGAAAGGCGAATTTAATCGTTTTATTCGAGTCGCACTTAGATGTGTACAGGCAGCCGCGACTAAATTCGCCGGCAAATATTTCGCCTTTTTTTGGTCGCTTTTTCGAGTCGTTTCGCTTTTTCGCCAATGTGTAACAAACATTACTGTGTAGGATTCATCACTTGCCATGGAAGCTCCTGCAGTCTACGTTCCTGCATGATCCTGCAGCCTAGCTGGCAACCTCTAGTCGGGGGGAAGGGGGAGGGGACACACCGCTCAACAGTATTTTGAAAGTGATTGCAGTACCAGTTCTGGCCACAATCCTACATACTGCACCTTTAAGGGAGGACCTTGTAGGCTTACACAAAGCTAAAAATGTAGATGTCCATGTTATTTATGTAGACAGGCTTGTTGTTCAGGTATCCTATGTTTGAGTAGCACACAATTCATTCCATATGAATTTTCATATGATTTGATCACTGCATGCCAAAGCACCAGTGCTTGCACAGCAGTCTGCTGTCACCCAGGCCTTAGCCTCGACACCCAGGCTTTCATTTTCGTCCGCCTTGCGCGAAAACGGAAAGCCTGGACTAACGCGCGTTGGAAAGTGGCCTTGAGGGGGTGTCAACCTTCCGCGGTGGGCGTCGCTCTAAATGATGTGACGTAGAACAGCAGTGGACGGGCGTGGGAGGGACCGGAGATGACGACACGTTAGTGAGATCAAATCAGAGCGCAGCACTTCCGCCGTGTGGATCCCACGACACCCCCACCCCCCAAGGCCAAAATCATTGAGGGCTAGACCAGGCTGCTGTCACCCAGGCCTTGGCACGCCCCAAAGGGCCAGGTCGCTTCTCCACCCCTCAGGGCGTCTTACTGGTATTACAACGTATATATACTGTTTACTGTTTAGACTGATGACAAGCACTTGTTTAACACCCTATGTATTACCTTTTGTTTTCCTTGTTTCTTGCTATGGATTAAGAGCTTCTGCTGAATGCTTAAGATTGTACAATGCAATGAAAAAGAAGACGCTAATAATGCTGATAAGCCAAAGGTTTCTTCCCCACAACAACGCCGATTAGTGTGCGTCTATATGCGAGGTTGAACAGCGTGGAGTGGAGGAATTGCTCTTCTTTCCACCCAGAGTCCTGCTCTGAAGTGTTCTGGAAGCAGAGAGCATTCGAGGTCCTGTGGAGAGACCAGTTACATAACAGCCAACATTCCAGGTAGGATTTCTGCACCCTCCCCTGCTGGACTAAACACAGATCTACTGACAAAGCCTCGCAGAAAAGAACACATAATGCCTATAGCTCTACAGAACCCCTTATTGATATATTGCTTGGGCAGAATGTATTTACGAAATCCAGACACTACAAGATCTGCTTAAGCTGGCATTTTGAACCTGCACAAGGGTCCATGTTAGACCCCGGACCGGATGTTGAGAAACAGTGACAGCACGCGCCCCGCAGGCTCGCACGCACATAAAGGTTTAGTCGTGTTTACACAGTTTTGGGTGTTTACTAATGTATGGTTGCCTGAGGCAACCTGTACATAATGTCCTCACATCGCTGTCCTCAAGTGTCCCACAGTAGGAAACTGGCCTGTACAGTATGTGGAGGGAAGGACGGGGATGGGGCGGGATGAGGGGACATGAGGACGCAATGTGTGTGTGTGTGTGTGGGGGGGGGGGGGGGGGGGGCATACATAGATGTGAGAAATCCTCTAAATCCCCCCTCTCTCTCTCTTTCAGTATGGCTGCTATGACAGCATCCCCTGGTCCACTATCTCCAGCAGTGGAAGAATTACTATTCACAAATTTACATTTACATACATTGATACTAGTAAAAGCATTAAATCCACAATGTACTGTAGAAAACACCATTCAACACGAACTATTCAAAATGTACAACTAGTAAAAAAAAAGTGAAAAAAAGTAAAAATACTCATCGTACAGATCAGTGTCCAATTTTAAGTTTTCAAATGTGAAAACATCTTTTGAAAAATAGCATTTTTCTTGAAAATAGCATTTTTCTTGTTGACACAAGGGATGTGTCAACAAGGGATGTAACCTTGTGTCAACAGACTTTCAACATTGGTGGTCTGTGTTCCAAAATTGCCTGTACACCAGAAGATAAAAATAAAACAAAACACTTATTCCTGTTAAGTGTTTGTTTTTCCGCCGTTGCTTTATCGTGATACCCCGTGTTTGATTTTAGTTTCGCCGGTCATAAAATAGAGATTCATATGTAGAATCATGACATAAAATGATGATGCCCTTCTAATTCTGATTCCTGTTTGGTGGTTCCGTCCTGATGACTATACTGTAGGTACAAACCAGAGCGGCAGGCTTGCTGTGTAGTCTGTGTAGTTGCTATTTTGGCCATTCTTCCTAAAAAAAAAAAAAAAAAAAAAAAAAAAGCTCTTTTGACATTTTAATGTCATTTGCAATTGTATTGCAAATGACATTAGTCTCCAACTTTTCTCCAGAATGTAGCACATTGGCATAAAGCCATCACTAGATACATTTTCATACTAATGTATGTGTATAATAACAGAGGTTGGTGAAAATGTCACAAACTGACATGGTGATTCCATTTCGCCCTGGATGGAGAGAAATAGAGATGTGGGGTGTTTATTTATTCCTCAAGAGCGACAATTAAACATCCTTATATCGCCAGCGGGTGTGTGCCCTTTCCTGTTTGTACACACAAGCATATGCACGCACGCACACACACACACACAAAATAGTAGTGTCATGCTTTATCCACTTGAACCTGAACATTTGTCGAAAATAGATAATCTACAAGTCCACATCACGTGTGTGTATGTGATGTGGACATAATAGATCACCATGACGCATAGCCTGCAACTCTTTTATATTTTGTATTGTCCATAAGAATACTCTGAACATGCAGAAGTTATAACTAACTTAAAGTTTTAACTAGGCTACTTGTGCTGAAAACTCAAGTACAAGTATGAGAGTCGTTACCTGGCCAATTACATACCACATTAGTACAAGAGTAGCTACGTGGCCATGAAATACTGTACAGTGCATGTATTATACCAGTCAGACACCAAAGGTGAGAAGCAACCTCACCCTAAAGATCCCTAAAGGGCGAGGTTACATGCACGCCTGGTTGACGTCAGAAAAAGCTGTCTGAAGTCAACCAGGCCCACGTAGGGCCAGGCCTTACTTCTCTCAAGCCTGTTGAGAACTCTAGTTTTTACCGGTCGCCAGGCACGGGCACTAGAAGTCAGTAAGTAGGCCTACTACCAGTCAGTACAAGATCAGACAAGATCACATCATAAAGAGACAAGTGCCAGGAACATCAATTGAGGTGATTGGTGAACTCTGATAAGAGCATACACATTACACAATCTTGTGTTATTAAAGAAACAAGGGTTGTGCATGCGCAATACTTAAGTAGGTGAACATAAAAGCCAATGTTAATACTAGGCCCTGCTCTCAGACAGAGATTGTCAGGGAGTGGATGAATCTGCTTGACAAAAAATACTTATTTGGCTGTCTGACTGAATGGGTGTCTATCTGGTTGGCTGGCTGGTTAGCTGGCTGACTGACAGAACTGATTGGCTGACTAGGTGTCTATCTGGCTGGCTGGCTGGCTTGCTGACTGACTGACTGACTGACTGACTGGGTATCTATCTATTTGGCTTGCTGAATGAATCACGACTGACTGACTGACTGACTGACTGACTGACTGACTGACTGGCTGGGTATCTCTCTGGCTGGCTGGTTGGCTGGCTGACTGACAGAACTGATTGGCTGACTACGTATCTATCTGGCTGGCTTGCTGATTGACTGACTGAGTATCTATCTGGCTTGGTGACTGAATCACTGACTGACTGATTGACTGGCTGGGTATTTCTCTGGCTGGCTGGTTGGCTGGCCGGCTGATTATCTGGCTGCATGTCACAGAGATCACAGTCAAGAACCCTCCCCACACAATCATTCCAGTTGCTGAATAATACAAAGCAAACAGTGACCTAGTTTTCCACGCAGGGAACAAGTGAGAAGGAAAACACGGCATGGAGTCCACTGCGGAACTGGAACGGGTGGAAGTCACTGAGCACAACACGCAGCCAGCTGAGAGAGACGAGGTCTATTTCTGGCACGCCAGGGTGCGCTCAGAGGCGCAGCATGGGGACATGGGTTCGGACTCAAGCAGCCTTGTTTTCAGGGAGCCGGGCAGAGTGGAACCTGAGGGATTTTCTTCCCAGAGCAAACTGGTGACTCCGGTTCAGAGGGCCTCAGGACCCCGGTCCATGACTTCTTGGCACCTGTAATGTGATTAAACACGCAGGCACAAGAATACTGCAGCGAGCCCCTATCCTGGAGGCCTCACTGCACAAGGAATGCAGTTCACAGAGAAGGGGCCTCGCACATGTGTCACACCATCAATCTAGGCAATGTACACTTTCTACACTCATATACAGCGTACTTCTCCTCCTACATTCCTGCTATAACCCCACCACCGCCCCTCCAACTTGTTTTCATTGATCTTCTTGTTCTCATTTTGGCCACAGTGCGGCCAGACCTGCTTTCTGCCACTTGTTGCTAGGGTAGCCTTCACGCCATCCATGTAGTTACACACAGGGTGTGATTTGTGACCACTTAAGCCTGAAGTACTTCAGTAGAGTCACAGGATCGTAACCACAAGGTTGCCGGTTCGAACCCGGGTCCTGTAGAGTTACTGTCGAAGTGTCCTTGATCAAGACACTTAACCCCAAATTGTTCCTCATGTGCTGGGTGTGCCTTGCATGGTTTCCTCCGCCATGGTTGTGTGAATGGGTGAATGTGATGCACAATCTATGTAAAGTGCCTTGCATAAAGGCACTATTTAAATGAAACATTTAACATTTATACCCCAGCAACCGCCCTATTTATATTCTCAGCTCCATCTCGAAAGTGATGGGGGAAAAAGTCTATTAACTCATTGAAAAGTGTCTTTCCAATAAAAGAATCTGGCTTCAGAACCTCCTACTCCTACACTGACACATGCCTCCTCTAGTTGAGTGGCCGCATCAAACACAAGGTGTATATGCTGGCAAATACAAGGGAATGAAACTGAGCTGAACCTCCTAAAGGCTTTTGATACCGTAAACCAATCCATACTGATTAACGGTAATAAGATAATAAAAGTATTAAACCGTAAATAAGCTTATTACAGGGTTTTGATAGCACATCAGTGAGCGGGATGCAATCCTACCTGGAGGGAGGAGAATACTTGGTGGTGAACGGAACTGAACACCGCCACCCCCCACCGAGCTGTGGGGTCCCACAAGGAAGGAAACATACTATGGCTATGGCAGTATATACTATGAGGGCATTTATAGTGCCATAAATGCCCTCATATTATAATGCATCATGTGGGCATCAAGTGTTAACAAGATGTTTTAATTACAGCACCATTACATCATCAACTAAAACCAATGGTCGCGAACCAAAGTAATGAAAGGGTCGAGATGTGTATATGGTGGTGATGAGTGTAGGAAGTGAAGTCGATTTGCGGTTGATTAAGTCTCTTAATGACCTACAGTACTACACTATGTCTCACATAAAGTGTTTAATTATCCACGGCACCACTTGCCATAATGTGAAGCCAGGCATGTTGAGTACACCAACGTTTTATGTTGGAAATGTTGAGTATGGATCCCCCGCATATAGAAAGTGCCGGGTGATATATCTTTCATTTCAAGGGAAAACAAAAAAATCTAAACTTCATCATGCTTCAAGGAGCATGAGAATAAAATGGCCATGTCAACACAAATGTGAGTCAGCACATTTTCACAATTCACTTTATAGCCCAATATTTGGTGGTTCAGAAACAATGAAGGCTAATAACGCCTATCGACACATTGTTCTGCTGTATTACTACACACCTGTGCAGTCACATTCTGTTCAGACCAGAGCATCTCTTAAAAAACAACTCCGTGAACGATGTGGATAGGTTGCTATACACGCATATCGCCACTGTATGCATAGAGGTGTTTTGAAATGTAGGTCACCACGTCATTGGCCCTTTGCCAGATGAGCAGTCTGTCTGGTCTGCTGTTATTTTAATGTCTACTCAGGCCTCTGGGTTTCCTCTGAGTAGAGTTATTGTCTTTCTTTTTTAAGTTGCTTGATTCAGTATTTGTAATTTCAAACTAAATTTTAGTGCTTATACAAAGTTGAATCCATGCAGTTATAAAAAATGCCCTGCTATACAACACTGTCAGGCTGAAAAAGAAATAGTGGCATCAGGCATGTTATAGTGGAAATGTACGTGCGATTTGTGATTTGTGGCATTTTGTTTGGAATGGACCAATCATGTGAGCTTTAGAAGTCAATATAGAGGTTTGTCTGGCATCCAGGGAGTGGGTGGGTGTGCATGGCTTGACATGGATCGGGTGAACGGTGCTGGACATTAGCTTGCTGGTAATGGACACACACACACACACACACACACACACACACACACACACACACCCCCGGACGGAGTGCAAAACATACTCTCCCCATGCGTTTGGTCTGGTAGAGACAATAACAATACTTTTAACCACGATGGATTCAAAGAAATCACACATCAGTGGTTCTTCTCTTTTCCCACCAACTTCAAATTTGACATGCGTGTGTCACACCACCACAGAAGGCGCAGTGCCTGGTGTCGATTCAGTCTGACCCACTGTTGTCTGGAACTGCCCCAAAAAGGCCTCTGCCCAGGCTCTGGACAGGCCACCTGCCCACAATCTCCATATATGGAGCTAGGCAGGGGGTCTGGAACACAGACATAATAAATGGGTGGGGAATGCATTCCCAACCTGCATCGTAGTAGGTCATTGCCCAACCATCACCGCTAGAGGCCCCAGGGGCACCGCTCTGATAATAATAAGGGAAACGGCACTCAACAGATTGGGAGACTTGCTTTGTCTTCACCTACTCACCTACACACCTCGTCAGCGTTGTAGATGTGCAAACAACTTTTATTTGACAGGTTTGACAGGTCTGGGAACAAGCTAGATTACTCCCTCATTGAACGCTTGGATTAGAATGAATTACTACGTGCGTCAGTGCCTTCACGTCAATAGACATTTAACCCTTTAAAGGCCAATTCTACAATTGCCTTCTAAAGCAGTAGCATTATGCAGATATTCCAACTCAAAGAAAAGCATGGTCTGTGTTTCAAAATCGTGATCTGGTCATGTAAAAAATGTAATGCCCTTGCCCTTGGGTTTTTGTGGTTCCGGCCTGATGACTACAAACCAGTGACTACAACATGACAAAAGATCAGGGCCGGGAGTTCACCCACTACCAGCCCAGATGACACCTCTTTGATCTCCTGAACATGTGTTGTTTGGCATCCTGTATAGTAGTATATCGTGTTTTTAGTCTTGCCAGATTGAGATATGAGCAACCAGGTGTATGAAACCAAGCAAAAAAAACAAAACAAAACACAATCACACACACACACACACACACACACACACACACACACACACACACACACACACACACACACACACACACACACACACACACACACACACACACACACACACACACGCACGCACACACACACACAGGCGCGCGCGCACGCACATGTGGCTGTGTGCGGCATTTAAGTTATGTCAGCCCACGGACGTCTTTATCTCGGAGGATTCACTGCGGTGACAAACGTCTCGTTTGGTTTCCTAGGGAACTGAGCGGAGACATTCTGTGACGGAGATGTAGAGGAACGACAGCTGTACCGACCAATCAACCCATTCCATTCAGAAAAGCAGCACTTTTAACCATTATTTTGTTATTGCAAAATAGCATATATACAGTACAGTACAAGCTTATGGCACATGGACATGCTTAAGTCAAATATTTGCTTGGGGTATCCTGCCCAACAGCATCTCTTATGCTCTGCTGGTACAGAGTTTCACTGCCGTACAGAAAGTAAATCATGGACGTAAAATCATAGTGGAGGTAAAAAGGGAAAAGAGAAATGTCTGTAGGTGCCCTTTGAGAGTGGTTTTGAAGGATTCTTAAAGACTGTTGGTAGGGCGTTCCCCATTTTGGTGACATATCAGCAAATGTTTTATTATTGAAAGCAAGGTACGACATTACACATCCGACATGATAGTGAGGTTTGTGTTGCTGTGTTGAACCGAATGCTATTCAGAAGTTTGTTAAGAGTTTGTTTGCGGGGGTTATTGTTTATACACAGCTACTATACGGCATGTAGACACATCAATATGATTTGCTGGAACCCATGTGGTGGTAAGTAGCATGAAAAATGTGATGGGTTTCTCCAGCGATTCGGCTACAGACATCCCAGACATAAAGTACATTATGTGAAACAAATGGGAAGCAAGCCTCTTCCATCTGGCAGAGTCAGGTTAGATCATTGATGCACTGGTTGTATTCTCTGCCCGGTATTTATGTCTGTTGTAGACAGGCGATCTCTCTGGAAGAGGCTGTACAATTGTTGCTAAACCAGCAATGGGTCTGTGTGTCACATACTGATGGTATAGTCCTTGTTGTGCCATAGAAATATATAGATTCCCTTCAGCATCAGCACCACAGAGGATTGGCTGAAAGATTCACCCCAGCATCGATATTACAGCCGATTGGTTGATGGAATGCTCTCTGCATCTTTTCCCAAGGCAAAGAGAAAAGTTGTGCCAGGGCACAAAACATCAGTTGGGGGTGCCCATGGTCAAACAAGTATCATGTCGGGGCTCCTTAGCAAATTAAAACAAAAGTTTGAGAAGTACTAATTTTTAGAAGACATTTGATTTATAGAATCGGCTTTCGCCAGGTCATACTGAGTTAATACCAGCTGTCATACCGGTTGGCTGTGAGCTCTATCGAAGCTCACATGCGTGCGGGAAGTACAGGGAATGCATGTAGACAGCCAGGGCAAGCTGTGTGAGCAGAGGTTGGCCTGTGTGATTATCTGGGAGCCGGGGAAGATCAGCACAGAGCAGGGGCGGAAGTAAAATTTCTCATTTGGGGGGGCAGGAGAAAATGGTATGTACATTAGCTGCTTCATGCCACGGGCGATGAAGCCGCACCCATACCATTCTTGGTTACAGGACTTTTGTTAGGCAATTAAGCATCATTAATAACATCAGTTATTGTTGGAGTTGCAACAGACACACAGCATGCATAAAGCTAAAGGTCTGACTCAGAGAGTTTTCTGTTTTCAATGATGAAATGCTGTTGGTTTAGTGGTGACACAGCTGTAGTTAGTTAGTAGCAGTAGTAGTGTTTCAAATCATTTTAAATATAAGCACTTTAATTTGAAATATCTTGGGTTGTTTTGCAGGCCATTGTGTTTGGTGGGGCAGACTGGGCATTTAGGGGGGGCATTGCTCCCCCATGCCTAGATCCGCCCCTGGCACAGAGGCAGGGGTCATGCAAGCCACTCACTGCCACCTACGTAGCATGCTGCTATCTTTCAGCCTCTCTCTCTTCTCTCTCCATTCTCAGTGATGAATGCTACCAATGTTCAGATCAGTTGTTTCTGAAAGAAGTATTCCCTAAGTTGGATATGCACAAACGTAATTTGGCCACGGACCCCCCTTCCACATCAGCACCATTTGGTTTTGAGCCATATGACCCACAGACGACAAGAAAAATGTAAAAGGTTAAATCTAGTCACCTATAGCCTTATAGCATGTCAGGGTTAGAGTCCCGATCTCTCCTTTTCCTGTCAGCCTATAAAATATCTAAAAAATCTAAAAAATAGCGAATGTACAAGCGTGCACTGTGCAGCTTTTTGATTAGTTAATGTTCAGTATTTGTTTAAAAGGATGAAATGATGTGGTTCTCAGTACATTCTCAGTGGTGATGAATGATGCATCTAATGTACAAGCAACCAGGAAAAGAAATAATACAGATTTAGGCTTTAATCTGAGGCTGAAAGCTATGAAATATGCAAACCCATTAGGGTTTTATGAAAGATACTTCTGTACATCTGAAATAAAATAACCAAAAAACATTTTCAGCTAAACATGTTTCCATACATGGAAGACATGTTGATGTGTAGTATTTATTGGATCCAAATGACTGAAATCACTGGTGGCGACAGAGAATCATGCTTGAACCATAGCCTGAATCTTCCTTCATATCTTTATCCAACTATATTGCCTAAATCATACCTGCAGGTTCAAATTCCTTGCTCTGCACTGTAATCATTTGGCCGACGGAAGCACTGCAATGTTTCTGGTTGTGGTCAATATTTATGGTACCACTGTCGATACCTCTACAAATAGAAGTTAAAATTATGTCAATTCATAAGAAAAATACAGTAGGACGCATCCCTACAATATAGTAGGGATGCATAAATTGTTTTGGCTCATATATGGGTTAGTTGATATTATAATGGGTTCTCCCTCTGTGTTTGTTGTTGACATTAGTATTGTGTAATTGTCTATCTATAGTATAGTTGTTACTTTACGTGATGACTTTGATTACTTGGAAATTAACTGTAACATCTATGGATTTGCTCTATGGGCTACAGAATGTTAGCATAACAATGAAGACATTGAAACTCGGTTCTCTCCACCTTTTGCTGTGGCGAGTTCCTTTTTATACTCCTCTATTTTACAGCTTATAGTTGAATGTTGCTTTGCAGATTTACTATACAAATGATTAGCTTTACTAATACAATTATTAATCAAAAATATTTCCCCAGTAAGCTAATGTACTACAGACTTCAAATTCAATTATGAATGGCCATTAGTCATTTTAAATAGAGTATAAAAAATGTACACATCTGCGTATATTATGGTCAACATTCACATACACATGTGTGCGCACCCCCCCCCCCCCCCCACTAAAAATAGAATCTACACTAAATGATAAAATGACCAGTATGCACAAATCCACATGCACATTTTTTTTTCCTGAACCAATTTTATTTGGCAGATTTCAGTTATAAAACACACAGCATATTTAAAGACAGTAAGTTGTGGATACATACAGTACATAACTCCAACGTGGAGAAGGTTCCATGAGTGAACCTCTGGGATAGTGCATGAAATCATAGAAACAACTCAGACAGTCATTTGGTAAGCACAGTACATTTCTACTGTAGATGAAGATAAGCAGGATCATGGGACAGCGGTGGAGTGGCCAGTAGAGCCACCAGTAGAACCCAAATGTTCCCAGTTCAATTCCCCAGAGTTAGTGTTGAAGTGTTCTCATTAATGAATAGATTCTCAGTGAATTTAGAAAAGTGAGCAAGTATTAAATGATTTTGGAAGTAAAATGGACTAAGCAAAACGACAGCAGCCCATAACATAAAGGCTCAGCAAGACAATAAAAATTATTCCAACAACGAGGGCAGAGATGTTGATGATCTTGGCTATTCTTGATGCCTCCTCAGCCATGGTTGTTTCATCCATCGCATTTGCAATTTGGACCTTAAAAAAAGAAAAGAAAAGAAAAAAAAGATTTAGTGCATTGTGATTGATGCCTTCAAATACTATTCTAATTAACATCCATGCAAACTGTAAACAATGGTTATGAATTAGATTCAGATAAACTAATCACCATTATCCCACATAACTGACTGCCGAAGACGTACAGTTACATCCCTTCAAATGCAATGCCTTGTGTGGAAGATGTAAATTTATGTTCTGGTCTTCATGTTTTATGATTAGCCTTGGGTTGATGTGTGGTCAGGAGACGGACCAACTACGACGTGCGATCCAAGATTGCCGTGCCCATAGACTTGCATGTACTTACCTATTTTTTTTTTATCATAATTGGTCAAGGCATATCAAGATTAGGATGTGAAAAAACAATCTCTAAATCTAGAGCAATACAAGGATTAATTAATGTAAGTGGTTTGTTCCAATGCAGGGCCTATAGATTAATAAGAGGGAAAGTGTTGTACATGCAGTATGTGAGAGGTACAGTATTTTAGTTATTATGTAATAACCACCTACCCTGTGAGAGAAGATGATAGCTGCAATACCAAGCGGCCAACAGCAGCAGAGGGTGCTGAAGATGGACCATCCGAGATACGTCTGGGGCTGGCGGCCTCCATTCATAGTGGCTCTTTGTCTCAAATCCAGATGGACGATGCTGTGTCCTGCAGTGTCTCTGCAATCTAACGTCTTATACAGCGGGGGTCTGGGGGTCTATAACATTCTTACTGGGTGGGTGTGGTTGTAAAGTGAGAATTTTGAACTTTCTAGAATGCCATGTTTTGGGGCATGAGTCGTGGCCCTGTACTGAAGATGTGGCAAGGACTTCTGCAGAAACACAAGAGGTTTCGGCAAAGACAAAGAAGATGAAATAAAACCTGTCACATAGCTCATCAACATTAATAATAATTGCCCAGAATTGATATAGTGCATTCAATTTTTCATTCAACCAGATCATGGAGGTATTTATGAGGTCCTCGCCAATTGATCTGCATAGTTGAGGTTGATTTTCATTTAAAATCCTTCCCTGTAGCCTAAATTTGGTCTTTTCAACTTTTAAAACTTTAAAATTCAACAATGATTTCTGGAAAGCATCAACGAAAAACATTGCAGCATATGAATAGACCTCTTTCTGCATAGTTATTAATAAATGCTGCATTCATCATCTGGAGAAGGCAGTTTTTCACAGACGGGTCAAAGGGCAGGGACTGAACCCCCCTTGATGTGTGCAAGTGAATGGAAAGGCTTTAGTGGTAAATGGTTGATAATTATAATCCCAATAACATGACATTCAATCTGAGTGCTGGGGACAGTGACATCATCAATGAGGAATTCAAAGCTCACAGAAACTGCAGACATTATATTCCTGGAAAAGTTAGCATGCTATAATGGAAGCCATTGTTCTTCTGTTCTTTCCGTGTAGAGTAAGTTTAGCATTTCAACATATAAATTCAATGTGTACAGTATGTCTAATACTGTTTCCATTTGTGATGAGATTGTATGCATTATGAGCTCTTGGATCTGCTATTCTTGAACGATGAAGTAATCATTTATGTTACAAAATGCACAAATAGAAGTTGAAATATGCAAACCATGTTTTCATTGGGTAAATATTTCATTGTTGTCCAGGAGCAGAAATCTTGCTTTTTCCAGTGTGTGTGTGTGTGTGTGTGTGTGTGTGTGTGTGTGTGTGTGTGTGTGTGTGTGTGTGTGTTTTTTTTTTCCTTTTTTTTGAGGGGCGATAGCCATTCCTATGTTCAACTTTTGGTGTGTGCTAACAAACTTTGGGCTACACAAACCTAAATCCCAATGACATTGAATGGACAATTCTGAGTGTTTGTGTAAACACACAGGGGTGTCTTTGAGCACACAGCTCTTCTGTATCTATACACAGCATCACCACCTTGCTACTGGTTGCTATGGAAACCACCTACACACTGAGCAGCAGTGGAGTGTTGTATTCATTATGTCAATTTGTCCATTTCCGTCTTTCCTTGTGTCTCTCATCTTTCTGTCCTCCTCTGTTCCGTACATCGCCAAATTTGTGTTTCATCGCAGACCGAAAGATCTGAGCTCATAGAGAAGCTACTTTTGGTGTGTGATGCCATCCTATGATGAAGTACCAATCTAAATCCCTCTCTGCTTGTCCCCCCCTTTAATCTTTCTCCCTACCCATATGTTTGTCTGCCTGCGCCCTCCTTCTGTCTGTCTCTGTCTGCCTGCCTGCATTCTCTTTCTCCATGGAGTAAAGGGACTGGCAGGCTTTTCGACATCCACCTGGAACCCCTTCATAGACCACTGGACCACTGGTTGAAAACCAGCGCATTATGTATTTGGGGTCCTTGGAATGAAAATGTTTGAGAACTACTGGTATAGAAAATGTCCCTGATCTGAATAGTGGAGGTGAAGCCCTCATATCCTGACCGTTCCTTCACAACAGCACCAAACAGTCCTACACTGCCCCCCTGTGGTGAAATCTTGACATTTCTGACATCAATGTACACAAGAATCACCCAAACAATCATAGTTGAACTGGAAAGTGGGGAGTCCTCACCCTGATAAGCTTCTAACTTTATCCACACTATTTGCAATCAGTCATATACTTTATACCATATCTGCCCTGTGCAATTTGATTACAAAGCATAAAAAGCAAAAATTTTCATTTTTTTTTAATTATTCAAAATGTTCCAAATGGTCAGTGCCAAATACAACTAAATAGTTGATCACAATTACTTGTGTGGTAATTAATTGTCAAAATAAATAACATGATGATGACAGTGTGCAGTGACACACTTCATCAATTGTCTGTGGGCCCAAAACAGACAATCAAATGGCTTGTGATCCTAATAGATCTAATACATTTATTTTCGGCTATTGTAAATTAGCACACTACTTGATCATACTAGTGTCAAACAAAAGCACGTCCTGTGAGTCGACGTGTTTTGAGCTTGTAGAGCTGGTACTTTTGAGTTGGAATCGTGAAAAAGTAGCCGTACAAGGTTTAATATCCATCTGACAGAAACGGTATCAAGGTTAACGCACAAACTCAGGGGAGTGCTTTGCAGTTGTCAAACTAGGGATGAATGATTTTGAGAAGAAATCTCTTTGCGATTTTTTGACCAATATTGCGATTGCGATTTGACTCACAATATATAATTATATATAAGCCTGACCTAAAAAATGCGAATATTTGTCCGACAGTCTTGGAACATTTGAAAAACAAGGCAAATGGAAAAATAATGTTAATTAATGAATGAAAAAACTATCCATTTCATTAAAAGAACTGATCAACAAGCCCACAAACTATAGCTGCATTACATCCTGGGAGCTTGTAGAGCTGCTGCTCAAACAATCCAAGGTGACCAGATCAGTAGTTTGCAACTTTTAGGGGACAAATCAGCTCTTCTGCCATGTGGATCCCACGGCACCCCGCCCCCCCTAGGCCAAATTAATTTCAGGTTAGGCCAGGGTAGGGGTCTGGGGACTCAGAACCAGTCAGTATCTGGTGTGACCACCATTTGCCTCATGCAGTGCAACACATCTTCTTCACAGAGTTTGTCGAAATGGTAATAACACATTAATACCACCTTATTACCATTTCGATAATGTATACCAGTTCCCACTAATGTCCAGCAACTTCACACAGCTATTGAAGAGGAGTTGTCCAACATTCCACAGGCCACAATTCTCTCTATGTAAAGATGATGTGTTGCACTGCAGGAGGAAAATTGTGGTCACACCAGATACTGAGTCCTCAGACCCCCAATACAGCAAAATACCATAAATGCATATTTCAGGGTGGCGTTTTATTGTGCACTAACCATGATGTCACATGTGCATGTTTATGTGGCACACCTGTGAGGTGGGATGGATTACCTCAGCAACGCAGAAGTGCTCACTATTACACATTTAGACGGATTTGTGAACAATGTTAGAGAGAAATGGTAATATCATATATCTGGAATTAATTTTAGAGCTTTAAGTCCATCTCATGAAAAATGGGAGCAAAAACTAAAGTGTTGCGTTTATATTTTTGTTAAGTATATATATATATATATATATATATATATATATATATATACACACACACACACGCCAGTGAATATACATGCCATATATGCAAAATTTGCATATTTCGCGTGTATATGCACTGCAATCACACTTCTGATGGTTAGAATAACGGTGCAGTGCCGTCGCTTTGGGGGAATATATACAGTATTATGATTGAATAAATAATTGAATGATTACGATTTGCTAATCATCTCTATTTAAATTGTTATTTCTATTCAAAAATGATTCAACATTATGTCAAACCATTACACCACTTGGCCAAAACAAAACTGGATGGTACAGGCTAAAACGTTTTAAATTAATTTATTAAAAAAGAAAAGAAAAAATGGGCTAAAAAAAAAAAACATAATTGGGAGGGGGAAAACAAATAATTTCGCCACCGAACATACATCAATCATATTTTCTTTTCTATTCATTTTGGGACGTGTACAATCCAAAAAACAAGATGTGTGTCAGGTTGCCAGAACAGAGTCATATTATTAAGCAAACGTGTCTGTCAACGCCATAAAGTCATCACAGCCAAGGGCAAACGAGGGAAATAAGGTTTGTCTGGAAGTAGGAAGAACCACAAATAAAACAGAGGCTAAAAAATAAAACACAAACATTTAATCAAGTGCAGGTCTGTTTTTTTTTTGTATTTTCTTTTTTATATAAAGCACGTCTTTTTTTCTTCTTTTCTTTTCCTCTGTTCCGTTTACAGTTATCGACTGGGGTTAGGGATTCTCTTGTCTTTGATACATGCAAGGTCAAAGGAGACATCTGAAACTACACATGGAGAGATTCATAGGTTTATAGCATATTGGTTATCTGTGCACGTATTAAAATATGTAGGTATAACTAAGCAATTTCATATATGCATGTGATAGAACATGGGCTTGACAAGGAAGGGAAAAACAGTCCATTCACAGACTTCCATTAAGAAACTGCACTTGGGTTTCACCGAACGGCAAGGAAGTCCACGCTTTACAAAACAGCTAAAACAAAAAAGGGCGAGGATTCTAAACTTTGCTTGAGTCATTTTTTTTTAAATGTCACCGACCTTGTCGTTCATTCTTTTATGCTTCCTTTTATAATTAAATTATTATTCGTCCTATATAAGTGAAAATACATCCAAAAAAAGGAAGAAGAAAAAAAAAGCTCCATTTCATGAACAACAATGTGCTGCATTTCTACATACAGCAGCGATAAAAGGAAGGTCAGTATTTGTGTAAAAAGGCTTAGCTGCCAAAAAACGTTCAGGAATATTGGCTCTGAAGTGACCCCCTCCCCACCCCGCTGGGCTCTTCCTCAACCGTGTTGTGTTTTTACCACTTAAGCCATAAACGATATTAAAATAATAATAAATCAAAATAATATAAAATCGGATAACATGAAATAGAAATGATTTTTCCTTTTTTTCTGATCTACAAACTTGTAGACCTGCTACTTTTGAATTATTTCTAAAAATGTTTTGGGGTAAGAAAAAAAAAAATCTAAATCAAATGACATGCCCAAAACACAGGAAGCTAGGGTTAAAGTGGTTAATTTGTTTATAGTTTGTCATGTTTGCAAAGCCAATGGCTGTATGTCCCAGAGCCCAGTGTGCACCGAGGCATTAGAGGAGACAGAAGATGTGTAGCTGGCCTCTGGCCACGACTTGAGATACCCATACCAAAACCAAACCAACCGGAAGGGACTCGGAATCGCACCTTCACATCCACATCTTTGAGGTTCAAAGGCCAAAGCACTTTTAAAGCTCAGGTTTATATATTTCGGCACTGGAGAGTGTCACTCGGACAAATGTAGGCCCTGTATATATATATATATTGTTACGGTCTGGGCGAAAAATCTCTCAAGACAATGTTCTAACTTTGTTTTGTTTTTCTATTCATAAATGATAATTAATACCGTACTTGAACTTACGACAGCATCACACAAACAGCCTCCATTCCAAAGGGGCAGATCTGCAAACTCGAAAACGTGGCGCAAAAAAACATGGGGCGAAGTAACACCTTGTAGATAGTGTAGCTTGTAGATCTGCTACTTTTGAATTTTAAATCCTGAAAAAGGACAGCTTTGAGTGTTTGGACATGAGGATTCCGCCCCAACAGAGACGATATACACGTACATATCGGCTACGTCCGCCGCTCAAAACCGCTGTACGGCACAAAAATCGGGCGTAAGGTTTCATTGTTGTTAAGGCTTCCTGTGGTCTTGTTTCCTTATTCTCATTGGCAGAAATGTCGTCCTGTGGTCCTCAAGTCCTTATTTCCATTGGCTTAAAGTCTCATGGGGGGGGGGGGGGTGCTTTCAGGGGGCAAACCTTTTCCTTTCATCCTTTCTTTTTTTCACAAGTTTATTCCTTTAGTCCGGTTTTTATTTCGTTCCCCCCCTTCATTGTCCAATCACAGTCCGCTTCATTTTCTCTCTGGTCTTTGAAAGGGGCAGTCTGGTTTGTTTTTAGATAGTCTTTCTTAATTTCTTCTTTTAGGTTTTGTCCCATTTCCACTCTGGAACGCATGACCGCGAATCGAAGGAAACAACATTACAAACAGTTCCTCTCCGTTTGGCACCTTAGGAGTCAAACAAGGTCGGAGGAGCAGTAAAATAATAATAATAATAATAATAATAATACAAGAAAAACAATTAAACTAGTGGTTGTCAAACTAGGGATGGGTCACCATGGGTCCTTAGGGGGAGGGGGACCACAATGGGACCATTACAGGTGTTTCAACTCAGAAAGTATACAAACGGGACCATCTGGGTTCTTGGCATAATGAATACCGAAACGGGGGTCATCGGATTTAAAAACTACATGGAAGGACAGGGGGGAAAAAAAGAGAAATATTTTGAGTCCTAGTTTGTTTTTATCCATTTCCAACTCTGAAATGGTGCAAAACCAAATTGGTAGCATCTGTACCATTTCAGAGATAAATTAATAGTAATGAAATAACGGTGTACTATAACACTTGTTATTACATTAGTATGGTTTAGGATGAGAGAGAGAGAGATAGAGAGGGTAGTGTGTGTGTGATTGTGAAGCTACTAGTTGAGGTGGTGGTCTCCCTGGTCGCTAGCTGCTGACGGGTCTGAGGGGTCCGCCGTGGCGCCGGAGACCTGAGGGGGAGGGGCCTCCCCCTCCTCCTCCAGCTTGACACGCTTGGTGTCAGGCCCCTGCTGCTGGTCCCCGTTCTGACGCTTGGTGGGCAGGGAGGCCGACGCAGAGGCGTGGGCCGCCAACAGGTGGAGGGGGCTGGCCACGGTGGTGGCGGCTACGTAGGACGCAGAGAGAGAGAGAGGGAGAGAGAGAGAGAGAGAGAGAGGGAGAGAGAGAGAGAGAAAGGGGGAGGGAGAGGGAGAGGGAGAGGGAGAGGGAGAGGGAGAGGGAGAGGGAGAGAGAGAGAGAGAGAGAGAGTTACGTTAGATGGAAGGGATTCAATGTTTATTTCGAGCATCCAAAATATCTCCTTTCTGTTTCCGATGCTACTTCGAAGAGATACAGTACACACATGGTGGAGAGGGAGACAGAGAGCAGTATGTGCTTTGGTAAAGGTTATATAAACTCTGCAGGGCCCAGTTATTTTATCTTGACCGCCCGCTTCCTCCCACAGGCATTTTCATACTGCCTGCACCACAACATTTTGCGTAGTGACCCGCGAGCTCCCGTTTCCGATACAGGCCTCTAACACAGAGCACCTATCTGACTGACACCAGAGTGGGAAAAAGTCTCTTTCAAAAATTGAAATACTGAAAGATGTGGCCCAACATGTGATTCATGAGACAGAGTGAAAGTAGTATTTAGTATTGTTATTGTAGTGCACAGCATGTTCCACCAGAGGGCAGTGTGAGCAGAGTAAGATGGAGACGGAAAGACTGAAAATCAGCATGAGAGCAAATGATTCCTCTGCCACTAGAACATTTTGAGCTATATAAAATGGCATAGCTCACACGAATTGAAAGAGAAAGTGTGGGATTGTGACACTGCATGCTTGCAGATTGGCTATTTATAAACCATAATAGATTTTTAAAGGTTTTTTTTCGCACTTGTAAATCAATTCATAATCGTCCATGTCCACATTGCGATCATTCCTCCACTAAGCTAGCACTTTGAGAACCAATGCATTTAGGCCAGCGGTTCCCACACTTTTCAGGACAAGACCCAAAAGAGAGACTTGCCTAAATTAGCCAACATTGCAGATCAGCAAGCACTCAACAGCATATTTTTTTAAAGAGACAAAAGAAAGAATTAAAATTTCTGTCAGGGCGACCCACACAAATAGGTCAGGCCCCAGTGCTTTGAGTGGGGTTCTCACCTGAAGTGGCCGGTGGTCCCTGGTGATGGATGGCAGTGGTGAGGCAGTGGGTGCCATTCTGTGTGATCATGGCCTTGATGGGCAGCTGGTGCTGGCCCAGCGGAGGGGCAGGGGCCTGTGGATGCTGCTGCACGATGGTGAAGGTCTGCAGGCCTGTGGGGGTGGTGGTGGTGGTGGGGCTGCTGCTGGCCGACTGGCTGCTCTGAATGACCCGGCTGTTCAGAGAGGCGTGCTGCTGGCTGACCATGGTGGTGGTGCTGGTCTGAACCGCCTCCACTTTCACTGAGGGGACACAACGGAAGATTGTTTTGTAGAAAGAAAAAAAGCATTTTGACCTGACACTAGATTCCAGGAAGAACAAAATATATATATACGTTTCTGTGTCAGCAGAAACATATATATGGGGTCTGCGGACCCCCATCTGAAAATATGCCAGAGACCTCCCAGGAGCAAAGAGCTAATAACGTTCACTTTGCAATAATATTCTAAAGATTTGTACCGTATTTTCACAATTTTCCAAATATATCAGCCTACAAGCTCATAGTGTGCCACTTTTTTCAGTAGGTAATGTAATTTCATGAAGAAAGGCAACAAATGTTAAAGGGGAAATTCCACCCATTTTCAACATTTTTTCTAAGAGTGTACAAATGGAATCAAATGACCCCTAACAGGTTCATTTGGTTCCATTTGTACGCTCTCAGAAAAAATGAAGCGTATAAAGAAATCCATTAACATGGTGAAAATACATCTTGATGATGTCATCAAGATGTTTCACCATGTTAGTGATTTTCTTCAGACCTCCATTTCTTGGGAAACACAGAAAGGGGGAACTTTTTTTTTTCGTGTCCAACCAGCACCTAGGGTATAGGGTATACTAATGACATATTAGAATGTTGAAAATGGGTTGAATTCCCCTTTAACAAAAGCAGTGAAAATAGCTGATCAGCAGCGTCACAGCACAAGGCTCACCCTTGGCGTCGGCGTGCTCTCCGTTCTCCTGCGGCTCAGCCTTGGGGACGATGATGGTGGCCGCCTGGGAGGCGGAGCCTGCTGGGATCTGCTGTAGAACGTGGATGGCCTGCATGGCGGCTGGCTGGGAGCTGCTGGTGGTCACTGGAGAGGCCATGGCGTAGGTCAGCGGCTTCACGCTCTGAGGTAGCTGCCGCTGCACCGCTATGAGGACCGGCTGGTTGCTGATGGCCGAGCCTGGGGGAAGGCGACCGCACCCACCGATTAAAGCTCAAACCTTAGTTTACACCAAGTGGTTCACAAAGCTTTTCATGTTGAGGACCCCCAAACTGACACCAATCATCCCGCAGACCCCAAAGAGAGAAGATTTCTCATTAAACCCCAGTTTGACCTGCCTTAGGTTACGGCAGGTCAAACTGGGCATTTCTGTCTCTGTTCAAATGGAACTAAGTGTGATTCCATTTGTACACTTTTATGAACCGGCGTGAAAGGACAAGACCAGGTGAACAAATCAAATACTGAGGGCTTTAACCTGTGCTTTTATATGAATAATACAATATAATACTATTAAGGGTTGATGGATGATGCTTTTGATTTCGAACATTACTTGCTAGTTTGACCACTTCAAATGCTCAAATCTGAAAATGGACACATATATTTAAAATTTAAGTTATCAACTATTCATGTGTCACATACATACAGTAATTGCAAAAATGGACTTAATTGCGTTTTTGGTATTGGACATTGGGAGATTGGAAATTATAAATGCTTTTTGGCCTTCATAATCACAAATTACATGATGAGGAAATGACAAACACTTTAAATTGTAGATATGTGGATATTTCTATATTTGGAAAATGTTGGAAACTGTGTCATGTGTCATTTTTCAACTTGAAAGCGATTATGATGATGATGATTATGTGATTGTGATCATCTCAAAGACTTGCAGTGAGGCAACATGCCTACACAGACACTGACATGCGGTTGTAATTATTCATCTTTTTTACCTGGTGTGTTCTGTGCAAAACGTGCCTCCTGGATGACAGCTAGTTTGGGCTGCACTGTGGCCACAGAGGGAGGAGGGGGTCCAGCTGTGGCTGGGGAGGTGTCCATCTCCAACGGGACAGGAGAGCCCTCTCGGGACAGGCTGTCGGGGGTCTGGACTCCACTGGAGTGGGCAGACAGGACCCCGGTGTGATTGGGAGAGGCCGGGGCGCTCCTAATGGCGGTCACGCGCACGAGTGCACGCACACGCACGCACACACGCACACGCGCACACACACACACACACACACACACACACACACACACACACACACACACACACATGTAAGTTAACAGTTAAGCGTCTGCAGCCAAATTAGTTCTAAAACATCCTGTATCGTGTCAACATTTTCTGAGATCTTGTGACGAGTACATTTGTGTTCCGCTGCGTTTCCATATAGACCTGCGCAGTGACGTCACCGCCCGTTCCAGAAACGGATACCCCATTCATTTTTCTCATAGACTTTTCTAAAATAATTTAGATAAAGACGATTACGCCGCGGACAAAGCCAACTCGAGTCGTGACGAATCATGATGACACACAAACTTTTGGGACAATCAAATCATTTCTAAGATGAAAAACAAAACAAAAAGTCTTGTATCATGCTGTTTTCTACTTCTTCCTAATTATACATTATATGACGATATTGTGTTTGTTGTCATGATTTGTCACGACCCGAGTTGGCTTTGGCCGCGACGCAATTGTGTTTTTATTAACCATTTTCGAAAAGTCTATGAAGAAAATGAATGAGAAATCCACTAGTGGAACAGGGCTGGGGACGTCACTGCGCAGGTCTATTATGAATCACAGCAGTTGACGTTCAATGGTCTTGATCCGTTGATGCCCTCGTCATGTCTTAGGATGTGGTTTGCTTAAGGCGCAGCCGTATACTCTGTAGCATTTTAGTGGTTAACATCAAAACAAGCAGCAGGTTAATTGTTAAGAGGGGACACAAGCCCAGCTAAACTTCACTTTCATTTTTAATGGGTTGGCTGTTAAAAATAAACAAAGCCCTTTGCTGCTCTGAACCTGTAGATAATAAAAAGAGTTCTAGGAAACCACAAGGCAGTGGAAAAAACAAACATTACGCGAAAGACTGATGACTGTTCAATGTACTTGGTGCTGTTGACTGTGCAGGCTTACTGATTGAAGTTCACACTTAAAAGCACTGGAATGCCAGTCAACAGCAATGTTTCTTTTGTTGTTGTAATGGATTCGTTGTTCATAACAGCATTGTCGGGGGGCTTGCTAATCAGCTAGTTTCATTATTTTTGTATGGCACCATTGTACAATGAAGTGTAAAAAAATAAATTAAAAAATAAATAAATAAATAAATAAATAAATAAATAAATAAATAAATAAAGTGTAAATAAATAAATAAAAAAATAAATAGGAGAACATAGTCTATATACAAATTTTCAATTGTTGTGTTTACATTGTCAAATCTTAGCTTACGGCATAAACTGGACTTTTATAGGAAACCATAAACAAGATCCAGCAGTTAGGCTGGTGGTCCTACCTGGAGGAGAGGGTTCCGTGGGGGGTCCTGAAGCACGGGACACCCCGGGGCCTTCGTTTCCTGAAGGACTGCTCGATGAGCTTGCCCTCTGAGGAGGGGTCTATCCTCCAGAAGGAGCCCTTGCCCGGCTCCTCCTGCGACCGGGCAACTTTGATGAAGTAGCGGTTCAGCGACAGGTTGTGGCGGATGGAGTTCTGTCAACATAGGAGGGGTTTTCAATCTTTTTGATACCAGGGCCCACTATTTACTTAACATTTGAGCCACGGACCACCATCTGGGGACAGTTTTACAGACTTCAAAACTAAGGATTTTGTTTGCTTTTGTCCATAATATGGATTTGGGAAACAAAACAGGCAAACATACAGATCAGAATGACCATTAATCTCCCAGTTGTGATTTTCAGATTATGGATATTTTAACTCTTGAGAGTGTAAACATGAAACCATTTGGTTTCGTTTTTACGCTCTCAAGAGTTACACCAATTTTTTATCTTTTCATCTGGTGGTCCCCAACTTAGCTGGGGACCAACTGGAACCATCTCAAGGACCACTGGTGGTCCCCGGACCACTGGTTGAAAACCACTGACATAGAGGAGGGAAAAGAAGCCTTTTTAGGTCAGCTTCAGAGAAACCAAAAAGAATCTGTGAATTCAAAAGATTCGTGGCCTGTGTAATTATCCATTCATCTTACTCAGTCTTTTCAAAAATGATTTATATACTGCACATGAGTACACCACAGAGCAAACCCTGTTTGTGACAAATCATGACAATATTTTGGACTGAACAAATAATTAAAAGAAGAAAAAACAACAACATGCTGTAACTTGTCATTTTTTTATGATTCGTTATGCCCCAAATATTGTGTTTGTTGTTGTGATTTGTCACAACTCGAGTTGCCTTTGTCTGCGGCGCAAAGATCTGTATATACAGTAAATACTTTTTCAAAAAGTCTATGAGGGAAACGAAGGGGGAAATCTGTTCCGGGACAGGTGCTTTAACAACACTACGGGGCTACACTGATAAAACGTAAGTCAGCTTGGCGGTTGAACGGCTGCTTCAAGGGCGTTTCACAAGCACTCTAACTAGCGTTAACTTTAGTCTCCACCATTGTCTTTTTAATAGTGGTGTTGTGTGGACTCTGGTGCATCATGCCACTACAGTCAATACAACAGCAGAGAAGTGAGAGAGATCAAACCGTTGAGAAGAGAACTTAAAAAAGGATGAGATTCGGTCGGAAGGTTAAGTGGATCCATTCACAAAATGTCAGATCTGCTTAACGTGACGCACTGCGGGTGTTGGAACATGTCACAGCTGGTATTCGGAACTTGAAAATAACAGGGCATGTTGCAACTTCTCAGTGCGTGTGCGTACCTCGGTGTCAGCGCACAGACCACGGTGTGGGGCTTCAAGGGAAAGTGCTCTCCCAGTTATGTCAACTATGCATTGAGGTTTTCGGAGGTACGGTATTTCCACAGCAGTGTGGTGTGTGTGTGTGTGTGTGTGTGTGTGTGTGTGAGAGAGAGAGACTAGGTTTCCTGTATGACAGTGTCATGTCTGACATAATGTCATTGAAAGTGGTGCATCAGTTCCTGTGTTAAAGGGGAATTATACTCATTTTCAACATTTCCTATGTCATCAATAGACATTAGAGATGTGGAAATATTTTTTAAAAAGTCCCCCATTCTGTGTAGTCTACAACTGAAGTGTGAAATCATTAACATGGTCAAGTATAGAGCTGAACAGTGCCACCACTCGTCACCGTGGCTCCAGAAATGGATTCCCCAATCATTTTCCTCATAGACTTTTTCAAAAATGATCTATAAAGACGATTATGCGGCAGACAAAGCCAACTCAGCTCTTGACAGATCATGACAACACACACAATGTTTTGGGACAATCAAATAAGAACAAGATAACAAGAAGATAACAGGAGGTGACGGGACTGCTCAGCTCTATACCCACACCTCCTTTTCTAGAAAACAGAATGGGGGTACACTGACATACCGTGGTTGAAAATTGGTGGAATTCCCCTTTAAGTGTTCAGATAAGTGGGCCATGTGCAGCAATGAATGACCGCTCACAATGACATCTTATGTTTCAAGGTTTGAATGAAAATCACACCAATGTGTGACCTGAGTGGTGCATTGGTGAAACAGCGCCCCCAGTTGGTACGCTAAACATAGTGACAGGTACACAGGACAATGCTGGGCCTTGGAGTGGTTGCAGCACTCAAAAATACAATGAAATTACTTTCATCGATTATTTAAAAAAAATAGGAATGGAAAAAAACATACATATATACAGCATATTATTTTATCAAAATCAAAGTGTTTTATTTTTCCATTATTTGGGCGATATCCTCATGGCACCCCAGTTAGCCACCACAGACAGGAGCGGTTATCATTGAAATGGTCACATGGAGGTTAGTAGCAGTAGAACTCACCTGCCAGCCCTTGTCTGCGGTCCTGTAGTAGGGGTAGTTCTTTGTGATGTGCGTGTAGATCCCGTTGAGCGTGAGCTGCTTGTCCTGAGCGAGGGTGATGGCTTGGACTATGAGCTGTGCATAGGAGTATGGAGGCTTGGAGTCATCCTGCGGCGTGGGAGATGAAAGACAGGGTGATTTGTATTAGCACCTTTCAATAACGGGACAATTTACTGATGTAAAAGGGCTTTACATCAGTGGTTCTCAATCCTTTTTCATGTCAACGACCTCCAAATCAATACAAGCCATGCTGTGAGCTTGTAGATCTGCTATTTTTGTCTTGTATTGCACTGCACTGTAAAAATTACAATTTTGGCATTTAGCAGACTTTTTGTTACACTTTCACTAAACACAGGTATATTTACCCAATGTAAAATATTTAATTAAAAAAATCTCATCACAATGGATTGAACAATGTATCCAATAACATCTATGTAAGAGTTGCTGTTAAAACAAAATATTACAATGATAAAAACATCCATCCAGGTGCTGCCATCTTGCTTAGTGAGAGATAGGTGGACGCTCATTTGCCAGCACGCAGCCTCTACACTACAGCTCTTTAGGAGAGAGTTGCGACAACAGAGTTATCGTTCAGTCCATGAATAAACAGTGAATGGAGATATATATTCAGTTCCCAAGATTTTTGCAACCCATTTTTATCAGCCAGTGCCAATTCCTAATGTGATCCTGGGCTCTAGAAACCCTCCGCCAACCTGGGGAGGCAGCAGATTGAGCTCATGCTTCCTTCAATGCATGAGCAGTTGCGCCGCCTTCTTTTCACCTGACAGGAGGGAGTTTCCCTGGTTGGACGTAGCACGTAGAAGCAACACGTTAGTCCAACCAGTTCCAGTCCGTTCCATCAGGCCAGGGGGAGGTAGTTTAGAGGCGACAGCACTAACCACTGTGCCAACGTGCCCCACTTTCCCGGTTTTAGCTGGCTAATTGGATAAGGCCACAAATCATTTTGTTGAATTACTCTAGTTCACATTTTGTTTCTAACTTTGTTGCATTAAAACATAAACAAAATGTTAACTCTCCTGCATAGCTGGCAAGGACAACCAATTTATAAGCCAACAAGGCGTTAAATCACAACCTGAGTCCTTTGGTGTACTTTAGATTCACAGTAACAAGATCTCAGAAACTTCATTAAGGTTTGGGTCGGGTCTTTGACATAGAAAGGTTTGAGAACCACTGATAAAGCAACATTAGCTTTTCAGAAAACTGCTACAATTTAGAAGGCGTTTGCAGAATCGGCCTTGGATCTTAATCAATGGTTTAGATATATTCTTGGTCAATAGAGCTGAGGGCGAAGTCACCCTCTGGTTACATCGCCTGTGCTCCAGAAATTTTCCTTTCCTTTTCCTCATAGAGTAGACTTTAAGAATGTTCTATATAAAGACTATTACATTGCGGACAAATCCAACTTGTGTCATGACAACCCACCCAATATTACCATACAATATCTGATTAGCAAGAAGAAAAAAACAGCAGGATACAACACCTTTTGTTTTCTTTTTCTTAGAAATGATTTGATGGTCCTAAACCATTTTGTGTTGTCATGCTTTGTCATGACCTGAGTTAGCTTTGGTAATTGTCTTCATATAAAGCATTTTCGAAAGGAGGAAAATGAATGGGGAAAACATTTCTGGAGAGGGGGCGACCTCACAAGGGGGAGGGACCGCTCTGCTCTATTGCCTCTGGAGCTTGAAGCCTGCCCGCCTCACCTTGGGACTGTCTTCCCCGGAGGCGTCTTTGTCGTTGTCGGGTTGGGAGTTGTCATTGATGAGCTGCAGCTCGGCAGAGCTCACCATGCGCCCGCCCATCCGGTATCCGGACAGGCCAGCGCCTCGCGGACTGGATGGGCAGGAGTTAGCAGCACTGTGGAGGGAAACAGAGCAGTTAGCACTGTCATGGTTTGTGTTTGTTCTACACCTTTGGAGTAAGAGGAGGGAAAAGGCCGAGGCCTAGTGTAGTCCAGAGCCTTCTACTGTAGTGGAAGAGTTAGGATATTCGTGTACACGGAAGCAGAGCCCGGAAGCAGAGCAGAGAAGCCAGGTCACTTGACTATAGAGAGCCTCTTTGAGTCCTATCTGAGCATAACGCTCATGATAACGCTCACAACTCATACAGTCTCGCGAGATGTACACCGTATCACGAGACTTTGCTGGTCCCTATTAAATCCCATTCATTTCATCGACTTCCGGCTTGAGAGTGGACTCACAGAGCTCCTCCATGCTCCTCCAGCAGCGCAAGCGCCCTGGCGCATAGGAGTGAACGGGAATATCCTAACTCTCCTACTAGAAGGCTCTGGTGTAGTCCCATGAGGGACTTGGGACAACAGAGTATAAGGTTTGTTAACAAGTCATCTGCAACATTAAATACGTCAATGGAGATGTGCTGCCCACAGGCCTGAGAGTGTCTGTCTGGAATTATGAACCATCTGTCCAGGTTATAAGGTCGAGAGGATCTACAACAGAAACGCCTCTCTCTGTCCTCAGTAAACTAAAGGCTAAGCTGTGGGCGGGGCTGATCCCCGAAAGGGCAGGCCGTGTCAAGGTCGACTCGACGCCTATCTCAAGGTAACCATTAGCCATCAACGACAGAGCAATCTCCTATAGCCTATTTTGTAGAGCCGTGCATTTACTTACACAAATCTTGTATTTTGGTATTTCTTTATCTGAGAGCCGCTAGCGCTCCAATACATGGCTTCTGAAGATTCCGTCATATGCCAGCCAAGTCAATGGCATGTATTATGTATTTTTATGACACTTATGTTGTCATTCACTTTCCAGTCTATGGTCTTTAGTGTTGATGCTATAATGACCATTTAAGACATAGAACCAATAGAAATACATCTTGAAAAAGCTTCACAAGGGACAGTACTTTGAAACAGAACCACAGAACACATAGATGAAACAAATGGGATGAAACAAAGATGATGGGGGATGCTACCCCACGCATGATGCCACAGGTTTGCCTATGAATGCATTGCCTTACAATGTAGTGTAGTGTATAGTGTATTCAAAAGGTCAAATTGCAATTAGCACTTGTGATTCTGCGGGATAACAACCAGTAGTTATGTATTGCGGTGCAGATTAGGGATACATGCTAGTCTGTAGAGCGAAAAGATGAACTCTAACCACAATAGCAATCACTATTGGATATACTTTGTCGTACGTGTCGCACAAGGAAATGAGCAGATCTACAAGGCTGACAATGCATCACATTGTGAGATTGTAGATCTGCCATTTCACTGTACATATTTTGGCCTGTAATAACTTGCCCAAAGTAGTGTTGGCAGGGTTAAGTGGTTGAAACTGACCCCAGACAAGAACAGAACGATTCATAGCAGCCCTCGGTCAAATAGTGGTATGTTTTGGCTGCTCAAGTGGACACTTTGGCAGCCTACCAAACTCAATATATCCCAAAGGGAGACATTGGGTCATTTCAAAAGTATATGCTACGACATAAAAAGGATGACTGTCCATTTTTTCACCACTAAAGAAGAAAAAACGGACTCCATTTAACCAATGTACTCGTCTCTATCTGTTGGGACCCTCCCATGTCCGAAACTGTTCAGGATTCAAATTTAAAAATGGTTTGAACTTGTGGGTCTGCTACTTCTGTTAATTTACCAAGAAACACAAAAACATAATCTATGTAGGTTATGTTTCTTCCCGACAGCAACAATATCAACAGTGAAAGTTACGAATCACAAGGCATACCTGTAATGTATGCATAATTTCATTGCAAAATAGCCTCTATTGCAAAATAGCCCCTACATGTTATCTCTCTGATAACATGCAAAATAAAAAAAGATTGCAGTCCAACACAGTGCAATGGGCGACTTTGGGCTTGTTTTTCAGTATAGTTAGTGTTGTAAAATATTAGTAGTTGGACTTGTTTCTAAGGTGTAGGTGTAGTAATGAATGGTTCTCAATTGTTCTTTTACTCATTTCATTTATCTGTACAGGAATTGAAAGCATTAGCTTTATCTACTGAAAATAACAGATCTGCAAGCTCATAATGTACCACTGAGTGCTTAATGTACCACATGCTATGAGCTTGTACATCTGCAACTTTTGGAAAATCGTGAAAATGTGGTGCAAATCTTTGAGTCATGTGTAATTGTTGTGTTGCGAGCTTGATATGGACGATTACCTGATGGTTCCGGTGGGTGAGGGCAAGGGGCTCATGAGGTGGGCTATGTTGTCTGGAATGTTGATGGTGAGGGGAGAGATCTGGGGCTGGACATGCTTCAGCGGCGACTCTGGAGCTTCGCGCTTCGCCTTTTTGCCGCTGGACAGGGCCGTGAAGGAGATCTTGATGTTGGTGCTGGGGAACCTGAAAGTGCATCTGGAGCGACAAAGGACAAACAACACAAAAGAAGAAGATCCAAAGTTAAAAATCAAGAATTCTTTTGAATGGAGAGGCCGACCACTGCCAGAGTACAGTTTGACTCCGGTGCCAATCCAAAGGTAGGAAAAGAAAATGTCTCCTTTGAACAGCACCAATGTGGTTCGGTTGGTGCACCCTAAAAAATAAATAATATTTTGAATTTCAGAACCAAGCCCCACTCATTCCTATTCTAAACGTTTGGCCCTTAGCTTGCCTTACCCATTATGAAACTTTTTTATATTGTTGCAACCACTCCTATAAACAGTTATGTGTGTGGCTATGTCCCTGCATAGTGTTATAGCATTGGTTAGCCTGTGTGTGGCACAGGCTATCACACAGACGCCAGGGAGGAGAGCTTGTACAGTACAGTACCACTCACTTCAGACAGGTCTGACTTTTACTATTTATTCACACATACCTCATTTCTGTGTGCACACACACACTAGTACAGTGTATCCAACACCAACAGATCAAAATGCATTACCACGTAATCCCCATTTAATAATGATGACAATAACAGATCTACAGGATTGCAATGCTTTGTGATGGGGCTGAAGCGCTGGACTACGCAGCTGCAAGCATGCAGTAAGCATGCAGTGATCACGCAGGCAGCAACCAGAGAACCCTCTGTGTGTTTGTCTATCAGGTCTTTAGCAATAGGTCTGAAGTGATGGCAGTGTGGAGTGCAGCCACCTCTAGGGGGGAACAAAGAGCCTCACTGGAGGATCTGGCTAAATTTAGGCTCTGTGGTAAACACAAACACATGCTGGGAGGCCAGCAGCACGCTCGCCCTCAGCGGCTGCATGTAAACACCAGCGTGCCTGCCTGGGGCTGGAGGAGGTGGGAGAGCACTTCTCTCTGCACTATTTTCCAACTAAGGAGAGTCTTCCATTTTTGTCTCTTTCAACCTCCTGTCGTCCCCAATATGGGCATGTCATTATTATAGCAGTAATCTCTTATCTCTTTACGCTTGTTTAAAATAATAATACTTCAGGCGATATTCAGCGTATTTCAGGCCAAGGAGCAGATCTGCATTTTGCATCAAGTCAATATGTGTTGCGACTTTGCTTGAGTTGTTACTTGTCAATCTGCATTTTTTTTAGTGGACCCCTGAAAAAGAACAGTTTTGGATACACATTGTGAGCTTGTCGATCTCCGCTACTTTTTGCTATTCGCCCTGCGACAAAGTGAAAACAATGTTCATTTACTAAAGAAAAGTACCACTGTATAAAGTCTAAAGGGAAACCAGGCCAAGAATGAGGGCAGGCAACCTGCATGATAAGCCTGCATGTTTCACAAAATACCATTGAATAGATCGAACAATTCTACATGTCTTAAGATCAGGCCGCATCAAGCCCCAGAGACAGAGAAGGCCCAGATTGTTTTGCCAATGCCCTGATTTCTCTTTGCTTATAGAGTGCCAGGCGAAGCACTTTCATTGCCAAGCCCTAACGGAGTTGGCATGAGCTCAGAGAACTATGTCCCCGATACCTAAGTCTCAAATTAGCTTTGCCACTCGGAGAGAGAGAGAATGAAAGAGAGAAAGGGTAGAGAGAAAGAAATAGGAGCCACACTGGTGCAGGAAAACTGAGGAAAGCAGTGTCCATTAGTTGTTTCTCTCACAATCTGCAAGTGACTGTCAATTGTTTTTTGGCTAATATGTGTACAAGATATTTTCAAAATGAATAGAAAAAAAAAAACAAAAAAACAGGATGACCAACATAGATTTAACATTAGAGTTTGGCTACACACATCAGAAGGAGAGTAGAAGTCAGCAGACAGTGCATGTCCAAGTGTTGAATGCATTCGTTACTCATGCTTCTTTATCTGTAAAGACAACTGGATTAATCAGAAAACAAACTAGAATTGGCCGATACAAGTGTTTGTCGGTTAATCTCCTGTCACTACTGCCGCTTTGCACGTTGTGGGCAGTGCCGGTAGTCTGGTGTGCATTTCGTTTGACTTACATGCCGCAGCATTCAGCTCATTGAAGGACAATTGCCAGCAAAATAACTGAGGGATCAACGACTCTTCTCAGCTATTAGTCGACACCAGAACTAAGTTCACCAATGTTCAGCTGGAGTTCCATTGAGTGGACGTGAGTTGCAGCAAATTATAATCAAAATAAAGAATAGAATATGGTCAAAATGCTTTATTCTTAATCAATTATTTATACACTCCCCTACACACACACACGCATACCCAAAATGAGGACACGCAGTTGAAAGATTCAAAAGGATTTCAAAGGCTACTGTATCATTTCTGTTTTATGACTTCCTGCCTCATTTGCCATCACCCAGCCGTTGTCAGCTTAATCAATACAAATAAATTCACACATCGTATGGCTCTGCCATTAATTTAGTGACACTGAAGTGATCCATTTAAAAAAGGTACACTATGCCCCTTGCTCTTTGCCAACACTCTGGCTTGGCACCCGCTAGGGCATCTTTGGAAAAAAGAATGCCATGATTAACCACATGAATGATAGGTTCCCTATTCTGAAGCTTTTAGATCATCAATGAGATTTGGTGTAGCGGGAAACACTAGCTGAACTACAGCCCTAGGGTACCTGCTGGTCTGGCTACATGAGCTGAGCTGGCCTGCGTGATGTCCTCACAAGTTGTTTCGTTTGTCTGTTTGTTTGTTTTTGTGTTTTGAGTGTTTACCCAGAAACACATGGTGCATGCTGCAAAGGAGGACTTTCTAGAAGTGGTTTCACTCATAAACCTCCCAAAACACAGTCAGCAGCCTAAACAGAGGGCACATGTGATGTTTTCTGCATGGACCAAAAAAAAGTTTCTTGATTATTCAAAAGGTAATTGAGTGTGGCATATATAGTGCGATTTATTGAAGAAAACAGACAGCTGCAGCATCCCTGGTTCAGATTTTGTGTTGGACCAACCAACTTTAAGACTAGAGGGGTGTTTGTGTTTTTTTGCCTTGGGGGCCCAGTTCTGTAAGATACAAACTTAAATGTGCAACAAATTCCTCAGGAAGGAAGACCATCCCACCGGCTAACACTTGCTGATCACCGGACTCAAGACTACACAAAGGATAAATATCTAAAAAATGGTTTAGTAAATGTGTAACAATGCAAAACTTCCAATTGAATAAACTGATATGTTCAAGTAGCACACAGAATGGAATATAGCATTAGAGTGCCCTTTCCCACACAGCCTCCATACATTCAATGAGGCACACTGCCAACTGTCTGCTTCTACCCCCACTCAATGAGGCCCTAACTTTGGAAACAACACATGCTTTTTGACTGATTGAAAGTTTTAATTCATCATAGTTTGCAGAATGGGTACATTTCAAACGAAAGTCAATACAAAAACTGTTGCGGTGGACACCTCCTTGTAGATTTTTTCTTTTCCCTTTTACCTACACAATGATTTGCTGCTTCTGACTTTACAGAAGTTAATAATTGTAATTCTTTAAATGTTTGATGGAATGTACAAGGTGTTTAGGATTGTACATTTTAGTGTTATCCCTAACTGGTGTGTCCAGTCACAGCTACCTGTTGTAGTTATACTTGAAATGTACCGTAAATCCCCAAGATGTTAATAAAAAAATATATATCATTCATCAATAATCATTAATCACACAGAGAAGTGCAAGATAACGCTTAAATCAGAAATCACACTTGCATAACACTGCAAACTTTAGATTTTCAAACGGAGCAGACTAAGCTCACAATGTGCCGTTGAAGATCATCAGTTTTCTCCATTTGTCAAAATGACAATGTATATTAGGTGGTTAACCAGCAGCTTTCTTTTTTTCCTGCAGAATGTAAATAAACAAAGGAGTCACACAGCCATCATAACAACTTGAAGAACTCCTGTGGGGGGAGGGGGGTGGCTCTGGGAAAACACAATGGGGGAGGGGCAGGGAGACATGTGTGTGTGTGTGTGGGGGGGGGGGGGGGGGTGGCCGTTTCAATGTGTGTTTACATCACCATAGTGGAATCCCTGGAACACAACCAACCAGTCCCCTGGGCCAGGGCTCCATGTTGCCACGTCTGTTTATTGAAAGCCACTTTCAATAAGCCACTGGGCTTGTTTTTCTGTACATTCACTAGTAAATATTGGTGGTTCAGGGTTGTTTTTTTTTGTTTTTTGGCGGGGGGCATAATCCTTATCTCTTGTATGCCAAATAAAATATATTGGATTTATTTGCCATTGCTCTGGTTGCCAAAGCCAAGAGACTAGTGGGCTCTGGCTTGTGTCATCTGATTCAGAAAAAGGAATTTATCTTACATTTCTTTACATGTTTTCTTTTTGGTCAAAACAAGCTTTATTACAACAGCCCCTAAATCGTGAAGAATGCACACGGACATGTGCCTCTGACTCCCACAAGTAGCTTTGTTTACATTCTGAACACATTGCACCTGCAGTGGGTCTTAAAAATGAAATGTTGCAAACACTGGTAATTTAATTAAAACATTAATAGCTGGCACACAAAGACTTGGATGAATGGGTGATTTCAAAGAGCTGGTTGCTTATTTCTCTCGTAAATGCTGGCAACACAGGCAGAGCTCAGCCAACACCCCCATGCTGTCAGAGAGCTTCCTGGTATCCTTCTTTGCTTACAGTATTATGACTGCACCAGCTAGTCACAATAGATTCCTGTAAAGTAGCGTGAGTGAACTGCCTTTTAGGAGCATGGCAAAGATGTGGGATGTATTTAAATAGTAATCATTGCTGTAGGGCTAGGGGTAATTATTCAGTAACTGTAGTCTCCCCATCTCCTTAAAAATAAATAAATGAATACATGTTCAGGTCTGAATACCAATTTAACTGAATGAGAAGACTTAGGATAGACCCATACAATCCTACATAATTCAAAACAATTAGAAGTAGACACGATCACATTGTAGCCAATAAATGGTATGATTGAAATACCCACCTCAACTGTTTACTAAATAGCTGGAGCAGTGAATCAGATTCAGATTATAGAACTTTATATTTTTTAACAAAACAGTCTTGTTGGCAGCAGGTAGTGCCATGACGGTCTGACTCTGCAGTACGTTCCTAGTAAGAGTGAATGCAAGTACATTAGGACTGGAGTCCCGTTGATTAAAAGCTCTTTAGTGGCAGACAGCCTGATCAATAGCATAAACCTGAAACCACTTGGTGATTCTTTCAATGTGAACTGACTTTGGGGGCAACAGCACAGCAATATCCAGCAGGTTTTACAAACGAAAACTCTAAAACAGCCTAAGAGGAAGATATGGTGCATTGTCATGCATCTGATAGTGTAATTTATCACACATGATCGTGATAGCCAATTTACAATGACAATGACTGACATTCGGCAAACAGCAATGTTTGCAGCATTCAAGAGTGTTAGCAGCAAGTTAGCAAGCAAAATGGCGTTATCTGTATGCAACTGTTAATGTATAACAACAAAGGTTTTCACCTGAGCCAGACTGTATAACAATGACAGTAATCATATCACATACAGTACACAAAAAACTATCAGTGTCATTATTATACTATACAGTATATTTTTATATTTGAGCTCTCCATACACTGCTCTACTTGACTTTTATGACATTATTAAGGCTTTTACTCCACGCAGGTCTACAGGTCGAAACGTTAGTTTATTTTTAATATGTTCAGCATTGAGGCTATCAGTGTGCATCGTGCAGCCTTTTTCTTATTTTTCTATCTTATTTTCTAACCCCAAAGGCCATTAGCGCCTCACCAATACTGGTGTGTGCCCTTCACCAGTTTGCCTACCACTATATAAACCATATAAACGCTACATATACAGCATATACTTGGATGACTGGGGTCCACACAGGATTTCTGCTGAAAAAAAAAATACCATTTTAGAAGCCCACAAGGCGTCATATTGCAAGCTGGTAGATCAGACATTTTCAACAAATGTATGTCTGTTTTCGGCTAATGTACACTATTACGACAGTCACCATCCGGTATAAACGTAATGTGACATTTGGGGATTAATCCATGTGTAATAAATATACCATTAAATTGAAAATATTGGGCGTGGGTGCTGTTATGACAGAACCACAATGCTCTCCGACACAATAACCCAACACCACCCAAAACATAGACAGGCACATTGTGTTTATCTGGCTTGGTAATTACTAAATACATTTCTCTGGTAGAGACGTAGGCCACAAGAGTAAACGTGCACTAACTTGTTTTCTATCAGCATTCTCCTCTATATTCCTAAGAAGCCCAAATATTAAAAAGGCAAAGAAAAGAAAATTGCTGCTTTTCTCAACATTCTGCAAATCGTAAACGATAAGGTCACGCTAGCACCCCTGGTCTGCCATGCCCAGTGCACACCCTAAATGTTAATGTAATCTAATGTTATTCATTCATAATTAGACTAAACTACCAATCTCATTTTAAATGGCAGCTAGCACCTCCTTTCAGTATTTTATTTTCTAGACACAATGCAAACGTCCTGTATAAGGATCACCTCCAAAAGGTCTACTACTCTAGTCTAGGCAGAGGCCCAGTCATGTCATGCCCCCAGTTCAGGGCGGGGACATCTGGTTTGTTTACATTTAGGAAGCCTCCATTCCACACACAGTCACTCACACACACAAACGGAACCATCCCCCATGTACATTTACTATTTTATAGTTTTCATTGATTCAACAAAGTGAGCACATCTGATCTGACATTCACTGATCTGGCTAACATCTGCTATAGGCCTTCATAATGTTACATTAAACATATATCACACTTGTTAAACAACCCTTATGCATAGCATCTCAAATTATGAACTGCCACTGGGAAAGCATTTATACATAGATTCATTTTCAGGACGAAAAAGCTAAGAGGCTAGATCTTGCTCAGTGCGAGAGAAAATTCACAAATGGAGGATCTGTGGACCAAAATGCACCCTTTTTGCATCAATAATGGCCTGTAGTAAGAGTGGTTAACACATGGATGATGGAACCAAAGCAAAGGAAGCTATAATGGTCTATTTCGTTCAATTTGTTACACTTGCAGTTAAATTAACACTGGAAATGTGACTGTGTACACTCTGTCCTGCTGGGCTAACCAGAAAAAAAAACACGTGCTCTACTCCACCTAGCAGTGCAGATTCAAAACAATGTCGGTTAGCATCAGCATCATTAGCATCCACATGTTGTAGTAGCATAGCTCTAAAAACAATATCAACAATAATAATCACCAATATTATATCCGATGGCCTAAAGCAACTAAGTGCATTTACCTAAGCGTTTCTGATTTTCATTATTACTTTTACTTCTAATCAATAGCCTATACCTCTTATCCACATATAGGCAAATAGTGTACTCCAGTACTACAGTATTTAATGAATAACTTTAGTTACTAGTTCCACAACATACATCGACCACTTTCAACTCAACATGACACATATCTATGGATCTACTCTGAGTACTTTCTAGTTTTGTACTCAAGTACATCTTGAATCCCGGACTTTTACTTGCATTTCTAGATTGCAATATTGATATTTGGTTGTAAGTACAAATCAGAGTATTTCTCCGCACATACCACTCACTGTACAATAATAATACCATCAATAAAACTCACATTCTGGGGAGCTGCAATGGGGGCGCCCCCCGGCGGAGGAACACGCCGTCCACGAACACGCCGTTCTTCCCCAGGCAGCGCAGGTAGAACTCCCCGCCGCCGTCGCGGTCTCCTCCGGCGGTGAACACCTCCAGGTGCCGCCGCGAGATGAAGCTCGAGTGGCCCATGCTCACGTCCACGGAGCCCTGCGACGAGTTGCGGCCCACGGTCACCGAGCGCTTCTTCATCGTGTACTCGAACTCCCGGCCCTCGAGCCGGGCCACCACGCCGGGCCCCCCGGACGACGAGCCCACCGCCACGGACCCGCTGCTCACCAACACCGCTGCCATGTTGTTTGTTGTCCCCCCTTGCTCTCGCTCTCTAACGTTACGGAGGAGCTTCTAATTGAATTAAACCACGACTGTTGTGTGTTGTTGTGGGGGTGGGTTGGTTGGTGGGTGGGTGTGTGTGGTGGAGGGAGGGGGGTAAATAAATATATAAAAATGTTAAAGCTGCTGGCGCGTGCTGCTGCCGTACGTGTGGCCCCCCGTCCCCGGTCCCGGTCCCGTCCCGTGCGCCGGTGCGGTGGTTCAACCGTCGGGTTGTTGTATGCGTTAAATGAAAGGCATCCGAGAATTCAAAACAAGCTCGTGCGGTGCGGTGCGGTTCCGGCCGGGGGGGAACGGAACGGAAGGAACGTGCGTGGTGGTGGTGCGCGAGCGGCGAGGAGGCCACACACAGCACGGTCGGGAACACACGCACACACACAGCAAGGCACAGCACAGAGCATTGCCTACAACACTACCCTACCCAGAGCATTCGAGTATAGACAGAGTTACGACATCTCCATTCACGTCCATGGAAAGGTCTAATGGCGGCCGCTGGGGACACTATGGGGACAGCCATCAGGGATGTGTCCTAGAACGGAAGTACACATGCAATGAACTCGGCCAACAGCCCATCTTTAACGACCTTAAATCCCTTTATTTTTTACCGTTTTGTAGTAATAGTCGAACATAAACCTTACCGAGACTTTAGTCGTTACTGTGCAATACTTTAAAACAGTTGACATGTTACACACACGCCTAAAATAGCTCTTATTTGCGCAGCCCTCGTTGAAAACAATGCATTTCCAATTGCAGTTTGTCACAGCTCAAAGCTGCTCGAACAGCCGTGCGAGTGCTGTTTTCTGCCACCCCCTCAATGTCGCAAGTTTTCTACCAGATGGCTCTGACCCTACCAAGCCGAGCGACCGAGACAACCTAACAGTCTACCATCCATTCAGGCGCCGCAAGGGGCGGGCGCTGAATGTTTATATTATTATTTTTTCTCTCTCGTAAGTCTCGTTTACCCTTTTTACAATAATAATATAATTTGCTACATTTGACTCAAGGCCCCAAGTATCACAGTAATTTTATAGGATGCCATAGTAAAGAAGTGTATTCTGGTTCGATCATTTACAGTTATCAGTGTTGTATTGATTTGTGCTTGAATTGTACTGTAAATATCCAAGCTTTTAATACATATTTCAATCAACCAATTCCGAAATAGAGCGGATACGGAAACAAGCTGCGTGCCGAGAATAACCAGATGCCATAGATCCGGGGTGGGCTTTACCTACCCCGGATCTGAGCACTGAGTAGTGAATGGAAACCCATGTTTTACTCAGACATACACCCAGAGGAGTGCTGGATTTACGAGCTCACCCCAACGTGTCGCGTTTGTGAGGTTGTAGACCATCTGCTATGTTTAAGTCACTGTTGCACGATAAAGTGCCTGGGATAAAGTCCTTTTAATAAATATAGCATACAGGTAAAAAAAAAAAAGAAAAAAGAAAATGCATGCTTGACTCAGCAAGGTTGGTTGGCCAGTGTTGTCGGTCATGGTGAGTCGCAAGGGATGGATTTTTCCACATTACTGGAATGGACTCGTTAGTTTACACGTGCGAGCTGTCCATCCGCCAGGCTGACAAACAGCCACATAGCAGGAGGTGAGGAGAGTCACTGATCTCATAAGTTGCTATTTTGACACGATCGATGGGTATGTATAATTGATAATACACACCCCCAAACCCAGGCTATGCGGCGCATCTTGTTGAATCACAACAAATCATACATTCATTCCACTATAAATTCCATGCCGGGTCGTCGAACATCCCTCCCTTTGCAGCATGAAGCCTAGTTACTATTCCAACCAAACTTAGCCAAGACAAGACACTATTATTCATTTTGTGAAAATGGTTTTGTTGTAGGCTGTAAAAAACAAAAACAATGATAAAATGTTCGCTGATGCTGCCTACGACTTATAAAGTGATTGAATGATTGGTGGTGTCTTTCATTAAAGTTTAAAGTCTGCTGGGTTTGTAGCCCTACCTAAAGCACTAAAGGCAGCGTTCACGGTCCGTGTATTTTACGGCCAACTGAATTCTCATTTCATTATTGACAAACAGTATTCAGTTTAGGTTCTGTGTTCTGAATACTGTTTCTCAAAAACGGGAAATTGTTAATTAAAAATAGGAAAAAGGTTTATTTTTCTTAATACTGTTTAGAAATGTGTCCTTAAAACTTAGAAATAGGTTTTTAAAACGCCTATATGACCTAATTCCTTACTTTCTTCGGTGCGGTCGCCCTCAGAATGGTGATTTCAGTACAACCGCGCTCCTGTACTGAATTCTGTTTTTTCTCTCGCTCAGAGCGTGGAGGCGTGGCGCGGAGCTCTTGATTGACAGCTCGGTTACTGCTGCAGTTACTACAAGGAGACACACGCGGCGCTGTTGGCGCTGTTGTACTAGCAGATAATATTATGGATTAGAGTAGACTATATTATTTTACATTTATCCTTTATTATATTTAGATATATATTTACACCCTTTAGCGCTGTCGTAATTTTAAATAAATTAGCCTGCTTTTTGGTTGCATATTGACACAGCGCTGTTATTACATTCTGATTAGACATTGATGATGCATCCTCTGTGTCAACTCTTAAGTAGCCTAATGAAAAATAAAGTAGGCTAATAGAGACAGACAGACAATGAATACTAATAATAACTAATAATAAAAATTAATAGTATTAACACCATATTACACCTGGGCCGCCAAGGTGCCATATCCGAAGTAGGCTAAATGAATAGGAACACACACACACACACACACACACACACACACACACACACACACACACACACACACACACACACACACACACACACACACACACACACACACACACACACACACACACACACACACACACACACACTTGATTTTATAGACACTATCTGTAGCCTACCATCTTCCACAAATTTGGCTATAGAATGTTAAAACCAATCTGATGATGAGCCCCAGCAAGGCATTACCTCCTTAATTGTGAGTGTGTGTGTGTGTGTGTGTGTGTGTGTGTGTGTGTGTGTGTGTGTGTGTGTGTGTGTGTGTGTGTGTGTGTGTGTGTGTGTGTGTGTGTGTGTGTGTGTGTGTGTGTGTGTGTGTGTGTGTGTGTGTGTTCCTATTCATTTACTTCAATGGCTAGTTCGGATATGGCACCTTGGCGGCCCAGGTGTCATATGGTGTTAATACTATTAATTTTTATTATTAGTTATTATTAGTATTCATTGTCTGTCTGTCCCTATTAGCCTACTTTATTTTTCATTACTTAAGAGTTGACACAGAGGATGCATCAATGTCTAATCAGAATGTAATAACAGTGCTGTGTTAATATGCAACCAAAAAGCGGGCTAATTTATTTAAAATTACGGCAGCGCTAAAGTGTAAATATATATCTAAATATAATAAAGGATAAATGTATAATAATATTGTCTACTCTAATCCATAATATTATCTGCTAGTACAACAGCGCCAACAGCGCCGCGTGTGTCTCCTTGTAGTAACTGCAGCAGTAACCGAGCTGTCAATCAAGAGCTCCGCGCCACGCCTCCACGCTCTGAGCGAGAGAAAAAACAGAATTCAGTACAGGAGCGCGGTTGTACTGAAATCACCATTCTGAGGGCGACCGCACCGAAGAAAGTAAGGAATTAGGTCATATAGGCGTTTTAAAAACCTATTTCTAAGTTTTAAGGACACATTTCTAAACAGTATTAAGAAAAATAAACCTTTTTCCTATTTTTAATTAACAATTTCCCGTTTTGAGAAACAGTATTCAGAACACAGAACCTAAACTGAATACTGTTTGTCAATAACGAAATGAGAATTCAGAATGGCCGTACCTAAATACACGGAGCGTTCACCGTGGGTTGAACGGGTTTCTTTGAATGGCCTTGGCTCCCCGCTGGGGCCCCTTGTTTGTAAACACTAAACAGAAGTGAGCGCGTGTGGATCAGTTAGTTTTCAACCTGTGGGTCGGGGTACCATTATCCAGACAAGTTATTTGGGAACTCCCAAAGTCTCGACGAGTTGCTTAAAAGTCTACCAAACTATACTAGTCGCAAATCAATGCAGTAGCTTACACAACCCGCAACAAAACTATTTTAAGCTCAACTACACCAATGCAACTACTTACAAAAAGGTCAACCACACCAAATTCATAGCATCACTGACCCCCCCAAAAGCTGTTAATACGTTTCAATTGCAACAAAACAGTTTTTGTGGTCAACCACACCAGTAGCCAACACAATCAGCATCCATGTGCCTATTAAAGACAAGTCAAACTAAACTACAATTTATTCAAACATAATATGTTTTAATAAATTGTAGTTTAGTTTAGTTAGGAGGTCACATATTATGTGACCTCCAAGGTTCAAAGATTAGAGACAGGACCAGGATTTAGGTACAAAAGTGAACAAAAATGTTTTATTTAGTAAAACAGGTTAAAAACGACTTTATTTGTATCAAAAATATTTAAAATGTTGGAAGCACAAGGGGAAAATGGGAAGTTGGTTAGGGAAAGGGACAACGGTTTGTAGTTGTTGCACAGTCAACAAGAATCTACAATAAAGAACAAAACTCATTATAGCCTGAAATTACAGAGTTCAATATACACATATCACTCAGTCGGACCATATATATATATATATATATATATATATATATATATATATATATATATATATATATATATATATATATATATATATATATATATATATATATATATATAGTTACAAATTAACAGAATTTATAAGTGAATAAGTTTTCAAAATCCTATACAAATACCAAAAACAAGTTGACACACATTTGCATATCACATAAGACACCCCATTTCTTGTTACCAAACATGACATGCTACTCACAGTTCTACACGACTTACAGTTACAGTAGTGTGTTGGTCGTGAGTGGCCGCACCCCAAACAAATCATGGACCATACAACCTCACCACTACACATACTATACAAATCCTATATTACACACACACACACACACACACACACACACACACACACACACACACACACACACACACACACACACACACACACACACACGTATGGAGCTGGCTATGTTGCTGGTCATCTTTATTGGCCCACAATGCATGTTGTTAGGCCTAGTGTATGTATCAGAGGAGAGGACTGTAGATTGGACAGAGTTGTATTGATGCAAGAGCTTACACAAGACACCACTTATCACTGAACATTAAATAAATTTATGTTCAACTTGTGACGTTAGAAGAAGGAAAGTCAAGTTGAACAGAAACTTTGAACATTAGTTGCTACTCTTTACCACTGGAGGGAGACATACACCTTTATAAACTTTCCATCAGTCACTGACAACAATCTACTGTGCGTTTGGGTTTGATATTATTGCTGGATTGGAATGTAGAATGTACCGGTAAACTTTTCACTAAATCAAAAAACAATGGATCAAAGTATCAAAAGGAAAAAAATACTCTAGATACATAAAAATGTGCTTTACTCAAGTAAATGTACCTTTAACAGTTACTGCCATAGCCCAAATATAGCAGCTTTTGGATGGCTATATTTATCATTGTCCTAATTATTCCTCTGATTGAGTTGGAATATTCTTAGAAGTTGCTGACTTCCTGAAAACTGCTGAATCACACTGGTCATCACTAACACACCTGGGATGTCATTTGTTTAATGACAGTGGTTCTCAAAGTAGGGTTTGGGCACCTTTTAGGGGTACTTAAAAAGGGCCAATTGAAAATAGCTGATCTACAAGCTCATAATGTGTTTCAATGTGATCCACTGAGCTTGTAGATATGCTATTTTCAAAATATGTTTTATACATTTTATACTTTTGAAAACGTATGAAACAGGACATTATTTCTGCTTAATGGGTACTTTATACTTTTGGTGTGTTAACAGCCATTCAGCATGGGAGAAGGGGAATACCTGTTGGGGGTGTTTTTACTTCTCAAGACAGGTAAGGACACATATTTTCATTGCCATGTACAGTATAGCAACATTTTGTAATTTTTAATCAATATTTGAAGTATTTAGAATCAGCTTGAATTCAGTCCTAAATCTTTTAAGTAGGCTACATTTTGTTTCCTATCCCGTTGTGCTTTTACTCAAGTAAATGTTGAGGTAAATACAGATTATGTTGTCACATAGGGACAAAGCCAGGCCTTGGAGTGGTTGCATCACTCAAAAACACAACATATGCTATCTGGGACTCACATCACATTTACAAGCTGATATAGGCCTAATGTAATATATACAGTATATACAGCATACTGTTCCAGGACCAGGGGCTTGCATGGCAATCTTCCACTGCAGTTTCAGACCTCTTAACCACTTAAAACCCACATGATATGGTTGAGTGGAGTCCCTCAAGGCTCTATACTAGTGTTCTTGTGCTTGTTGATCTGCTATTTTCTGCGAAAGCTTCCCACACAATGTTGATGCTGCAGTCTGTGTGATTTAGACTCCAGCTGACCCCCTGGCACTCCATCTTAATATCCTTTCTAGTCACTTCATTAGTCCATGCCGTTTTATCCCCCCTTTGGTGATGTGTGTACTTTATGTGCTAATTATTCCGCTAATTCCTTTCCTACAATAGCTGTAACAATCGCTATGAAATCCCTGTCCATGCCTCATAGCGTTCCATGCTTCTAAATTTAACATAAAACTGCCATGCAGGTTGCTCATCAACCTGAAATTGCTATGTGTAGTTTACTTTCTCATGTTTGTTTGACACCACTTTGTTGTGCCGGGAGGACAGATATCCTTCATCCTACTCCTCCCGCCTAACGCTCCCTGTTGACAGGTGCTGCCCCAGCCAGCCCTGACAGGTGCTGCCCCCCCACCCCCCTTTCTTTTCTGAAATGATGGCTTTTGTACAAAACCTCACCTGTCACCTGTCACCAGTGTTGTGACAATAAAACTGATTCTTATTGTCACGGTTCAAGACAGGCAGTTGTTGAACCCAAGTGCAGACAGAGGCAGACGACGAGGGAGACACAGAGCAGGTCAAATACAAGGGTGTTTATTGACCAAAAACAGGAATATACACTGGAATATGAGGAAGCTTGGGAGAAGTACTAAGAACTAGGACTAACACTAGGAGCAGAAAAACACTGACTTACTTTTACGGACGAACAAAGAACAGAAGACACAAGGGCATATACTGTATATAGTCTAGGACTAACTAGACACAGGTGAAAAACTAACAAAATAAACACAGGTATAGGCTGGGTAACTAAGAGGACACAACTGGAAACACTGTCAATCACAGGACTAGTTAGACAGACAGGTACAGAACCACAGGGGTAGGGAAGGCACAAATACTACTACAAAATAAAGGTACACAATGCAAGAACAATACCAACTGGATAAAGGAACCAATGAACACACTACAAAATCAAAGGAAACAGTAAAACGCTAAAAATACAATATAGCCAAAACAGGGTATGTAATACAACACAGGCCTGTCACATACCATACTCTGATACTGCTCTGAGATATTGTGCGACTATGGTAATTTATTCACCATGCTGTATATTCACCTACTGTATGTTCATGCATAATCTTATTTCTCTTCATAATTGTCTTTGCTAAAACTGTCATTCCCAAGCCTTTTAGCCCGTAACCCAAAAGAACCAGTGAGCTAAAAACACATATATAACACTTATATATTGTTCCGTGGCTGAACCTTCTGCTTATTGCTCCTCAGGAGGGACACTGATGTGTGTGTGTGAGTGATCAGCACAGTCGTGATTAATCTGCATCTCATAGAGGCACACATACCTCTCCATGGTGACTGGAGTCCTCCATCATGAGAGGTTGATCAGTAAATCCTTAGTGGGCTTTAAATATTATTTCTGGATCTGTCAAAAGTAAGGAAGTATGTTTATTCAAGTATTCTTGTGTACACCACTTTTCATTTCTTTTCTTTCACTTTTATTGAGTACCGTATGTTAATTGCTTGACACTTCTACACAACATCTTGGAGGCAAATATGTTTTGCTCCACTACAATTATTAAAATGCGCTACTTTGTAGATTTACTGTATATGATATTACACTATGAAAACCTGTCAGTCATTCCGTTATCACCATCACTCCATTGTGCCTTGTGACATGCTCCATATATGAAATTTGAAGATCACAACACTGACTTCAGCAAACCCTGGCCTGGATATCCACACATGGAAAGAAAATTACTTGCTTGGTAGTCTACTTTTACTTTGGTACTGCCTGAAATATATCTTGATACATACACATACTTTCAAACAAGTAACACTGTGAATGGACTTTTAGTAACTGACTGCTGTAGTAACTCCAGTATATCTATATTGTGTTTTTTTCTTGCTTCCACTTCTGTCCTCCTCTCTCTCTCTCTCTCTCTCTCTCTCTCTCTCTCTCTCTCTCTCTCTCTCTCTCTCTCTCTCTCTCTCTCTGTCTCTCTATCTCTCTCTCTCTCCCTGTCTCTCTTTCTCCATTATGCCTTTTCTCCTCCATTTCCGCTCTCAGGGGCAGGAACCAAATGGGTAGACATTAATAACACTCCCAACGTCTGTGGGAGCTAATGCTGTCCTGAGTGCTGATTAAGGCGCTGAAGAAATGGGCGTGGAGTCTGTAGCCTCATGATCCACCACCCTTCCTGCACTATGCACAGTCAAATCTTCAATGTGCTAATGCCAATTTAACTCTCAGTGTAAGTACAATTGGAGCCTGTTCCATTACACTTATTGAGGCATTTCCCTTATTCCCTGCCTAGTTATTGGATATAGGCTGCAAGTTCAGCAGGCACCTATAACTCTTGTGGTGGAATGGTTATCATTATCAGACCAATATTTACCCTTCAATTTGTTGTTCATCCCGAAGTGTTCTCAGGGCATACTGTTCTGGTTATTAATATTTACCATATTCGGAATAACTATTCATTTACCATAATTTCCCTCGGAGTTACAAGTAAATTAATTGAGGATTTGAACTGGGCAGAGCAAGCTAAACCAAACACCTAACCATCCCAAAATGCATCTTCATATACCGGTAGCCACAATGATGTCCCTGGATAGACTGGTTTAGCGCGGCACTCGCGTGGATTCCCGCCTGTCATTGTTGTTTATTCTCTTTCAGTAAAAATGGGAGAGATGTTTATTTACCAATGCTTTGAGTGGGTGGATCTCACTCAAATATCCCTTAGCAAAGTGAACGCCGCCTTCATGCCTGCCTGTTTGGCCGGTTCCCAAGAAGAGCAAATGTCACAAGAGGCCCTCGAGACAATTTTCAAGTGCACTGAAATTTGTCACCAAATATTGTAGACTTAAATGCACTCTGTGGGGGCAAAGCACCGGATGAATATCCCTGTAAGAAGTGCTTGAGGACAGACATGCTTTCCCAATGCCAGTAGTGTGGTGATGATAAATTGGCCACCTGTTGCTATCTATGTAAAAATGTCATCGTATTGTCACTTGTTGATGTCCTCAGCCTCAATCAAATACTAGAATAAAGTCACTTTTTTAGCAGTATTCCATACTATACCACAACCGCACCGATTCTCTGCAGCCTTTGGCTACGTTTGCAGCCCACCCATGTGACCAATTAACATCACGGCAGCAAAATGGTCAATCAATCAATTGCCTTCCAGCTCGGATAACAATTTTCTGGAAGAAAAAAGGCCATGGCATTTGTTTCGACTTTAATTCATATTCATGCTACATTATCATTACAATCTTAGTGATCTGCCAATTATTTGGGGGAACACTTGCAATTGCAATACTTTTGCGGCCCACCGTGGTCCCATGGTCCTCTGCCCTCAGGTTGAAAATCTGTTTGTTCTCTGCCTAATGTATCATTGTTTTCCTCAGTGAGATTTTTGGGGATAAAGAATATAATGATTGAAACATTTATTTATTCACGATAAGAGCTTTTAACCATCATTTCCAATACAGTTGAAGATTACACACCCATACAACAATCAACAATTAAAGACACAAACTACAGAAACAACAAAGACCAAAACATAGCCTATAACTAGTAAGCCTGGAGCCCAGGTAAAGTACAAGCAGGGAGAACCAGCCAGCCCCCCTCCCTCTCTTTCTCTCTCTCTCTCTATGTTATCCTCAGATGAGCTCTCCATCAGCATCCCCAGTCATTTCCAACTGCATCTTTCTTTTAGCACATCCACGTAGGTAGGTGTGCCGGACGTCCTCTTGATCGATGCCTGCGTGTTGTTCCCCACAGTACAAGCTTTATAGGCAGGATCGATGGCAGTGACAAGCCCAATCAGTCTCCTCCTGACCGCTGATCTTCTCTGATACACTTGGTTTAGCGTATATACTATATGCAGACATAGGCTAACCCCCATGGGCTCTACTGGCTGACAGCAGGTCCTGGTTAGATTCCTGGCTGGCCAGACGGTGCTGTATGCTGCATATAGCTTTCTCTTTACACCACATCAGTCAAAATAAAACAGAGTTTCCCAAACCTGCGGCCCTGGGCCCTCTGTGGTGGTACACCAAAGATCACAGTGGTCGTCTAACTCTGCACCCTGCAAGTCGTCCCACTTTTGGGCAGTTATACTGTCCACAAATAGTCCAAAATTGTTTTTATATAATAGCAAAAATCCTTCCATCCTGCCAAATCCCTCCTGATGTTGGCCTGTGAGGCAGTCCAGAACCATAGTGTGGGGCTTACTATACTTATGGTTCTAATCGAGTGATCACTTTCTGCAAACCCAGCTCCTCCAGAGGCACGGTGAGGCTCCCCAGGTACCAAAATAGCCAGAATATCAGGCTGAGGAACATGAGCAACGGTCCCGACAGCACAAAGAAGTCCCAGAAACTGAACGGAGCAAAGATCCCCAGCAGGAAGAGGATGAGGCCAACCACGTCGAAGATCAAAGCCACTGCCATGAAGAAAGCGCAGCGGCCTCTGTCTTTAGGGTCCAACCGGTCCATGGTCACGGCCAGAACCTCCGCGGACGCAGGGGTTGATGTTGACTGGTGATGTGAGTGCGAATGAGTGACACAGAGAGAGGGCAGGGACCTTCTCACAAGCTGGCTTTAAAGTGGGGAACATTCTTTTGTTATTAGCAGCCAGCAACGCCTCGCATTTCTTGTTAAGAGAGCACAGTGGTAGGACTGGTATGAGACAACCTTTTGGGTGTCAGTCAAAACCTCATTCCTTCACAAAGCGGACTTGTTCGACACCTTTTATGTGGATGTCAGTGGAATGGTTATTGAGATTGATGCGCATGATGGAGATTACTATTGGCTGCCTGCCGTCAAAGTCATATATAGCCTACTGTTTACATTATGATGGGATACAAATGTGGGGTATAGAGGGATAGAAAAACACTTTAATATGTCAATGATTTACAGTCAAAAAAGGGGAGGTGGGTCGCACGACAGGTTGCAGGAGAGTTGTAGTTTATTAATTTCTGCGACAGTTTCGGCCGTGCCGGCCTTCTTCAGCCTGAAGAACCTGAAGAAGGCCGGCACGGCCGAAACTGTCGTGTGCATCTACTGCAAAGTACAAAGAAATTAAAAAACTACAACTCTCCTGCAACCTGTCGTGCGACCCACCTCCCCTTTTTTGATGTGATACATTTGTTTGGATAACGCACCAGCCAACATTGTGACGCGGTGGTAATAGAAGAATTTGTTAATGATTTACAGTCAAAACAAATGTTCTTCCTTTAATAATTAAGCCTTGACAGTCTGCAATTCTCAGAAGGAAATGCATGCATTAATGAATTACGGCTGACCAGAAGCAGATACAACACTATCAGTGTACAGTATATTTTTCTCCCATCCACAATCTCTTTTGTTGTGTGCGTTTAGTTTCTACTCCCTCCGTGTTGTTGAGTTCTTGTTGCCCAATTCTTTTTTCTTAGTTAACACCCCGGGTAACAGGTCAGTGTAATAACTGGGTGGGCCACACTGTATATCACAAACATATCTCTACCCTCAGAAAATCCAACCAGGGCTGGATTTTTACTTCATAGTTCAGTATTAATACTGTACCCCAATACATCCTAGGATGTCAACAATAGACACAACCGCAACCCAATTTAATCAGAGAAAAATCAAACCAAAATATACATCAGTGGTTTTCAAGTAAAGGACCGCTGAACCGCTGAAGATTACTTTTAAAGGGAAAATATTCTGACATGCATAGCACGAAGTGACCTTGTGATCTTGTAGATCGGTCTTCATGGACCCGTAGGGAACTAATGACATACAGTAGTTGTAGTAGGTTCACACATTTTTGACCATCCTTCATATTTAGCTTGGCAGCCATCTGGCATGCATGCCTGATGGTGTCATCATGCATAGTAATTATGTCATGGAAATGTCTCTCCTTAAACCTTGTTTGACCAGTTAAGCCGTTTTGCGAAGGTTCCGCTTATATAGCAGCAGCCCAGCCTGTGTAAGCACACACAGTCAGAGGTGGAGCTCATAGCATGAGTCAACAGGATAAACCCAGTGTACAGTATATGTCTCTGTTTTTGATGTCAGCGTTACAGTTCAGTCACACTGGAATAGGAGGGTCCACAATAATCCTATTTCTATGCTATTTATTCACTTAAATACAGGGTATGTGCATGACATCATCACCATATCCGGGAGTTATGCGGGAACACCTAACCTGGCCAAATGACAACATCGTAATGGTAATACTTCCTGTTGCCTATAGGCCTACATTCAAACAGAAACATCTACTCTCATTTGCATCTTAGAGTATGTGCATGCCCTCATGCATGTCTGAATGATCTGACCTATAGAAACATGTCCAAAATGGGACATAAGGTCACCAGGTTGGAAGTGGTAAACTGCATGATACATTTGCAGAAGGAGAAGTAAACTGGTTTAAAATGACTAATGAGTGACTCAAAGTGATGTTTGCACAGGGTGTTATGTTGTCAGTCTATCCGACCTGTCCATCTGCTACGGGTCCTGTCTTATTGTGCTCTGTTTTGGCCTCAGTTAAAACTCATGGTAACATGTAATAGCAGTGTTTTTGTTTTTGTTTTTTTGTAGAAGAAAACACACAAAACATGTGTAGATCTAAACATTGTAAACAATCAATAAAAAATAAAAATATATAAAATAGCAACCAATACAAATTAGACATTTGTAAGAAATAAAATATGAAGAGAATATGTAAGTAGGATACAGTATATTCAGTGTATGTGTTTTTATTCTTATATATATAAAAAACAAAAAACACAGTATGCAGCATTACAGATAAGGTGAACATGATGCCAGCACAAATTAGACTCATTGACAGCATTATCACAAAATGGCGGGAATACCTTTGTGGAAAATAGCAGTAAAAACAGAAAAGTTGATAGTACAGCACTTCAACGCTAAATGTGCTCTATAAATAAAGTGGATTGGTTCAAAGGATGGGTCTGTTCATTTGAGCCATGGTCACCCCCTGTCCACACAGGCAAACAAACCTGTTTGACCGGGTGTTGTTTTGACATCAAATTACAGATAGCAGAAGCAATTCTATATCACTTTGTTGTCTGTCCACAAGGCACTGCTAGTACTGTGTTTGCCAGGTTGTTGCTGTTGAGTAGGAAAACATGTATGTAAAATAAGAAGTAAGGTTAAAATAAGAGTATTATATAAAAATTGTGTACAAAAAACAGTCTATGTTTGTACAAGCTCACAGCACGTTGCATGGCAACGCGCTTACATTTGAAACGGGGAGATACAAGGTTGCTTGCCACCACCAACATGATTGATCCCTAGAGTATGCCAGCTGCATGAAAACAACATACATCACTAGGAGATAATACAATGCTAAATTATTCACACACTACACTAAAGACCTTATCGTCACTCTGTAAAATAGTCAGCATGTTTGCTGTATCGCAAGCCTATGTAATGTTCTAGTGGCAATATTAAATGTATCATAAGTGCTATTTATGGTTAAAACAAACATTTTTGTTTTGTTTGTTAATAAAATGTTAATTTTGGTCACTCTGTCATTTTTTACTTCCAAGTTATCCTGTATGCCTGTATGAGTGCCCTCTCCTGATTGGATAAAGACCGAACCAGGGACTACCCATAGAAGTCCCGTCAGTCCGAACATGCAGAAATGTTGTCAAACATGCACTGAGGGTTTGCGAACATGCACTGCTCCCGGGCTTGCGGTTATGTTTAGGTTAGGGTTAGAGATAGAATTAGTTATTTCGGAACAATGGTAGGTTGGAACAATGACACAGACTGAAACTACTATCCCAACCTGGGAAAAAATGTCTTTTTCTGTTTACTAAATATCTGGAGAGACAGGGAGACCATGTGTGTGAATAAACACAGGGATTGCTTCCAACGTAAATAGCACTAATTAGCACTCATTTAAACAACAAATCACTTACTGCACCTTTAATACAAGGTAAATATAGGCATCATAACCTAAATTACACTATCGATTGACTGATAATGATTGTTGTTCATATTTAGACCTGTTTAGAGGGCCAGTTATTGATGAAATGTTTCAATGTGTGTCCAAAACAATTGACCGTGAACAATTAGCTCTGTGGCCTATTTTTAGATCAGGGCCCATATAAAGGACCCAGTAATAGGCCAGTCCTTCTCAAAGGGCACACAGGAGGCCTGCAAATCAGAGTGTGCACAAATGGAATAAAAATGGCCCTTAATTTGGATCCATTTGATATGGTTTCATATAACATTATGCGCCTTTAGAGAGTCATGTAGCACCTTGAATTTGTGTCAAAGTTTGAGAACCACTGTGCTACACTCAATGCAACAGCTTTAATAATTATAATCAGTAAGACCTATGAAAGGAGTAAAGAAGAGCCCCAATGTATTTCCAATATGGCTGCTGTGCTCTTGGTGCCTATATTCAAAGTGCTTTACATCAGTGGCCCCATTATTTTAGTTACATTTTTACAGGGAAGATAGGGGTCTCAGCAATTTTATTGTGTCAAATGAGTGTCCGTAGCCTAATGTATATACATTTTGGCGTCCCTGGGGGGATGCCTTCCCCCAGAAGCTCCAGACCCTCAAGACCTCATAAGTTACCCCAGACTGCACACGTTTCATGCTTAGACACAGGCAGCCAGAGACCCAGGGAAGTGAGGGTTGTACCACTTAAAAAAAGACTTGTAGTCTACCTTTTACTGTCAGAACAGGCGTCCATTATTTAGGGCTGCTCCAGTGGTGTTACAGAACACGCCCCGTCATTGTTCGGGGGGAGTTCAGTCTTTTCCGTTATGGGCTCTTTGGGACACTGTTCCGAGCTGGCCGTGCTGCTGGTGCCGTCGTCATCGTAGCCCTTGTTCACGAACCCGTTGAAGGCGGACGACTTCCCCCACGTCACCTTGCTGGCCTTGTGCGCGGGCACGTGCTCCACGTCTCTCCCTCCTCGATCGGCGCCGTGGTCATCATCGTCCAGGGCGAATTTCTGCCGCCGTTGGGACAGAGGGATGTTGGCGTTTAGCCTCTCCGACAGCTTCCTGGCCAGCCGGGCAAAGCTGCTCCTATTCCTGAGGGACGGGTCGAGGTCCTCGTCAGTGATCTGGATGTTCCCCACGTACCACATGAGCCACAGGGCCAGGCTGCAGAGAGGGGACAGGTTGAACCGTCATCACATCACCATAAGAGAAATGTGTTTCCGAGAGATACTGTCAGCAATGTTGCACTGGAGCACTGTTATTCAATAATCTTATGTCTGGGAGAACAGGACACAGTGGTTTTCAAGTTGTCCAGGGACCACCAGTCCTCGTCCAAGGAATTAAATGAAACCAAATGGACCTGCAATGGGGTCCATTTGGTACCATCTGTCCTTGAGGGAGTTCAAGATGTATATATGCATATAACACGGCCCTATTGTTCCACTTTGGTCCTTGGGGTTCTTCTTCATTATTTTGAAAAAGAAAAGAGAAGAACATTGTAATAGTTCGATCTGATATAGCCCAAGGAAGTATACAAGATATAGGGTGTTTTTATATATATAAAAGTATACACCAGTTGACAATCTAAGCTAATGTTCTGTAGGCCTACACGTTTTTATATTGTGAAAACATCATGGAAACATTCATGGTGCTTTGAACATCATCATCATGTTAGGCCTTCAGGCAGGCAATATGTGCACATTATGTTCTCACTGTATCAGCTGGATATAGACTATGTATGCTTATATACTGTAGTCTATATTACTATAAAATCCCATAAGTTTATATTTTGTTTATTTGTTCTATTTGCTGCCCCCACCAATAAATCTGTTTGTTTGTTTAAATAAATAAATACACAAATTAAACGAAATGTAGACCTGCCTTTTCAGAAACCTCCTTTAATACAATTATGGAGTAGCCTATAGTGACCATAAAGTTGATTCCAATTCGGTTTCTGGCCCACAGTGCCAACTCATATGTTTATTAACAGGTGTCACTCCGATGGGGACTCGTAGGGAAAAGCAGTTGGAAAACAGCAGTCTGTTTCAGCGCGGCCGGTTAGGTTGTAGTGTATACCTGCAGAAGATGATCAGCGCGCCGCTGTAGATTAAGAAGTCACCGTAGAAGCGACCGTCGAAGGTGAGGTTGGCGAAGATGCCCACGAACAGAACCACCAGGCCGAGGATGTCAAAGATAATGGCCGCGAAGAACAGCGACACGCAGCCGCCGATGCCTTTCAGATGATGGTCCCCCATGATATGACCCATCCCTCCCAGCCGCTATGGAGCATGTTCCTGCTTCTGCGGCCGTGTAACGGGAGGGTGATGCTGCTGCCGCCGCTTCACCATCACCGCACTGTCACTAACACAGGCCTAACCTCTTTTTACCTGGGTGGGCGGAGTGTGTGTGTGTGTGTGTGTGTGTGTGTGTGTGTGTGTGTGTGTGTGTGTGTGTGTGTGTGTGTGTGTGTGTGTGTGTGTGTGTGTGTGTGTGTGTGTGTGTGTGTGTGCGCGCGCGCGTGTCTGCACCTGTCCGGGAGACGCCCTGCCTGCCTCTCTGACGTAGCCATATACGTGGATAAGCCAACAACACAGGCAGACCTACTGTCCAGTATTTACATACACTGCAAATATCCTCTGTTTATGATGTAACTCTGCTGCTGGGGGTGTAGGCCTACAACGTAAGCAAATAGACCCTTCATTTGGTTACATTGTAGCCTATGTAGGCTATTCTAAAAGGGTAAGACCACTTCTCTTTCTCTTCTTTCTTTCTTTCTTTCTTTCTTTCTTTCTTTCTTTCTTTCTTTCTTTCTTTCTTTCTTTCTTTCTTTCTTTCTTTCTTTTTGTGCCTGCCATGGTGTAATTCCAAATGTGGACAAGAAACAAAAAATGATAATTCCTGGCAAGGTAAATATAAACAAACAAACAAAAAAACTCAACAAAATGATCTTATCATTTAAGAGTTAAAAGAAAATGGATACATTCAGCAATGGAAGGTACATTGCTTCAAATTTTAAGTGAAACATATTGTACCAACCACTAATTGTTCTGTATTGTGGGGAGAATGCAAAATGTACTTATAGTTATCTTAAATGTTAATCTGTTGTATACAACCCCACAGTTAAAGAGAGATAAAATGGGATCATCAAACTAAGGAGTTGCACACTTTCGGTTACTGAAGGAATATACAGAGTCCATGGTCACTGCCGCATGCCGTTTAGTGTTAGGGTACTATAATTAACCATAATTGGAGTGAAAATAGGTCCCTGTTTGACGTCAGCAGGGTCCTCGCTGTAGCAGCCTTCCGTTTCACCTCTGCACGATGCAAATGAACTGGCTGTGTGTGGAGGACGTTTACCATGCTATTTGAATGGCAAATTACCGCTCATGTGATGGCTAGGCTATACACATCAAAAGCAGCATGCCATTATTTGCCAACACACACATGCACGCACACACACACACACACACACACACACACACACCAAGGAAAGATTGCTTCATTCTGGTTCGTAATAATAGTGGGGACCTGTTTTGGTATATTATTATAGCCTACATATAATCTTCAACATTTTAACATTAGAATTTGTTTTGAAGACCCCCATGGGTCTGTACAATACATTATATGCTGAGGTTGTCCTTTGGATTGAAAGCTTTGGAAAGCACAACATTCATCATTTAAGAAGGGTACAGTACCGCACAATATGAAAAACACTAAGTCGATAATACTTTTTCAACAATAACAGGATGAATACATCTTAAAAATGGTAAAAATCCCAGTATTGAAACTATAGTGAAAATAGCATATCCTGGGGAGACATCAACATTTTTCTCTGTTTCCGTCTTCAGCTAAGAAGTTTGAGAACCACTGGTATAGCCAACTGTCCAACAGAGCTTGAATCCACCACCCTACAGCACTCAGATAGAAGTATCCTAGAACATTTACTTAACAAATTGCTTAAATACAAACAAACTACAAAACTCACAGCAAATCACCTGTTGCAGACTGCACTGTAGCCCTAGTTTATAGTTTCAAGCCTTACTAATCTGTGAAGACAAAAGACAATTAAGTCACAATTAAGGCAGAACCAACCTGAGACTCGTTGCCCTCCACAATCTCCTATCTAGTGTCAATGAGGACTTCATTTTTGGGTGTACAGTGCACAAAGCACTGATATACAGTAAATTAATTCAACATGTTTTGTATTGTTGTCAACTTCTTCAGGCACACCTGCACGTGTATCTGGCCACAGCATTTGGAAGCCACTAAACTTTCCATTTCATCTACCAGATGTCCAAAGTTCTGAGTTTATAAATGGTCCTCTTGGACTATTATGGATCCATTTTGTTTGGAATTAAAAATTTAAAAAGGTAAAAATCAATCACAGACTGGAGCCATAGGGCTTGATTTTAGTCTCACAACCCATTACACACAATTTGGACATCTAGCAACACATTTCAAAGTGTTGTGTGAAGTCAAAATATGTCAATCTTTCATTTGCTGTATAGAATATGCATGAAGGTCTTCTCTATGAAATGGGATCAAGCAAAATCATTGGTCAGTAAATCGGTAATTAAACCACATTTGATGTGCAAGAAACTGAATGAACGGCACAATGTGTCACAAGCCTTTGACTATAGACAATGGCCACAAGGAAGTGACAGCAGGCAATCACTTCTGTTGTTTATAGGAAAATCAATAAATAATGAGATAAAGTGAACTCCTTGAGGACAGCTCCAATGTGCACATTGCATGCTGTGTGCTTTAAATCTCATCTATTTCACAAATGTACATGACCAAAATAACAAATTAACGGACTGCGAGACAAACACGCCCATGACCACACCTTCAGCCGCAAATAACAATGTCAACATAATAAATAGTGGCTGACGCCAAAATAACAATAAGGTATTTCGATTTACGGACAGCGGGCCGTGTCACAGATTTAGGAGGCAACGAAATTCAGGCCCTATACTGTAGAATCCTCAATGTTTATTTCACAGACCCCCCTGGACACCAGACCGGACTTGGACTGCCACTATTTTACTGTTAAATGAGCCTCCTTTTGTATATCTGACAAGGCATATCAGCCAGCAGGCAATCTAAAATATGACGTAATTGTAACAGTCTGTTTTGCCACAATTGCAACAGTTTCCATTTCAAAATATAGACAACTAAGAGTCAAACATCAACAACATAATTCAAGGATATAAATGCCCCTTTTGTTCATGTCAAACTATTCAAATGGTTTTCCAGTGGTGAGTATAGTTACATGTCCACTCTGGTAAACTCACCTAAACTCCCCATAAACAAATACACAAAAAAAGGACACTTATATAATGTAACCACCCTCCTGTGAAGTGGGGGGTGCTCTTATCATCATACATCATCACATTCCGTGCTCAGCAAGTCTTCCATGGCCTACACGCCTGCACGTGCGCGCACACACACACACCCACACACACACACACACACACACACGCACACGCACGCGCGCGCACACACACACACACACACACACACACACACACACACACACACACACACACACACACACACACAGCTGGGCATATATTATGTCTGGAGAGCCAAATTATAAGCTTTTACATGGCTTTAATTATTAATGAACCACATGTGCCACAAAACACTATGGAATATCTTGCTTCCTCCTTTCACATCCATAAAACCTTTCCTTTCATGCCCCTCCCCTCCACACCCCCACTACCATCCTTTCTCTCTCTCTCTCTCTCTCTCTCTCTCTCTCTCTCTCTCTCTCTCTCTCTCTCTCTCTCTCTCTCTCTCTCTCTCTCTCTCTCTCTCTCTCTCTCAGGGTAGACATAATGAGCTTTCCTTCCCTCTTGGTGCATTAGGGACATGCATGGAATAGTTCCTTTTCACATAATAGCATCATTTGTTGTCTCGCTCCTCACAATGCATTTTGATAACAAAAAGGTTATTCCTCCATCATGTACTGTAAATCTTATCATGCACAAGAATGACCCTGGCTGAAGGTAAAGATAAGCGCATAATTGTGGGGGTTTAACTGCGGTCTTCTTGTCAGACTGATCAAATCGCCATTGCATTGTATTTTCAGCAATCACAGGGTTCAAAGGGCACAGATGGTGAAGAGCTAATACAGTCATTTGTGCCTTTATAATAGGCCAAGTTCCTCAATACAATGTTCCTCAGTTCCAAGTGGTCTGTTTCACTTAAAGGAGCTATTTGTATTTTTACAAGTGTTAAAGATTTGTTGATCTTTTCTGTGGATGTTTCAACTCAGAATATGGATCCTGGGGTTTAAGTGAATGGTTATTAAGCTTTCCTTTCCATGGTTGGGGTGATGAATCCTGCTCGATCGCCAACATGTCCTCAGCAGGGAATCACATTTTTTGTCAAAATGTAATGTTTTGCCACAGATACACAAACAGTGTAGACAAAGAGATAGCCCTGGCCTAAATGAGCGCTGCAGGTATTTAACTCTGAGAGGATACAAAGGGAACCAAACACAAGTTCATTTGGTTCCATGTGTACACTCGGAAACAGGATGTTTGAGAACCACGTACTAATGGTCCCATAATGTGCCATACTGTCATAATAAATCAGTGTCATATGTCTACATATTCTGAAGAAAAACTGGAGGCTGACATTCAGTAAGTTGGACTTAGTGATCAAATGAGAACCTTAAAATGATAGCATGTAGAATTTGCCACGGGCGAGGCAGGTCTTTGCCATGATGGAACACATTTGTCCGCTTGCGTGCGGGCACATGGATGACCCCTATAGGGTCCTGTCAGACGCTGAACGTGGCGGGTGGCGGCCTGTAGTAGGTGAGGTGTTTCTTGAGGATGGGCTGCTGCTTCCGGTTCTCCTTGGTGATGGGGACGAGCACCAGGCCCACCACGAATACCATCAGGCCGATGGAGAGCAGGGCCGGCCCCAGGATGTTGGTCACCTTTCGGCAGTGTCCGGCGAAGTACAGCCCGCTGATGATGAGGCCGCATGCCAGGAAGCTCCCGCCCGTGGACATGAGGTGGATGGGGAACCAGTAGATGTCGCACGTGCTGTCGCGGCCACCGCCGCCACTGCCGGGACCGCCACCGTCGTTGTTGGTCCAGAGGGATTCACTCCGGGACAGGCTGAACACGGTGCTGTCGGTCCTGTGGGTATGACAGTTCAACCAATGTATTGATTAATTTGGTTATAACAAATACAGATAATTTTATTCGATAAACAAGTGATGATCTACCACTGATTCAGGTGTGCCCACTGGGTAGGTATGCCATTATAGGTGAAAAGGCAAAAAAAAAAGTAGGTCAAATTACATTTAAAAAGACAATTAATTAGATCACCTGCTCACAACATGTCACAAGGCTATTTTCAATATTTTTGCACAACACCACTGTGCAACAAACTATAAAGTAATATTTTAAACCAGGAATGAATCTGTGTAATTTTAGTTACATACCAGATCTACAAGCTCACAGCATGAGCAGCAAACTACTGGTTTAGGGGCATTCGTACAATCATGCTCAAGTCTTAATTAGTTAGTTGTGGTTCGTCATCGTTAGTTGTGGTTAGTTGTTGATAACACTTTTTCTTGTAAAACTAATTGCTAAGGAGATAACGGTGGGTTGCAGCACTTACCTGCTTCCTAGCGGGGTCAGCTGGTCCCTGGAGCGAGAGAGGGTACACTCCCCAAGGGGGATGTTCTCTGGGCTGCCGACTGGCATGCTTTCACCGGTGCTGCCCGCGTCCTGAACCCGCCTGGCGCTGCCGCTCTCCTCTGCAAGGATGGAACAGAAATGATTTTCTATCCAAACAGACAGAATGAGCCGCAATGACTCCGTCTCTCTGGAGGGGAGCACCGGGGAGACAGACAGGAGAGAGACGGCCATAGTCGTTGCAGCAGGCCTTAGCTGAACGCTGTAGTGGTCCCCTAACGTTTTTCCATGTAACAAACCATTTAGGTTAAAAGAACATGCTCACTTTTTGTTTTGTATAAAACATAAAATATGGTTAAACTCATCGTGACACTCTTATACTAATCTGAGTTCCTGGACACACCCCAAGAACCCCTGGATGTCCCCAGGGCAGAGCCCACTTTGAGAATCTTTGGTTTAATCTTTATCTTTCATTTCCTCCACCTTTCCTCTGTGTTCTTTTTATAGATCAAATTTTGCACCAACACTTTGTTTTCTCGCTGAAAACAAGAGTGTGTTAGATTTTCATAGGTTTATCTATGATCAGACTTGCCCTTGGATCTGCCAGATACACCTTATTCGTCCATCAGAGTCTGATGGACGAATTAATACACCTAAAATCTGACACAACCTTGAACTGCAGCTGTGTCTATTACCATCACTACGTAGACTACTTTAAGGTCAGTGTTAGGCAGCTTGCCATGTTTTGACCCTGCTGTAGTTTCTTATAAGTGTAAAACAAACAACGAAATCAGCCTAGGGCCCTGGAGTTTCATCCTCTAGGTTATATTGTAATCAAATCATGTCTCTGGTAGAGAAGCAATCAGAAAAACAAGTATTCACATCCTTCTCTGTGTTGTCTCTGGACCAAGATACTAAACTCACAACCACCTCATGATCATGCCATCAGCTGTGTGAAGCCAAAACACCCCATGGGAGGAATAAAGAAGTCCCCTCTATTCAGTTTGGTCTACTTTTTGCTCTACTTTAGGCTTATGAAGTTCCGTGTCATGTGAAATAAATGGTTCCCACAACAGTGCTCAATCAAGGGTTGGCAAAAATCAATTGGCTGACATCCGGGAGCACACAACAATGTCAACAACATGAAAATTAGAATGTGAACTATTGCTGACTGACATGTGCATTAACTCCTTCAAAATAACCAAAATTGTATAGTTCAAACTAATCTGCTATTTCTAGCTCCTAAACAATGCAGGAGAATAAATAGACAAACACCTACCTTTCAAGTCTGAAGTAAGTTGCTTTAGGCTCTATTTCTGAGAAAGTGATCAAATATATATTTTAAATCCCTTTATCCAGTAACACAGAGGCATGGACACACTGTCACAACTCCCGCATTCAGGCCGAGATTCAGCCAGAAACAACAAGTAAATGCATTTGGACTACACTAAACCCACCCTTTTTTCTCTCCACCTCCTCAACAGCATCCTCTGGACACCATCCCTTACCATCATCCACCAGCGCAGGCGCTTATAGTCCTGATGCAGCATCCAGGGCCGGGGGCTCGCCTCCTGGTCCCCATGGAATAACCATTGAAACCCCACCACAGTGAGCTCACAAACTCAAAACCTCAATGGCATGGCGTCTCTCTGTGGCCTGTTCAAAACACACTATATTTTCTAAACTCCTCTAAGTGGCTTGGACGTTTCCCTTAGGTCCAAAATGGGGCGAGTTCCTCCACAAATTGGACAATCAAGGGAAGATAACAGTCTTCTTGAGCGCGGGCGGACAGACTTTCCACACAATGAAGAGCTGGGCAGGGAAAGTGGAAAGCAAATGGATCTCTGTCTGTGCTGCTGGCTGGATTGATGTAAGCAAGCAATCACCAATGCATACGGGTGCTTTCCAATATGGCCTCATATGTTGGTGCCGTATTGATCTCTAAATACCCCCAGAGCTATTATCCGCAAGTTGTAGTTTTGTTCTGTGTGTGAGGGATCAATGAAATCTGTGTGGCATCACCAGGCCTCAGACAATACATAGAGAAGCACATATAGAATTCTGAGCTCCTGGCTGTAAACAATGCATTCTTGTCTCATTTTGACTGTGTGTGAGGCTACATTTTGCTGCCTCAGAATGAAGGGAATGCTGGTGGAAACATGATACCATTCCACAATCATTTCCAGTAAACCGTCTTCTCAATGCAACTTTTGCCCAGTAGTGGAAGCAAATACTTGCATTTTGCACTTTAAAGTAAAAGTACCAATAGTAGCATAATGAAGAAATACTAGCTCTTAAACTAGTCGTTTAAAAGTCTGGAGTTCAAAATGTACTACTTGAGTAAAAGTATTCACATTAAAATATACTTAGTATAAGTAAGTTTTGTATAAAAATGCTTTGAAAATAGCAGATCTACAAGCTCACAATGCAATGCTATTTTCAAATTGCCTAGGCCTACACATAAAGGCAGGGATTAAGTGGTTTGTATAATTGAAATAATAATAAAAATCTAGACAGTTACTAACAAAATATTTCCAATAAATGCAGTGGAGTAAAAAGTATATTATTTGCCTCTGAGAGCGGAGTGGAGTAGAAGTAGGCTATTGAAAATTGGAAACAGTCAGGTAAAGTAGCCTAATAATTCCTCAAAAGTGCACTCATAGTAAATGCACTTAGTTTCTTTTTGCCATTGGTTGTTTTGCCTTGGAACAGTTGTTGAGATTGGGGCCATTGATCGGAAACGTGATCCTTCACTTTAATCAATTTATAATCTACAGACAGCTGCTTGGCATGGGAAATGGCTTATTAGGATTACTACTTAGCAAGCACTTGTCATTATTAGATTGGTACCATCATCTGTCTCAAATGTACTGTCAACTGTATTTACAAGATGTTTATCCACTCTGGGTCCATGCATGCCACTGTCTTGATACTGTGTAGGCCTATAGTTAACTGAGCTCTATTATATTTTGTAGTTTGTTTTTGTTTTTTTAGTATAGCCTAATGTAATCCTCAAAGTCCTTGAGAGTTGCAGATTGCCACTCCCTGGCACACTGAAAAGCACCCTCCATCATCATGACATCACCCTGTGTGTTGCCAAGAAATTTGTGCAATAGGTGAGTGAGGCCAGCAGAGGGCAGTGCTTCCATGTGCATTGCCGCAAGCATGGTAAATTTTGATGTATGATGTGAAATGTAACTTATGAGCATCCTTTATTCTGTCTTATAGAAATATGAGTTTTATTTGTAACGGCGCGCACGTGTGTGTGTGTGTGTGTGTGTGTGTGTGTGTGTGTGTGTGTGTGTGTGTGTGTGTGTGTGTGTGTGTGTGTGTGTGTGTGTGTGTGTGTGTGTGTGTGTGTGTGTGTGATTCTCAACCTGTTTAATTATTGGTTAAGGACCCTAAGATTGAAATGTCTATGAAACCCCATTTAATGGCATTTCTATCTCTCGGAACCCAACTTATATTGCTCAATGTTAACTCTAAAAGTGTTCAAAAGGACCTGTTACAGTATCTGAGTAACCTCTACGGGTCCATTTGGTTCCTAAGTACCATTTAGCTGGGGATCCCCTGGAACTACCTCAAGGACCCCTATAGCCTAAGTCCCCAGACCCCACCTTGGGAAACACTGGTCTGCAATATATTTGAAACTCAGCATTCTAGGTGGGAGTTAGCCCAACTCACAGCAGTTTTAAAGGATCACGTCACCCAATTTGAAGCATATCTTGAATATTTTAATTCGTACTCAATAATGCTCATTATAACTTAGAACAGAACATGTTTGTCTCATGCGGTGAATTCAGAAACCTAGTGACACCATCAATGGACATCAAGCTAATAGAAACTAAAGAGCATGCTGACCGGATCGTTGTTCTCGAGTCAATATAGAAACAAGCTATAATTCCAAAGCATCCAGCTCAAGTGGAGTTAGGAGGTTGTGTCCATCATTTATAAGAAACGCAGACAATGGATCTTCAAGTTACTGTATTTCATGACTGTGCATCTGCTATACCACACAGGAGAGAAGGTTAAACCAGCCAACTTCACATCATCTGGTGGAGTTAACTGGTTTGTCAGAGATTTTGTAGAGATTGCAGAGATTAATGTAGTTGGCTGGTTTTGTCAGGAACAAAATAGTTTTAATGCGTTGTCGTTTTAATAGTTCTACTTTTCATTGGTTCAATTATTATTATTTTATTTGTTTATTTTTCCCAACACCCTGATGTAAGACATATTCGACTGTTGATTCAAGAAAAGAAGGAAAAAAATCTGGTCTTCTGACAGTGAAAAGAATTATTTCACTGGTATGAGGTTTCTGTACCATTCACAGACCTCCTCTGAATGAATAGGCATGATATTACTATCTTATAAGAGCAATGAGGGTCAATGACCAGTACAAGATACCGGTAGCTTGAAAATGGGTGTAATTTGACAGGGTAGTCTTAAAGACATACAGTGAGATGAAGAACACTTTAAAACATATCTGTTCAACTTCATATTAGCTGCCAAAACAGTGGCAGCAATACTTCGCGCTCTGTGTCGCATGACGTTTTTACTTCAAGCTCGGCTCAGATTGAATTTTGCCAATAGCCTACCAAGCTTTTCCGGTAAACTGGCCGTCACGGCATTCTCAAGCTTGGGTGGAGCTTCATTCCCGTTCACTACCAGGCAAAAAAAACGTGACGTAATACAGAGCGTGAACTTAAAAAAAAAAAAAAAAAAAAAGTTCATGCACTTAAAAGGTTCTGTCTACAATACATATGCCTTGCTTGAACTTAAAAAAAAAAAAAAAAAACTCTGTCACATGACGCTTTTTTGACTTGTCGTCAATGTGACTTGAAGCTCGGCTCAGCTTGAATTTTCAACAATGCCAAGCTTTTCCAGGAAGCTGAACTTTAAAAAAAAAGGTTCATACTCTGTATCACATGACGTTTTTTGGCTGGTAGTGGACGGGGATGAAGCTCCATGCACCCTGCAAGATAAGATTGAGAATGTTGCCATGGCTAGCTTCCCCGAAAAGCTTGCCATCGACGAAAATTCAAGCTGAGGCGAGCTTGAAGTCCCATTGACGACCAGTCAATGGGACTTGACTGGTCAACTGTCTGGTAGACTGTCACCCTGCCCGCAGTGACAGTCTGGAACATATGAGGGTTGAATTGGAACCATGGCCTCTGATTGGTCTGTGGTGCGAGATGTGTTAAAACACCAGTTTGATGTATCAATGCGTACTGTGCAGCTACTGCTGTTGTCCTGCAACGTCCCCTCATCATTCACTAAACTCACCACACACAGCAAATGGGTACAAATAGGTACTTGCTTTCATCAAAACCATATTAGTCATGTCATGCAACACAGGAAAGTGCAGCTATTGTTTTTTATCATCTAGCAGTTTGGTTTAACAATTTGGTGGAAGGGGACTTAAAAGCAGATGCCGTGTTGGAGAGCAGTCTATAATAGCTCTATGGGAGCAACACAAATAGTGCTGAATTGAATTAACTAGGTGAATTGAACACACCCATTCATTCACTGGGCACACAAATGCCCTTATCGTTCACGATAGCATAAAACACATGCATGGAACCTCTTGATCTGGCTGCAGGGCCCTCAAAGGAGTTGATTCGGCACTGAAAGGGGATGGTGGACAACACGAACATGCATACTGGTGACACGTACCCACGCTCTAATCCACAACCTGGCACAAGTGTTGAAGTATGTTCCTATTGACTGTGCTTTAAACAGTCCCTTTAGGTCAAAATGTAAGTAGCAAAGGTAAAAATTTCTTCTTCAAAAGAAATATTTCATTAAAAGTTAAAAGGTATACATGATTAATGATTTCTACCCACCTCTGTTCTTCTTCCTGTTTTGGATTTATGGGGGGTTGCGACCATCGAGTATATCGCCACCTAGTGCATTAAAGTATTATCTACTGGCCTTGGATATATCAGCTTTCCATTCTACAATTTCTTATAGTTCAAGTTGGTCCAAATCCTTCAGTGTATCCTCCATTTGTTACATATCCACAACATTGAAGAGCCTCCCGGTTGCATCCGGCGTAATCTTTATTCTGTCCGACTTCCCTTTGTATTTCCACGGGACAGTTTATGAACACCAATATTCGTCCAAGACGACGTTTTGTTCAGCTCCGTTCCATTTTGTCCTCTGGTTATGTTTTGCTCTGCCACCCGTCCAGTCTCTTGAAAGCTTCAGCATGTGACCTTCTCTTCTCTTGTCTAATTCTATTGACCTTCACTTCCTTAATTCTTTGAGGTGACATTATCCTGCATAATGCTTCTTTTCACAATGCAGACACTTGGCTTGTTACTTGCTTTTCTTCACATGCAGTCTACCTTTCCACGTCTTCCGTCTCCTCTACACACCTCCGCAGCAAATACGCCCGTATTCCTGACATCAAAAACACATGATCGGAGTTTCCTCAGATGGCCTGACTCTTTAACACACATATTCCAAATATACTCTGTCCGGCGAATGCCCTTCAAAGTCAAACGTATTGGCTTGCTGTCCTCCTTCTTCCCTTCCCTCTAAACTGTGTCACCCTTCAGGCCTCGTGAACAACGCTTCAACTGCACCCACCCACCTGTATTTATATTTCTTTAAATGTTCTGATGAATTAAAAATGATGTAAGCAGGGGTTTTCCTGGTTACACCCTCATAGCAGTTTTTGTATTGACTTGAAATGTGCATTGTACCCACTCCACATACACTATTGTAAATAATCAGTTAATCAATCTGCCTAGTGGTCTACCTAGTGGTTGTACGACCCACCTGTCAGGGGGTTCAAACCCATCACAGTGAAGCCAGCTTTGTGGAGTGTCTATTCAAACATAATTGATGTGTGTTTGACGGAGGGATGCTAACCCCTTGTATGTATTGCTACAGGCTGCGGTGGCACTTGTTGGGCCTAAGGAATGCCCGGTACATCTTTCTGCTCAAGGGAGGGCTCCTCGTGGAGCTACAACAGCAGCAGCGACATTACACATAAATGAAGCAGTGAGCCACATGCACAATATCAGCACCCTTACTCAGTTTGACCAGAATGGGACAGAGCCTTCAGTAGTTTTTTTGGTAACTGCATATCTGTGAAGAAATTAAAAAAGTGCCATATATAGAGCTACATTATGGCTTCCGAGATGTTTGACTACGGCCTATCAGTCCTATCCTAGAATGCAATTGTTGCTGTTGGGTGGAAACCTTATACGCATATTATTTTAAAAGAACATAGCTGACACAAGTTTAACTTGTCACATTGTGAGTTGAGCTATATATCTGTTATTGTCACTGCTCTTATGTGACAACAACATAAGTTGAAATTCCAACATATGATGTCTTTGTAAGGAAAAGTAACACTGACAACCTCAAAACAAGCTTGTGGATCTGCTATTTTTGATACCTTTGTGTGACGTTGTAGTATGATCAAATAGGGCATTGACTTATAAAACCAAAAACAAAAAAAGTTTATGGCGAACAAAACAGCAATGATAAGGTGTGCATGCAGGCAGGTTGAACATGGCCAACAGAAGGCTGATAACACGAACAGCATGTATCTGGACTGGGGTTTTAAACGGATAACTCTCAGAGTCCGCAGGCAGGCCTTTGAGGCGTTTGGGAAAACAGTATTAGTCACAGGAGGTCTTGCACACGTCCTCTGGTTAAAGCACCCGGAACAAAACCCTCTAAAAAAACCTCTGCCCTCACCGTTTGCCAAGGTTAAGCATTTAACAGCGATACGTTCAACAGCACCATGCCTCACCGTTTGTCAAGGTTGAGCATTAAACAGGCAAAGTAAAGAGCAATACTGAAGGCAACTGAAGGCTGAGAATTAAACAGCAATGATTTTTGTTTTCGAGTGAAGTTGCAAAAAGTGACTGTAACTGATGAGTAAACATATCAATAACACAATGGCAGTTTCACTAGCAAAAAAAAACACACCTGTCGTTCAGCAATCGGTGTATGAAAGTGTGTGCGACTGGGTTAGAGTATTGCACTATGTAAAGCGCCTTGGTTAAAGGCACTATGAATGCACCATACATCTCTACTAATGTTTGACTAATATTTTTCTACTTTTACTTTTACTTTGGATGACCTGTTGTACCTCTGGTAGCCACAGTCAGTTGTATATTCATACTGTGGTGATTGCAACAAGGATTGACTGTTGTTGAGTGGAGGCAGGTGTAGTGGATATGGTGATTGTGAATGGGGAGTGGATAATGAGTGAGAGCTAGTGTGGTGTGTACTATGGAAGGGATTGAGAATGTGGAGTGGCCGTGATAAGCAGAGGGTGGTCTCTACTCCTGAGTCCTGAACCTACTTGAACACAACTACAACTCTCCTAATTTGACGTTAATTTAGACTGGATAACAAAGTGGGTCCCTAAGGGCTTTTGAAGGGGTTCCAAGGGCTCTTCAGCAAAAACAAGGAACCATTAAACACTTAAAGGACAACTGTGTTTTGTGTTGTTTTTTTCAGCCATGCTTCATGTTTTAGGTTATTAAACAAAATAAATGATTGGTGTTAATTGTTTTTATTTGTTGTATTTGTTCTTTAGTTTTAGGGATTTTAGCTGCTTTTGGCAGAGGGCAGGGCATTTGAACATGGTCCTAAATACAGATTTACAAATTTTTAAAGTGATTTAATATTTATTATTATTATTTTTTATCTACTACAGTCCTAATAAACCCCAGGAAATTACATGCCCAGTGACCACTGAAGTTCACAGGATTTACTGAATGTAAAGGAGACAACACACCACACTGTATAATTAAGGCTCAATATGAATTTTCCTAGGGTTGATTATCACTCATGAAATCCCTTTAAAATGTCAACAAAATTATATGGGCCAAAATAGGGCCATGTTCGAATGCCCTGCCCCTGTCAAAAACAGCTGAAATCTAAAACATGAACCTTGATTGAAAAAACAAAACAAAGTTGTTGTTTAAACCTGGCCTATTTCTATAATTTTACACTTGAGCATACTATATACGCTTTGACATATTTTGATCAGCTATTTTCACCGTTATTGTCATGATATTGATTAATTTCACTATTTTTATGTCTTTAAAGATATTGGGCCTTCTCTGTCTTTATTGTCAAGTCAAATCAAATCACAAGCACATTTAAAAGAAAATGAGAATGATGCAAGCAGTTTAAAAACACCAAGGAAACATATCCTATGTAAAGTAAAGTAAAAATAAAGGACTTTAGGGGGACTGAAAACCTTGTGAATACAGAAATGCTTTGAATCTTTTCTTAAAACTTTCAAATATAGGGAGCAGTTCTGACAGCAAAGGGAATGCTGTTCCTTAGAATGGGAGGCGCAATGGCAAAAGTGCGGTCAGTCCTGAGTCTCATTCTTGTTGGAGGAATGGCTAAAAGTTGTCTGTCTGCTGACCTGAGGGTCCTGGTAGAGGCCAGGAATGAAAGGGGTCATAGATGTATCCTTTGTATGTGAAAATGAGGGTTTTGAAATGAATTCCGAAAAGGAGAAGACTACATGGGTGATATGCTCTCTGTCCCTGCTGCTAGTTAAAAGTCTGACAGCAGCGTTTTGCACCATCTGCAGACGGGAATGGGAAATAGAGTTGAGAAATATTAGAACCACTCAATCTTTTAGTCTGAAGAAGTCACCCACTTTACAAATCTTTATAATCCTAATATAAGGTCACGCACAAGATCTTTCTTTATGTTTCAATGTTACAACTCTGGCACTAGATGGCTTTGTACATCTGACTGTAATAATAATAAGCTGCTGTTCATCACACTCTTTAGGTCAAAGTAAAGTTGCATTAGCTCATCTCCCTTCATCAACGCAATACTATTGAAAGAAGCAGCATGGCAAAAGTAACTAGTGATATTAGTAGAAGTAACTGTAGTATTATGGTTTTGTTGAACATAATCTTGTCATAGTACTCGTTACAGAGAAAAGTAGTAATATCACTAGTTGGGCTACTAGTTACAGTACATACATCTCTGATGGGAAGACTGACTAATGTAGTGATGTAGTGATGATATTATGATATGGATGATGAGTGCATGGATGGCTATTTTGAGGTCGCGGGTGGAGAAAAGGTTTGACCATTATGTTGATTTGTTTGTCAAATTTAAAGGCTAAATCAAAGAGCACCCCCAGAGTTTTAGCCTGGGGTTTGACAAGGCCAGACAGTTGCCAAAGGTTTTTTTTTTAATCTGTGTGATGGAGCCAGGTGGACCGAATAATACCAGTTCAAATTTACTGTCATTCACTTGTAGGAGGTTTATAGAATAACAACAATAAAACATTTTCAAAAGTACTGTGGGGAGATATACAGTATACCGGTAGCCTGATAAGGCGGTTTGGTGTGACTGGAGAGGCCACTGTTGCGATGAATTAGAGCGTGGCTACTGGCTATAGACAAATGCACAGAGGAGTGCCCTGCACATGGCCATTACTGAGGCGTACCACAAACTGATGCCTGGCATCAGTCCATGGATTACTGCCCTCTAGGGCAGGTGTCGCAAATCAGTTATTGGTACACCTCAGTAATAGCCATGATTCGGTTGATTCATCTATATCTCTCTATATCTGATGAAGTTAAGCAGAGGACAGATCAAGGTTGGGACCCTTTTTCTCCCCCCGATGCTGCTTTGTTGTAAATATAACTCAAGCTGTTGTACTGTTGTTGTCATTTTAGAACCCAAAGGCAGGACATGTTCAGTGACTATTTCTGGCTCTGCAATTGAATGTAGAAGTGGATGGATCTGCAGTTCGTTGGTCGTGTTGTGTCTGGCATTGAAGGCAGTGATAACAGGTTATGTGTAGATGCGGTAGGTGCCTTGTCATGGTCACTTTACTATGAGTTCCTTCTTTCCTTCAAGCTTCAAGTTTGTTATTTCTTTGTTCAAGCTACAAGTTTGTTATTTCTTTCTGACCCAAATGAAACGCGTGCTGTAGACGGATCAGCGGTGCAACGTAGTTGAGAGGGCTTCCTGCTGGAACCTCTAGCAAATAAAAGAGGTGTGTTTTTGGACATTGCAACATTCATTACAGCAGCGTAGCATTCCACTGATCAAAAGATCAGGAAGGTATCCATGGTCCCCTGGACCTGATGGCCGCTCAAGATCAACCGGAGGGCACATTGTTCCACATCTGCCTCTCCCCCTGTGACATGGGGCTGATGGAGGAGAGACAGCCGGCACTAATACAATCCACTGGGAAAGGTGTAGAACAGATTGTATAAACAGATCAATAGCATTTCTTACAGGCTGGTAACTGGGCAGGAGGAGCCGGCCTCACTCCTCTCATTAATCTGATGGACGCATGGCTGTGTTTAATCGCACAGAACCTATACTACTTGGTTGACTGGAGTCCCTCAGGGCTCTATTCTGTTGTTTTCACACTACATTAAATGTCTTGGCCTGAAAATAGCAAATAGGTATATTTAACCACAACTGACCCTTGCATTTGGTTCCATTGCGCACAGTTAAAGGCAGATGAATACAATTTTGAAGGTGAAATAAAATCGTATTTGTATTAGTATAGCATAGTATTAGTATCAAATGACTGTAGAGACTCAGGTCCTAAGCCATTTTATACTATTGTGTCTCATGCTCATGACTCGTGATGAAGGGTTCCTGCCTGACATAGAAATGTTTGGAAGCCACCGCTCTAAAAACAGAATTAATACAGTATGACTAGGTGCTTATTTTAGGGTTGTTTTCGTACACCCATGGCTGCTTGTTGTTAGCATAATTGTGTGCATTTGATGTCCAACACTGAGCTTCAAGTGTTTAGTACTAAAAGTCATTTTACTTTGACTATCAAAATGTAACAAAATATGATGGGAAATAGCCCATATTCATAAGCTTTTGTGAGCCATTTTCCTGTATTAGAGCTTTATGAAACAAACTATGGCATTTATTTGTGAAAGGACAAAAAGTTGGAACATGGAGATACAAGGTTCCTATGATGACTCACATGCTTCCGTTCTGTGTTGTGTGAACCACAAGTCAGTAAACAGTGAACGCTGCATGATGGACGTGTCTGTTGAATCAAAAACAGAGGCAACTCCAAATAACTCATTTCAGACATGTTTTCAGTGCAATGTGGCGGAAATGCTAAAAGTAGAACGTTCATTATTTGTTAGTAATGATGAATTATTGTTCCATTGTGTGGGTTTATGAATGGAGGCGTAGCCTGCTATAGGCCTCAAGCACAACACTATTGAAACAGGATTGTTTATGAATCCTCGCTGTCAGATGGAAACCTTGTAAGTCTTCTTTAGAATAAGCAAAACAGTTCCCAAACTTTCCAGGCTGGTGACCCATCCCAAATAAATCACCTCTCAATCCTGGTCAGCATTTTGAATTGTAGGACTTATAAGGCAACTGTAGACTCCGTTCCACAGATGAATATTGTGAAAATAGCCAGACTAACCACCAAACTACAATGCTGTTGTGAAATTGTAACTATTTTCTCAACATTTGGCTCTTTCTTAGGTAATATTTGACAGTATTTAATTATTTAAATTATAGTTTGTTTTTTGTCCACTTTAGGCCCACAACCAAAGAGCACTTTTCCCTGCATGTCTTCCCAGCACTCGTCTATAGTCTATATACCATTCCTTTTTTATAAGCATTGGTTTGTTGCTACTGTGGTAACTTGAACTTCACATCAAGAAACGCAAGGACACAGTCTTTACCTTTTGATACTTTATCTCAGATGGGGGCGCTCTGACAGAAACCATGACTACTTAGGAGACCATTTGTAGGCTTTGTAGTCCATGTCATCTATATAGTGGTGCCAATGGGAGTATGCCTATCTTTACAATGCACAATGCACACAGAGAGTAAGTGAGCCATCTTAACATGTCCAGAGGAACCTAGAGCCACCGAGCAACAGCTCCATCTCCTGACATGACACAACATGACAGCTATGGCAAGAAGATTATAACAACACCATATACTGTAGAGTACAACAACTAGCCTACATTCAGTATGCTATCTGTAAGGTAATAAGTAATTACATTCAAATGAAAACAAGTGGACATTTACGGGCAAAGACATGACCTTTTCAAAAGTGTTCGCCTGTAATGACGTGCCCAAATCAGGAGCATCAACATCAGATGTGAAGATTTATTCCGTATTTATGCAGGGTATAGCCATGACAGTGACTGGCTGTGCCCCGGCCAGTGTCCCACTGGCTTGAGGTTGCCTCTGAGTGACACTCCACTGAGAGATCCAGCCGACAGCTTAACCTTTCAGCGGATATCAAAGCCTCAAGATGAAGTTAAGTGGGACTGGTGAAAAAGAGGCACGTTGCTGTCGAGAAACCTCCTATCGCCACATGAAAACTTTTCATGTTTCTTCCTTGAATGCCCTACTGATACACAAAAGTAGCAGATCAACAAGAGTCTGAAAGTGTAAAAAAATATATTTTCCACCGAGGGCCTAAGGGGTTCATGTAGGGTTTCTTTTTATATTAATTATCTAAATATGCAAGATAAATAGTACCTAGTAGAGCAGTATACAAGTATACAATATTGATATGTAGTCATACAGTAAGGGAATTTTATCAGATATTTGGCATATCTGGGAATAAATTCGTTACCAAGCAAACTCTTCACCAATGTGTTTCTAAAGGTGTCTAATAACATCTCCTAAAAAGTTGAAATTCAACTCCTGTGGGAAACCTAATAAAAACTGCACAAAGTTGGTGTACCAATAGGCGATTTTCTAAAATTCGGAAATGTTTAATTTGGCCTTGAGTTACTTGTGAGGAGTCAAACTCGGGGTTTTTCATCATTCTGAGTTCATTTATAGCATTTGTTTTACAGTACAACATTTCCTTAGTGGAAAAACTGCCCCACACCTTATTATATTTACATAAAGTTGTGTTTATTACAATTCGTTTAACATTGGTCAGAGCAAACAGTGATTTCACTGTGTGGAATGCTTTATGAGTCAATGTGTGAATATTCATCCTCAATGCATTCATCATGAATAGCATTCTTATATATGTATATATTCTTAATAGCAGGTAATGCCTTGACAGACTTCACAAGCTGAGATGCACTTGACGTCATTATTCCTGAAGCTGCATCGTTGACTGCTGCAATCTCCATGGCAATTGCAGCTTGCAAACTGGAGCAGCTCTTCAGGAGCCATGGGGTCCAGAGTTGGAACTGGAACTGTCCATCCGGTCCGGAGACATGCTCTGTAGAAGGAGCCAGTCACAAGTCTGTAGGTAGGCACGGAGCGAAAATTGTGCCGAGGCACTCTCTGTTGGAGGTAGATTCTCAGTTTGATCATCCCAGCTGTTGCCTTGCATGAGAAGTTGCTGTATCGAACTTCACCCAGAGTAGTACCTGGTACATGTAGAGGAACCAGCCCAAAATATTAGTATGAGTACCTGTCAAATAGAATTGTTTTACCATGACCAACAATAGCAGAGACTATATCACACCCAGTGAAGGCTTGACAGAAAACCAGGTAGCTTCTCTGTTTTTCAGTGAGAGCTTCTCGAATCCTCCTGACATCATAGAGCCCTTTGATGTCATGAAGAGTGGGTGTTTGGTGCCTGGGCTATGGTGCACCAACATTACAATATGTCAACTGCCTGGACCTGAAAATATAATAATATATGCAATGCATGTCCAACTATGCAAAAATAATAAAATATATAAAACTAGTCAAAGCTCCACCTTTCCAAAGAGCCACCTGTAGCAGCAGACAATGGCTCTCTCACAATTAAAGTGTCGGCATCATTGTCAGTCGGCTCCACGTTGATGTTAAGCTTCCAAATATTGGGCCTCATGCGCCAATAAGTTCTTACATTTTCCTCTTAGATTTCTTCCTAAGAGAATTTCTAAGAGAAGTTCAGTCCGATTCATGAAGCGTTCTTAAGTAGGCATTTTGTTCGCAAAATTTGTTCTTATGGTGATGAATCCAAATCCTTGTAAGTTGAAGGGGTGTGCCAGTTCCTTCAAATTATCATAGGTAGACGCCCTACCTGTCTTAATTTGCATCCTAATTACCATAGGGAACCGCCCACCAATTCCCATATAAGGCATTGGGAATTCCCTCTCCTGCCTGTGCTTTCCCAGGTGGGTGTGGTTTTGCATGACTCCAGTCACACCTGTGTGTGATTGCAGCACTCAGAACACAGGACCTCACACAGAGAAATAAAGGCTAAAATGGCTGAAATTAGCACAATACCCTTGTTATTTGCAGTCTCAGAAGTAGTGGATAGTAGTGAATATAAAATGTTATAACTGGATGGGGGGTGGAGGGTATGGTGGGGGGTTATGAGGGGGTTATGGGGGGTTATGAGGTGGGTATGGTGGGGGGGTATGAGGTGGGTATGGTGGGGGGGGTTATGAGGTGGGTTTGGTATGGTGGGGGTATGGGGGGCATGGTGGGGCGGGGGTTATGAGGTGGGTATGGTGGGGGGGCATGAGGTGGGTATGGTGGGGGGGTTATGAGGTGGGTTTTGGTATGGTGGGGGGGTTATGAGGTGGGTTTGGTGGGGGGGTTATGGGGGGACATGGTGGGAGGGGTTATGAGGTGGGTATGGTGGGGGGTTATGAGGTGGGTTTGGTATAGTGGGGGGGTTATGGGGGGCATGGTGGGGGGGTTATGAGGTGGGTATGGTGGGGGGGTATGAGGTGGGTATGGTGGGGGGGTTGTGGGGGGCACAAAAATATTTTTTGTTTTGAAGATTTATCAAATATCTGATCTACAAAAGTAATGGAATGTGCAGTGACCTTGTAGATGAGCTATTTTCAAAGTATAAAATGGGATTAGAAGAGTGGTAAAATGTTTGCTGTGGTCCGCCTGGAATGTCCTCATGGACCCTTGAGGTCCCTAGACCAGACTTTACACATCTTGTAGAGGGCGCTGTTTTCCCTTTTCTTTTCAGATTGCATTTAAGAACAAAAAAGGCACCCTAAGAGTCCTCCTCAGTGTGCGTAGATTTTGTTCTTACCTACGAACAAATCACAGCTAAGAAAACATTGAGGGATCCCAAAATGTTCTTAAAAACTTCTTAAGTGTGCCTAAGAACAAATTTCCTCTTAAGAACATCTTAAGAACGGTTGGCGCATGAGGCCCATTGAAGAGAGGAGGTGAATGAGCTGACTCTTTTTGTGGCAGTTGTCCAAGAACTTCGCTCTTGGTGCCCAGTGTATCAGATCTGGTTGAATCTGGACATCATAGCATGACTTCTTGCTATGGAGGATGTGTTCATGATCTTTTGGCAAGTTGTAACCATCAAAGACCACAATGATGAGAGTTCCGGCCAAGATGCTGCAAGTAGCTTAGGTCACTGGTGGCAATCTCCTGCCAAGTCCGACCTTGTTCTCACCATATAGAGAAGCCATCCACCATCAACCACCAGATCTCATACACTGAACACAAAAAGCAAATTTCTTGAACAAATGCCAGAAAAACAGTCAGATCATTCACCTCCCCTCTTAAACATTTTGGAAGCTTAACATCACTATGGAGCCAAGTGACACTGATGCTGACAATTTAGTTGTGAGAGCAATTGTCTGCCTTGTCAGTAACATACATACTTTTATTAGCTATGACTCTCTTAAAAGTAAGAGCTTTGACTAGTTTTACGTATTTTCACTTAGTTGGACATGCATTGCATGTATTATATTTTCTGGTTCGGGCAGTTGACACAGACGTACTGTAATGTTAGTGCATAGCCCAGGCACCAAACACCCACTCTTCTTCACGACATCAAATGGCTCTTATGATGTCACCTGGATTCGAGAAGCTCTCACTGAAAAACAGAGAGGTTACCTGGTTTTCTGTCACGCCTTGTGTGATATGGTCTCTGCTATCGCTGGTCATGGTAAAACAACTCTGTTTGACAGGTAATAATACCAATATTTATATCAATGTTTTTTTTCTATATTGAATGAAACAAACCTTCAAGTGCATTCTTCTTCAGGTTTTGGGCAGGGGACATACAGTATATACAGTGATTAAGGCTGGTACATCGATCTTCCTCTACATATACTAGGGACTACTCTGGGTGAGGTTCGATACAGCAACTTCTCACACAAGGCAGCGGCTGAGATGAACAAACTGGAGACTCTACCACTGGAGACTCTATTTGCTCCGTGCCTACCTACAGACTCAGAACTGGCTCCTTCTACAGAGCATGTCTCTGGACCCCAGTAACCATGGATAGGTAGTTGGTGTTCATGGTTATGAGCCAGTTCCAACTCTAGCCAGTTCCAGTTCCCAATGGCTCCTGAAGAGCTGCTCCAGTTTGCAAGCTGCAATTGCCATGGAGATTGCAGCAGCCAACGATGCAGCTTTAAGAAGAATGACGTCAAGTGGATCTCAGCTTGTGAAGTCTGTCAAGGCATTACCTGCTATTAAGAATATATAATAATATAAGAATGCTATTCATGATGAAGGCATTGAGGATCAGTGTTGGGTAATATTACTTAGGAGAGTAATATCTCTACTTTACTTATGACCCCTTAGAAAAAGTAATACTATTACTTTACTTATTACTAGATTTTAAATATTACATGTTACTTTCCTCCCTACCCACCCACACCCACACACACGCAAAGGAATAGAAATGTACAACACAATCCGTTTAGCGAAAACTGTGTTAATTTGTAGAGTAGGTCATGTGTGGTGGGTTAGGATCTACTAACTACCATAGATCTCTGTTATTATCTGTTGCTGCCTTGTAAATCTGTTCTATTTTCACATGCAACAACAAGCTCAAAAGTAGTAAAAGAGAGTAAGAGTAACTAGACATGTTTTGACAGAGTAACGTATTACTTATTACACATTTTGGCAGAGTAATATCTTTATTTGCTGGAAAAAGTAATAATATTACAGTAATTAGTTACTGCCCAGCACTGTTGAGGATGTATATTCACACATTGACTCATAAAGCATTCCACAGAATGGAATCACTGTTTGCTCTGACTAATGTTAAACGAATTGTAATAAAATACAAGTTTATGTAAATGTAATGAGGTGTGGGCCAGTTTTTCCATTAAGGAATGGTTGTAGTGAAAAACAAATGCTATAAATGAACTCAGAATGATGAAAAAACCCTAGTTTGACTCCTCACAAGTAACTTAAGGCCAAATTAAACATTTCCGAATTTTAGAAAATCGCCTATTGGTACACCAACTTTGTGCAGTTTTTTATTAGGTTTCCCACAGGAGTTGAATTTCAACTTTTTAGGAGATGTTATTAGACACCTTTAGAAACACATTGGTGAAGAGTTTGCTTGGTAACGAATTTATTCCCAGATTTTCAGATATTTCCCTTACTCTGGTAACTTAAAAGTGCCTCAAAATTCTGCTTAAACCCTAAACCCCAGCATCCTTATTATGTGGAATAGCCAATACTCACAGATGGACGGATGGACAGACAGTGTATGTATGCGATTGTCTAGAAAGTAATAAAGCTGTAGTGACCAGGGGTCTGAGCTGGTTGCATCAGGGTTATCGGACTGAGTTTCATACTGCCATGCAGTCACAAGGCTGTCCGCCACCTTGTGAGCTTAGAGGTCATCTGTGTCGCGCGCGGCAGCGCCGTGGACACAGCTATACATTATGGGCTTGAAAGCAATGATTGCACTTCACGACAGAGACTCCCTGACATGTAATTTCACAAGTCAAGAGAGTGACTTAACGCTATAGCGCAGGCCGTGTGTGTGCGTCCAGAGAGCCATGGGAAATAAGAGCAACCTAGCTATAGGGGGTCAAAGGGATAAAAGACGGGGCAACTGACACCCACCTTAAAATATGACAGCCCTGCCACTTTATTTTGTCACACATCCAGGGGGTAACTGGGGGCCATCTCAACAGAGCAGTGGAACCTGATGGTGTGGTGCTGCCGAGTGCCGACACACAAAGTTCAGAGGTCACCGCATCAATCTCTGGTCAGTGGGTGAGGGTGGCAGTGAACCCACTGCCACGGTGCCACACAAACACTATTTTTGAAGTAAAACAAAACAAAAGATTGATTTATTAACGTTTTAAATCATTGATAAGGCAAACAAGAATACAATCAAAGGGATCACAAAGCAATACAAAAAGAGCACCCATCCATTGATGTAAATAATACATGTTAAAACTGGCATCTTTAAACAAACGCTGACAAATTTGAAAACACTGGCAAACACAATTGGTGTAGTTTAACTATGAAACTGACAAGGATGAAGACATCTAACCTCTGGAACCAGGCAGCTTTATAGTAACACCCATGATTAGAGGAGCCATGAATCACCTGTGAGAACCCCTTCTACTAGTAGCCGCTTCCAAGATAATCAAAATATCACGTCACTCTGTGCTACTTCACGCTTTTATCTACTATTTTTTGAGAATTTTGGAAACTCAAATTAAATTCAACCACTACTTCACATTTGCAAACCCGTGGTGACAAGAAAAAGCTGATTCCGATACTGGATAACACCTGCGCAATATTTTCTACAACGATATAGAGAGACTATCATCAAAGGACAATGTATTGATTTTCACTAGACAGATTACAACATTTAGCATGGGGTTGCCCTGATTGGAACAGGTGATCGAGATTGGGCCGATCACATCATTTTCAAATACATCCTATAGCATCAATTTTATGTTTATATATCCATACATTGGATATTGTCCGTGATTTGGGAAATTGAACTAAGTGTAATATTGCATAAACACGTTCAATAATTATAATAAGATCGGTGTCGGTAGGCCTGTGACTCAAAATCAAATGATAAGACTCAAATCTTCTGCATGAAGACCCAGACCAGGATTGCCACCAGGGCCATCGTCAGCCCCTGCTGAAATCGAAGACTGTTTAGCATCTCCATGAGGAACCTCTCGTGCCTCATCTCCCTTTCACGGTGTCGGTCCTCCATTTCGCTGAGGACCTTGTTGTGCATCATGTCCCTTTCACGTTGCCTGTCCTCCATTTCTCTGACGACCCTCTGCATCAGCTCGGTGGTGGCTCTCTCCCGCTGGCGGTAGCGCTCTTCGCTGAGGATGAGTCGTGTCTCCAGCTCACGTTCTTTTTCAGGCGATCCCATAATGACCACTTCCTTCGAGTGACGTGGCCCCATGGCCGAGATCAGAGGAGTTCAAAGGAGAGTAGAGGTAAAGTAGAGCTCTGTCTGCAATTTAAAAAAAATGCAAAGAAAAAGAAAAGTAGGGTTAGTGAATGATTAAAAATTATGATCAGATAAATCACAGCTTCAAACTTAATTTCATCATGATTAATCACCATTCAAACCATGACGATCATGTAATGCCTCAAGTCCTGTAGACTGTAGAACTGTGAACCAAATCACACTCCACCAGGAAAAAAAAACAATATAAATGTTACTTGAGGATTGTATCCCTAATGTAGCAGTTACCTGCTGTCTGGACCGGACTGCATGTGATATGCAGTCCACACTTAGTCTCAGTTAGTCTCAGAACATACAATTAAACATCACTTAAGATGAAGCCAGAAATATATTTCACAAGTAATTGAGAAGACATTCTTACCTTTCATGCAAACACTCTGTTTTGTTACTTTCGGTTTTGACTGTGTTTGTCATGTGTCCTGTTAATGTTTAACTAATTGTATATAAAAGTGAGGTGGACTTGTGGACTTATGAAATAAATTCAGTTTTAAATGGATCATATGCTTTTACTGGATTCCAACATGGGAAATTACAACAGTAAATGTGTTCTGTTTAAAACATTTTCTGGGCTAATCAATGGCCCTTATGGCCCTTAATTAGTCAAAAGGTATGACATTTCCAGATCAGAATTGCTATCAAGACCATTATCAACAAGGCTACTAATACAGTGACCATGGCAAATCTCTTGTGTTTAGACTCCAACCTCATGGATCTGCAGCTGACAGTCCACTGTGTCCAGGGAGAGGAGTTCAGAGGAAGGTGGGCAGGCTAGGCAAGTAATAATGACAGCTAGAGCTCTGTCAAAGACAATAAGCAGACAGGATTGTTATATTTTCACTTCCAGTTCACTACAGCACGCTACACAGTCAACCCCACAGAGAATGAGGGGTTCCAGGGTTGATATAGGGCATTGCCAGTGTTGGGAAGGTTACTTTTAAAAAGTAATTCCCTACAGTTACAAGTTACTTTCTAAAAATTGTAGTCAACATAATCCGGGTTACCCAAATACAAGTAAAGTAACATTACTTTCAGTTCCTTGGATTATACTACTTTTAAGCAAAACTCCTTTTATTGAGATAAAATAAGTTTTACCATTGGTAACCAGATAAGAATTTTGAGCCGATGAAATCAGCAGGCAGGCAGAGTGTAGCATGTATGCATCTCTGGTCTTTAACCAGCCCAAATTCTCACATGTCACTCCGCTTCTCCGCTCCCTCCATTGGCTCCCAGTCGCTGCACGGACAGTGTTCAAAACTCTCACGCTGGCATTCAAAGCAACCAAAGGTTTGACTGCATCTTACCTCGGTGGCCTCGTAAAACCCTACAAGCCCTCCCGTGCACTCCGATCAGCCGACACTGGGAAGCTAGCAGTAGCCCCACTAAAAACACCTGGACAACGCTCCACGCGCCCCAAGCTCTTTTCCCTGGCCCCAAAACTATGGAATGAACTCCCCCTGCAATCAGAACCACAGACTCACTACCTATCTTTTGCCGCAGTCTGGAGACACACCTCTTCAGACTCCTTCTCAGCCCATAGCACTTGTATTACATACCAACCCACAGTACTTGCCGCATTATATAGGTTGCCTAATGTATTACAATGTTTTTAGCGCTTCATTGTATGTTGTAAAATGTATTGTAAATCCTGATTGAATCCTAAATTGTAAACCTTTCACCATTGTAAGTCACTCTGGATCAAGAGCGTCTGCTAAATGCCTAAATTGTAAATTGGTGTTTTAACTTATTTGTAGCCCTGAAGTTTATGAGGCGATGGGGAGGCATTACAATTGTTGTTTTTTTTTGTAATCTGATTATGTACTCTTTGTATATTCCTTGGATGTATTAGATTTTTAAAGTCTCACAGTAAAGGGAAAATGTCCGAATCATCACACCAAATCCTCATGACCAATTGCAATGTCCTTACAGAAATGGGAAAAAAAGTCTGATTTTTATACAGTATGTAATGTACTATGTACATGAAGCGCATCATGGGTATTTTCTTTTCCATTACTTATATCCCAGCTGTGTATGATTTCATGTGCGTTTGGTTGATAACAAGTAAACTAGTTTTTCCTGAAATTCCTGCCTTGTGTTTTAGTCCGGGAGCTAGACCCCCCTCACGTAATGTTTTCTGCTTAATTTTTTTCACTGTTATTTTCTGTTAGCATATACCTTGGGCCATCTCAGAATGAAGGGACCACCCTCAACTCGGGGGCGTTTGGCCTTGGGGCCCAAAAACCCCTTTTATCTGGGAGAAAATGTGTTAAGGTAAATATAAATTCACTAAAAATACATAAATGCACATAGAAGTATGAAATTGGGCATGAGCCATCCTGACACATTGGGGTAAGTGGCAGAATAGGTTTTTGGAGCCTGCTATCATCCTACTGTAAAATATTCCCCACAACATCATCAAAAACATCCAAAATATGCTGTCCGCTTGACAAATAACCATTAAATATGAATATTTCTCAGCACTTTAGAGTGGATATTACTGCCTCAAATGTACCTACAAAACTGCCCAAACTCGTGAGCTACGATTTGAGCCCAAGATGACCTCTCTGTCTAGAGAATTACTCTTTCTGTGGTCAAAAGTTTGCACTATACCTCAAATCGAAGAAGATAACATTTTCAGTCACTAGCCTTCCAGATGCCTAGAATAGCTTGTGTTCTCCAACTACTGCCATCTCAAGGTAGAAACATGAATTGTACCGGTAAATAGTACAGAAGGAAAACAATTGCTTTTCATTGATATTCACACAATATATAAAGTCAAATATGCACATATTATAGCTGTTTCAGTACATATTAATAATCACCCATCAAATCAATGTGCATGCAAATGTACCATTTGATCAAGTAAAAAATTATACATAAAAAATAAATAATAATTAGACAAAAGAAGACAAGGGAAATAGTCAAATCTATAGAACAAGGAGGCACTAGAGTCATTGTTTTTCTTTTTTTTTCATAATTTTGCATACAAAGAACATAACAGAACAGAATTATTGTTATGCCATGGCATATTTGACACCTTCACTACCTATCATTGTCTACCTATCAACTGCTTTAGGATTAATCATATTCATGTATATGAATTTCTTCTACATCATCCTTGTCTGTCCCGTCTTCAGACAATATCGATGAGGGCTTTGGGATGACGTCACCTTCTTCAAACCATAAAGGCTCTATAGCTCGCCATTTTCTGAGTTCAAATGAAACCCGTGGTCAAGAGATGATTTGCATTTCTGGGTTGTTCTCATGAGCCCTAGTCAGATACATACCTGAAAGTTAAATCTTTTAACATGCTGAAAGAGGACCCTCTTGCATAATAGAGCAAAATTAAGAAAATGTCAGTCTTTTGCTCTGACTCAGTTTTGATGTGAGGCATTGTGTTTTTGATGTGGTTGATGTAGATAGATGATCACCCTCACATCGGTAGAATGTGAATTATGTGAATTGGTAGAAACAGAATTACGCTAAATTGCTCACATACAGGTACTTGGGGTAGAAAAATATGGGGAAATAGGTTTCACTTTTGGGTAGATGCAAGTGTACAAGCTGTAGAAGGCCATCACTACGTCTGTGCAATTTGACTGCATAGACGGTATTTTGAGGCAAGATATTTATCCAGACTATGGAAGAGGATTTAATTGTTTGGATCAGAATTCAGACATTCACTGGAATTGAAATGAGAATTCGAATGACCTTCTGGCAGTCTCACTCTAGCGCCACACACCATCCAGGTGGCCAGTGTAGTGTAGTGTACTGTACATGCAGTATGGTGTGTGTATATAGTGCAATATGCTACAGTAAAGTATGCTACATTACACAACAGTGCAGTCTGCTGCAGTACAGCATGATACAGTACAGCATGGTACAGTACAGTACAGGAAGGTACAGTACAGTAGTACGGCAGAGTACAGTACGGTACCGTACTGTAAGGTACGGTACAGTACAGTCCAGTACCAGTGCAGTAAGGTACAGTACAGTACAGTAAGGTACAGTACATTACAGTGCAGTACAGTACAGTAGGGTACAGTACAGTAGGATACAGTACAGTACAGTAAGGTGCAGTACAGTACAGTGCAGTACAGTAAGTTACAGTGCAATACAGTACAGTAGGGTACAGTACAGTGAGGTACAGTACAATATGGTACGGTACAGTACACTAAGGTACAGTACAGTACTGTACTGCACTGCAGCAGGCTGTACTGCACCTTACTGCACTGTACTTTAATGTACTGTACTGTACTATACTGCATCAGGCCTTACTGTACCTTACTGTACTGTACAGCAGGCTATACTGTACCATGCTGTAGACAACTGTACTGTAACTGTAATACTAGACTGCAATACATGTTAATTTGATGGTGATTATTATGGCAGTAGTTGGAGAACACAACCTATTCTAGGCATCTGGAAGGCTATAGACTGAAAATGTTATCTTCTTCGATTTGAGGTATAGTGCAGACTTTTGACCACAGAAAGAGTAATTCTCTAGACAGAGAGGTCATCTTGAGCTCAAATCGTAGCTTATGAGTTTGGGCAGTTTTGTAGGTACATTTGAGGCAGTAATATCCACTCTAAAGTGCTGAGAAATATTCATATTTAATGGTTATTTGTCAAGCGGACAGCATATTTTGGGTGTTTTGGATGATGTAGTGGGGAATATTTTACAGTAGGATGATAGCAGGCTCCAAAAACCTATTCTGCCACTTACCCCAATGTGTCAGGATGGCTCATGCCCAATTTCATACTTCTATGTGCATTTATGTATTTTTAGTGAATTTATATTTACCTTAACACATTTTCTCCCAGATAAAAGGGGTTTTTGGGCCCCCAAGGCCAAACGCCCCCGAGTTGAGGGTGGTCCCTTCATTCTGAGATGGCCCAAGGTATATGCTAACAGAAAATAACAGTGAAAAAAATTAAGCAGAAAACATTACGTGAGGGGGGTCTAGCTCCCGACTATTTCATGCACTGCCAAAACAAAGCCACAGAAATGCTGTCCAGAGTCCATCCTGCTCATTGTCGATAACATTGATTGTGTCTCTTTTGAGAAGTGATTTTCTTTTTTCCTTCATAACAGAAGAGGAGCAGGCATCTCATCACCCCAGCCAGACATCTTATTTATTTAATATCATGAAATGTGGATGGGCACAATATCTTGTAGTGCAAAGTAACTAAGTGTACAGTATGTAATCAACGTAAAATAGCAGATAATACACTAATCCACCTTTTAACAACCATATAAGCTTTATGTCCTGCTAACTTACAGTATAAAGTACAAACATTCGTAATTCACAAAAAAAATATGGCAACATATGGGACCGTTTCACTTTCCATGTTTTTCTGTGAAAATGTACACTTTCACACTGTGTTTGCTCTACTTTGTCATACATTATCTAAATAATAGATATGTCAATGTATTACGCAGAACCGGGGATCGAACCTGAGACTCCCACTCGCCTGTCCAACGCACAACCAGTGACGCCAATAGGGTTGAGCCCGATTGGTGGGGCTGTTGTGGCTGGCTCATGGCTGGGTGCTACATTAAGATATGGAGATATGAGCTTCCTGCCCGACAGCAACGTACGCAGCGGTACGAGAGATGTGTCTGATGAGAAACAGTTGTTCATGTCATACAGACTCCGACGCTGTCAGTGTCAACATCAAATTGCCGGTAGCTTTTAATTTTCCTGCACTCACAGTTCATTACAGAGACGGTGTTTTTTGCCCAGAGACTAACATGCTGAATTATTCATGGGGTCTGATGTGTGTGTTCTCTCCTACCACATCTGCTTTTTGCTTTCAACAGCCCGTCTACCTGCATTTTAATTATCCTTCACAACCTAGGGGACAAATGGAGAGATTTGACCACAACCACTGTAAATCCCCCCACCGATACTTTGCTGAGTGTAGTCTAGCCCCTCAGGGGGACTGGTATGTTTTTTGTTTTCACTTTACATTAAAAATCTTTACTGAAAATGGCCTAATCTAAGCAGATAGTCTTCTCCCACAGTAGCCTGGGACCCCCACACACCTGTGTGATTCCTAGAGCGGCAGGTGCCAGTCGAAAACGGGTGTTGGATCCCATTGGTTCACTGATCTGGCACCTGTAGTAGAAAACAGTAAAGAAGACTGACTTGGACAGCAACCCTCAAGGTTAAAAAAAAAAAAAAAAAAAAAAAAAACTATACAGGTATGTTATTGGTTAGCAGAATACAAGAAAGTGTGTGTGTGCGCGCACATTTTCCAATGGTGTTTCCCCCAGGCTTTTGGAAACAAATGCAAAAACTAAAAGCCTGGCTGGGTATGCAACGGTGCAACGGTTTACTGTGAGCTGACCCTTATGAGGTCTAGGGATGAGGTTGTGACATGAAAAGATTTAAAAACCAGGCTGTTGAGCATAAAGGTGCAAATAAGGAGCAGACACATTTTAGAGTAAAGGGTTCAATATTTTTACTTCAACTTTAAGTAAACAATATTTACAAGTCGTACAATAAGTTGGTGTGCACAAGCACATGGCAGTAAACAGTTGGAAGCGACAACCAGGGGACAGGTGTTGCCAAAATAACAAACAAAGCAGATGAAACGAGACAGATTAACTACCTAATAATCAGTAAAACAAACACCTGTCTACCTAACTACTCTATTCTATACAGGCCTCTGTCTTACCTGACCCAAGGCACAGCATATACAACTTAGATTTAGTAGGAGAACATAAAAACTAAAACATATAAGTTTTGCCAAGTGACCAAAAGGGAGACCAAAAAGGAGGCAGCAGTGACAGGGGTTGTCTGCACAACAGACTGGTTTAGAGAAAGCACACAGGTGGAGGTGAGCCTTTTATAGACAGCAGGTGATGAAGATTGGAGGAGGGTGGAGTCAAGGTAACAGGCTGATAATTGGCAGATAGGTGGCTGGTGACTTCAAACCAGATGGGGATGAGAAAGTCGAGCGAAGGAGAGACGGGAAGAAAACAAAGGAACCATACATTATACATGGCACATAACTGCCATTGCCACCGAATATCCATCCCCTATTGCGGTTTCAAGCAGTAAAATTATAAACACTGAGGATTTTACATATTAGTGCACACGCGTCATGTCTCTCCAGCAGGGCCGAAATCCAATCATACTGGCCGGCCTGCTAGCCACGGTAGAAAAGGATCTATCTTTTGGTTTTCACCCTCCCTCCCATGTATGTGTGTATGTGTATTATGTTTGTTTGAAACGTGTGTATGTGTTCATGCGTGAGGAGCTCATGCGACAATGAGTTCAGTCCCGGTGAAGAAAGTATAGTGCTTTTGGGTTTTTGGTAGAGCAGGGAGTCATCTGATTAATCTGCAACCTCTCATTTTGCCACTTAGCAAACTGACACTCCTCAAAATAGGTCTACGTAATTAGGTTAAAAGTGCGAGAGAGATAGAGAGACCCGTGCCCCACTTTCTTCACATATAGTCCTTGTGCGCCTGGCTGGCGAATTAAAATCTGCCACCATGGAGAAGGAGCCCAGAGTATGCGACTATGCCAGATTTTTGTGTACGATCCTAATCCCCATTTTAGGAGAATGCTACATCTACAAGTTCACAATGCAAGTGTTGTTCGATTAAAGCTACTAAAAGTATACAAATATTTTGGAAAAAACTCACGTCACAGCATGTGTCACAATGCTGTGTCTGCAAGCTCACAATGCATACATGGGAACCAAACTTTACCGTCAACACACTTTACTTGTGATGTGATGTGACCAAATTTGATTCTGATTCTACACGTTGTGAGCTTGCAGAGCAGATACTTTCAAAAGGCAGAAATGTGAAATGCATATGGTTGAAGTGGTTAATTTGTGTTTTGTTATAATAATACAAAGTAACAAGTTTCGAAATGACTGCAGTTAACAGTACAATTTGTGTACAAGATGTACTGTAGTACAGTGGTGGAGAAAGTGGAAATAGCCTGCTCTACGGAAGTATTGAATAAATGTAGGCTAGTTGCTTTCCACCTCTGCCCCTTACCCGGATCAAACTGTATGTGCTGGTGTTATGTGACGCAGACACATGTGCCAAAAGCACCAGGCAGCTGATCGTTTCTTTCACAGGTATGGCATGTATAGGATTTTCCTCCTTCTTAATAACGTGAACTCTGCGGCGGGCTTGTCTCCAGCACAGATCAAGGTCACAGAGTATCTTGCTAAATCTGGGACGGCTCGCCTCGCGAGGCATGCCATTCATCGCTCCCCTATTATGATGGTGCACTGCTGGCACAGCGACCCGTGCTGCACGTGTTTGTGTGTGTGTGTGTGTGTGTGTGTGTGTGTGTGTGTGTGTGTGTGTGTGTGTGTGTGTGTGTGTGTGTGTGTGTGCACACGATAAGTGCACACGGATGTGCACACAGGTGCGCGGCGGTACCGTGGGCACCGGTCACGTTTCTGCAAACATGTTGTGTGAACTGTGATGGTTTAGTCCGACCTGTCTTGTGTGGATTTCATCTCTTTTTGTGCATGCATGCAACTGAACTGTGTGCGCGTGCATGCACACATGTGCATGCGTGTGTGTGTGCATGCTTGGGGCTTGGACCACCACCACTCTCTCTTGATGAATAGAGGTCCAGATGAACTCTTGAACTGCCAATCTGCTGGAGGCGCTGTGGAGATCGAAGGCTTTACTTTTTGGGACTTCTTTTTGTCCCATTGTGTGCACAAGTGTACACACCCAACCCCCCCCCCCCCCCCCCCCCCCCCCCCCCCCCACACACACACACACACACACACACACACACACACACACACACACACACACACACACACACACACACACAACTATACTCATGAGGACATCCACATGAGTTTTATTATATGAATGTCATTTAACCCTGAAGCTGAAAACAGTCAAGCTGCATGCTCACAACACGTCACGATGCAACACGTTGCCAGCTTGTAGATCGCATATTTTCGACCACTAATGTTCCATACAAGGATCATGTCCCCTCAAGCTGTACCGTACTCGCATATGATCTGTGCAGCCGATGGGGACCTTGCAAGTATAGTAAGTCCATGTATGCACACACACACACGTCCACAGACCATTTTCTTCCCATCCCATTGTGTGCTTATACCGACTCCTCCTGCATTCAATTCCTCTGAGAGGTTCCAGCCTAGTTGCCTAGATTAGGGATCTGCGCCTTCAGGAGGTGCTGCTGGAATGACGCTTAACTTCTCATGGAGTGGGACGAAAAAAGAAAAAGTAAATTGCTCTCTCTCTCTCTCTCTCTCTCTCTCTCTCTCTCTCTCTCTCTCTCTCTCTCTCTCTCTCTCTCTCTCTCTCTCTCTCTCTCTCTCTCTCTCTCTCTCTTGCAGATATTGAACTACTTGAACCCATAGAGGCCTTATTCTGGGGCGAACGTTTGGGGAAAATAGCAGATCTGCAATCTGGTAGATTGGGTGAGTAGAGGGATTAAATAAAAGTGTATCAAGTATAGAACCGTAGGGGAAACGTTCAAATAAGTACAAGTCCCTGATTGGTTATTGTAACCCAAGGGCTTCACTGATGTGCCGAAATTGGGCTGTGAAGAACCTGTGTGAGGCCTTCAGATATGGAAGAGACATCAGAGAGCTTCAACGGGATCTGAGGATGAGTCTGCACCAACCACAGGAGCTGTAAATCAGGATTTACAGTTTCAGTACCGCGTCAGTACAGTAGCAAACATGTATAACAGACCCACCGGCACACGGATATGCTTATGGAGCTTCATCAGTTTCTAAAAACATAAAAACAGGAAGAGGATGCCAGACAGACAGACAGACAGACAGACAGACAGACAGACAGACAGACAGACAGACAGACAGACAGACAGACAGACAGACAGACAGACAGACAGACAGACAGACAGATGGGATGGAAGAGTGAGTGACAAAGACAGAAGTATATAGTCTAGTGGAGGTTTGTGTGTGTGTGAGATTGTTTTTGTGTTTGTGACTGTTTTTGTGTGTGTGTGTGTGTGTGTGTGGTGTGTGTGTGTGTGTGTGTGTGTGTGTGTGTGTGTGTGTGTGTGTGTGTGTGTGTGTGTGTACGTACTATCCTGCACGCTTTCGCCTGTCTGAGCTTTTGTATGTGTGAGTGGGGGTGCCATTGTTATCTCAGCAGCAGATGGGGCCTGAATTGTACGTATGTTTGGTGATTAATGGAGGTGCTCGTCAACAAGACAATGCGGCCGGGATATTAATTTGTCAGTCTGGCAGGAAGCGACGACTATAATTGAAGACATGTTGTCTCAGGAAGTGAACAGAGTGGGAGTCTGATGGCCTTAACCACTTAAACACTGGGTATAAAAACGGACCTGATTTGCTTATTGCACGTGGAGCGTTATTTCTCTCTACACCACTGGTTCTGGGTCTGTTTTTTTTTTGTATCAGGTCAAATCCGTAAATAGCACAAGTAAAAAGGTGCGTACATTCATCAATCTCCACCCTCAGATAGAGTATGTCACGAGGAAGACTTGAGAGAATACTAGTTTCCGTTACTAGAGATGGACATTAACTTAACATCCCTTTAAATGTGCCCAAATACCAATAATCCGCAAATAATTGAATTACTTAATATGCCCTTGTGTTTTTTCTCCCTGGAACAAAATGTCAGGCTTTCTGGCTTTTCCTCCTGAATCAACTATATACATCCATCGCCGGCCATCAGAAGGCAGCTTCGTGTTACAATCTTATTGGCAAAAAGTTTACATAAATGTGTCTGCCCTTTATTTTGACCTGTAGAACACGACCCTATACTGTTGTAAACGTTTGCTCATTATTAGTTGTGTTTCTTTTGTGTTCATGATTCTACCTCTGTTGTTCTGCCTCTGGCAACAGGATTTCCTTAAGCTCTCCAGGATCAATAATAATCTTGTCTTTTCTTGTTATCTTTATCTTTGATCATAAGAAACCACTAATGTTTTCATTGGTCAGCTTAAAAAAAACAATAACTTTGTGGTGGAGAGTGTATTTTAAAGTAATAACTAATAATGTTTTCTGTTGCACAGCCAGCCATTGGTTGATGAGCCACCAGGGCAGGAGCAGCAAACATTAATTAACTGCAGCTACACTGTACTTTAATATCTATACATTAACCCACCCAGCCACAGTATTATATCTTTACACTCCACAATAATGGAACATCATGAGCCTGTGTAATTTATGGTTGCACTAACGCACTTACGCACTTACGCACGCACGCACGCACGCACGCACGCACGCACGCACGCACGCACGCACGCACGCACGCACGCACGCACGCACACACACACACACACACACACACACACACGCACGCACGCACGCACACACACACACACACATACACACACAATTCAAGAAAGAACTAAGCAACAAGGCAACATATGTATACTTAATGAATTTAATATGGTGTGTGATCTGCTATTTTCACCAAAATACATGGAATGCATGAAAGTAATTGTGAAATATGTTGAGTAACTTCTAACAGCACAAATCCGGTAGTGGGTTCCGGTAATGGGTTTCTGTCATTAAGACATGTGAATCCCTTGACTCCTTCATAAACACTCTCAAAGGGCTCCTACGGACGGCTGCAATTCAAAACTGGCCTCTGTAAAATAAAATAAAAATATAATTCCCCCACCCACCCTCTTTCCCCTCTTTGTATATTTCACTTTCCCCTATTTACATCCAATGTGATTTTAAGCCCTATGGTTTGCTGCTTCTGGCTTACAGAAGTAATTATTTTGTACGTCTATACAGTATATCTTGATGAAATGAACAACGTGGCCATTGTAAGAAGTGTAGAAGTGTATTCTTAACCAGTGTGTCCAATCACAGTTTTTCAGTTTTGTTGTAGATGTAGATGTGATGTGATGTAGATGTTGTACTGTAAAAATCCAAGCGGTTATAATTTTTCTTGCAGTGTGTACTTTACTTACTGTAACTCTCTATTCAACTCTCCATTCATTCATTCATTCATTCATTCATTCATTCATTCATTCATTCATTCATTCATTCATTCATTCATTCCTGTCACCAAACATTTTCAGGGATAGGGGGTATTTGGGGATCCTAGACCAAAGCCCAAATAAGCACACTGTATAGGAACAAGTCATAAACCCACAACCACCACAATTTTACAAGTGACTTTACAGAAAAAAGAAGCCCAAATTGCCAGAATTGCCACACTGTCTGCCTGAGTATGAAATCAAACATTCTGTCTCCACAGGTAGGATTAGTCAGCTGAGTGGCCAGCTCAGCTGGACAGGAAACCACTTAAAATGTTCAGTTACAGTGAATGTACTCAATAAAATCATGACTGCATGCCATTACTGTGCAAAGTACAATGTTATTATGCTGTGGAAATGTATTAATCAAGCAATCAATAGATCAAGGTTCCAATGCAAAGGACAAGTGACAGAGGACCTCTGTTACACATTTACATTTTGAATTTCGGAACTCCTACGGCAGTGGTGTCAAAGTCATTTGGGGTGGGGGCCGCATTGGACTTAATGTGACTTCATGGGGGCCGGAGCGCCGCGGTGCAACCAGTCGCAGACTGCAAGCATGCGCGGCACACGCATGTTTACGTACACAGCCGTTACTTCTACACTACAGTATATCACACAAGTCATATTTATTATTAAGAATAGATATTAATATATACTATTGGTTTCATACTTGTAGCCTAGATTAAGACATTTGCTATGAAAGATGCTATTTTTATTTACAGAGCGTCAATAAACCATACGAAAATAGCATTTAAATTTCAAATACTAAATTTAAGTAAGTATGTAAAGTTAACTAAGTTCTCGGTTACACACCCTTGTACTGCTGAAGTATAGTTCTCTCGGTTACACACCCTAGTACTGCTGAAGTATAGTTCTCTCGGTTACACACCCTTGTACTGCTGAAGTATAGTTCTCACTTTGCAGCGCCAGCAGCCTAGCCTGGTAAAACGACTCCCCCTGCTGGACAACATGCATTCCATGCCGTTCAGAAGAGAGCTCAAAAGCATTTCTTTAAACGACCATAACTTTTGATAGGAACGTGCTAGAGACTTACTTTTTTTTGTTAGACTCAGACATTTTTGCTCTACAAGCCTGGGGCCGGATTAAATCATCTCGCGGGCCGGATCCGGCCCGCGGGCCTTGACTTTGACATATTTGTCCTACGGTATATTGCAGCATTTGATACTTTGACTTAAGTAAAACATGCACGTAATTCTTACTGGTGGTCACACCCCCAACTGAACAGTGTGGCGGACAGGCGGCTGGGCAAGCATATTGATCGGTATAGCACACTGCCTCAACATGTTGTAATGAGAGCAGATCAATATCCACAATGTTCTCACTGGGTGTGGAGTAGTGCCTCTCAGAGTGGGGTCCGGCAGGGGAACCCCAGGGGTCCTTCACAGAGGACCAGGGGGTAAGAAGAAGAAAACTGCCACAACTCAATAAGTCCCCCGCATAGGTTTATTTAGATGCTTTTCAACCAAATGGGTCTTTCTCAGTGTGGGTACCTTTGCGATGGTTTTATTGGGTGTCATTTACTGTGTGTACAAAGGCTGAAGGTCATTTGAGATGCTTGAGGTCTCATACATGGATAGACAGCATCTCTCTCTCTCTCTCTCTCTCTCTCTCTCTCTCCCTCCCTCCCTCTCTTTCTCTGTTTCTCTCTCTCTCTCCATTTATACGTGATGATACGTGATATGCAAGCCGCAACCTTCCTCAATTAAGAGGAGCAGGATTGGGAAACGCAGCACTTTTCTGCAGGTAATGATCCATGTGGCTAACTTCCTCGTGTGTGTGTGTGTGTGTGTGTGTGTGTGTGTGTGTGTGTGTGTGTGTGTGTGTGTGTGTGTGTGTGTGTGTGTGTGTGTGTGTGTGTGTGTGTGTGTGTGTGTGTGTGTGTTGCATTGTCCCTGCAACGAAGTGCAGTCTGTTCCACTAGGCCTGAGAATAAAGGCTGAATTATAGCCGTGCATTTGGAGTGCAACCAAAAAAGAGCAGATCTACAATGCAGTGCAGAGCTTGTAGATCGACATCCCTGGCGGGTGACTAAAGTATAAACTATGCAGGACAGAGGCATGGCTGCCTGGTAAATGATAATGATAATTGTCATCATAACCGTAAATATGACAATCAGGGGAGCGATTTTAAAAGTCTTCCCAAATATCGTGGGAGTACTTGTGTGTTGCCTTCATCGAGTATGAAGTATGCAGGGTACTTTTACAGCAATGCACAACGTATCTCAAAATGCAAAATACAGAGTATTTTCTTGCTCACACCTTCCCCCTCGTCTTTGCTTAACACAATTAAGAACACGTTTTGTTGAAACAGTATTTTTTGTTCACCTCTCATACCACATATTTTGTACCCATTATATTTTAGAATAATCCTTGTGCTCTGCTGAACTGCACTTTGAGAACCACTGTGGAACATAGTCATTCTGGCGTGTGTCTGTACTTTTTATTTGTTCTCGTTTTTTTCTCTCTCTTTAAAATATTCTCTTTAATATTTTGTTTCTTTGAAACCCAGTATTCTTTTTTCATTTTTCTTTCTGTGCAGTATGCCACCCCAACATTTCAGTCCACGTGCCTGAAGGAGTGAAAAGTACATCTGCTCATACAGTGAATAGGCTATGCATTTATACCAGGAAAGTGTCTGTCAGACTCATTTTAGATTTTTAAGTTGGCTTAAATATAGCAGTTACGCAAACTCACAGCACTTAACAGCTTAATTGTCAATTTGGATTTTTTTTTTAATCTTGTAAGTGTGACAACCACTTACAGTAGCTTTCGTAGAATCTGCCTGATAGCTAACATCATTATTTCTTCCTTCCCACCAAGCTTAATACAAAAATCCAATCTGCTTATTTTTATATGTGCTTTTACAATCCAAAAGTAACCATTTCTCGGGGGGAGACCACTAAATGCCTACAGCGTTTAATTGAAATTCCAGATGGAAGGACAGACGGTCAAACAAATAGGACTACATACCCTGCAGTATGTGCATTGAGGAGGCTGACCCATCTTGAGCATTTCCCTGTTTTACATACAATATACAATAGATGCCACACTGCTGGTCGGGATTTATTTGACTATTTTGCTTGGCACAGTACCAGCATAGAACTAGACCCTATGGCAGGGGCGGATGTAACATTTCCCATTTCTGTTACATGACTTATATTAGTCAAGTAAAGCATCAATAATAACATCAGCTGTTAAAGTTGCAACAGACATGCAGCATGCATAAAGCTAAAGGTATGACTGAGAGAATTTTCTGTTTTCAATGATGAAATGCTGTTGGTTTAGTGGTGCCACAAGTGTAGATAGTTAATTAATAGTAGTGTTTCAAATCATTTTAAATGTAAGCACTATAATTTTAAAGTTGGTTGTTTGCATGCCATCCTGTTTGGTGGGGCAGTCAGGGCATTTAGGGGGGCATTGCCCCCCCATTCCTATGCCTAGATCCGCCCCTGCCCTATGGAGTGTCTCATACAACAAATATCAATGAGCGACCTGAGCCAAAGCAATTTTATTTTAGCAATTACCTTGTAAATTAAGTCCCTTGGCTGAGGTTAGAAGACCCGGAACGGGCAAAGGATGTATTTATGCTCAAAATGTTTCACTCTCAGTTCTATTTGTGGAAAGAACATGACATCAGATCCATAAGACATTCTACTTCAGGTTGGTGTCAGTATTTGCTTTGGACAGCTCTTTGTAGATCCGACCAACTTTGCCATTATTTATTGTTTGATCTTTATTTGGTTGCGGACCTGTAAGTGTCCATTCATTCGGTTCCTAACTAGCATTGGTCATTTAGCTGGGGACCAGCTGGGGACATCAAGGACCCACAGGATTCCTCAGACCCCACTTTGAAAACCATTGATTTATTAGACTGGGGTCTTGGCTCAGTAGCAACAACCACAGAGGACCTCATCCTTCATGTTGCTCTGGTCTCTGATCAGATGTGCTGATACTACTATACTGGGGGAAGGGGTGGTCCCCAGCAAAAGTAGTTAATATAGCATCACACTCATTTTTAAGAGTTACATACATACATATACATTAATGTTGGCTCTGAGTGCCTGGCATGCACGAAAACATTTCAGATCATGGGCCACAGCCAAATAAGATGAGTTTGAGAACGTCATTCTCAGATCTTGGAATCCATCACAAGTTGGCTTTGAGGATAACGGCAGACACAAATAAAGGCAAAACGTCTGCCATACTCCAAGGGTGTAATATGTGCTGAAAAACGTCTCAGGAGGCAGTCATTTTCTTAGATGGAAAGGTCATCTTATCAAAATCTATAAGCTTAAAAGAGAAGGCTCTCCTGATAGGCTAAAACGAGATGGAAAGATCTGGGTGATTTATGTAGACTTGAAATGGCAGTCGGTTGTCTGAGCCTCTTTATCAAGTGGAGCCGCAGCTATGTGTTGTACTTTGGAAATAAATATGGCTTTTACTTTCAATGTGGAAAACAACACTTGCTATTGTGAAATTCCGACGGCCGGAATAATGACGCTGACCTGTAAGCTTCTTGGTGAACTCAATTCACAGAAGCGCTTGAATCGGATAAATCAATGTTTTGCCCGTTTGCAGCGCTGGTGATGAAACAACAACAAAGCACAAAAGGGGACTTTTAGCTTGTTTTTATACAATATGTGGTCTGCTTTAATAGTCGGTCCGTAAACAAAAGAACAATGCACAGGAGCAGTCATATATCTTGTCGTTTTTTGAAAGAATTTTTAAATTAAGTCTCCCATGGTTTGTGCAATTACACACTCCAGCGGTTCACAGCCTTCTTTTTGTTTTTATCAGGGCCCACTCACCCATCTGATGGCTTAAATCTGATGAGTGGTCAGATAGGTGGGCCTGTGCATTTCCGTTTTACTTTTTTCCTTTTTGTTTTAAAGACATTGTTTTATAGAGAATGCAACACCTCTTTCATGGCGATGACAGGCCCAGCAAATATGCATTTTTCCAATCGACATTTCAAAAAGTATTTATTTAAAGGCCTGTAAGCCTTTGGACAAAGGAAATTCAGATTGTGACAAATCGTGATAATGAAAGGGGGCTGGACTGTGACGCTTTATGTGACGGCTATATCAAAAACTACAAATACCAGCTAAGCTGTAGCTTATAGATCGATCTGCTCTTTTTATGGCTCAACACAATCAACTGTGTTCTGCCTTTTTTTCTGTGGCACCAACATAGCATGCCTTACAAGTTCATATTTATTAGTATCACAATGAAAACTCATTCACCATTTAACATAACCATGATTTATTATTGTCTTCATGTTAGATTATCAATACAATCTTCTTGAGTGTTTTGCCAATTATTTTTGGGGGTCCCACTTGCAATTTCCTCACGGCTCACTAGTGGGATCGGACCCCACCGGTTGGAAACCGCTGACATCTGTCACACCGCATTTAGCCATTATAGAAAACCTACTCCCTCTGACTGGAGAGGACAATTACAAGACATAAAAAAGAAGACACCAATGCTTTTATGACAGCAGATGAGTCATATATATATTTTTTGTTCTTTTTTTCTTTTCTCTGTTTAAATAACTGACAATATTATACTGCATGAGTAGGAAGTATTGCACATTATTGAATTAAAAGGCTCTTGGAATGACATCATTTTTGATAAATATAAATTAATACACACATACAAATCATGGAGTGATTGTAGAAATGTTGGCAACAACAATGGGGATTTGTCAGATGATGTGACGCCTGATTTTAAAGTGAGTTGCGTGCGTCACACAGACCGGAAGTATAGCAGATTTACAAGCTCTACAGACAAGCTCACGGCGTACTGCAATGCATGTGCACAGTGAGCTGTTGGAGCTTGTAGATCTGTGGGCAAGCAAGTATAAATAGACCTCTGTCAGGTGTAAACCTCATAGCCTGGTTAACATCTCCCCGTGCGTAACCAGGTTAGGAAGCTCACACGTCAAATCCAAAACTCCCACTTTTCAGGATTAAAAAGAAACAGAAATAGCTAAAGTAGCAGATCTACAAGCTCAAAACGCCGCTTTGCACGCCGTGTTTCAAACTTGTACAACTACCGGCACCTTTGATACTTTTGTATGATTATTAGAAAAGAAACACAAGGAGGTTTCTGCCCGACAACAACAAAATCAGGCATGACTCAGCAAATCGACACCGTGAAATTAATGAGTGTTAAATTTACAATCAGGATTTTACAGCATATTGGTGGTTGCCACAAATTGGCCATGACCTTCAAGTGCTGCAAAACACGCACGCACACACACACACACACACACACACGCACACGCACACGCACAATGCAGTAAAACAGCACTTTAACTTGATTTAAATCTGTTAGGAGTCGTGTCAACACTGACAGTGTTTTATGAGCAGGCGAGCACCTTGGATCTCAACGTCCAGAGAGCTCAACTCTCACACACACACACACACACGCACACACCACACACACACCGCTGTTAGCACACACATAGCCTCGACACACAGGCTTTCATTTTCGTTTGCGTTGCGCGAAACTGGACTAATTTGTTACAGTGGCCTAGAGGGGAGAGTCAACCTTCCGGGGTGGGCGTCGCTCTAAATGATGTGACGTAGAACAGTAGTGGAGCAGATCAGCTCGATCTGCCGTGTGGATCCCACGGCACCCCGCCCCCCCCTAGGCCAAAATCATTTCGGGTTAGGCCAGCACACACATACTGTACATCCTAGCTCAGTCTAGCTCAGCAGTCCTCAAAAGTGCCTGGACTATATAGATGAAACGGACGTGTATTTTAATGACCACAATACTAGTAGTCCCATGAGTGCTGCTGTCGCCTCACAGCTAGAAGGTCCCATGTTCAAATCCTCCCAAGGACCACACCCAAGTTGGGGTTGGCGAAAAGGGCCTTGGTCTTTGCATGCTCTCCCCGTGTCCCCTATACTACTTAGGTCAACCGGTGTGCGTGATGGAGAGGACAGAACTGGTTGAAATACCGTGTTTCTTCCACGCACTACATCCCACCAGAGAGGAGGGATCATCAGGTGATTAGAAGCCGACTGCCTATTCCTATTCCTCAGGCTTTGAAGTAAGCATGAACTCAGTTTGTCTTTGAATTCGACTTTGTGGGGCTCACAGCCCACCAGTAGGAGGTGTCTACATCTATGATCTGACCGGTATGGTCTTCTATGGTGGTGAGAATGAGTCATGTCTGGTTTTAAAATGATTCATCAGACTCAGCCAGGAGGATCACAACTTGACAACGTGATGATCGAGCGACAGTGCGGCAAAAGTTGAACTATTTTCTGCTTTAAAGGTAGGGTAAGCTTTATCATGGCAATGCATGACTGTGGAGAGATGGCTCCTTAAGATCCTTCTCCTGTGTCTTGTCTGGCTTATATGTATCCAACACAAATCCAAATAAAAGTTGGGGGAAATATAATAACACTTTCTACTTTTTGACATGTAAAGTAATGCAAGCCAGTGAGGCAATTAAAAGCTTGAGCTTGCAATACATTTTTTGACACCATTGTATGTACAATAGTGTCATGACGTTAATGAAATATCTCTAGGTGGACTAATCCTCGCTATTCTTGGGGCAAACATTCAACAGGGTAACGGAAATTTTGACTACAATCTACAAGCTCACAGTGAATACAATGCAACATTTTGTGAGCTTCTAGAAATCTAGACTCTTGCGGGTTTCAACGAAGACATACAGAGGGAAACATTTGGGATCTATTAAAGAGCTGCTCAACCAAGTACCTGTATATTGGGTGGTCACAGTATTATGTGATTTCTATCTGGTGGAAACCGCATGGAGATAAGAGGTTTCCACCTGACAGTGACGATGTGCAATGGCCACGGCATCTGTCCTTGAAAGTTGGCCCCCAATGCAGTAACGGCATATTCTTTAATATAAGACATGCGTTTTTTATACAGAGGCATATAACTCAAAGATTGGATGACAGTAACAGCATTTGCTGATGTTTTATCTGCCCAATAAAGTGGATTCATAAAAACCAAGAGTCCCAAATCTGTCCTTAGAGAGATTGATATGGTTTCGTCACAAAGAGAAATTCCATCTAGTGTTTATTAGTGTCCTGGGAATGGACGGCACATTGTCTCTGTAATGTGCGTCTCTCTGGTCAGGGGCGGATTGGCCATCTGGAGTACAGGGAGTTTTTCCGGTGGCCTGCGCCACCTAGTGGCCTGGACAAGATCCAAAATGCACTAGTGGCACTTCCAAAATGCACTAGAATGTGCTAGATGCTCGCCTGGAACATACAGATCAAAATGACCATTAATCTTCTACATTCTCTAGTTGTGTAGACTAAGTTGGGCCAATTCACATGATAAATATTTTAACTCTTGAGGGTGTAAAAATGAAACCAAATGGACCCGCAAGGGTCCATTTGGTTTCATTTTTACGCTCTCAAAGAGTTACATCTGGTTAACCAGCTGCCCCCCCCCCCCACCGCCCAGGGTGCCCTGGCAAAGGCAAAATTGTCCCGGTGGGAAAATATGTGCCAATCCGCCCCTGTCTCTGGACACCAAGGAGACATTTGAACATTTGAGTGTTCAAGTGCTGAGCAGAGCTACCGACAAACTTGTTTTTCCAATGGAAACTAGTCAATATTGCTGTTTTTCTTTCTGTTCCATCTTTGGACAGTCGACTCATCTCAAGTTTAAGAATTACTTATTTTATTAAATATTAATAATAAATACATTTCAGCCAGTATGTGATCCTGCGAATGATGGCTTACTTTTTCCATTTCCATGAATTCTATGACCAGACTGTAGTCTCAAGAGATTTAAAAATTTACAGATCTTCAGTGGTTTTCAACCAGTGGTCTGGGGACCACCAGTTGTCCCTGAGAGGATTCCAGGTGGTCCCCAGCTAAAGGATGGACAGTCGGTTAGCCATTCAAGAGTTAAATTATATTTAAACACATGAATTACTTAATTTTCAAGAATCTACACACTTAGAAAATGTAGAAGAATTGTTATTTTGACCAACATTTTGCCACTCTCCTAAATTGTCGAAACAGACTTGAAAATCCTCAGTTTTGGGTCTAAGAGACTAAACTCAACATCAAATGGTGGTCTGTGGCTAAAATGCAGAATAAACAGTGGGCCCTGGTATGAACAAGGTTGAAAACCACTGATCTACAAGCTCACAGTGCAGCTTGTAAATGGACTCATTTTGCCCAGTGTTTGCCACAGGTGTATGCATGCTGGGGTTCAGGCAGTTAACCCTTTGGTGTACTGAACGCGTTTTGGTGTTCTAAGCATTATGTTTTAACTATTAAAAAATAGCAGATCTACAAGCTCATAGCGCGCCACCGAGTGGCGCGCTATGAGCTTGTATCTCTGCTATTTTCGAAAAATCGTGAAAACATGGTGCAAATCTTTGAATATTATGTTATTCAGAAACTAGACAGGACACAATGGATTAAGCACTTGTATATGTGCATAACTGTAATGCTGGGCTGAAGGTTCTCTGGTTCATTTATCCCATACAGCTCCAGTTGATTGGCTCATTTGATTGGCTCATTTGATTGGCTCATTTGAGTGGATTGCTGTCGAGCCAAACAAACAAAGCTATGGGGAAATGTCCGGGAACAGGAAACAGCCATGTCACAGTCTATTGCATTCACCGACTCGCTCCACAGCGCTTGCTCCCAATTCTGCCTTTTGGTACAAACAAATATTTCCACTTTTGATGTCAGTTGTTTTTCTTAATGAATATTTAACCAATGAAAAGTATTTCATATTTTTATACTAAATGAACCATTGGAACACATGTTCCTTTTATCGGTTTCCTGAAAAGTAAGTGTTTTAAACGTACAAGCTTTTCCTTTGACGTCATACTTCAAATATTGCACAGAAGCCGAACACAAGACATCGCGACACAAGCATGATTGTACAGTTAAGAGCATATGGACGTTCACACGATAAGGCATTGCTGTAATGGAAAAGGAGCAAAAAATAAATATAAATAAATATGTCCAGCCATACGATTCACAGTTTTAATCCTTTAGCTTAGCTAGAGATCACGCCCCACGCCCTGTGTACTGACTGTGGCAGTCGCATTGACACAGATGCAACCAGTGTGACCACAACACCACTAAAGGCTAATTCATATTCCGTCAAACGACGGTGCCGTGTGACAAAAGAAAAATACAAAAAAAAAAACAACAACATTTGACTGAGAACGGTCGGCAATGCGACGTGCGACTACATACCAAACAGCTGTAAAACGGCGCTGTTGGGTTCAGACATCATATCATGCGGAATACCCATAACTCCGAGAGTGTACATAATATGGAACCAAATGGACCCGCTTGGCTCTTGGAGTTACCGACCGGTCAATTGTATGCTTTGAGCGAACGAGTGTCATGGAAGCCTCACGCGACGAGGTATTAAATCTGCCTTAAAATGTGGCCGTTCGGTTTGGACATCATAAATATACTGTACAGGACCATGTCACTGATATGTAGATGTGGAAATCACCTTTCCTGGGTTAATGCGACACAAGAGTTTCACTCGTCCTCAAAAAATGAGGAAATGGGTGAATGGAGGAAATGGAACTAATTTTAAACTATCCTGATTTATTCTCAGCTGTACCACATAGTCCCTGGCCAGAAACGGAGGCTCTACCAGCTTACGACAGAATCATTTCCGGGCATGCGCCGTTGGACCAAGTCTATGTGGGGTTCAGGTGGTGTCACACATCTGCACCTAAACGCTTTTTGAAGGTGTCACGAGGTTAAAGCAAACCACGGTCATTCCTTAACAAGCACAGTTCCAAAAAGGGAAAAAAATACAAATGGGAAAGAAATAAGAACATACAGTACACAATGTCTACACGTCGTTGTAGACAGTTTTCAAATTTGATCAGTTGCTCAAGAAGTTTGACTTACCTAAAATCAAGATCATTGAATCTATAACAGATTCTGGGTACGCAAATCAATCCAACAAAGATAAAAGTAAATAAAAAAAATAAAATAAAAAAAGTGAAAACAAGAAACAAAGGAAATCCAAAAAGTGCCAGCTGTCCTTCTGTAGGCCTACAATGCTGCTAATGTAGCCTATTTACAATGATCTAATTGTTACAAAAGAAAAAAAAATAGAAAGCTTTCACTAATAAGCTGATGTTCTGGCCGTGTTATCAAAGTAGAGTAAAACAAGGAAAGGAAACAAAGGGAATTATCAATTAATTGTGCTTTTCAACCCACAAATCCACTTTGCTAAAGTGGGACAGTTTCAAGAGGCACCACTTGAGAAGTGCTTTAACACCAGTCAGTAGGAATCTCTAAAGCTATAACAAGGACTGAAAATACAAATTGTAAATATAGTGTATTTATATTATTTATAAAGGTGATACAATTCCTGTTGTTCATATTTGCGGTTTCTTAAAAAAAAAAAAAACTTTTTTTTTTGCCCATGGTGTTTAACCTGCATGGACACGGATCGGTCCTCGTGTGACAACGTGCAAAGCCCTTATGTTGCTCTAAGAGACAAAAAGTACATAATGTCTTTGCAATTGTTGATCCTAATAGTTTTAAGTCGGCCCAGTGAGGACTCTGGATGACAGGGGCGGCAGACGAGCAGGAGGAGGTGGAGGAGGAGGCTTGCGCTACAAAGCGGAGAACGTTCTGGAACATGGACGGTTTTCAGGTAAGAAGACGAGCTGATGGAGGTGAGATCTCTCTCACCCCCTGCCTGGGAGACCTGCCAAACCTTTCTGCCGATTCCCGTTGTGGTATCTTGTGTGTCCGTCCGTCTGTTTGTCTGTCAGTCTGTCAGTCTGACTCTTCAGTCTGTCTGTGGCGTTTGTGCGCCGGCCGACCTGTCACTGGGGTTGGGAGTTAGACAGTTACCTCGTTGCTCTTGCTGGCAGTGCGGTAGTTTCCGTGGTGGTCCCCATGGTGGTGTCCCCCCGGCCCCGGGATGTAATTGAGGTCCACCGTGTGCGTTCTTCGCGCACCGAACGCCTGCCTCTTGTTGGCGCTCCCTCCTCCCCCGCCTCCTCCCCCAGGAGGCTGCAGGTGGTTGACCTGCAGCTTGTACTTGTCGCTGGGCGAGGAGGAGCTCGGGTGCGAGTGCATCTTGGTCATCTTGTGGCGATCCGCCTTGGGCGTGGTGGGCATCAGCATGTCGGCGTGCGACATGGCACGCGCCATGGCCTTCTCGCGGAACTTGTCGCGCCGCATGGCGGGCGACAGCAGCGGGTCCTGCGAGCGGAGGCGCTCCGCTGAGAGCAGCTGCTCCTCCGAGAGGTGGCGGCTGCTGCCGTAGGCGGCCGCTGCCATGCCGCCGTACGCCGAGAGGCCGTAGTGGTCGCGCTCACGGTCCCGATCCCGATCGCCACCGCCGCGGCGGGGGGTCCGCGGAGGGGACAGGACGTGGTCCTGGGACATGGCCCGCTGGACGCGCGGCCGGCGCTCCTTCCTCGGCTGCGTCTCGTCGCGGCTCTCTCTCCGGTGCTGGTGCGTGTGCTGGTGCTGGGGCGAGGCGGCGCTCAGCTTCACCAGGTGCGTGGTGCCCTGGAAGTCGCGGTGGTGGTGCTTCCGCCCGCTGTAGTAGTCGTCAGCGTTCTTGTCGCCTTGAAGAAACCAGAGAGAGAGAGTGTGAGAGAGAGATTCTTATCATTGTCTGGCAGTTGAGGTGTACGGGTGGGAAATTTGGTATATAATATAAAAATGTTGTTCATTAATCCACTTGCATTTAGCTTTTTCATAATAGGGTTTTTGTGATCCTATACTAAAATCCTACTAAATGGCAGTAAAAAGGACAATGTCATACTTTCCTTATGCTTTAATTAAGTTGCATGTGACATATCAAGTGTTTTATGTGTAAACCCCCCCCCCCCCCTTTATTTTTTTATGCAAAATGAATATGCTTGGAATGGACTCAGTATCATGAAAACCCCCTACATGTCACTACATACTACTTAAAGCATAACGAAAGTTTGGGATCACAAGAAACTCCTATAAAGAATGCCCAATACTTGCAGTGCACCCAGTTGGTGGATTCATGGATGCCAAATTTCCCACTCTAAACAAAGAAGAAGCCTGTCGGCTTCTTCTTTAAGAGAAATAAAGATAGAAATACAGACACAAAAAGATACATACATATAGGACAATGTTAAATATTCTATTGTATAGAATATACTAGACATATTAAACTAATGTATTTAAGCTCTGCATTACCCTGCCATGGATAAATACAATGTTAAATCCTCAGTGTTAATGTATCCATTCAAGGCTGATGCTTTCTAATCACGACCTCTCAGACTTAAATGGCAACACAGTGCAGTGTAATAATGAGGTTATTATTACGCCATTGCAATTTGGGCACACACACACACACACACACACCAGTGTGTATCACAAGTCCTACTTAAACGCCACTGAATCCCCTTCCATCCTATATCTGTGCCTCCATCCCCTGGAAACTAGGCTGCCCTTCATTAGCACGCAGAGGACAATCAGCGCCAGCGCTGCAACAATTCAGCTGCAACCGGTGGCCATAACCCTCCTAGTCTGGTTCTATCTGCAAAGCAAATCCAGGAGGAGCTTCTTCTTCTTGGCTTTGGCCTGGAGTCATTACTCCTCTTCATGTTTACCGCAAAGCAGTGGTGCAAAGTGACCACGCTGTAAGTACTCACATTACTGGAGTATTTCCAACCATCAGTTCAAGGTGTACTCCACACTACAGCTCTTCTTTGTAGCAGAGGGCTGGATAGGCATGGGTATGGGGGGGCAGGCAATGCCCCCCTAAATGCCCTGACTGCCCCACCAAACATGATGGCATGCAAAAACAACAAAAATTTCAGACATATTTCAATTTCAAGTGCTTATATTTGAAATTATTTGAAACACTACTACTCCTACTAAGTATATTTGCCGCACCACTAAACCAACCACCAGTCTCTCAGTCAGACTGCTTTATACATGCTGTATGTCTGTTGCAACTTCAACAATATAAGTCCTGTACAAGATGGTAATGGTATTTTCGCCTGCCTCCCCAATTGGGAAATGTTACATCCTGACCTGCTTTGTAGATTACAATTGTTGTTATTATTATTATTATTATTATGAAGACAAACATTGTTCACCTTTGAGGCTTGTAGTCAAGAGTAGCCTGAGCGGTCAACATTGCTCTTGTCGTCATGTCATGTAGGTAATACTTACTGGGTCGCAAGACACATTTCAGTGTGAACTGACAATGAAGTATATCATATCACTTCAAATATACACAAGTAAGCTTGTAGATCTGGTATTTTCAAAATTTGATTTCATTTGATGCCTTTTGAAAACATGTGAAATAGGGCATTATTCCTAATTAGTAGGAATAATGCCCTAATGCCTTGTACATGGTTGATGCCCTAATTTTGCACGTTTACCCAGGTGAAATATTGAATTCAGGACATTTACTTGTAACAGAGTACATGATACTTTTAAGTAACAAACAAATATAAGTACTCCTTCCGTCAGCTGCTGCAAAGACAGTCACATTCGCCGATCTAGAAACCGGCTAAAGCTAAAGCGTGTTTTTATTTGGGGCGGAGTGCACCGTAGCCCACGGGGAAGCGGACGCCTCGGCACCCTGCAAAGTGCTCTGATTAACTGTTATAGGCCGCGGGGGGTGCTGTGGCCTCGGGCCGCTTTAATTACTTGGGGACACTGAGGTCGAAACGCCCATATTAGGAAGCATGCGCCACGCTCCAGCGGGTCAGGCCGAGAGGGAGCAGTGCTGGGCAGTCAGTGCATTTACTCGAGTACATTGTTGGGCAGAAACCCTCTTAAAAACACTTCAAGCATGTAGATCTGGTACCCAAACAATGACTTATATTCTTTCAATTACACCCCCCCAAAGCCTTGATTCCATGGAATAGTTTTGTGTTCCTGAGACAATTCAATTTTGTGGGAAAAAAAATAATCTACTGCTCTCCCAAATATGTCTGACAGGATGTCTGCCCCACAATGGATATACTCTCAACATTTTATTACATTTTTGTCAACTAAATACTCCATTAGAGATGACTTTGGTGGATTTATTCTCTCCACATCATTATAGTGTATGTACACTTACAGAACATTAACAATTCTATTAATCACCCATTTGAACCCCCAGTGGCTTCTTTGATTAAAAATAATGTTATTGTAAAAAGATTCATGCATTTATTATTAGTATTTACAATGAGAAGCGGATGGAAGCTGGTGCCGCCGGACACCTTGTTGGTGTAGGACACCAACAAGTTGAACTAAAATAGAGGATACTCCAGTGACCAGCCATTCCATCATCAAATGATTGGCTTAGGAATAATGCAAATAAAATATAAAAATCTCCATGAATTTGAGTTTTTAAGAGATGTCCAACTGTCATTTTCTGTGCATAAGTAGCTACTCCTGCAAAAAGAAAAGTACTCCAGAATAGTCGCCTAGATCTATGCTCTGACTCACAAGCACTTTGAGAGTGGCTGAGAGGGAGCTTTGTCAGCGTCCAGACCGAGTGCTTCTGTGAAGCACAACTTCCCTGAGAGAAAGGACACTCCATTGTCCCTCCATATAAAAGCATGGGTTTTGCGCCCTCCCCAACCTAGCCGATTACTAATAAAGGATGCTTAACTTCGGCTGGTGGCTATATACCCGCTCAGGTGTTCTGCATTTCAGGGTTCAGTGAGAAGATGGTGACACATTACGGTGGTAAATGTCAGACCACAGTAAAGCGTCGGCGTTCAAGCCTGCAGAAAGTATAGCTCCTCCACAACTAGGCCAGTCTCAAGGATGTCCTGGTTCTGGGAGATTCGTGTGGGGACTTGGGGTGACTCTCGGACCATGATGTAAGACAACGGTTCCTCCCCCGAGGACCGTGTTTAGTCACGACATTAGGTGTGAAACCCGCACCAAAATGCAGAAGTTCTCTCTTAGTAACAGGTAACATGGCAGGGGACGGTGAGGAATCATTTCATTGACGGACCACAGGGGAGCTGAGTGTAATGAGATGGTGGCTATTGGCGATACCTTTTGAATTAATAAAACCTCGCAAAACACATAAAATACATCGTTGGGCAGTGAAAGCCATTATTAGGGGGAAAAATAATAATCAAATTTGAATTTGTTGAAGAAATGTCCAATATGTTTACTCATAGTTAATGCCATCCTTTTATTCGGTTGTAAATAAAAATGTAGAACATTTTTGAGTGGCGCAATCACTCGAAGACCAGGTTTTGTTGAACATACTGTACACCTTTCACTATGTTGAGCGTATCAAAAGGGGGTGCTGTTTCATCAATAAAAAGTACAACCCAGTAATGTATTCTAAATCATCCAATATACGCAATAAACATTTTTATTTTGGCAAAATTTAAGTGTCCCTTTTTAGGTGGTTAATGTTGGATAATTACAAATCCTTACTTCATGCTTTTACATCCCAGTATATAAAACTGTCAAGACTTTAGCACAAAATGATTTGTCTGTGGATAGCCATCTAGAGATTTTCTTCTAAGGCCCTCGCAGGCCTTTCTGGGCTATAAGAACAGTGGTCTGAATCCCTGTTTATGCTTTAAGTGATTGAAACAGATAAAAGGGGGACCACACCATGTTTTCACCACGCTCATTTTCTGCACCGCAGGCAAAAAACGCAGCGCGGCACAATTATCTGTTAGGGCTGAGGAGGGACCTGTACTGTACATGTGTAGTGGAACCACAAGACAACGTGGGCCGGACACTCACTGAGCCTAATTAAACACCTGGGTGGAGAAATACTCCACTGTAGAAATACTCTATTACAAATAAAGCTCCTATATTTTGCTTGAGTTAAAACTACTAAATGATTGGCATAATACATAATAATAATAATAAAATAATAATGATGCACTGGTCGTTTTTAAAATGGTTCATAATATTTCAAAAATAGCAGATCTAGAGTACAAGCTTGCACCACATTGGCTGTTTTAGACAAAGGGCTATACACCTTGTTCCTAGATGTAATATTTTTAAGTGGTGCAGCCACTGACAGCTTTGTGGCTGGGTCCCTGGGTCGGTCTGAGCAAAGAAATATTTTTCTTACCACCAAGTGTCACTGTTGCACCACTTAATTTCACACGGGTGGAATTTACTATTCTTAACAAAATTAGCCGATTGACACGTTGTGAGCTTGCAGATTGGCTATTTGAACTAATATACAATGTTTTTTGAAATAATAAAAAAGGGAACGAGGTTTAGGGATTAGGGGTATAGAACTGGCAAAATGGGGCCCATGTACAGTATAATGCAATAGGGCTACATTGGTCAATAGCCTATTATGTTTTGTAATCATCTCAGATCTGCTAAGTAACTTGTAACTAATGTTCTCAAATAATTGAGCAGAGGAAAAATGGAGAAATATTGGCCTCTGAGATGTAATGCAGTGAAAATTGTGCTTAAGTAGAATAATTGAGTAAATTGTCTCTGTCGCATGGAAACCTCATATGTCCCAAACGGTTACTTTTCAGGATTCAAATTCAAAAGCACAAACAGCATAGCGGACCAAGAAGCTGAAATGTTGATACTTCGTATTGCATTGCAGGCTTGTAGAGCTGCTACTTTGAATGCTTTTGTGTGTCTCTGTAGTCAGCTAGTATAACATTTATGAAAACATACTAAAAGGTAAAATATGGAGATAAGAGGATTCTGCCCCGACAGCAACAAAATATTACTTCCCACCACTGGGAACCATGAAGAATGTGTGCCGTTCGCTCACGACTCCTAATTAAACCCCGGCTCCCCCACTCTCCCAGATTAGATTGGATGTGCTGCGTACATTCATGGGTCAGTTATTGATCCCAGCAGGCAGCCAGGAGGGAGGGAGGGAGCCACCAGCCCACTGTAATCACATAATGCAAGAAAACACTTGTGAAAGTTGTGAAACAGCAATTATAAAGTGATCTTTGGAGCAAGAGAGAGAGAGAGACAGAGAGAGAGAGAGAGAGAGAGAGAGAGAGAGAGAGAGAGAGAGAGAGAGAGAGAGAGAGAGAGAGAGAGAGAGAGAGATCATTCTAATTTATGTTTTATGTTTTGTTTTTTTGCATTTAACTCTGTTTGTGAGGATTAATTAGGGATGGCTCCTTTGGTCTGAAGGGTGCATTAATCCCCTTTTTAGGGTGATTAGTCAGGGTAGGTGTCGAGGAGGCAATCCTCTCCTCTGAGGAGTCCAACAGGTCAACCTTCATCCATACTGAAGTGAAGGGCAATGCACAGTGATGTTCTGCTTACGCATTCATGGCTGTACCTGTGGTGAAAAGTAGCCTAACAGTTACATTTACTCAATGCTGTACAAATACTTTTTCTTTAATTGAGTATATTGTTTTGTACTTAGACACCCCAAAGACCTTTTTTTCCTTAAAAAAAAAACTACACTACAAAACTACAAATCCTTCAGTCACTATAGTTTCATTGTCATTTCAGTTTTTTGTCTGAAATTGCTCAGTATATTGCTTCACGTTATGTTTTCAATGCCTAGTTTATTTCCAGTTCTACTGTGTATTGTGCAATTATGAAACAGATTATAGCATCGCTGAGTCAACAGCACGGCCATCGCACTGCCTGCCTTGCGTTATCAGAATCAAAATGTGAAACAAGGTATTTCACTAAATGGGCAAAAAAGGATATTGATAGAATCTCCTCATATTGTCTGGTTTTGACTTTGCGTTCATTTCCGCCGGGGTCTCCAGCCAGTGAAATCATACTGCCACGTGGGGCCGCCACGTGGGGCCGCCCCTGGGGCGCTCCTGGAGCTGTGATTGTGGCAGAAGTTGGTTTGGGGAGAGAAATAATAACAGCCGGTGCACTTTGGTAGAGAGAGAGATTTCTGCACACACTGCAAATTGCTTGTTGGACAAATCCTACAGGGTTTTGGTATTGTTGAAATCCTCTTTGTACTGTAACTCAATGTGATTGATCTACAGTAGGTGGGCTCCTGTAAGGCTCCCGGCAAAGATAACAGAGCAAAAGCCTCTAGTGAATAAGGGAGGGGCGATGGTCGGCAGCATGCTGTTGCCAAGCAGAAACCTGTTATCTCCATATTTTATCTTCTTGTAGTAATTTTGTAAACGTGATCTGATCACACTACAGTGCTACACTAAATAATCAAAACTAGCAGATCTCATGGATGCTTGAATCATGGCACAAAACAAATCATTTTGAGGTTGTTGGCCGGTATTTCCTTTTTTTCCCTTTAATTGTAAAAAGTAACAGTTGAGGTAAGATACCTCCACCTCAGATATGAGGTTTCCACGCAACATCTAGAGACGATCTAAAAGAGAAAAAGAATAAAGTCAGACAACATTGTATTCCTTCTTTTTTAAGAACAATGTAATAAAAATGACCATTATAGTATAGGCTCTAGGGCAGTGCTTATCAAAGTCAGTAAAGGCCTGGGGCACCCAGGTGGGGTCCAAGAGGTCCCCGGACAAAAATGTGTAAATATATGAAATGAGTTTAATCACTAATAGCATCTTACCCTAAAATAGATGCCGTTCTACACTGCTATTTCCGATTACTTTTATCAATTTGAGTAGTATAACCAAGCCACCGCCATGCATGTGTTACGGTTCAGGAATGCATGGATCAAAAGCTGCTCACTGTGGTGTGAAAGCACACAGGAAAGTGATTTTCTGACCGCGGTGCCTTGGAGCGCCGTGCTGCGGGACGCACACTTTTCAAATAACAATTCACTCAGCCTCCTGGGCCTGAAGTTTGAATTATTCAGTAGCAGAGTTGGGCAGAAAGGACCTTAGATGTGACCCTGTGCTGCCCTAGTCACCCTGTTCAAATTATTTTGGAAGAAAACATAATGTGCAAAAGTGAGTTGTGCTTCTTTTTTGACCAAAGAATCCTAAAGGGACACTGATTATTCTTCAGGATATACTGTAGAGCAATGATTCAAGTAACTCCAGCACTCAAGTTACTAACTCGAGCAGCACTCAGGGTAGAATATTACTAAATTGAGCATGAATTGATTGTCGATTTAATTGCTTTTATATTTATTTATTTGCTTTTATATTATATTTATTTGATGGTCACTTTCTGGCTCAGGATATCACCAACCCTACATAACAAATGGATACATGGACACTGATGATTTACTGTGCAGGTTTGAGATTCAAATCATTTTATATTCTAATATTTTCCTCTACCCTTGGTCTGAGTGAGTTCATTCATGTTCTGTATTATAAATTATCAGTACCTTTCAGTACCTTTGCTGCTTAGCGTTCATTGTTAAGACCACAAGTCGCTCAACTCCAGAAGGAACCCTAAAATTCTATTTGTTGCAACATACTGCAATGTTCTAAGTCTTGCTTTAAACTTTTCTGATTTAAGCATGGGCATCACGCCGATATCCACACTGAAAACAAAATCAAAAAGTCAAAGGCTTATAGTATGGCAAATATAGGCTACTTTCACTTGTGTAAATTGTGATGCATCAAAAACGTACAGCAAACAAAAAAGACAAAACAATCCAGCACGAGCCTTTCTTCCTGCGCCGTAAGGAAGGACAGTGACAATAGCAATTTAGATACCATACATGCAAACACTCACAAGTTCGCAAGGCGGGCAAGCGAAACAACCACAGGTTTCACAGAGCGCTGCAAGCATCACGGACGGAGCACGAGGACCACGGTTAGACGTCACATCACTGCAGTGGTGAGGGAGGGGTGGGGGGTGGACCACCATTATAGGATAATAATGGAGCCCATGATTTGCGTTGCTGAGACATTAGAGCAACCATCTTGAGGCCATACAGCGGCTGTATTGCCAGACTAAATGGCAGTTAATCCATCATTAACGGACATTAGCGACACAATGTGGGCTGCAGATGGGAGCCAGATTAGACGCCAATTAGAATGTCAGTCAAGCATTCCGACATATAGATGCCGTGTGGTGTGGTCCTGCATTTTGAGAAGTTCATTTCACTTCGATTAGATGTTTGTGTGCATTGCCGGCGTCCTCCGTCCTGGATACGATGCCTTCAAAGAACTATGATTTGATGCAATTTAATACAATTTTCCCCCACACAATTTTTTTTTCACCCGGTACAAAAAGCTCTAGCCCCAGGCACTACTCTCACCCCGAAAAATGAGCTCATGCTTCCTTAAGTAAATCGCTTTTAAAAACAGGTCTGATGAAACCAAAGGGGTGACGTGCGCTGCTCCCTTCATCCATTCTTTTCACAGGTTTCCGGGGGGCAAGCATTCAAGCAAAAAGAAATAATAACAAAATCGGGGCGGATGCCGGATGCAATGTATAAGATGGTAGCACCTACTTAATCTGTGGAGAGATGAGGAGTAGTATTTACTTAGTTCAGGCTTCATGGCCAACTCGTAGGAGGGCGGCAGGTGGCTGAGGTTCTGGAAGGAGCGAGACAGGGACAGGTCGTACGGCTCACCCGTCCTGTACGGCTCTGTGGCCGCGGTCAGAATGTTATGATGGGGTCTCTCTACCAGAGAGAGAGAGAGGGGGAGAGGGATAGAGAGAGGGAGAGAGAGAGAGAGATGGTGGGTGGGTGGGTGTTAAAAGTTTGATGCAATTACTCTTGTCCACAATCGGTTGATTAGAACAGTCTCAACAGTCTCATGTAATTTAGAAGATCCGCAGTTTGAATTACATTACAATTCTAACCCGTATCAGCTTGCCTCCAGCTCCACCCACCTTTTTTTCTGTATAGCCTGTATAGAGCTGAGCAGTCCCGCCCCTTTCATGACATCGCCCGTGTTCCAGAAATGGAATCCTCGGTCATTTTCCTATTAGACTTTTAGAAAATGATCTATATAAAGACGATTACGCCGCAGACAAAGACACCTTGGGTCGTGACAAATCATCACAGCACACACAATATTACCATACAATATCCAATTAGCAAGAAAAAAATAAACGGCAGGATACAAGACTTTTTTTTTTTTTTTTTTTTTTTCGTTTTTCTTCTAAACAATACTTGATTGTCCCAACAGATTGTGTGTGTTGTCATGATTTGTCACGACCAGAATTGGCTTTGTGTGTGGTGTAGTCGTCTTTATATACATTTTTTTTTATGTCTATGAGAAAAATGAATGGGGGACCTATTTCTGGAACAAGGGCAACGTCACAAAGGGGCGGGACTGCTCAGCTCTATACTATAGACACTGTACATTGGAGTTGTTACTGATCGGTGTTTGTATACTGCCAGGGCCCGTAAAGGTCCAACTATCAATCTATTAATTTGCTCTGCAACCCCATCAAAGACCCCTGTGACGAGGTCCCCTGTGATAGCAGTCCTTGATGGGTTCAACAAGTTGTACTGTGTATAGAGTACAACTGTACTAGAGTACAAGTACAATTTGCAAACAAATTGTCTTAGAACTCTGGTGCATCACACAACACAAAAAAGAGCTTATACACCGAGGATCCTCTGGCCGGTAGAGAACATAGGGGGATGTGGCAGCAGGGAAAAGAGGACATTTTGGTCTGTTACAGGTCTGTGGCTGTGCTGTGCTGTGCTGTGCTGTGGCTGCTGGGGCTGGACATTTCTTAGTTATTTTTTGCCACCGGCATATTGGGCCTGTAGGCAGTGGTGGTAACTAAAGTTGCACAATTTTGAGGTAGTTGTAATTTACTGGTGTGTTTAATATTCCAAACTGAATTCTACTCCACTACATGTATTTGTAACTTTGAAGGATTTGAATATTAGTAGAAAATGTACTTAAATCACTTAAACATATATACCAGTACCGGTATATACTGTATATACATTTCATTTTATACGTATAAGAAGTTGTGAAATGGGACATTCTGCTTAATGTGTAGGCTACTTTCTACTTTTTGCAGTTGTTTGGTTTATTGTCATACCAATACTTTCATATTACTTTTTTGTATATTTTTAGTTTTGCTTTATATTTAGTTGCTTGTAACAGTATTTAAGTGTTTTTTTTTTCCACCACTGCATGTGGGACAGAGGGAGAGTGTTTATCATCTCTAGTTGTGGTGGAAGATTTAAAGCCTAACAGGGTCAGGAGACTCCTGCTGGACAGATGGGTGTGGATGGAGTGATGTCCACAAAATCCACATGCAGTGACAGGACAGGAAAAAGTAGTTTGTATACATGTTGTTGTTCTTGTTTCAAGAGATTTTATCCAACCGGAGTTCACAGATTGCAGCATTACTGTGTTTTTCAGTTGAAGTGTACCACGTGTGTAAAATAGGCACTGACTGTAACAAGTTGTAAGCTTACAAGAGGCCTCCTTATTATTTATATTTTTTAAACGTCCACCTGTAGAGGTTTGGGTTGCCAAACGGCCCTTTTGCACCTCTGTTGCCCTGCCGATCTTACCGACACAGTGTTGATGCATTCAACCTTCTGCTGCGTGCATGTTGAATGGTTTCTGTTTTATTTACGTTATTTGTTTATTTAGACAATAATTAGTGCTATTGTATATTGAATTAATACAAGAAAAGACAGGTATATTAAGTGATACTATAATACTGTTATAATCAATTCAATCAATTAGTTCCATTGACTATTTGACGGAAAAAGAAATAGACAGAATAACGTCCAGCCTGGACCCCCAGCGTACAAACCACACTGTGTATAACGACAACATATATTCACAACACACTGTGTCACTTTATAACAACATCTATTCACAACACATTATACCAACACACTGTGTCACTCTGTTTCAGCAACATTTATATTCACAACACATGTAAGCAGGGAACGTGAGAGAGTGAGAAGAACAGATATATACACATAATACACTGAGGTGTAGATTATGTGTATTACTTACCTTCGTGTCTCATTTGCCTGTGGGCTAACCAATCCAAGCCAGAAAGAAAGGATCAATGTCACACACACACAGTCGTGCACACACGCACGCACACACACAGTCGCGCACGCACGCACACACACACACACACGCGCACACACACACGCACACGCACACACACACACTCCGCTCTCCTGTCATAGAAAATTGCATTTGGATCAAACAGATATAGGTTCTAATGACAGTAATTGGTTTTTCAATAACTTCTGCAAACCGCGCTCAGATGATCCTTTGATCATCACACATTTAGATTTTCTTTTCCTTCGCCCACATCCTGCTTTATCTTTATGTCCGGGTGGTGGGAAGTATTGACTGTCATGTATTGTACTAGACTACATTCTGAAGTGCTTTCACGTTGTACTTCACTTAAAGGGGGAATAACATGAAATTCAACTTTCAACACCTTTTAGTGTTTTTGGTGCTCCCATGTGTGTTTTCTATCTATGGTGCAACCACTTCCTTAAACAGAGCTGTTTAAGGAGGTGAGTCTGTGCCTGCCTGGGTCTCTACAGTACAGAATTAACTAGCATATTCTCACCACCAAGTGTCACCGTTGCAGCACTTTCTTTTCTAACTTTTATTTTACTTCCCTAGAATTGTTTACCACCTTTAAATACTAGATAACTTCCAGATCATGCAACCATTTGTATCCAACCATTGACTACTTTTTACTTTGCTACTTTAAGTAGGATAAATACGCTCAAGCAAAAATGTTGAACGTTGTTGAATGTCCTTTTTACTTGTAATTATGTTTTTCATGGTGGTGAAGATGAGTGTATTTAACCAAAAACAGTCAAATAAAAAAATATATATATATTCCACCACTGATCTTAGTTTCCCGTTGCGGTGAATACTTTTGTCCTTGACAAAATGGTCTATAATTACATTCAGATAATATCTGGGAGACAGTGTTATTGACAGTGTCGGCTTCCCACTTGTACATGGATGGTTCATATATCATCTCTGTACGGTGGAAACCTCACATGTCCAAAACTGTTAATTGTCAGGAATCAAATTCAAAAACAGCGAAAAGTATCAGATCCACAAGTTCGTAACGTGCTGCTTCGTATCACATTTCAAGCCTGTGGACCTGCTACCATTGAGGCTTTTTGTGAGACGCTGGTGTGTGAAAAACTAGAGCGTTGATTTACAAAATAAAAATAAAAAAATAACGTTGACAGTACTTCTACTTACCCATTTTGGGCGTGAGGGCTGTAAGGTCCATGTGACTCCGCTGGTAGTCCGGTTGGGGGTTACCTGTGGTAAGAACAACATATTCTGTTTTACACATCCCAGTGACTACATTGTAAAATGACACAATTAGTACATCATTGACGTGGCAATTATGTTGACAGAATGATGTCTGTGGCCCCTTATCAGTCTGTAACTCTCAGAGATAATACGCACTTATATTATACGGTAGATTGTAGTCCAAGAGATGGACAACATAAACAACATAAACATGTACATAATTATAGGGGTCCTTCACATAAAAGCGGTCTATGGCAGCTTTTGTCAACACTTTTCCGGATCATCCTCGACCTTGATTTCAAAGAGGCATTGATAGGAGTTCAGCACATCGACATTTCCAGCAATCTTCTGCAATTATGTGTCACATTATGTATTCCTGGTTGACAGGGCAGGGCAGTATATATCGACCGGACTGACTGCACTAAATCCACAAAGTGATTCCGATATACAACCTGTGAGGATATTGCATGTGCATTGCCCCAAAAAAGTATTGTGATTCCGATGAATAGGGACTTATGTACTGTATGGTACACTACAGTGTACTACATAGCCTATAGTTCCTTTGATAGCCTACAAGCACAACTACATACACTAAATACATCACGTAAAAGGTAGTGACATGCGCAAAACTGGTTAAATTGGCCCAATACACTTTTACTTTTAAAGACAATAATATCTCTCTGTCAGTGTAACAGTGTATGGAGATAAGAGGTTTCTGGCCGACAGCAATATGATATAATATTATATTTTTCTTTGCTTGGCCAGCAGCCCCCTGGCGTGTGTGTGTGGCTCTTCTCTTTCTTGACCAAAGCCACAGTCCACTGTTGATGCAGTGAAGCAATGGATTGCAGTGTTTACTTTGTAGATGCAGACACAGATGCAAGTGCAATTGATTTTAAACAAAGTATCAGAAGGCTGAGCTCATGGAAAAATATCTGAGGGCGGCTTGTTTAAAATGGCTGTAGAGACTGTGGAGGAAGCAAGTGGACACGTCAGACCTGTTTGTTGCAAAAACATCAAGCATTTAACTTGACATTATAAATGGCTGCTATAGACTAATCCATGGAGAAGTTCCCTGTATAGTTGCACCGCTCACTTCACACAGGTGTAATTTTTAGAGCATTATACAAGCAGAGACAACCGAGATAAAATGTTGTTGTAATGTAGGCTATAGACTCCATCAAGGCTGTAGAACTGTTGACCAGTTCAAACTAATAACACTCAAGTTTGACTGCTCTAAATTATCTTTTTAGAGATACTGGTACAAGTCTTTTTTTGTTTGTAATTCTGCACTACTGTGGTACCTTTCCTCATCTATCAGATAAAAATTCATGTCAGATCACGTGTTTAGTTGGGAAATTAACTCTGGCACAATCAAAATGTCTCCAGAATAGCAGAGAGACAAAATATGTTTGTTCAACCACCCCAATTGTATTTTGTCTCTTGTATGCCTGCCCCTTTATAAGCAGGCATGCCAATACTGAACACAACAGTTCTAGAACATACACGCACATGCATGTGGTGCTGTTCCAAAAGTAATTGTGATGCAGCCAAATATATACAGCAGAGGCACCTTGATATTTCAACATCATCCCACCTTCGATGTGAACAAGTGTCCTGTCTTCCTGGCGCGAGGGCTATTGATGCTTTCAATCTGTCAGTGTCTTAATGACCAACATCAGCAAGGAAATTGATTTTGTGGTGTCAGTATTGTTTTTGCTATAAAAAAAAACACATACTTTGTAGTGTATATACTTGCAACACAGCTTTATAAATTGAGATCCCCGGCAACGTTACTTCCAAGTCACTTCAGGGAAGTGGAAATATTCTCTCCTTCAATTTATGCAACAAAGTGCATGGCTTTCCTCAATGACAAGCCACAAAGAACTATTTGGTGACAGAATTTGCATTTAAATATTGCCATGTATCATCGTGTTCAAATTTTAGACAACAATACAGGGCATTCATTCAAGACATGAAAGACTATTGTAAGTTCCTCAGACAGGTTGTTTTTGTCAGAGTTTCTATCGTCAAACCTGATTTGTGATGATGCAGTTTCTATGTGGGTGAAGTTGGCCAACATTTCATTTCTGGTTATTACATGACTTTGTAAAACTCAGAGTGAAACACACTTGTGAGTTTGAAAATGACTTACTATTACCACGATTTATCTTGGGGGTGTCAGCAGCAGTGCAGCTGGGATTAACTTTGGTTGGCACAAGAAAGCCACTCTATTTTTCTGTCACATATCTGGGCTAAGACTACTAATCAGTGTTTCACATCAACAGTATTCTGTTATAAATATTGCAAGTTGTCACATTGGAAGGCAGTGTCTATGTTTCTTGTGATACTGATTAAAATCAATATAAATGCACCATTGTTTCTCTGTCTCTGCCTGTGCACGAATGTCATCCACGTAACCCCAGAACTGTTTGCCCCATTGCCTTCAAATTTGCCACACGTTCCAAACCACCACAGGGAGTGCAGTGCCTGCCTGCGAATCTGAGGGATACACAGTTGTCCAGGAACACCACAAAAGGCTCTGGACCTACAGTAATAAGCCTAAATTCCCTCAACTGTACATTTCAGCTCGTCTCAGCCATGGCAAACTTGCCATTTGATTGCTTACAGTCCACTTTTCACATCATCATCAGTTTGCACTCTTCAAACACAGGCAGACAAGCAGATACAGAGACCTATACAGTATGGGCACAGAAGGGAATAAAATAGGTTAAATTGGGCGCTATGACAACGCGTTCCCAAGTTGCATCGTTGCCAAGTAGGCTGGTGACCGATGATTGAAAGTCTGTGTATTAATGACATAAATGTTAAAAATGGGGGAGTTCCCCTTTAAGTGCAGCATGTGATTAACTCCCACCGACTGTCGACGACTCCCCAAATTGAAAGTGGTTAAGTCTGTGCGTTTTATAAACATCTAATCAACCTAAAGATATTAGCACAGTTTATGACTGAATACTATTCATAACTACTGTCTGATTCATGTGGAACACTATATCTTTCCATTCCATTTCCTGCAACAGTTTTGGACATACAAGGTTTCCCTGGACCGACAGCGACGATATATATCTCCCATTAATTGGAGAGCAGTCAAGTGATGTGAGCAGGTGTGTTGACGGCGCTGCGGCTCGTGACTGCAGACCGCTTGACCCGCCAGCTGATGATAAGGAGGAGGAGGAGAGGAGTGGCACCGGCAGAATGGCAAATGGGACTCCGCGCCACTTGAAGCTGTCTGTGCTTGTGCGTGTCTACGCATACCATCTCACCCGCTGCACGACGCCACGATGTTTGAGCCCGATAAGGAAGGTACAGGGAAGCAAGGAGAAGTCGGTGCCGGTAGAGCATAAAGAAGCAATGAATGGCTGCAATGAAAAAAGGCGCGACAGTGACGCAATAAAAAAATGCCTTGCATCCCACAAAAACGTGTCCACAGGAACAAAATGCTTTTATTCTGGCATGTGTGTTCACCTGAATTGGAATTTCAAATGACATATTCGAGTGACATGATTGAAAATCACCCATGGCTGTATTTAAAGGGGTCCACCTTGAATTAGACAATTTTCTGAACGGGAGCGTGCCTGAATGGCCCATATCACATTCTGCCCTCATGTGATGTCATATTCAGGGTCCAATTTGTATAGCCCTCCTCCTAAGCATGGGTCAGTCCCCACCTCCTCCCACTGTGGTCCAACGCCCGCCTCCAATCCGAGGCTGAGGTGGAAGAGGATAAATGGTGAGGAGGACAGAGGGCAAAGGTGCCCCCAGGAGTGGACATGTGTGGTAGTGGAGATGGAATGGCTTGGTATAGCATCCTGAGAGAGATCTTCAGTGGGTGTAAAGATGTGTTAAAGGGCCATGATTATATAATAGATTGGATTCTAAATTCATGGTTCCCCTTTGAGTGTGACTGATTAGCCACACTGTAAATACACTATATAGACCCTGAGGAAAATGTTGATACCCATTGAATATACTTTGTGGCCTTGCTCAAAATAAATTGTATGTTTTGCCTTGGATTTATTGTCTTTGCAAACCTGCAGTACATCCGTTTGGGAATTACTGTAAGCAGTGCTTCTTCCCTTTTTTGTTCCCACCTGTATCAACAAATATCATCTATTTATAAGAGGCGAAGCCTGATATCCCTGCAGCGCTTCTCTTTTTTATTCTATTATTAAAGAGTCCCGGCCCACTGTTTGGGGAAACGGTACTGTACTTGTAACAAATGTACAGGTTGATACTTTCCCGGTGTGTCCGCGGGCCAGACGGATGGGGGGATCCCACTGTGACCCAGATCTGTTTTAAACGGCTTGCTCTGGGGGGACCTGATGGACAGCGAGCCTGGCACGGTCAGAACGCCTTACAGACAGTACTACACATGCCACAACGCTGGCACACTGAGATGCACTGTACCATGAGGCCCTGCTACTGTCGGTCACCTCCTTGTGTCCCTGTGTGTGCATGCATGCTTTTGTTTTGTTCTTGTTGTTCATCTAGTTCAGTGGTTTTCAACCAGTAGTCCGCCCCAGTCTACACAACTATAGAATGTAGAAGATTAATCTGTATGTTTGTTGATCTGTATGTTTTCCTGTTTTGTTTCCCAAATCCAGCCTGGAATTGTGGACAAAAGAACAATAAATCCTTAGTTTTGGGGTCTGTGGGGCTAAAATGTCATCAAATGGTGATCCGTGGCTCAAATTCTGAATACATAGTGGGCCCTGGTATGAAAAAGGTTGAAAACCACTGATCTACAGGTACGTAGTTAACCACTCACGCTCGACCAGTACTTTGTTAGCTTGTTTATTAGCTTCAAATTCCTGCTATGACTTGTGATGTGAAAACTCACCAAAACTCAATAAACACATTTAAAAACAAAAAAAAAAAAAAAAACGAAACAAATAAGTACTTTAGTTAATATCTCCCGTCGATGGCGTCTTGAAGAGAAACGGATGTCCATGGAGCACTGTGAGTTGCTAACAGGGATAAGCACAGATTTATCTGATGTCTTCTTCAATACACCAGAAGTAACATCATACAAAGCTGCCGTTATCCATGCCAGGAGAGGTTATACAGACAGTCCTCTTATAGCAAACAACCTGAGGGACAGAGATAGTGGCAGAGGAGCAGAAGTAAAACTATCAATTCCACAATGTAGAAGTGCTCTGTTATAGATAAAATGCAAAGTTATTGGCATCAGAATATACATACTGTATAATTGCCAAGTGTTAAAGTGGTAATAATGCAGAATGTTCCCTTTCACCTCAAGGTCAATATGTATTATTTGAAATATTTATATTGAAAACAGCAGAACACGCCCCGATACAATGCATTGCGATAATAGCCATTGCAGATTGTCTGTTTTCAAAGAGCCATAGGGCACAAATTCACAACAGAGGATATTCTAGAAATGATTTCATCAGTACTGAGCCTAATGGGACATGCTTACCAACCTACTCAGCCAAACAATCTGTCAAAGAGTTAAACATTTTGTAATGAATTAAATAACTCAAATATTCACATAGCTTTTGTGGGGTAAAAAGATGATATTTGTTTTCACAAATGGTGTCCTGAGCATTAGTGAGGACCAATTATGTGAAGTTAGGTTGATGTGTTATCTTTTTAGCAGCAGCCATGTTGACATAAATCATTGTGTTATGCAAATTCCTTCACAGTACTGCTATCATTGATACTACAGCAGTATTTTGTATAATTTGTATTCCATGGTCAGTGCACTGCTATGGTGCCTGTTGGCTCACAGGAAAGTCTGTCACTCTACAGAGTCTTAATTAGTATAATCAACATCACTGGTGAAGAAGGTGACAATACAAAACTATTATAATTATTATAGTTTATATCAATATGGCTGCTCCGGAAATGGTCTATTACATGGTCTATTGATTGACTGATACTTTTATTAGGCAATAAAATGCCATTAGTACAGTGTACAGTCAAGCTCACTGGTCCAAAAGGGAAAGCACCAAAAAAGGTGTACTGTTTCTATTCTAGCATTAATTCACAATAACAACAATGACAACAACAAATGAGATATCTCAAAACATTCACTGCAGAAAACATTAAAGTGTGCTGTGTTTCTATCAAGAAATACAAATAACTTGAATATGTTGAAGACAAAGCATACACTATTACTTGAGACATGTTTTTGGCTTGTTGTTCTTCCCAATCCCAGCCATTCGCCATTATAAAATCCCCCACCCATCCCTTTTCTTATTATTAGTTTCTACTTTTTAGCACAGCTATTAATTAGTACAAGGTTCTAAACATGCCAAAGTGGGTCGGTCAGCCGGACAGTTAAAACCACTGAGGCCAGTGGTACAACTAGCCTGAAGGCCTGCATGTGTCCTTAGTTATTAAAGCCCCCAAATCCACAATGCACTGGTAAAAAAGGAAAATGTAATAATGACAATAAATACAAAGAGAAACAAAGTGCACCTAAGGCTATGAACGCAAATGGAAACAAATACAAAATAATATACAATGAATGAAATCAAAACAACCATGGTTATAAGACCCCCATTTTCCAATACTCATTTGTGTAAAAAGGACATTGAATGTCAAATAATATAGTCCCCAAATAAGACAATCCATTTTTTATTTCTATTGGGAAAAAAAGGTCTTATATTCAGGCCAATATGGTATATAGATTTTTTGTTATAGTAAACTATAGCATGTTAGATCCATTTAACAAAGCCAAACCCTATTGACTAACTGACTGACTATCTGACTGATTGACGGACTGATTTATTGATCACAACAAGCTCTGAAAATACGCAGGGCCCCATCATGATCCAGAAAAGGTTGTGAACCACTGGATACAACCCTAACCACTGATTCACCCTCGCTTTGAATAAAGCGTCAAACATTTATAATGTTCACTGGTGCCTGGCAGAAAACTCTTATCTCCATATTCTAAGTTGTGTGTTTTTTCCCCCATAAATATATCCCTATACTTGATCACACTACAGCGTCATTTAAAAGCTCAAAATCTGTGTACTTTTGATGTTTCTGAACATCAAAATCCTGAAACGTCACAGTTGTGGACGCAGAATAGAAATGCTCAAGTTGCTTACATTACCACGAAAAAAAAAAAAAAATGTCAGGTGCAATGAAGTAGGAAAAGTACATCAGAGACTCATACTGTACTACGCAGATTGCTCACATACTACTGTCTCTATGCTGAAAGGACCATCTGTTACTTGGACATATATCCGTCTGTACACACACACGTGCACACACGCACGCGCGCACACACACACACACACACACACACACACACACACACACACACACACACACACACACACACACACACACACACACACACACACACACACACACACACACACACACACACACGTGAGTGAGTGAGTGAGTGAGTGAGTGAGTGAGTGAGTGAGTGAGTGAGTGAGTGAGAGAGAGAGAGAGAGAGAGAGAGAGAGAGACCCCAGAGACTGAGGGGCCTAGCTGGCATGGCATTACACATCGTGAATGTCAGGAAACCACAGCAGAAACCTTGTATCTCCATGTTTGAACTTGTGATGTTCTGTTTATGCCCTACTTTGTTGTACGAGCATACACTATTTATTATTAATTATTGATTTATTTTCAGAACTGTGAGAACTACTGATTTGGATGGCATTCGTAGAATCGACCATCATGGTCTCAATGGGATAAAGTAGCCAATAGATACATATTTTCTTGCATACAAGGTTTCCATGTGAGAGTGACAAAATCAGTGTCCTGTTCTATGCACAACTCAGACAAGACACACAGACATACACCCGCCACCCGCATGCACATGCACGCATGCACGGACACACACGCATACACACACGTGCACGCATTGCCTGGCATTACACATGACGTCTCCCCACCAGGTGCCCCTGGGGTTTTATTGATTAGAGCTAGTGTGTTACAGGAGTAGCAGCCTGCGTGCATCATGACGCGCTTCTCTTCCACTTCACCCAGAGCCACGCAGACTCTCGGTTTCACCACCACGCAGAATTTTTGACCTTGTTGACTTCATGAACAATGGTGTCACACACACAGTGCGCAGGGCAGGATATCCCAAAGTATACCTTTCAGGATCCCTGAAGTATAGCCTGTTGGCTGCAGTGCACACCCCCCTCCTTATTGTAAAATGGCTTAAACAGCTCTACTGCTTTAAATCTAATCATATAAATCATATAAACCTACACCAGACTGCTAGGGTTGTAATTGCCTTCGGAGCAGACGCAGAGGTTGATCGCGCTTTTGATCTGTGAAAAATCTCTCGCAAAACACATCTGTCATTTGTTTATGAGCCCACAGAAACGCTGCACTGTTGATCGATGACTCAGATGAAGAGCATTCCCCTTTATAGAAAGTTGTAGGCAGCCATTCACATTCCATTGGCCTCAGTTTCCCAGAAGCCCTAGCAAACGGGGTCATGGTTGATGCAGGCTCGTCACAAGAATTCTGGATTATTAATGTACATTCAACGGAAATTTTAAACTATAAAGCAATACTCTGCAACTTGCGAACAGCAATTTAAGTGTTCCAGAATGATTAATCTAACACATTGTGAGCCTGCCACACAGAGCGAGAGAGAGTAGTGAGTGTGTGTCACTGACACACACTCACATAACAAGTGTGGTTCAGCCAAAATCCATCACCACTCGTGTTTCATATTGGGTCCTATTGATGAGTGTAATCTAATAACTTTATGAACTATTTTTGAACATGTTTGAAAGTGTTCCCAAGGCTATAGGCTAGCATCCATTTTCAAAGGCAGACAGTGACATGAAGATACAAAGCTACAGTATACTGTAGGCTAGCATTTGTTTTCATCGGAATTCAGAGAGATGAATATACAGTGCAACACCTGGGCCTTGTGGCTGCTACACAACCTACAAAGCTCTACATTTTAATCTGAACTTGGCTTTCAACTGCAGCAAAAGAAAAAATGTGTTGTTTGGCCGATTAAAATTGGGAAAGCATCATTTCAGAAAGCTGAGTAATTCTCAAAAATAGCCGTTCTACAATCTATAAGTAGGAGATCTGGTATTTTTGAAAATGGTCTTGATGGCTTAATCATTCCCACTCACTCCCCACTCTATTATATTCATTCTGTAGTCTCAGTCACACTATCTGCTTCTAATGGTGGAACACTATTTATTAGTTCTTTTTAGCCCATGCTAAATGCGTCCCTTTATATTTCCTCGCTCACCGGACATAAACAAACATGTCTGACGTCAATGGGCATGTTGTTCAGCTTTGTGCGCTTTGTATCTTTTGTATCACAGCATCCATCACCCTGCAGAGCCATTTGTTTAATTTCAGACATGCACAGAGGTGTCCTCTTTCTGAAGCTTTGCCCACGCTCAGTGCTCAGTGCTCCATGCTCCTCGGGGATAGCATTGAAGAGCTGTAATGCTATCACTCTCTTGCTACTTAGCCATTAGTCATGGCATCTTTTATCAGGAAGCTGTGAGTAAGCCGGTGTTCTTTTACAGCCATTTTGGGCTTTTGTCTGTCTTGCTTCAGTGGTGGAAAGTAACTAAGTAGCATATATTTACTCAATGGGCTGTGCGTGCAATTTTGCTGCAGTTAGGGTTAGCTTAGTTACTTGTTACTTGGCATTATTAGTGCTGTACAAAACATACATTGGTCACTCAAATAGAATCTTATGCAGAGATCGGTGTAACTAGGAGCTAGTAATATTATTACTTTTCTCTGTAACAAGAAATTTAACAAGATTACGTCCTATGAAACAGTAGGCCTAATATTGCAGTTACATCTAATAATATTACTAGTTACATGTGAAAAGCTGTTACTTTTCAAGTAGCAGATCTGTAAGCTCAAAAAATGCTCATAAAATGACGGCCCGGCTAATTAGCATATTATTGGGCCCAGCCCAAGGTTGGGTCGGTACCGATTGTGCCAGGTCGGATTCGGACAGAGTTTGAGACTGTAGTTCGGAATGGAACAAAGGAAAATAGGCCTACATGAATCAATGCTTTTCAGAATGGGTATAGGAAATCAGCAAAAAAAGAATGAACTACACCTTTGAACTACACCATTGGTTTCTTCCTGCACACGTTTGGTACTTTCCCTCCGTCTAACAGCGTGTACTTTCTCCCCGACCTCGTGGGTAATAAACTCAATGCGAGAGGAATTATGCCCGATGATTAAAGCCCCATAATTGTATCTATTTACATAAATTACTTAATTACGTAAAATGTGATTGATACTTGTCCTGCGGAGATATTAAGCCCGTCTCTAAGTTGCCGCAGGAAGCCGTGCTTGCCGTGGCGATCCAGTTGGTAATCTGAGCCATAACATTTGGATCCATCATCTGAAGTGTAACCTAATTAAATGATCAGTCACCACGAGTATAAACATTTGGCGACGATGATGCTAATTAATAGTGGCTGAGCGCCCGCGAGGCGCTGCGTGTTCAGACACTATTATGGCATTTGTCTAAAAGAGTTTAATACGAGACTTTTGATTAATACGGCGCCATAATGAGCTCGGAGGCCCAGCAGCCTCCAACGTGACAGGCTGGAGAGTGATGGCAGGGGAGGGGAGAGGCATGGCTGTTGCCAAACGCTTGTTTGGGAACGCCACACGAGTTGTGGGAGTCGGGGGCCTGCCTGGCTGGCTGGATGGCTGGCTTCATCTGACATATACTTTTGCAAGGATGTCAAACAATGAGAGGCCTGTAAGCTTGCTTCACTGCAGTGGAAAAGGCCTATACAGTATATGCACTGAGATAAAGATTTGCTGTCAGTCTGTCTGTTTGTCTAATACACCGCCCTGAGAATAGACAGAGTTACGATGTCGCAAACTCTGTTCACTTCATGGGCTCAATCCAATGTCGGCTCTATCGTCAAGTTGTGTTTCACCATGTTAATGATTTTTCTTTTATGACCTATTTTTCTGAGAGTGTACAAATGGAACCAAATTGACCCATTTGGTTGACCAATTGGTCCATTTGGTTCACATTTGTACACTCTCAGGAACATTTTGGAAATGTCCCTCTTTCAGGCTGCAACAGCCCCATCAAGAACTCCACCAGCCCCACCAAGTTTTCTGACCCCGCTATTTCACAACATTTCGGCTGGTCCGAGTATTTTTGGGCCGAGCCTTCATGTATTCACATGAACACAGAACAAAGGAATCAACCAACACTAGCTGTTCTCTCAGCAGACAAAAAAACTAGCATTTAGTTGTTACCAGGCAGATTTTCGTTTTGTTCTTGCGGCTGGCCTCACTAATGTTTTTCAAGGAGTGGTCAATTTTATGAGGCACAGCCTTTTCTCAGTCTGACCAGTGTGATTTATTGAACTGGAAAGTGTCCATGTAGCCTGCCAACGTGCGCATGGCATTTCATACGCTGGTGGAGACATACTGTAAGAGGCAGAGTTTGGCAGCGGCTGGAGCGTGGTTTATGAGAACACGGCGTCAGGCCACAGGTTAGGATGACAAAAGGAAAAAGGCAAGACTGTTCCATCCGGAGAGTTATGCTCGCATTCGGATGCCAGCCCAGTGATGGGATTAAAAAAATATTGATCGCCAAGTCATGTTCATACGCTTGCTACTTGAGAAAATACAAAAAGATGAACTTGATCACTTATAAAAGGATAACTACTGCAACCGTTTAGGATTTTGTTTATTCTTTTGCTTATGTTATTCAGTAACATTTCTCTGTCTTTGTTTTTGATTGACTGCCTGATTAGTTGATTGATTGAAACCTTTAGTCTTGGAAAGAGCATTGAGATTTGCAATGTTGTGTATACTGCATGCACATGCAGGTGCTCATTCATTTTCCACCTTTGTGAACTGAACTCAAATTTGTACTGTCCTATACTTTGACTTCCATTACATCTCAGAGGCAAATATTGCACTTTTTACTGGACTATAATTATTTTCAATTAGTTTCCAGTTACTTTGTATTGTTACAAAGCATACAGTACAACTGTATTTAAAATGCGGCTACTTGAAAATCTGTCAATTTCAAATATCAAATGTTTGCTTATAATGGAATGCTTCCACATTACAATATTAATACTCTTACTAGTGATTGTACACTGTTCCTGCCACTGCACTGTGTCTGCACACCGACTGGACCATAGCCCTGAAGGGCGAGAGGATAGTTCAACAAAATCATTGTTATGAGGTCTTGTGGCAACACAACACTATGTGCTGATATATAGACACTGTCTATAGCTCCACATTGGGTCCTGCGTGTGGCTCTGTGTGGAGCTTGTTAAGTGCTAAGAGCTCGGCTCCCCAGACAGACAGACAGACACTCTGTCTGGACTGGACCGACTGCTGTCTGTCCTCAGGTTACTCGGAGCCATATATAGGTGCATGAGGTCAGATGATGTCAAGAGGTTGGTTGGTTACAAAACAAGACCCCCCCCCCCCCCCCCCCCAAAAAAAATAAATAAATAAATAAATAAAGAAGTGTCTGGTTTCTCCTTCATGTGGAACCGTGCCCAGAGCTTCCTGGACTGTGGCATCCCTCCGGGCATTACAGGGAAGGTATACCTGCCTCGGCTCCGAGATGCAATCCAGGGTCTGCTATGTCGCTGGAAAATAATACACCCTGACATGCAGTGATTGTTGCCACGCACCGGCGACCACGCTTTGTTTCCCCTGCAGGCCTTGCAAAGTAGCGACACACTTTGCAAAAGTCACTGCCCCTATCTCTAAATCGGCATATACAATTCCACATGGGAAGACTCTGTCAAATACAACTCTGCCGGTCACTCATATATTTGACCTAAAAGTGCAAACGCAAACTTCCGCAAAAGTAAAGTACACATCTGCATGTTTCAAAATATTAAGCGTATGTGACAACTTGGGAGCTATTTTCCCATGCAAATTTTGGGTTTTGTATTCAGAATCTGCAAAGTAACAACAAGTAACACACACATCTGTTGGATTGTTGGAGGCCACAAATTGTCACCATTAGGCTATATAATAAGAAATCAGTGCCCTTGGGCCTTAGTATGTAATATTGCTGCTCGCTCGCTCCACTTACACACAAGTAGGCTTTGGCCTACTAGAGCGCAACACGCAAGTTTGCATTCTAACGAGTGCTGATCTAGTTAATATTGATTTAAGTGAGTGTACAGGATTTGTGTTGGTTGAAATCAGGTGATATTCTGAGCCAGATTTGACTAGTCTTGGATTGCCTTGATCTGGCCACAATAAAGACGTCACTAATTTGTCCTGGTCCTGACCATGTGTACTGGGGGGTGATGAACTAGTCTTCTCCATGTATAATTTTGCAGGGGCGAGGTGTGTCATGATCTTCACACAGTATATGGCCATACATGGTGTGACCATATAGCATGATGGAAAGACGCATAACCATATATGGAGGTGTGATGTCACAAGGCATGTAAATGATAATCAGTGGCACTGCCACACTCCCTCTCCTCCCCCAGCCATCACCAGCCTGGCCAAAGCCAGACAGAACCAACTGTTGGCTAAGAAAATGCCTGCTACAGCTGATTGGGTCTGGCTTTAGCCAGGGTTGCCATCACAGGAGTGACAACTAATCCTACAACAGTGTGGGACGCTCAAGAGCATCCTGTCATGATGTAACTTTAACTCTAGTACATTTGCTTTGAAACAAAATCTTGATGCTTTGTGTTTGCTCACACATGAAATAAGATCTCAGTATTAGATAATATATTGGCCTGAATATAAGACAGTGTTTTTTGTTCAATGGAAACATCCTAAAAATTGAGTCGTCTTATATTTGGGGACTATATTATTTAACATTCAATGTTCTTCTTACACGAATGAATCAATCAATGAAATGGGGGTTGTCTTATAACCAGAGTCCACACTGGCTATATGGTGCAGGTGGGCAGACGCAAGAGATAAGAACAGTGTATATGTAACACAGCGCAATGTGTGTGTGTGTGTGTGTGTGTGTGTGTGTGTGTGTGTGTGTGTGTGTGTGTGTGTGTGTGTGTGTGTGTGTGTGTGTGTGTGTGTGTGTGTGTGTGTGTACTGAGAAAACAAGAGTTTTCTCAGTTTCTTTGTCTTCTTTTCTTTGCTAAACATGACTAAACATGACTAGCGGTGGTCTCAATAACATAAGAGAAACTTAACTTGACGGAAAAAGACACACTTATTGTATAAAGATGAAGGCAAAATTCCTTAGAACGAGACTTGACTTTTCTTGCATTTGCTCATAGTAAAGTGCTCAATGTTCAAAGTGCACAGTGACCTTCGTCACAACACAGTTAAAGATCCTGCTGTTCTCCAAGAACTCCAAACCAGCCCAGGTGCTGCTGATTGCCAATTTGTGACATCACCAGATGGTGGGGTGTGTACAAACAGGGTAACACAAGATAACAGTTTTACACTATCACTAAATGAAAAACCTTTTTTATTTTTACTTACAGCACTAGAGAGCTCTTCATTTGACAGACTGTAATTAAATGCTTCTGGGTTCGGTTTGAAGGAGTTTAGCATCCAAATCACCAACTCTTTCTTTCTTTCTTTCTTTCTTTTCTTGGGAGTTTTTACAGGCCATGCAGTGCGACAGTGGTGTTGCCAGGGGGTGCAGTATGTAGCAGTCTGCTTTCACCATATAGCCTCTGATGCTTTCACATCTAGAGAAAAGATGAGGGCCAGTGAACAGTTTTTGCACCTTCAGGGTCAGCTGATAGAACATGCCAGTGCTTTACTATGATGCCACATACTGTATATATATCATTACTCAAAGGATTGTGGGTGGTGATGCAGCCACATGAATATTTCAAGACATTTTTGGGGAGTAACCTCGTTCCACAAAATTACTGTACATGATGTGTCCTCTGTATCAAAATGTGACTGGCTTGCTACAGATTTGTTTCAGCCAGAGACAATTAGAATAAGGTAAACCTTTCTTCAAAGCCGATGGGTGTACAAGGTGGTGGACAATTTGCCACACTAACTGCCGGCCGGGTCATACCAAAGACTCTAAAAATGGGCCTCCCTGCTTGGCATTCAGCATCAAGGGCTGGATTGGGGTTAAGTCCCTGCGATATACTAGCGTCATGTCCAGCGGGTGTATTTGTATTTGTACATCAAGCTGCCTCACGCTACAGAAAGGAGATAGGCTCCTGACCTATATGGACCTCAATGGCTCAGCCGGGCCTCCTGACATCATTGTCCTCAGGGACGTAGTTGACCATTTGCTTGCCCTACTCGAACAATACTTGGGCATCTAAACCAAACACAGCAACTGAGGGTGAGACCTGTTTTGTATTCACTTATAGAGGGTATGCATAACATCATAGAGGGTATGCATAACATCAAGTACCAACAAACTACATTCTGGCCTCGAAAGCCCATACTGTACATCCAAGAAGAAAAAAGTCCAATGTAATGGCACAAAACAACATTAAACAGTAAACACACATTTCCCCTTTGACTCCAAAGCATTCTGTAAGTTCAGGTTGTCCCTATTTCGTCCCTAGAAGTCCATCTAGAAGAGCCGCCATTGGACGGGCCCCATGAAGTGAACAGGGTTTGCGTAACTCTGTCTATACACTAAGGCTCTGCCACTCCCTAGCCAGTGAGTAGGAGATGACAATGTACTGTTGATAGAGCTGGGTGTCTTTGACTTTGGCTATTAGTGAAAATAGTTAAATATGACAACAAATATTAAACAAATCTAATATTCAACTAAAACGCAGAATATGACATCACCTCATCTGCGTCAAAGTTAAATAGAACAGTGAGAATGCTCAGACTTTTTTCCCCACACAAGTTGGAGAAACCCACTGGAATGAAGAATGATTTGGCATTTGCACGTACAATAGCGTATCTTACGATGCATACTGTGTTAAGCACCTCGCTCTGAGGAACGAAAGGATTCTACACCGTCGCCGCACCCCCCTTGGTCGCCATGACACGTCATATTGGGCCCCATTACTTGTGACAAGGAGAAAAAAAAGGATGAATGCACGGGAAGGAAGAGTGGCCGCACTTGAGAAGGAGACAAGCGACAGTTAGAGGGCAAAGAAAGCCGTCTGGGATAAGTCTTAAAATACCCCTTTAACTAGGGCAGTGCATGAAGGCTGGGGGTATAGCGCTACATCCATGCCGCGCTGCTTTAACCTGTCCACATGTACAGCATGGCACGATTACACACATGCCACCCTGTCACCACAGAAAACCAGTGCTTCTAGAACTTTTTCATTTGAAGGTCCCTCACCAGTCTGGCATTATTATTTTTTAACAAACTAGTTGATCATACTACAGTGTCACACAAACATCGAAAGCAGCTGATCCTCAAGCTCAAAACTCAATGTGAAGTGACACGTTTGAGCTTGTCGATCTGCTACTTAAATCCTTTCTGTGATATTTTTTGCATTATTATTGTTTTACTGTCAATTCCTCAATGTTAATCTCTGGAACTTTGGTTCCCTGGACCTGGTATTGATAACCAGTGAGGTCTCAAAAGCTATCTTTAAATCCTTAATGTGGTTTAAAGGTTCTCAATAGTGGGGTCCACGCCTCCAGACTCTTTAATTTCTTTCTGCAGACACAAAACATTTTCAGAAAAGCGGTTTGTGCTGCCAAATGCATATCAATTTGGAGTTCGATCCCTGCCACAACGAACTCTGAGACGGCACAGCATTCCATTTTACATTCCACCACTTCGCCGGCTGAACCAACTCTTCTGTAATCAGCCCCCCCTTCCCTTTTTTTCTAGAACAACCTGATGGAGCGAGGTGAGTTGAAACAAGATTCATGGCGCCCCACATTTCCTTTGCATTGATGAGCTCTCCGGCCTGGGGATTAGCTGCCTTTGCATATTGTTAAAAAGTAAATTGGTGCCTTTCAATCCTCCACAATATCACCCCACAGCTGCTGTCCAGTCCAAATGCACATAATGAATTCCAGTAATGAACCTGGAGGCTGGGCCCCTCGCGCGGGGGGAAAGGTACAATATAAATTGTAAAGTGTTGTACTATGCGGGGCCACATTTGTCACCATTACAGCCAATATTTGGTGACTCGTAGATGAATGCATCCCCAGAGAGCAATAAAGGAAAGGCCTGGAAGTAATCTAATGTGAGTCATGATAGTCGTCGTCCACAGGGCTCCTGTGAGGTCCAGGTAATGGGCTCGGCGTTATCCGATTGCAATAACGCCCTTATTGCAAAACACAAGATGTCTGGTGGAAACCTTGTATGTCACTAAAACCATTAGTTCTCCGTAAAAGGGGTGGGGGGGTGGGGGTTGGGGCTACTACATGTGTTCCACTTCCAATGGATCCCAGCAAGAATAAGGAGTTGTTTTTGTTTCAAGATTGCTCAACATCTTAGGCATAAATATCAGACTTTTTTTTCTAGTCTGTGTCTCATAGGAAAAATTGCAATGGGATAATTCAGTGGTTTTCAACCTTTTTTACACCAGGGACCACCACTTATTCAGCATTTGATCCACGGACCACCATTCGAGGACATTTTAGCCCCACAGACCCCACAACTAAAGATTTATTTTGCTTCTGTCCATGACCATTAATCTTCTAACTCTTGAGAGTGTAACAATGAAACCAAATGGACCCGCCAGGGTCCATTTGGTTTCATTTTTACGTTCTCAAGAGCAGTGTTGGTCTATATTACTTAGGAAAGTAACTTCTTTACTTTACTCGTTACCCCTTAGACAAAGTAATATCATTACTTTACTTATTACTGGATTTGAAGAGTAATATATTACATATTACGTTATTACTTTCCCAAGTTCTCAACACCGCTTTTGAAAAAATAGAGAAGTACAACATAATCCGTTTATTACAAAATAAAGCAGCAATACGATTTGTAGTGTACATAACTGCGCAGGATGCAGTGTGTGGACTGGATCTACAATCTACTGCACATCTCTGTTGTTACAGTACCTGTCAATAGCTTGTACATCTGTTCTATTTTTGCATGCAACAACAAGCTCATTTTAAAAAAAGTAACTTGGCGTTACTTGCAAAGTAATGCGTTACTTATTACCCATTTTTGCAGAGTAATCTCGTTACTTTACTTTTTGGAGCAAAAGTAATAATATTACAGTAATATGTAATCTAAAATTAGTTACTGCCCAACACTGCTCAAGAGTTACATCTGGTTAAACAACTTAGCTGGGGACCACCTGGAACCCTCTCAAGGACCACTGGTGGTCCCCGGACCACCTGTTGAAAACCCCTGGGATAATTGAAGCCATCTTCCTCATATATATTTTACTCTGAGCAGAAAAGATCTTGGTACTGTATTTTATCATGAAGATTAGTGGGGACCAATTATACGAGTTGAAAAGTGGTGAAGAGGACCTTCCAGCTCCTATAGGGAATTAAAGCTGCACTATATGCCACTTTCCTCTTCTATCCCATCTATGCTGAATTATCATTTTATCTTCTTTTTTTAACCATTGAGCTAATAGAGCCTGCCTGATTGCTCAGGGCATAAATTGAATCTTGGCCATCAGGTCAACATTTTCTTCACATCACGTGCTTATGATGAGACATGATCATGAAAAAATCTAAATGCCTCAAATTGGAGTAATGAGATTGGACTAAATTAAACTTTATTTGTAAAAAAAAAAGTGTTGTTTTAATTTCACAGTGAAAAAGAAAAATAATATTGCATGTAGATACGAGAATTCTGCCCCACAGGGATGACAAGTTTAATGGTCAGGCCGTCCCCCTGCCAGCCGTGCAGGTCTATTAATATGTTCCATCCAAACATAGATGGATCAGGGTAGAGGCTAGAATAAATGTGAAAAGGTTAAAGCTCTAGATTCTAGTCATAATTCATACTGAGTGTTTCTCGCACAACACATGTCATGCTTTCCCTCCAGCTCTTTAATAAACACAGATAAACGTTGCACAAAGCGTCTGCTACCTGTACATTTTCTATTTTTGAATTTGAATGCTGAAAAGTAACAGCGTTGGGACACGTGAGGCGATCCACCCGACGGAGATGGTATATGTACCCTCTGAACCCGTCCACCTGACTCTCATTACACATGTGGAGCGGATCGGCGGTGCGAGCAACACAGATCTCCCCTAATTGGGTCCCTGGCATGAATAAATTCTCACATTGAGGAAAAAAGCAGGATTTGTTGGGTGCGTCATTCAGCCAGCCGCCCATATGCCACCCCGGCTAAATGATTACATCTATTGTCGGGGCTAAAGTACGTGCCGCGAGTGCTGAACCTTTTCTTTTCTGGAAGAGGCCGAACGCAATTAGCCCGACGCGCTTGGCCGGGATCCGAGGATAACACGGAAATAGTGGGGAGGGAAAAAAAAGAATAAGAAAACAGCTTTAAAAATGCAGCGTGTCCGTGATGGAAAGAAAACAACCATCGCTCCACCGAGCCAAAGACAACGCAACAAGCAGTGGAAGGTGATATATTAGAAGAATAAATTCAAGGACTGCAGTGTAGATACTGTTATCCGCTTAAAGCCATCAGGCCTATACTTGGTTGACCGGAGTGCCCCAGGGTTTTGCATCAGGTCTGCTAGTATCTTGTGGTAAATGTAATGCATTTATATAGAGCCTTTATCCAAAGCATTGAATTGCACATGCACACACACACACACACACACCTCGATACTCCTGAGCATTACAATTGCACTGTATTTAACACAAAACTATATTATAATTAATAATTCTGCCCAGAAGTTGAAAACTATATATATATATATATATATATATATATATATATATATATATATATATATATATATATATATATATATATATATATATATATATATATATATATATATATATATATATATATACACTGTATGCTGTTTTTTATAGTAATTGTGTTTGTTAATTAACAGGTTTCTCCCCTGCCTCCCTCCAACTCCACAAAATACATTTTCTGCTAACCAAAGACATCAATTTAATCCAATTAGATAGAAGCCATTATTCAGCCTCAATGTTATACAGTTCAGTTTCCAATTTAGCCTCTTTTTTCCCCCGATGGTACTTTCACTTGTGTACTCCAAAACTCTTCCGATTAGTTGAAATTGGTATCCTGACCCATTTAGCAATAACTCAGTGTATGCTCTCAGAGTTAAGATTGTCACAGAGGATTACACAGCTTTCGGGTAAATTAAAATGTCGATAGCAAGGAAGCGCTAATGCCAATAAAAAAAAAGGGAGGACCAGTCTAACCTAATCCGAGCAAGACCAAACATAATTTACTGTGCGGGCCGTCATCTCTAACACTTTGACCCCATTATGGAGGCAAAGCCAAGTGGGCGTTTTGCACAGAACTACAAAACGCGCACAGAACTGCAAAACACCCCCCCCCCCCCCCCACACACACACACAGTGGCAGCTGTGGTCATTTCATTGCCCCAATATGTACATACTGTACATTCATTCATTCATTTTCTTTGAGAATGGTGTACAGGTACATCAGAAGATACAGGTAAGTATCAGACTTAACATGCCTTGCATACAGTCAAGTCGAGAGGTACTCTTTAAATCAGTACTTCTCAAACCTTTTCATTTCAAGAACCCCCATAATAATTTTAAAACATCTTTGGGAACAGCTAATTAAAAATGTACTTTGGACATACAGTTTCCATGTATGTCTGGTCTCTCTGCTATATATGTATATTAAAGGACACTTTCATTTAGGCTGATTATGAAAGCTTTGCCATAGGCAGGCCCTTATGGCGGTAACCACGGCAACACACCTTGACAGAAATCGACTCGCCTTCGTGTTTTTCAGAACGCTTCGGGGGAGGTGTGTTTGTGTGCGCGTGCATGTGTGGCTATGCGAGCAAGTGTGTGTGTGTGCACGCGTGCATGTGTGTGTCATGTCACTGCTGGATGACTGCAGTAAAAATCATGTTCATTTAACAAATCATGTGTGACTTCACAGACTGTAGAAAATCATCACTATCAGACATGTAAAGACGTGTACCTACTACTTCCACCGTTTTCATTCACAGATTTGCAAAAAAAAAAAAATAATAACATCCTTGTACGCAACACATCCTTGCATGCAACACATCCTTGCACAATGAGTGTGATGTGTATTATTTATATGTTTTTGCACAAATTCACAGAATAAAATTCAGAGGAAAATGGAGTAGAGCAGCAGTAGTCTACTGATGACGGATTTTTTGGCCCTCTTCCATTTGGAGAAGGGAAGAGAAAAGAAAGGATTGGGTTCATCCTATCCTCACCTTCTGCAAAAAGGAAGGGTAATTTCAGACCCCTTTATAAGAAGCAGCAAACTATCCCGCCCACATCTGAACTGCTTTTAGTATGTCAGTGGCCCAGTTTGATGCTCTGCTAGGAACACAGGAGCCACACACTTCAAAGAAGGCCAGCAACTACCATGAACCGAGGCTGAACAACGGTCTGCAGTAGAAACACACACACACACACACACACACACACACACGCACACGCACGCGCACGCACACGCACACGCACACGCACACGCACACACACACACACAAAGGTTATTCTATCAAAACTGGTCATTGTAGCCTAGCTACAGTAGGAGGCTATCACTAGCTCAGCTGTCAAATGCTCAGTTTTTTTCAACATCATCTTCATATACAATAATTTGAGCTCTCTGATGCTCATTATAATATGATACCATTTCTGACTACCTAGTCTGTGCACCCGCTTTGACCATCGTCAACCCGATAATTCCCAGTAGTTTATTCAGTAGTTTACCATCAAGCCGACCTTCTCGACCTACTGCATGCAGTCTGGGAACCGACTGGCACCATTGGCATTGATAAGACGACAACTCGGAAATCCACCATCAGCAGTGGCGTTGTGCATGCTGGTGGAGCTGAAGATCAGTCATCATCTCAGTCGGCTTGCAGCATGTGACAAGACATGACAAGATTGGAGTGATAAGCTGCCTACAGGGAATTATCGCTCGATATTGGTAGAATCGGCTAGTCTGTGTGTCTCAGTCGGAGGAGGACTGACGACGCAGAAACCTTCCTACCACTGATAGACTCCTACAGTATCTATTCCCGAAATGCAAGTTAACAATCTGTAATAGAGGGCATTGTTCTCACATAAAAAATGAATACGTTTACAAAACAGTTTGTGATTTAAATGGCTGAAGTAGCTTGAAATAACCATATGCTTTTCTGGGCAGAGGGCTGGAATGAACTTTAGCGCTGGAAATTGCAGCAGAGAACACTGATGTCACCAAAGTTGTAGCGACACCACGCTGTACAGTTAATGGTTAGCACAAATACAACGTTCACTCTCACTCCTGCTGGGCTGCTGGGCCTGCCCAGGCTTTTACAGTATTTCCCTTTGAAAACAAAATGCCTGTGGTCCCCTCGTCTATTAGGTTAAATAACCATGTTGGCTTGTTATGTGACACACTATTTCACTTATAAAGTTTACCAAACACAAACTGTGTCTGATAACATTTTGGTTCAATATCGATAGACGTTGACCTTTACGATGCCTCGTTTAAAAGTTAGTTAGTGTACAGTGATATTTGTTGAGTTAAAACAAACAGTGGCTATCGGCTTAGCATCGGCTACAGCAGCACTGCTATAGCCGTGATAATGCACTCCCTCTCCTCTAAACAAAGCCTCATTATGCAACCTCATTCCACGGCAGAAATGAGCTGGCTTAGGGCGAATTAACAACAACAACTCTGACTGGTACCAGGGGAGATAATTACGGTCCGTCAGAAACAAAGACGGCAAACCTCACTGTTACTTATTCAAAGATCAGCTGATGTTTCAAAGAAAAGAAAAGAAAAGAAAAGAAAAGAAAAGAAAAGAAAAGAAAAGAAAAGAAAAGAAAAGAAAAGAAAAGAAAAGAAAAGAAAAGAAAAGAAGAAAAGAAAAGAGAGGCATCTCTAAGCATAAACATTATATTATTCCGGCTGTTGGGTGGAAACTTTGTACTGTAGGTTATGTCCACAACGGTTACCTGTACTTGTTAGAAAATGTTGGAAAACAATAACCAGTTGTTACAACATTGGGTCTGTACCCCCAATGTATAGCTATTTATGAGTCACAAAGCTCTTGTTAAATGCAGGTCTAAAAGTTCACAACACTCTTGTGTGACAAAGTATGGCACTGGTTCACAAAAACACCCTCCCCCACCCACCAACCCACCCCAAGGACCCCTGGGTGTCCCCAGACTCCACTTTTGAGAACCACTGCTCTAGACTACATTGTTAAACAAAAAACAGGTCTGTGGATGAATTGCTTTTTTTTGTCTTTTTCATAATATTGTTTAACATTCACCCGGTGTCTTGAGGCGCTGTCGACACAATAACGCCGGCACCGTGGCGCAATTCTATAATGAAAGGTGTTTTTACAAAAGTCAGCGTTATAGTCATATTTAATTTGAGTTTCTTTGAATATGCCTTGCAAATATCACGACCTTCAAGAAACAAGCGGCCCAGCGCTTTACAAAAGTGCCACGGCTGCCGCCTGCCTCGCCCAGCATCAATTAAAATGTGTAAGCTGCTTTTAAGCCGCGGTGCTCCGAAAGCCTTCTCTGAGACGCATAGTAATGACCTCATTACTGGATATGGATGCTCGGGCATTGTGTGGGGGAGATAGGGGGCAAAACATTGTTTATTTGTATTATTACATTTTTTTTTTCTTGGTGATGTTTTTCCTCAGAGGACTTAAAAAAAAATGTGCATGCATGAAGGTGCGCAGTGGAGTGCACAGCTTTCTTTAACCACTTAAAGGTACATGAAATTGTACGCTTTCGTTTACCACTTAAAAAACTCTCTATAACAAGTAATCTTTGTGATCAAACCTAAAAGACTTAAAACAAACAAAAAATAATCTACCTGTACACATAAAATAAAGCACTTGAATGGTATTCATCCCTATTCTGGGGGTACAATTTGTCCCAATGCAGCATGTTGCATTGTAAACTGGCTATTTGTGCAAAGAGTTGCAGGGCGGTGGATGGAGCAACTCAAGTCTATGAAGCTATCTATGAAATCTATGACAAACAAATACAAGAACAGAGCTACCTTCTACGATATCATTGAGCATCATGAAGGTATTGAAAACCCAACACCTCAGACATCAGCAACATTATGAAATTTGCAAAAATACAATTGCCCGTATTAAAACACCTGTGTTTAGTGTTCCAGGGTTAAAGGGATAGTTCAGATTAAGATTCAATTAAGATGTATGAAATACTTGCCATTAATATAGTGGTGTCAACTGTATTAATTGATGGCCAGAGTCCCATGGTGGGAGTTCTGCTCTGGTTTTGGTGGAATATGAGGCAGTTCCGGTGATTTTGTGGAGGTCACTGTGGGCCACACAGTAAAAGTAAATTAATCCAAAAAACTAATATCATTTGTATTGTTGACCTATTTCTAAAATATTTGCACATCCCTCTTTGTGATAGAGAGGTCAAAACCGAATGAAGGAGGTCATAATATTTTAGAAATAGTTTGACAATACAAATTATGTTATGTTTGTGGATTTGTGCACTTTTACTGCATGGCCCCAGTGACCCACCAAAATGATCTGAAATATTTAATATTCACCAAAACCAGAGCGGAACTCCCACACAGGAGTCTGGACATCAATTAATACAGTTGACAAGTATTTCACTATACTACTTAAGTTCCAAAAATCTGAATTATCCCTATAAGTACAAGCACACTGGACATAAGCGGCTCATGTATTGAATGCAGCTGAAATCTATAACATATTATTATTCCACATTAAGTGAAGGTAGGGGCTAGTCTTGGGCGGTATTGATTTTTTAATATCGGTATTGATAATGTCTTAATTAGCTCGATATTCGATATTACCGGTATTGACGGCAATCAGAGTTGGACCGCTCCACCAGTCACCTAGTTCTCAGAATTTGCGACTTTGAGGGGTCAGAAACTGAGCGCTCTGCTGTTAAAGCAGCCTAAATAGGGAAAAACTGGAGTTGGAAATACATTGTTTCCAAAAAGCCTAGCCCAAATAAGGGCTAGTTTAGGCATGTGTGTAACATGAAAATTTTTTGTATAGTTACAATTAAGTCTCATTGCTCATATTTCAAAAGAATACAGTATAATGTCGGTATTTGACGATATTCGGTATTCGATATTTTTCACAGACCCAACGATATTACTCGGTATTGATTTCCAATATCGCGATAAACGGTAATACCGGCATATTGCCCAAGACTAGTAGGGGCCCCACTTTTCAAACCAGTAAGCTCTCAGATACGGTTCTGGTTAAGCATAGTGCAACATGCAACAACGGTTGCGGTGGTGACACACCATGTCGCAATGTTGACATTTTAGGGCTACTGACGCCTAGGGAGTGAAAACGAGTTGCCTAATTGTGAATGTACTAGGGCGCGACACTCCTGTATAGCCAAAAGAATACAGTAGGCCTATAGGCTATTTTTGAGAATTTTGACCTATAATGACATGCCCTATAGGGAGTTGGGGCTTTATAAAGGTAAAAGAAGCCAGTCATTCCTTGCAAAAAAAATGTAAACTAGGTTGTAGGAGAGGCAGGTGGTGCTTGTCACAGGCTCTGTGCTACATGCAGTATTTTGTAAATTGGCATCTTGCAAGGTAGACAAAAAGTCAGTTCTGTCAAGGGCATGGGGCATTCTCCTACACATTAATTGTATCAACTCCTCCTATAGTTTGAAAGACTCAGCAGTTAGTGAACAAGAAACAAAACAAAAATCACTACCCTTTGTTTTCCAATTGAGAAAAGGCCTTGGAATGTAGTAGTGTATATAATTACCCAGAAAGACTACAGATTTCCAGCTCTCAGACTTGGAGTTGACCATTTAGACCCCATGCAGGTCTGCGGATCGAAGGTTTGTTCACAGGGAGTCATTTAGCCACTGTGTTAATTTAACTTGTGAGCACGCATACATGCAAATGGACAATTATGGCCATTTGCGCACACTCAAGTCTTACAAATGGATACATTACAGTCAAATTAGATTAAGTTAGATTAAATAAAATCTGCTTCGATGCAGAACACTTGAAACTGTTGTGAGTACTTAAGGTTTATCCCTATTCAGCATAAATCAATGGCTTATAACTGAGTGTCAGAAAATGTGAGCTTTGTGGCTGTTGAGGCGTTCATTCGATTTATCCATTTTATCACATCCTTGGCTTTTCTCATGCTCCAATAAAATTCCTTTAGAGCTTGGAACATCACGACAAAAAACAGCAGTAAGGTGAAGGTCTTTTACTACTTCACTGCGTTTCTGACGTACTTTTTTTTACTTCAATCCACTCCACTTTAGTTAAATGTTCTTTGCTGATTCAGACTATTATAATGAACCACTTAGGGCTGGTTTTGTACTTTAGTTAATACAAATTATTTTGACAGATTTCAATACTTTTATAATTTTACCAATGTTGTCATCGTCGTCTTCTCCTTCTCCTTCTTCTTAAGTAGAGGAATTTGAGAACTTCTAAGTGATTCTTGAAAGACAATTACTGGCTATATTTACATATATGTAACATGCATGTTATTTTGAGTTCCTACAAGTAAACTTACATAAGGGTGGAGCTGACCTCTAAAAAGATCCAATCCCTGTTATTTCTTCATAATTATATCGAAGTAATAATCTCCCAATGTAAGGCCAGTACTCATTTGTGAGGTGGTTCAACAAGTGGGCACCATAGAGTTATAAATATATAGAGCGGACTGGAGCGATAACCCCGCCCCCTTGCCGTTCATTTCAATACAAGTTGCTCAGTGGCGCTTTGAAGCACCCAGAAGACTGCCGGAAGTGCACCTATTTCCGCATTTGACCACCAAAATTTGGTGGTCATTTCTCCATGAACGCGCCCGAAGCAAAGGATTATGGGAACGGAAAGGATTCATGAACGAGCGCCGTCGAGAACGAGCAAAGGGAAAAAAACTAAACAGCATCAAAAACAAGCTTGTGGGTTTGCTGTGAGCTTATTATCTGTCATGTAATACATCACTTATGTTTTGAGAGGTAGTATATGACGTGAGGACCGCTGGTTTATTCAGAAAACAACTTAAAAAACAAACTACCGCCTGCTTCAAGCCTGGAGGCGCTATCTGAGGATGTGGTGGGCACTCTATAGTTAAGCCAGACTACAATATGGTAACTGAACTCCAAATGTGACTCCGTGGCTGCTGTCCAGGGTGCTGAAGCTTAGTTATATGGATGTGTGAGTGCTGTTCATGGTCCTGAAGCCTAGCTATGTGGATATGCGAGTGATGCCTTTGGTGCTGGATCTTAGTTAAGTGTATACTGTATATTGCATGATAGAGCATTGATTCTCGTATGTGGACAGTATCCCAAAACATGTAGATCTGCTATGTTATGTTTATTTGGTGTAGAATGAAAAAGTACTTCAGTTATCCAAGACTCTAAGGGTTAAAGTAGTTAAGGCTAAAAATGCATCAGGGATTTAGCAGCTGGTTGTTTGAGTAACAGGCATAATAAGGACTGTTGGCTAACCACACAGCGTGCCTCAGAATGTTCTCAGTGAATCTATTGTGCATCAGATTGTTTAAACAAAGCCTTGTGGCTCAGTCTGCGTCTGTCGTTATTCAAGAATTATTCAGAAATAGTTTGGCATCAAAGGGGGCAGATTTATGTGTAGTGGAGTACGGTGAGAGTTACTGTTTACACACACAGAGTGGCAGTGTCATCTGGGAGCATTCAGAATGCAACCTAGAGGGCACTAAGCATCCTGGAGAGTGGATGCCGGGGGTGCTGCTGGCATGTTGAGAGGCGCTGAGGTTACATTTTAGCAGACTATTTGACTGCTGAGTGAGGTTCAGGATGCTGTTCCACGCAGTAAAAAATACAAAGCCGCAGGGGGCTGTCAGGCAGCTTCTCCTTTTGTAAAGTCACAGGTAAATAATGGTAGTTGTGGGTAGTGAAGTGAAGTGTTTGCGCCAAGGATATGACATTTGTGTTGCTGTACCAATACATGCTGTACCGGTACATTTGTGTCAAGGTTTGTATATATGTTTTAGGTATCCAATGTATAAGATGATACAATGTAAATCGTCAAAATTCATTTGGCCTTGCTTTCATAAACCTTGAGGCATGTCCCTCTAATACAATTTGTAAATACTAGTCATTAAGCATTTAAGCCAACTTGTTCATCAATCAACCCACCAACCAACCAACCAACCAACCAACCAACCAAGAATATAAAAACTAAAAATATAAAGCTTTAGTTACATGTTATTTTGTAGATAAAGAATAATGTTACAAAATACACAATAATCAATTAAGCCCTATGTCACATGTTGTCTATTAGGAAATAGCAGATCTATGCAAAGATCTGCTACTGTTGAAAGGTTTTCAACAATTTTGGTGAAGTGAGTGATGCCAATCTAAATTTTCACATCTCTACTCAATTAAAATGCTGACTTTTACCGAGTACTGCTTTGTAGTGGTATTGCTCAGTCAAAACATTCAAGTGCTTCTTCACCCCATGCCTCTGTGTTCTGTTCAAACATGGGTGCACAGCTGGTGTTTGTCTTGTCGTGCGGTGAAAGGGGGAGGTGGGGTTCTTGTTTGTTTAGGGGGCTACACATGCACAGACGCCACAACATAATTAACTCCCCCCGGTCTTATCGCCAAAACGGGAGCGGGCGACTGAGCGCTTTATCGATTGTGAATCAGACTTCAGTCATTAAGGGGAGCTGTGTGTGGAGGAAGGCGACAGAAGAGATTAAATGGATCTTTTTAGCCGCTTAAACTCACAGAGAAATGGACCTGCGTTGCAACTGTACTTGGAGTCCACCTCCACCAAATACAGCAGTACAGACCCTTGGGTCCATTTGGTTTCACTCTTGAGAGTTAAAATATTCATCACCTGAATTAGTCCAAGTCTAGAAGATTAATGGTCATTTTATCTGTATATTTGCCTGTTTTGTTTCCCAAATTCCCAAATTTGTTGGCAAAAGCAAAAATACATCTTTAGTTTTGGGGGCCTGTGGAGCTAAATAAATAAATGCATAAATAAATGTACTCTGGTATCAAAAAGGTTGAAAATCCCCTGAAATACAGCATCAAAAAGACCTAATCTGTAAACTCATAAGGAATAGTCACCTATGTTTGCCAAATGTACCCCCCAGAACAAGGAAGGTGTGGTTCAAGTAGCCTGGAACTTCTGTGTGGTAAGACATTCAAGGGGGAGGTTACAAACATGACTCCAACATCACAGCAAATAAGTCTCACAAATGTGGAGTGTGGATCTCCCCAGGGATTTATTTACAGTATTTTCTGGTATCCAGTCTGGGTTGTCCACTGAGAGTTTTTTTTTTTTTTTTTGAGAGATTCAAGCCTGCACATTCAAATCCACCACACACCCCCAACATTATGCTATAGTATATGATAGCATTGTCACTATGGTTGGCCTCATTTACGTAGTAGTTCAGTGCATGCAGACCTCAGGTTACCCATGTTTCAACATTCACCTTAAAATCAAGGATTGGGAATAAGAAACTGCTGCTGTGACGTCAAGGAAAATCAGGAGAGATCGCTATTGTATTCATTCATGATTCAAGGGCATGCCTACGTCTCATTTCAAATTAACTGTACAAAAGATTGCAAGGCCACCGACGACACTACGAGATGAATACGTCAGCATTATGCAAGGGAATGCAGAATGGAAAAATGATAGGCGGCCTTGAAGCAGCTCTCAAGTTTACTGAATGAAGAAGCTGTCAAAGCCTTGCATTATTCCACACACATTTTTGTGGTTGTGTCTTCCCGGCGAGGTCTCCTCACTGGCATGTGAGTCAGTAGACAGATGATAACAGAAACGTATGCAACTATGTCTATAACACATAGGAAATGGGGTGAACAGCAAAAGAACAGCCATCATTAACTAGATTGGGTCCATTTGAACAACAGCTTCTTTTCCATCTGTTTAGTTAAAATTAGTTAAAAACAGTTTTGGAAGAAAGAAATAATGTCAACCAGGCAGATCTCAAATATGTATTGTACTGTATAATGATTATTTTCAAAAAAGTAACTAAGCGCTCAACTTGAACTGTTTTGTGGTACCATGTCAAGGGCACTGCTTTATACCAATGTTGTGGGCAGAAAACTCCCAACTCCATCTAGGAAGTTAATATTTTTAAATGAATGCTCTACTTGATCCTACTGCAGCAGCAAGCATAAAACGTAGCAGATCTACAAGCTGGAAGTGTGGCACAACGCTTTTCAAGTTGAATCAATCCTGAAAGGTGACCGTTTTGGACATATGTGGTTTCCACCTGACAGGGACACCATCTAATCTCATCTGGGCCTCGTGGGAGGCCTCTCTTATTAGCGCTCATATTGCTGCAATCGATCATTATGGGATGTTATTAGGAAGTGTGTGTTTATTAACTTGGGAACGTCTGCTTGGTTTTCAGACACCTCAGCAGTGTGTTTCAGTGTTTGCAGGCCATGTGTGTATTGTGGTCATATACTGCAATGTCCTGAATGCTCATTTAAAGAAGTGCTTATCACCCTCTTTTTTCTTTTAATTTGATTTGTACTAGGACACCCAGTTTACAAGTGAAATGAGCAACCACGTCTATGAAAACAAGCCCAAAAGAATTGTCGATATCTGGGTACCCCCATGGGACACGGGTGAGCTCATAGTGAGCTCATAGTGATCTCATAGTTATATTATAATACTTTTATATTATGATTAGGTTGAGCAGTTCGCTGATTGAACTGTTGGTAATGACACAGTAAAGATAAAACTAAGTGCACCAGAAGCATTTTCATGAAAATGTACACTTTTTCTGCAATAATCTCGAACAGGGCCACCTAACTCCTAGACCCACCACTGTATTCTGGATTGAAGATTTAATTCTCAGACTTAAATCAATTCTCTTGCAAGGAGAGTAGGTGCAAATGCTATCTGCAGTTCAGTGTCCGCTCTCTGAAGTTCCCTTCTAATTGTGTTTCTTTCAATAATCCCCGTCTGTGTCATAACCTTATTTCCACCCAGACATTCCCACGGGTACGTGCTTCTATATGACTTTGTTCATTATAACCTAACCAATATTTCCTTTGTGCACTGTCCTCATCTGGCTCTCCTAGTTTTGAGAGAGAAAGGCACAAAGGCACAATATTCACGGTGCTTTTATACTTGCACTTGTTAGGGACGGAGCTCATTAAAATGTATTGATAATGAGCACTTTATCAATCAGAGTTGGGTTCTTATCAAGCCCACTATCAAGCCTTTTCTATTACCTTTGTATTTTGTGAAAAGACGGGAGACGACAAATTCTTAAGTATGAATTCTTAAGCATATTTTATTTATTGAAGAAACTGTTGCTGGTTGAGTGCAGCCATTTAAAAGTGTCATTTTGTTAACCTGGAAAGTGCTGATTTGCACTTATCAATGCACTTTTTTGTGCGAGCATGGGTGATTTATTACACAATCGCCTCTTGTGTTGCTTGTTTTTAACATGATGACATCACATGGGTCGCTATGCTCAATAACAGGCTTGATAAGCATATTGATAAGCTTATCGATACCCAATTACCAGGTACTCAATAATAACATTGTTGGCAGGTTTTCTCAGTTATTAGCTATCGGACTCCATATAGTCATTGGTGAGGTTCCATCCGGGGGTTCCCCAACTAAAGTATAGTGTCACGCTTTTAACAGCATCTTTCCATTTATGTTATAGTATGTTATAGTACTTGCTGTGCCACAAGCTCCTCAAGTTCCCAGTCCCTCCCCTGCACAACATCGTATGGCATGGGCTGGGCTTCTCCCTCAGCCAACAGTCAGCCCAGCCCAGCTGCTCCACAATCATCATCAACAGAGCCTGCCTATCTAAACTGCTGAGAGCAGACACCTGACGCTTGGACGTTGGCTATTATCGTGGTTGGTGTAACCTTCAGTATAACAGCTTTTAGTGTACTTTAGCGAGTTTATCTTATTGCAGATCTGCTATCTTTGCTTGATTGGTTCCTCTCGATGTTCCAGGCTACCCATAGCCATCTAGTAGAAGAGTTGCAACATTGAGCATAGAGAAAACAGCCTGGTCATGCAATTGATGCAGCCTGAAAGGGGGACTCGCTGGATTTGGAATTTTTAATGTTCAGTAGAAGTCCATGCAAGAGCAGCTGCCATTAGACCATTCCAAGGAAGTGAACTCTGTCTATACGGTGCTGCCTACACTGCCTGCTTTTTGTGCGCACATCTCTTCTTGAGCTCAAAACGGAGGTCCGCAGCATTTTACAATACAATTTGGGGGTCTTTGAAACAAAAGTTTGAGAACCACTGCTGTACTTCTTCTCCACTACACACTGTGGTATATACTTCCAACATCTTTACAATATCTTATGGTACACTTTATCTTGTTTCTCGCTATAGGCTGAAAAGCTTGTGAAAAAACATAGAATGTAAATTAATCAAGTGAAGTAAAAGTACCTCAAAAATGTATCTTAGTGGTTCGACAGGAGACTGAAATGTAATCAGGCACTTTACTGGCTGGTGAACTGTCCATACGCCCTCCATGACGGGCCGTCCCACCTCTTCTGTCAGACAGTGACATTTGACAATGCACCTGGCTCAGTTGTAATTAGCCGAATTAATTAAGGCCCCTCTCAAAGTCCCCTAGTAGCGTACCTCTGCACCATCTGCACTGCTGAAGCCACCGCTTGTGTAATGAGACGGCATGATGCCCCGACACACCCACACCCACACTCACACACACACTCACACACCCGCACGCATGCACACACCGTGAGACCAAGCCAATGCGATCAATTAGGATGAATCCCTTTATGCGTGTACACTGTAAAATGATCTGAATTAAGGACATTCTCATTCTCTGTCACAGCTATGGGGGCAAAGGCAGTCTGGAATTCTCTAGTTTATCTTATTGGACAAATATGCACAGGCAATTTAGAGTCTATACCGTACCAAAGACCTGACTTGTTTCATATAAGAACTGTGGTTCAAGAATAAAGAAACTGTTCTGGCAATATTGATGATTGATATCTGATTAGGTTTCTGGCGATACGTTTATTAATTCAAGCAGTGATAATGATTTTTCACCATCATATTATGTTTCATATTCATATCAAGCTGCTGGGATCATTGGCATTTTTTGGAACACAGTTACTGTATATGTGATACTGTAAATTTCATGCATACATACAGTATGTCCTTTAGTTCTCTCTTCTGTACTATAGTCGCCTAGTTTTGATTTTGACGAAATATATCACTATTTCTGGTAGCAGGGGCGAAATCCAAAAGCGACCTCGCCCGCGGGCGCCCGGTTTCAAAAGCGGGCGCCCGCTTTCACAAAAACGGGCGCCCGTTTTTGTGAAACCGGGCGCCCGCTTTTGAAAACGGGCGCCCGTTTTCAAAAGCGGGCGCCCTTTTCAAAAGGTTATGGTTAGGGTTAGGTTAGGTTTAGGCATAGGTTTACTGAGGTTAAGTTTAGGTTTGTGGAAAAAGACTTCAATGTTTTGTCTCTTACAACATTATGTAGGAGTACAATACAGAGAATGTTTGCATTCGCCATCTTTGTTGAAGGAGTCTCTCTAGGTCTGAGATAAATAATCTTAGTTATCTTTCATAGTGGTTTAAACCCTGTGGGAATGTGGTATTAAGTTTTAAAATCCATTGTTTTTCTGCAAACTTCCTCTCTCCCTCTGTCCATGTTTGATTGGATTCTAATCCACACACTTCCATTGCCCCAATTCCATGTCCCATAAAGTGTTCTACTATTAGGGACATCTCTTTGGCATTTTTTATGTTATATCTATGTTGGTTAAGTCTATCCGCTATTGTGTTTCTGGTTTCCCCTACATATTGTAACTTGCATTTGTTGCACGTGATTAAATAGACACAGTTTTTTGTGGACGCTGTAATGTTTTGTTTTATCCCTATCATGATTTTCGTTGCTCTATTCTTCACTAGTGGTTTGGGTTTAAAGTAATCTGGGTTTTTAGGGAGGGTTCTGTTTGCTCCTTTGAGTTTGCTGTGGACTAGGTAATCTTTTAAGTTTTTATTTTTTCTGTAGGCAGGTATTACTTTGTACCCCTCTAGTGGATCTTCTGCCCTTCTTGCAAAGTTTCTTTTGATCCTCATGCTAGCTATTTTGCTTAATGTTGAATATGTGGTTACTAGAGCAATTTGGGGTCTTTCATCCCTCTCTTTCACCTCTCGAAAGGTGTCAAAGGTTTTTCTTAGAAAGGTCCTTGTGTACCCCCGTTGTTTTAGGGCATTAAATAGAGTTTTACATGCTAATTTAAAATCGCTTTGTTGTGTACAGATGCGACTGAACCTTAGCAGTTGTGATTTCACTATACCTCTGTATGTGTGTGGTGGGTGGAAGGATGTTTTATGTAAAAGTGCATGTGTGTCTGTTTCTTTAAAGTAAACCTTAAGATCCAGTTTCCCGCTTGTACTAAAGTTTGGTCCTTTGAATACTGTAACATCTAGGAAATCAATCTTTTCTGTGCTTGTAGCGTATTTGATTGTAATTGATCTATGGTGTGTGTTTAAAATATTAATGAATTCTTGGAACTCTTGTTCTGAATGAGTCCATGTTCCAAAGATGTCATCAAGGAACCTGAAATATTGTGTGGGTCTAAGTCTACACTTTTTTAGAGCTGTTTCCTCCCATAGAGCCATGTAGATGTTTGCATAGGACGGAGCAAACCGTTTTCCCATAGCTGTACCCTTTGTTTGAAGGTAAAATTTATTGTTAAATTGGAAGTCATTCTTGGTCAGATTTAGATGTAGTAATTCTAGTAATTCTGCATCTGGGCGCTTACTGTCTGGATATTTTTTGAACATTTCCTTTACCGCCTGTAGTCCGGCGTCTGTCTCTATGTTTGTGTACAGACTGTCTATGTCAATGGAAAATAAAATTGCATTTTGCGGTACAGTTATGGCTTTGATTTTTTCAACAAAGTCATAAGTGTCCTTGATGTAGGATGCGTGTTTAGAGTTAGGTTTAGGCATAGCCTAGTTTGTGAAAACGGGCGCCCGCTTTTGAAAACGGGCGCCCGCTTTTGTGAAACGGGCGCCCGTTTTTGTGAAACCGGGCGCCCGTTTTTGTGAAAGCGGGCGCCCGCTTTTGAAACCGGGCGCCCGCGGGCGAGGTCGCTTTTGGATTTCGCTGGCTCTCTATTTCTGGTAGCCTGAGCTAAGCTAAAAGCATTTTGGACCCCGATTTAGTCCAGGATTTCACTTTTTCACAGTGCGGACGAAAATAAAAGCTTGGGTATCGAGGCTATGCAAAAAGTACTTGACAGATACTTTCCACTCGACAAAATCAACACTAGTAAAAGCATTGAACAATGGAAATGCTGGAAAGTAACATAGTTCTAAACAGTGCTGGCTCTGACACGGTTGGAGTTGACCTGGAATACTTTTGGTCTGCCTGGCAGTGTGGTGTTTCTTGTCACAGAGCGCTGCATGCGGCAGTACAGTGTTCCTATAGGCACCTCCAGGCTCAGTCTCCGTAGCCTGCCATCACTCTGCACTCTGCGCGGGTGCAATGTGACCTGGATAATAAGGAAACCAGAGGATACTGAGCCAATGTGGGACAGCGGCACACGGTGCATTGTTGCGGCCATAGGTCGCGTTTACTTTTGAAAACGTCCAATTAGTTAATTAGTATTTAGTCACCTCGTGTGACATTCCTCCAGCTGCGCCTTGGTATTCCCCCCGGAGTCTCCTCCCAGTGGGACGTACCTCAAAGACCTTCCTAGGAAGACGCCCGAGAGGCATCCCAACCAGATGACCCAAACCAAATAAGCTGGTTCCCTTCCAGGCGACCCGAACAATGAAAACTTATTTTGTATACTGTACCTATATGCAGACAGCACCAAATCAAAAGCAACTCATGGAAAAGAGTTAAACAGGAGGTAACAGTGTAGTATTGTACTGTGAATGTACTGAGTTAACACGGCTTCTCATTCTTGGCAGCAATAGAGTAGTCACAAGTGCTGTTGTAGGGCAGACATTTCCACATTTTTCGCTGTTCTAAACAGCCTACTTGGTCATACTAAACAGTCTCACACAAAAGTAACAGAAATAGTGATTCTGTGTGTTTCTTTAACACCAAAAAACAACACATTGACACAAGCTGGGGATTAATGATACCATAACTCCATCGGAACACAGACTCTTCCTGTTCTATATGTTCTGAAAAGTTACAGTGTTGGACATTACGAGCTTTCTCCCTGACATCGATTGGAGAGCGCCGCTGTCAATGTCACCACGAGTCAAGCGAAGCAATAATCTGTCCACAGACATCTTGCATCTCGGAGGAAAGCCTTGACCCGGACCCGGCACGCCGTCCACAGTGCCCGTGGGGCCCGGCTGTTGCTGTTTCTTTCTTTCTTTTTTTTTGTCGTTGGCTCAAAGGTATAAGAGTGGACACAACGCATGCATTCACACAAACATACACACACACACACAGACAGACACACACATACACAGAGAGAGAGAGAGAGACGCCTTGACGTCGCTTCCTACTCCCTCGGATCACAAAGTTCAATTAATTTCACAGTCGGCAGAGCCCGCAGACCTTTTCTTGCCGAGTCCTGGTGGTGGTTGTGTGGAACCCAGAAAGAGATGAAAAGAACGTGATCCACCCCTGAGCTGCCGCTTGCATGCCCACCCACCCCACCAGTGGTGGACAGTAACTAAGTACATTTACTTTTTCCCCTTCACCACTTCTAAGTTAGAATTAAGGCACATTTGAGGCAATCCTTTTGAATTAATTGTGCTTCTTAATCAATCAATCAATCAATCAATCAATCAATCAATCAATCAATCAAAAAGAGAGTCCAATAGTTATATTATTTACTCTTATTACACAGTTTGGTTGAATGATTGATTCTGGTCAATTACTGACACCGTAACCAATACACAGTGTGTACTGGGTATATCCAGTACACAGTACACCTGGGTATATTTAGTACACACTGTATACAGTGTATATCCAGTACACAGTACACCCAGTACACATTGTGTACTGGATACTGACCTATGGGCTCAATTACAGACCGCAGCCTACTCAAAGTCCCCAGAGCACCTGCACAAATCAAGCCTTGCTTGATTTGATCCAACATGGCAGCCATGTAAACAAAGGTCATTTACAGCTACACAGTTCTCTCAAGAATGATTTCTTAACGAGTAGGTATCACGGATATTTCCTTTAAAAACTAATGACGCATATCTATCAATGACCCCCTAAAGATGTCCAGAAAAAAAGTCGTTTCAGAAAAAATACAATATATAGGCAGAGTTGAAGAAAGAAGTTGAGCGCCCCCCCCCTGCTTCGCTGAAAAGGTTGTATTCGGGAAAAGAGCCGAACGTGCCATTGCGTGACGTCTGCAGTGGTACACTCGGCCAGCTTCCGGCTAAAGTTATCCACAGTAGCATAGCATAGCATAGTAGTAGGATAGCCTACTATGCTATGCTATGCTATCCAGCACAGGCATTGCGGGGCTGGTTGCATTAGCCCAAGGAAGCTAGCTAACTAGCTTTGACTTCCAACCGGGCTGAATCATTGCATCTATTCTTTTCCTTTTTGAAACTGTTTTTGGTCTTCTCCCGGCAACGTGGACAATTCTAGCCCCCCGGGCCAACATAGAGAGTATTATTTTTAATTATCGATGTGAATTACCGGGGATATTTAGTGAAAATGTGTGTTGGCATATGGGGGGATAGCTAAAATGCTACATCATGCCCGGGAACATTTATAACGGCAGTCCAGCAGCAGTGGATGCAATGACCAAACCCATGTGTTTGGCGTTAAAGTTATTTTCTGTTATTATTACTAGTATTATTACTGGACGATCCCACGGCAGCGGTGTGATTATTATTTCTTGTATCTAAGAAGTTGAACTAGAGATGGGAGCGGAGGGACGGAGCAGAGAGTGGGGTTCCGACGGAGCTAATGTTCTTCTAATATTCAGATTCCGAATGACGCTCAATAATAATGGTTGATTGTTCTCATTGTTGAATACAGAGGCTATACCTCAATGAAGTGAAACGGACTGCCATTCTGTTTCACTCGTCTCACTTCATTATTTACTTGAATCACAAAGAAAAAATAAGGTAGTATTTTTACGGTGCTGATTCAGGGCTGAGCCAGGCTATACAGAGGCTTTATTTATACTGCAATACGACCGTCATTATGCCATATGGTTTACATCTGGTCGAAATAATTCTGGTTATAACAATATTACTGATTATAACTCCCCGCCTTGCTCACATTAAAGAGCTATTTTTTATATTATAGCCTATATTACGTTATATAGATAACTAGCTGGGAGAGAACAGGAAGAAGTTACTACATACAACCCCAAATCCGTTGAAATTGGGACGTTGTGTAAAATGTAAATAAAAACAGAATGCATTGATTTGCAAATCGTTTTCAACCTCTATTCAGTTGAATACAACACAAAGACAATATAATTAATGTTCAAACTGATAAACTTTATTGTTTTTTGAAATTATACAATCTTTTGTAAATTGATCCCTGCAACACGTACCAAAAAAGTTGGGACGGGGGCAACAAAAGATTGGGAAAGGTCATGAATGCACAAATAACGCCTGTTTGGAACATTCCACAGGTAAACAGGTTAATTTTAAACAGTTTAATATCGTTATTGAGTATAACAAGACCATCCCAGTCGCTCACAATCAAAGATGGGGCGAGGTTCACCACTTTGTGAACAATTCTGTGAGAAAATCATCCAACGGTTTAAAAACAATGTTTCTCAACATTCAATTGCAAGGAATTTGGTGATTTCATCATCTACAGTCCATAATATAATCAAAACATTCAAAGAATCTGAAGAACTTGCTATACTAAAGCGTCAAGGCCGAAAACCAACACCAAACACTTGTGACCTTTGATCCCTCAGGTGGCTCTGCATTAAAAACTGACATCATTGTGTAAGGGATATTATTGTGTGGACTCAGGAACACTCAGAAAACCATTGTCAGTTTACATAATTTGTCGCTACACCTGCAATTGCAAGTTAAAAATCTACCATCGAAAAGCAAAGCCATACATCAGAAAGGTTGGTTTGAAAAAACCCAGAAATGCCTTCTCTGGGTCCACTATCATTAGAAATGTGGACTCATCAGACCACAGCCCACTTTTCCACTTTGTGTATAACCATTTTAAATGATATTGTACCCAGAGAAGGCATTTCTGGTTGTTTTTCTAGTTGTTTTTTCAAACCAACCTTTCTGATGTATGGCTTTGCTTTGCATGGTAGAGTTTTAACTTGCAATCGCAGGTGTAGCGTCAAATTCTGTAAACTGACAATGGTTTTCTGAGTGTTCCTGAGTCCACACAGTAATATCCTTTACACAATGATGTCAGTTTTTAATGCAGAGCCACCTGAGGGATCAAAGGTCACAAGTGCTAGATGTTGGTTTTCGGCCTTGATGCTTTAGTATAGCAAGTTCTTCAGATTATTTGAATGTTTTGATTATATTATGGACTGTAGATGATGAAATCACCAAATTCCTTGCAATTGAATGTTGAGAAACATTGTTTTTAAATCGTTAGATGATTTTCTCACAGAATTGTTCACAAAGTGGTGAACCTCGCCCCATCTTTGATTGTGAGCGACTGGGATGGTCCCGTTATACTCAATAACAATATTAAACTGTTTAAGATTAACCTGTTTACCTGTGGAATGTTCCAAACAGGCGTTATTTGTGCATTCATGACCTTTCCCAGTCTTTTGTTGCCTCCGTCCCAACTTTTTTGGTACGTGTTGCAGGGATCAATTTACAAAAGATTGTATAATTTCAAAAAACAATAAAGTTTATCAGTTTGAACATTAAATATACTGTCTTTGTAGTGTATTAAACTCAATATAGGTTGAAAACGATTTGCAAATCAATGCATTCTGTTTTTATTGACATTTTTCACAACGTCCCAATTTCAACGGATTTGGGGTTGTACATTAGAGTTTATGGGCTCGCGCAAGTACATGAACCACGTAACCAGACTATTTTCTGCCCCCTCAATATCGCAACTCTGTCTATTTCCCCCCCATACCGACACCGAGTAAACCTCACTAGCCTGCCCAAGGGACGTAATCTCTTCATGGGCAGGCTAGCAAGCGTGGCCCGCTGGAACCAGCCTGGAGGTGTTGGATACAGTGACTCAAGAAAGACACGCCCCCCAAGCCTGTGTAGAAATGCGAGCCGTGCACAGCCGTGTTTCCCCGTAGATAATGCAAAAACGGCTGGCGGATTATTTACAAAAAATCTCGAGTGCATAGTATAGCGGTCCCTGGTCATGCTAACCAAAAAAGATTTTTATTTACTTCATTAACATGACGCTAAAATAATGGAATTCCGAGGAGTTTTTAACATGTGTTCCTATGTGTTCCTAGAGGTGTGACGTCAGCGTGTTCTACTGGTGACGCGCTGTTTTGGCTCGGGCATTTCCGAGCTGGTGGGAGGGGTTTTTCAGAAGAGTGTCCTCCGACCCGATACAGCATAGAAACGGCTTTATATAGCCATATGTTTGCATTTTCGAATGTTATCACAACTTTGTCATAGTTAAAATGAGAAAAAGTTGATATTAGCATGATACCCTGTCTTTAACAACATCTGAAGCGAGAAATAGGCAATCCCGTAACCGGAAAGTGATCCTATCCGATCAAATCTTGCTTGTTGTCCAAGACAACTGTGTTGTGCTGGACAATTCCATCCATCCATCCATCCATCCATCCATCCATCCATCCATCCATCCATCCATCCATCCATCCATCCATCCATCCATCATCTACAACGTTGTATCTATAAATGCACCAAGGATCTCTGTTTTAATTCACGTAATACAAATCACAGCCGGTTGCTTGACATGAAGTTCACATACTCTTCAAATAAAAATAAATAAATCCCATACTGGGTTTTCTGTGCTGTCTTTGTGTTCATCTAAAGAACACAACAATGGAGCAAGATGACATCACAGTAAAAGGTAAGCACACAACCCACACCTCTACCAAAGGACCATTGTTCTGGGGGGCTGCCTGGGGTGGCATGGCGGCGGGGGAATGTTGGACTCTTACAGGTCCATTAGGGTTCCATTTGTACACTGTCTGAGTAAATGCAGGCCTAATACCTCCCCAAAATTGCAGGTGCATGGTGGGACTCCGTCTCCGGCGAAGGCACACAGACAGCAGAATGGCTGTGTTCTCTTGCAGCCCTCCCAAATGATGTGCGCTGTTAATGAGGTAGTAAAATAGTGGCCTGACAGCCCAGCGAACATACAGTACCCCTAGATAGATGTCTTACATTACTGGGGACGCCCCCTATCACAGTACAGTACCCCCCAATCCCCAACTCCACCAGGCTATAATTCTATTTGCGCTCTCTCTCTCTCCCTCTCTCTCCCCCCCTCTCTCTCTCTCACTCTCTCTCTCTCTCTCTCTCTCTCTCTCTCTCTCTCTCTCTCTCTCTCTCTCTCTCTCTCTCTCTCTCTCTCTCTCTCTCTCTCTCTCTCTCTCTCTCTCTCTCTCTCTCTCTCTCTCTCTCTCTCTCTCTCTCTCTCTCTCTCTCTCTCTCTCCCTCCCTCCCTCCCTCCCTCCCTCCCTCCCTCCCTCCCTCCCTCCCTCCCTCCCTCCCTCCCTCTCTCCCTCTCTCTCTCTCTCTCTCTCTCTCCTGTGTTGTCAGGCAGCTCTGCCAGTGTTGGCATGTCTTTCCAGGACGCCACACAGGGGAGAAGGCTTATAAAAGTCCTATCATCTACCCCTCTCTCATATATCCGTACACACACACACCCCTCCGTTATTCAAAAAGCCAGGCCGCTAGTCTTTTTTTCTGCTTTTTCCTTGATCTACATCACAGACAGCTGGATATTAAATCTTTTACATTTCCCAGGCCAAGAGTACAGACCCCTCAGCCATGTGCTGAGGGTCCATGGGTCCCTGTGAGTCCATGGCAGGAGCTGAGAGTGATGGAAGTACTGTACACATTCACTCACAGTATCAATACCACCGTAGAAATAATTGTCACCTCGCAGCTAGGGATACGGTTAGCAAAAGGGCCCTTTTCTGCTCTTCCAAACCATCTAAGCTATTCCTACTGTGGAATATACTAAGGAGAGGTTTACGAGCTAAGAGATCATCTGGTTTGTACAGTAACAGTTGAAATCAAGTCTCACAACACAATGAACATTTGAACATTTGGGAAAATGGGGAATGTATATACAGTTGGAGGAGGCATTTGTGACTGCGTTTTATACTCAGGACTTTTTAAACAGTACAACGACAGAAAAACTGTAGACATGTTTAAAGGTAGTAGCTTTGTTTACATGTGCAGGGTCCAGCACTCTACTTGGTACAGTAATCCTTAAAAGGCTTGTGAGACCACAACAGAATAAAAACTGTACACAGCCTACAAACACGCACCATGTTCTTTGCCGTTTTTGTTTTGCTAAAGTGACACGAGGGAAACATTTCCCACTCTTAGAAAACTGTGATGTTACAGTAAAAAGCTGATTCTGATACCGTACCCTGGTGAGGCAATAAGAACCTGTCCTGCTCACTTCTCGTGCACTGAAAGATGCCTGCTGTTAGGGCTCTCCCTAAGTTGGCTGAGGGACAGCATCGCTCAGGATTACAGTTTATGGGGGCAATTGGGAAGCTGGCAGTAGCCCTGCTAAAAACGCCTGGACAACGCTCCACGCGCCCCAAGCTCTTCTCCCTCCTGCCTCCAAAACTATGGAATGCACTTCCCATTGCAATCAGAACCACAGACTCACTACCTATCTTCCGCCGCAATCTGAAACACACTCTTCAGACTCCATCTCGGCCCATAATACTTGTATTACATACCAACCCACAGTACTTGCTGCAATGACTTATATCGGTTGCCTAATGTATTACATGTATTATGTATTGTATGTATGTGTATGTATTATGTAATGTATTATTGTATGTTTTTAGCGCTTCATTGTATATTGTAAAGTGTATTGTAAATCCTGATTAAATTGTAAACCTTTTACCATTGTAAGTCGCTCTGGATCAACGGCGTCTGCTAAATGCCTAAATTGTAAATTGCAATTGACAAAATGGTTACTAAAATTGTGTGATAACAACTACTGTGATAACGCTCCTTATAGTTCTAACCTAAAATGTTTTCAGAGACATATTTTAGTGTGCTGTACAGTAGCACGAGTAATGCACCATCTGGCCGTCATTCTGAGTCAGATAAAGAATGTAGCAGCCCCTAATTAAAACCAGGTGTGAGTGGAGGAACGTGAGTTATGGAGTCAAACCAACAATCATTTATATTCATGAAGGTCTATCTATGTCATCACGCAGATTGTTTGTGTTGACAAGAAGTAATTAAAATTCAACTTTTATGACATGAGAATAGACAAACATTTCAAGTTTAGGCATCTAAATGTTAGATAAATATGCCTAACTGTGGCTCTAAAAGTAAACATGCGAGCAAAGATTATTCATTTTACCATGATTTTGTATATTATGTTGATGCGAATACTTTTTTTTTACTTTTTTACTTTCATGAACATGGTTTTTCAAGGCTTCCAGATCGATCCCAGGCCCCCAGGGTTAGTGTTGAATGCCCTTGAGCAAGAACCCCCTAATTGGGGCCCTGTTCTGTGTGTGTGTGTGTGTGTGTGTGCGTGCGTGCGTGCGTGCGTGCGTGCGTGCGTGCGTGCGTGCGTGTGTTGATACTGCTCAACACAGAGAGAGATAGAGATGGAGAGAGATCGAGAGTAAAGCTGAGGTTTGTTGTGGGATTCAAATCAGTCATGACCCGACAACTGCATATGCTTGTTTGTTTGTACTGCTCTCTCCCACTGACACGACAAGCTCACTGTGCCTCTTATTACAGAGCGCCAGCCCGTGTGTGTGTGTGTGTGTGTGTGTGTGTGTGTGTGTGTGTGTGTGTGTGTGTGTGTGTGTGTGTGCGCGCGCACGTGCGAGACGTCTACAGTATATGTGCGCACGTATATTATGTGGGAGTGCACTCTTGAAAATGTGCATTCACTAAAGGTTCTGTTTGTTTTCGGCGTGTTGCGATTCCAAGAAATCTAAATGTTTGTGTAGATAACAACATTTTAGCAATGTGCCCAAAACAGGGTTAAGTAGTTCCATGTTTCAGGGCTATAGGAGTTTTCATCTACTGCACGGTAAGACTATATGATTTACAACTTATGATTATTGTGAACGTTTTACTTCTGTGTAACCTTCCGATGTTAAGGCTGTATAATAACAAAGCCTTTGGCTTGCCGTTAAAGTGAGATTTCAGCTTGGTAATGCACCCCTCAACCTTTTTCTTGACTTGTATAATCTTTCACTGCATCATATATCGTGTTATACTGGTATTCCTATTCTTTCCATTAGTGTAGCAAATGATTGTGTTTGTGTGTTAAGCTAAATGGCATTGGCAGGAGATGGAGGCTTGGTTGTGACGGTTGCGAATATAAGACAGCATTAGACAATCACCAAATTATTGAATAATTTCTTCTGTTCCCTGGCACAAAACATTGGGGGGGTGGGGATTAATTTTTATTTTTTTACTACTGATGTAGAACGCATCATAGATTAAGGTTTTGATGGGCTAAAGCATCTTTTACCAGTGTGATTCTTTGCATTACTGCACTTTGGGCTTCACAGGGCAGTGTAAGACTTTTCATTCCATAGAGCAGCTCACTCCTGCTTAAGTATTCATTGTGGGTGGTGGTTAGAGGCTACCGGTCTCCCCTCACTCCGGCTGCTTGTGCTGACAGAAGCATTTCCGTGTCCAGTCCACTGACCCGTCCTTGCTCTCCTCTCATAATAGATATTGACAGCCGGGGTGGACATAATGCTAATCCGTCTGCTAACAAGGCTATGATAGAAGACGTACAGAAAGCCTACAGGCCTTGCAGAAAGCACCTTGACTCATATGGGAGGCAAAAACTGACGTTTGGTGAAATACATTGGAGTCGATGAAAGCCACCTGGACCAACTCCTGACCAAACAATATTTTTGATTTTTGTCACTGATCATCTGATCAAGGATATGGTGAGATCTACGCTCTATCATTTTTAATGAGTGGAAGCTAGGCTGTCAATGGTGGACAGTCTTGTAATACTTTCCACGTTCACACATGTCTATGAGGTTAATTTGGCCAGAACTGTATTATTTGTAATAACTTAAGCCATGCATTCAGCAGGCTATTGCATACCATTTGGGACATAGCAGGTCACAGCACAATGCAGAGGTTAGAAGTTGAGCCAGCAAGGACATGAATCCACCTACACTATTCTGTGATGGTATAGGTGGACTATATCACAGAATACTCCCTGTAAGCACAGCTGCCTTAAAGTGGTATTTCACTTTCAAAAAAAAAAAAAAAATCTGGTCGTTTTATCGTCTACTCAGGCTCATGTGAACATTCCAGACAGTTTATAAATTACTCCATTCACTATTTAGATATTTCATGTTCATTATACTGTAGCTGTCCCATCCCCCTCCTAGACAAACCCATTATAACTTGCATTATAACTTCATTTTAACGATGACAGGTTATTTGAAAACAACCCATCTTTTTTCTGGTGACTGATATTTTCCACCTAATACGTGAGAGGGCTGAGGAATTTCATTTACAGTTTTCATTTATTTTTTAAAATAACATTTTGGAAAATGTAGCAAAACAGTAAAAATGTAAAAATAAATGAAATTCCACAGCCCTCTCGCGTATTAGGAGGACAATATCAGTCACCAGAAAAAAGATGATCATCAAATATCTAAATACTGAATGGAATATAAACTGTCTGGGGTGTTCACATGATACTCAGTAAACTATAAAATGTTTTTTTTAAGTGAAATATCCCTTTAATTGTGGCCAAAGTATTTACGGTAGGCTATAAAAAGTGCTGTCACAGAACACCTGGGGGTTAGGCCTTCCTGTGAGGCTGACACACACAAACACACACACAGAAGAGCATCAACTTTCGGGGGTGAACCAAGACACACACTTTGAGAATGTATAGAAAGATCAACTTGAGAGAGCATAGAACAGTACTGAAATCTCAGCTTAGAGAGAAGAGTGTTCTGACCTGGGAGGTCCCTGGCTTCCATATGCTATGCTATGAGGAATCTTGAATGCCATTTGTAAACCTGTAATTGATGTGGACCTGACGAAATAAAATGTAATGATGGATCTGAGTCTGCATGGACCTTTACACTCATTTTAATAAGGAAACTACGAAAGAGGAATTAGGATGAAATGTCTACAGAAACCCTGAGATATGACAGAAAATATGTTATTTTCCTTGGCTGAGTCTTTTATGAAGTTCTCAATCATGTATAAGTTGGTCTACCTGGCCCTCTTTGACTGCAATGCATTCCATCAAACTACCGGCATGCTTTTTTTTGCCATCCAGTACGACAAATTTCCCTGCCTGAATTGCTGCATATTGACGTAGTTGACCTACCACTGGACACTAGCCAGTGGAATCAGGTGGAGTGGAGTGCTGCTAACTATTGCCCGCTGCCCCAATTTTGGGAACATAGTTCTTATGACGCAAATTAAGGCTTGCCAATTGGGGCTTCCAATGCAAAAAATAGCTTTGTGACCCAGGCTTTTAGTGGGAGTGACATCACATAGAGATAGCATGGGCACGCTTGAGTATATCTAACTGAGCCAATTCTGGAAGTTACATACATGAATTACATGAATGGAATATTTGTCACATAACCCACACCCTGCCCTCAGTCCTCAAAGCCTGTTCTGAATATGGTTTTAGGGTTATGAAAATGTGGTGATGGGGGTATATTTTGTTTTTAACAAAAACATTGAAAATCAATAACTCATCACGTGGTATGCAATATGGTGTTGTAACCACCATGATTATGATTATACTCGCAGAGATGTGAAGAAGGCAGCGCAGGGGTCTAAAACACCACATCTCGATTTTGTGGAAAAAGCTTGTTTAGGAATAAGGTTCGGCTTACTGAGGTTTTGCCGAATAGCTGGTGACAGCTCTGCCCATAAAACACTGTAGTGCACTCTATACGTGTACATTAATTTGGCAGGACTCAACAACACTGTTTCAATCAACCTTCTCCACCATACTTAAGACCAAATGAATAAAAATAGTCATTGGCTATTCTTGCCTAAGGTTTCAACCCTACAATCAAAAGTGGATGCTGGGGGTTCAAGTTGGTAAAATGATGGAGCATGTTTGAGCATTTATAGGGACGCACAAAATGCAGAAATACTGCTGCAAAGCTGACATTTGAATTGATGGTTCGATATTTAATGCTATTCTGAAGTGGCTGACACCAACACAAGCCCTCTAGATATACGTGCGACTAGCCCTTGATAGGAAGATGGAGGAGGGTGCGCACATAGGCCCCAATTCCAATTTGAGATAAAAGCCTATTTGGTGAAGAATATGCAATGCATGCATGCGAGATAGGGCCGAGCGACGACCCATCAGAATTCTGATAGTATGTAAAGTCACGCGTGCACGGACATACCCACGCACGCATACACACACACACACACTCACACACCCACACCCACACACACACACACACACGTGCGCATGCACACACGTTACACTATGGCCAGAAAGGCCAGATCACTATTGGCTGCGATTTCAGTGTACCACAAACTGGCACAACAGCACTGCATTATGCATGAGGAGAGGGTGGATCCAGACAGATAGGGGGATACAGCCTCAGCTGGGCATTATCTTGTACATTATCTGCAAATTGAAACTTTTTAGTTATTGTTGTTGTATACTTCGCCATAGGACAGCAGCACTGCACAAAACAATATTAAAAACAAACAAACTATTTGGGGGATAAAACAAGAAATATAATATTTTGTCTATAATGGCATTTCCAGAATATAGGAACAAGAGCTTGTAACTGCACTGGATCAATTGGAACATACAGTATAGGTGTCATTATTGGGCGGGGAGAAGTTTAAACTCTCATTTTATTTTTGCTGATATTATATAAGAACAAAGTGCAATGTATACTTTGTTGGTTGGTGTCCCCCAGAGGTCAATATTCCCTCTACATGAAATGGCCAAATAAACAAGCTCCATAGATCGGCAATTTTCATCAAAATTGGAACTGGAATATGGACATTTTAGGGTGAGGTGGTTAATAGGATGCATTGTTTGTTTCGCTCTCTCTCATAGCCATTTGTGCCATATCATTGCACCACTGATCGCACTCATGCACTGATTTGCATAGAGCCTATTTTGGATACACTCCCATTTTGACAATGTTGGGCAGAAATCTCTTTCACGTATTATTCCCGTGTACTGTCACAAAAAAACAACAAAAACATCAAAACTAGCAGATCCACAAGCACACAATGTGAACTTGTCAGTCTGCTTTTATTTGAATAATGACAATTTTGGACATGAGGTTTTCACCCGACAAAGTTGGAAGTTCTACAATGAGCTTATTTGTTTTTATTTTTTAACTGTATATTACGTTATAAACTTTTCCACTGAATAAACTTTTCCACTGAATATGTATGATACTTTGTACATAATTATAGTAAGGTTGTAAGTATTGCATGGGACAAACACAGTTGAACTGGCTTCATTATAATTGTATACAGCCCCACGGCTCAAGACTATCCCTCCTGTGCTCATCTCATTTCATTTATTTATTTTATTCTACCTTTATTTAAAATCCCATTGTGATTGCGGTCCCTTTCATACGGAGGTCTTTGGACAAAAAATAAATCAAGCAGGGATAACATTAAAGTAATGTAATAAAACACTGCTACACAATCGTCACAGTAACACACGAATCAAGTGAAGATGGTACTCCATCAGACTGCCAGACTACCATAGCGAACTATTGCTGTGTGCATGCATAATAAGGGTAATATGCGTCTTAGGCGTGTTCCTGCACCAGAAGCAGACTGACGGAGTACTTCTCTACAGAGACTTTATGGCTATGGTCATGGTCATGAATGAAAGAATGAGGTTGCGAATACAAGTGGCCGAAAGGAGTTTTCTCCGACGACGCAGCAGGCATATCCCTTAGATATAGGGTGAGAAGTTAAGTCACACGAGAGAGACTGAGTAGAGCCGCTGATTTTTTGCGGTGGTTTGGGCATCTGGTTAGGATGCCTCTCGAGCGTCTCCCTAGGGATGTCCTCGATGCACGTCCCACTGGGAGGAGACCCCGGTGCATAACAAGGCTCAGATGGCGGGATTACATGGACTATCTGGCCTTGGACCATCTCGGGATGCCCCAGGAGGAGGTTGCTTATGTTTCTTGGGACCTGGGAAGTCTGGGGCTCTCTGGTGGAGCTGTTGCCCCAGACGGATAAGTGTTGGAAGATGGATGGAACATCATGGCATATGTAGGTACAGGTATGTATATGTAGGTGTGCAATATACCGTACATAGAACACCTAAAATGATGTTGAAAAGGATGACACCGCACAACTTTTAGCCACCATTGAAAAAAGGTATATATTTTTAAGACTTTAGTAACAGGGTTCCTACAGGTTTCTTAAAGTAAAATTTAAGTATTTTTAAGACCTTTTTAAGGCCATTTATATAAAATGTAATACCCAGGGGCGGATGTGGCATTTCCCAATTGGGGGGGGGCAGGAGAAAATGGTATTGGGGCGGCTTCATCACCCGTGGCGCTTCGCGCCACGGATGATGAAGCCGCACCCATACCATTTTCAGTTACAGGACTTTTATTAGTCAAGTAAAGCATCAATAATAACATCAGTTGTTGTTGAAGTTGCAACAGACACGCAGCATGCATAAAGCTAAAGGTCTGACTCAGAGAGTTTTCTGTTTTCTCGGTGCGTAACCGAGAAATCAATTACTTGATGATTGATACGTTTACACCGCAACGTTCTCTGGCTACGTCATTTAAACCAAACACGCGCTTGACAAATTAAAATGTTGAGCAATGTGACACAGAAATTACAAACTGCGCAAAATGTAAGACCTAGATATAAAAATTCAAGAGTTTTTAAAGTCTTTTTAAGGTATTATTTTCAAATTCGTAAATTCAATGCTTTTAAGACTTTTTAAGATCCCGCGGGAACCCTGAGTATTGTATGTATAGTATGAGTATGTTAACACAATGTAGCATTTGGTCTCTCTGCTCTTCTATTGAGACATTTCGATCCTGTGTCCATGTACGAAACGTTCCTTGACACAATCCTGTCTCTGGCTCGGGGAAAATGTACTTTCTCCCCAGAACAGTGGTAATAAAATCCAGTACAGTGCAGCTAAGATTTGGACCGAGGGTTTTGTAGTGTGTACAAGCATGGAAAATACACTGGAGGGAGGCTATGAATGTGGTTCTCTGTGGAAAATGACAGGTGCAATGTGAGCGGAGACCATTAACACAGAGTGAATGGGTTCTGCTCCATCCTCCAGCAGGACAAGACCCCACATGCTTCCCTTGTTGTCACACAAATGGATTCTGTGAAAGTGGCCTGGCTGCCATCAATAGAGACAGTCGGGGTGTCCAAATCTGCTTGGGTCCGTTCACAAAACAAGACACAACAAGAGATTGTATCACACACCAAAGACACAGTTCACGATGCATTTCCAATGTCAGTCACGTGGTTTGAAGACAAACCATTTCGAAAACAAAGAAATATATTTGAGGTCTTTTTAGTTTTTAGGTCTCTCTCTCTCTCTCTCGTCCCGAGCGCACACGAACACGAACACGAACACGCACACGCACACACACACACACACACACACACACACACACACACACACACACACACACACACACACACACACACACACACAGACACTGGGGGCGTGCATAAACAGCCAGCCTGCAGGGATTAGAGGTGGCAGCAGCAGCAGTCAGTTTGCGTCTTGACGACACAAGGTCACCTTAAGTGGCTCTGTGGGACGAGGGGGCGGAAAGCAATTCCCCCCGGGACCCAAACGGGGGAGAGAGTCATGAAAAAGTAATTAAGTAGGATGGGAGATGATGAGTGGGATGCGAGAAGCAAGCGAGGAGGGGGGGATAAGAGAGGATAGTAGATTAAGCCCCCCGACACACACACACACACACACACACACACACACACACACACACACACACACACACACACACACACACACACACACACACAACACACACACACACACACACACACACACACACACACACACACCCCCACACACACACACACACACACACACACGGGTGCACCCGGAGCAGGGTAATGTTTGTATGTGCAATATCTGCGAGATGCTATAGCCTGACATACAAAGGATATCATTTAGCCTCCCACGCATAAACGGGAGGTTGGGGATGCTGCTCAGAGGAGGGAACTGCTAATGATGGGTATCGGAGACCGTCACAACACCAGCCTAAACTGTGTGCTCTGTGAGACGGTGTTTCCACACAGAACATGTCTTCCATTGACCGAAACCGCATCAAAACAAAGCAACAATGACGAAAATATGACTAAAACTAAATCAAAATGGGTCACTGAAGTTAGAGAAGTTCATGCCAATTAGGGATGATAACATTTCATTGTATCATTGTCATGATCATCCAAAATCTGCTTAAACTATAAATAATGTTAACTTTTTCCACTTGCACCAACACTACGGAGTGAACTTGGGACAAGTGTGATGAAGAATAGCTTCATAATGAATTAGAATCTATGCAATGCAATTATTGTTAGCATTTTTTGTTCATTGTTGTGATTCATCATGCACGATGGATGCTAAAAACGTCTCACACGCAAACTCACATTTCTTCCTGCTCAGCTCCGCCATTCTGTTTCCCCAGCGTGTTACATTGAAATTGGTGACCTGCCAAAATATGTGACCAATTTTGTAATGCTCATTGAGGTCTTGAAAACTGACCTAAATACCACCCACTGTGTTGCAGGTTTAACATTGTTAATAAGCAGAACAGCTGCGGTTCACACTATGCCATTGACATTATATGAAGACCACAAGATGGTCACATGTTTTGGACACAGAAATGTGACCGTATAGATTCAAATCTAAACATAGGAGTAGCAGGGTTCATTTTCTTTATGCACTTATGCAAATGGAGACTAAGTCTGAGAAAGCTACGGGTCTGCTAGAACTGTTTCTTTAACCAATGTCAATTCTAAAAATGCCTTTTTTGGCCTCCAATAATTGGCCACAGACCACCCCATCTGAAAATGTTTTGTGAGAGGGACCCCCAAAAGAGAAGCTGTGAGTTTTGGATTTGTGAGAAGACCTTACTATTTGCAGCTTATTCATTATCTTCAAATATCATTTTTATAATAACTTTCTTTGGCACTCTCAATGTTCTGTGGCTTAAGAGTCTACCCGTAAATGTATAAGATTTCATTAAAGCTCTTTGAAATGAAACGCGTCTCTGTTGTTGGGAAATGTCATATGTCCAAAAATCATTACTTACTTTTCACGATTCAAATAAATGAGTAGCAAAAGTATCAGATCTGTACAAACTCAAAAGGGGTCGCAGCGTTTCGAGCTTGTGAATCTGTTTCTTGTGATTAGTTTGGTGCATGTGATACTGCCATGTGACTGAGCAGAAAGAAGCAAACACGACACATCTCAATACAGAGATAAGAGGTTCCTGCTCCGTAAATGCCTCTGTAACTTACAAAGAACATACAGTAGGTCCATGCTGCTCTTGATCAATGCAGAGCTCCTCATTTAATCAGTGATGCACAACATTACTTAAATGATCCCTAAGACCTGGGGTCTGACAGAGGGCCCGGTACTGCGAGGGGGGCCTTGGAGTTACATGGATGCCAAATCTATAGAACCTTTTTTTAACATTAACTACTTCAAGCCTAGACATCCAATGAGCTTGCAGATCGGCTATTTTCAGCAAATGGTTTCGGTGTAGTAGACAGTAGACAGTATAGATTGAAACTGTACATACTGTACAGAACGCATATTGGTGTTCCCGTCAACTAGGGTAAAACTACCACTAGGGTTCCCGCCTACTATGGGTTAAACAACAATGTAGTAAACAACATCAGTCCAACAGGTTGTACACATGGGATGTTGAGTTGATATTCAAACTCCATCACTTCAAGTGGCCTCAGACTTGGATGGTTAAAGTGGTGGGATTGCACACAAAGTCATTGCATAGGCGAGAATTTGTGTGAAAGGGTACGGCGTGAACAGGGCGAACCGAGTCATCTTGTGGGAACCTAGTTACGATCTTACTGTCAAGATGGCAGCGTTGTGAATAAGGTCAATAAACATACTACAGCATCACACAAAACTTCCTTCAATATATATATATATATATATATATATATATATATATATATATATATATATATATACACTCAACAAAAATATAAACGCAACACTTTTGTTTTTGCTCCCATTTTTCAGGGGATGGACTTAAAGACCTAAAACTCATTCCAGATATACAATATAACCATTTCTATCAAACACTGTTCACAAATTTGCCTAAATGTGTGATATTGAGCACTTCTGCTTTGTTAAGATAATCCATCCCACCTCACAGGTGTGCCACATTAAGATGCAGATGTGACATCATGATTAGTGCACAGGTGTACTTCAGACTCTCCACAATAAAAAGACACCCTGAAATGTGCAATTTTCTTTTGCCTTATTGGGTGTATGGGCCTCCGAACCAGTCAGTATCTGGTGTGACCACCATTTGCCTCATGCAATGCAACACATCTTCTTCGCATAGAGTTTATCAGATTGTCAATTGTGGCCTGTGGAATGTTGGTCCACTCCTCTTCAATGGCTATGTGAAGTTGCTGGATATTAATGGGAACTGGTATGCGCTGTCGAAATGGTAATAATGTGGTAATATTGTGTTATTACCATTTTTACAGTGTGTACCAGTTCCCACTAATATCCAGCAACTTCACATAGCCATTGAAGAGGAGTGGACCAACATTCCACAGGCCACAATTGACAATCTGATAAACTCTATGCGAAGAAGATGTGTTGCACTGCATGAGGCAAATGGTGGTCACACCAGATACTGACTGGTTCAGAGGCCCATACACCCAATAAGGCAAAAGAAAATTGCACATTTCAGGGTGTCTTTTTATTGTGGAGAGTCTGAAGTACACCTGTGCACTAATCATGATGTCACATCTGCATCTTAATGTGGCACACCTGTGAGGTGGGATGGATTATCTTAACAAAGCAGAAGTGCTCAATATCACACATTTAGGCAGATTTGTGAACAGTGTTTGATAGAAATGGTTATATTGTATATCTGGAATGAATTTTAGGGCTTTAAGTCCATCCCCTGAAAAATGGGAGCAAAAACAAAAGTGTTGCGTTTATATTTTTGTTGAGTGTGTATATATATATATATATATATATATATATATATATATATATATATATATATATATATATATATATATATAGTCTTTCATCCGGGGGGTGGGCCTTGGTGTATGTGCTGTTGGCCTGTTACACTGTCGCCATCACTGCAGAGTGTGTGCATGTGCACATCCTGTTACCAGTCCAAATCACACAAGTCACTGAATGCTCCTTTAAGGCTTCCCGGACGCACTCTCTGATCCTAAGCAACCAGCCCCAAGCAGGTGGCCCTGGTGTTGCTGCCACTCCAAGAAGGATGAAGAAAAAAAAAACACAGGCAAGCTAGGCATATGCTGGAATGTCATATCACTATAACACTATGAATATTAATGCCAATATCGCCAGGGGCGTTTGTTTTTGCAGCTTGTTGTTGTCGCTGCAACCCCCTGATGCACATATTGGCTAGTTTATGTTCCGGTACAGTTACGGGCCGGAAAATATCCAATCTACATGCTCACAAAGCGCCGCGGACGCGACACAAGCTCGTAGGCGCGGCTATTTTAAGTTGCATGCAACACAGCCGTATGAAGCGTACATCCGGGCTGTATTCATGTTGTGTGCTGTGCTTGTACTCGTAGGTCTCTCTCACTGTGTTTACCTCACTCAGGCAAACACAATATTACACACAATTAGATTGGGCACGCGATACAAGTTATGCAGCGCTGCGCTCGACAGTCGTTTCCGAATTGGATTTCTGTGAACCTGACGTGCTCATGAATAAATATATACTGTTGCGCTTTCACATACAGTACGTACATACCTTGGGGCTGCCTTAATACCGTCTGCACCGTGGCCCTTGTGACATTTTGATTCTCAAAGTGGCTGTCCGGGGAGCCTCTGGGGTCCTTGAGGAGACTCCAGGGGGTCCCCAGTCAAATTTGCTTATAATAACACTGATAACTGTAACTGGCTTAAACCTAAATACATTGGCACCATGTGAAACATTGTGAGCTTGTAGATTCATTTTAGGAAAAAAAGAAACAAAGCAAGAAATCAAAACTCAATCTGGAATAGTTTAGAGCCATTTGAACATTGCGAGAGGGGTTCCTGTGGGCCCAGAATCATGACACATGGGGCCGTGGTCCGTAGCCTAATACATATTAAATCAGAGGTAATCCCAAATGGGACAACGATGAGAAACGACAACGTCTCCCTGTAGGTGCGAAGGCGACCCAGCACGTCCCAGGGGGCCGCATGAGATATGACTTGTTTGTAGAATATGGAGCAATATTGCAGGCGGAGCGGCAGTTTGGCACTGACAGGCACGCACATCTGTCAGTCTGCCGTCTGACAGAAGGTGAATGGATCACACAGACACACACACGTATGCATGCACGCACCCACGAACGCAGCCGCAGGCACACACGCATGCAAGCACACGCACACACATCTACACACACACGAGCTGAGTACACAAAGCTGTTAAACTGCCAACACGACAACACAGAGTGACAAGACCTCCGCGTGGGAATGACAGCCACATATCATCACACCATGCAGTACAAAGAGCTGTCACATGGGGGGCGGGGGGGGGGGGGGGTGTCACCCATTTTAGACCTGTTGCAACCTACAGTATATGTCTGTATGCCTTTCAATCCTTCTTCCTTCCTTCCTTCAAATACGGTACACACATCACACACAAGCCGAAGTACGGGGAACGTTGATTCGGTCGAGTCAATTGTTTTCCATATGGAAACTGCAGCCTTGCAGCTTGATTTGTCAATATGGCCTGGCCTGTCTAATCCCCAATACCTCCCCAATTTCATAACTCAGGCGACTTTGCCTCAGTTGGTTTGCACTGTTCAGACATTGTCCATACATTTATGCCTCACAAAGACTTGTCCATGATTTGGGCACAAATGGGACACAAACAAATCGACAGATCATTGAATGATCTGCAAATTGTATTGTTCTTGGGTTAAGTTATTCCCTCAAAGAGGGAATAACAAAAAACAAAATACCATCTCCACTTATGTTGCGAGGACATATGCTGCTCTCTGGAAAGGAAAGGCTTAATGATAAATTTGTAACCAGTGAAAAACATTTTTTTCTCTCTCTCTGCTGCATCTTTTTTAAACCAAAACTATTTACTCAAGATAATTAACAAAACTCTGTTGATTCTACAAATCTGTTGAGAAAGTGTTGAGAAGGGAGACACACTTTAACACTTACCTTGCAAGACACTCTAATGTGTGGGATGTGTATGTTATTGTAGCTTGCCAACGCAGTGACACCTTCACACATGAGCTGCCATAATTAATAATGCTCCAGACCCTGGTAATGTCTGGCACCCTTCCATGTCCCACCTCAATGCCACTGCCATGCTCCATTCTGACAAAAGCACCGAATGTTGTTAAAATATTGTAAACAAGTTATATTTCCTTGGAGGTAAAGTGCAGGTGCAAAATGCATAGAAGCATGTATTGCGCTTTATTAATCTAAAAGTAGCTCAGATGTCTCCACACAACACAGTTCATACAATCTAATAAGTCACACTTTGTTGTATGCCGAAGGGTACATAACATAACCAATCCAATCTGATCTTGTATATCAGCTATAGATTGTATTGTATGTGCATGGTGTTATCATCATATGTAGGGGGAGTGTACTTTGAGGCAAAAAAAACCTTTCTGGTCTTGACAGCTCACGCATCAAAACAGAAGTCCTATCTCAGACGTTAAACACACTTTGCAACTCACTTTGCCACTCAATACCTCTCAATTTAACATTCACTTTACGCATGTGCATACCCTCTATTTCTAAACGTGATTTAATTATGGAAAGTGATTAAAGCCATCATGCTTTTCAATCCCCAAGCTGCTGTTCTACCTTCTTAGCCCTAACTGGTTGAGGTTGACTACTGTCTAAGCTGCATGGCACACTGACACACCCAGGCTCTGGACACGACTACATCTGACAAACCAGTTATTACAACATAGCATTGCTGTCAGGCAGAAACCTCATATCTCTTTATTTTTTACTTTTGTTTCCATAAATGAACACGCTCACATGGTGAGGCTGGTTGTAGCTCAGCTATTTTCACTACTGTACTGTATTTTCATTTTTTAAAATTTCATCCCACGCTTTTTGAGACTTCTCGCCACTGTGCTAATATTTTCACCATATTTAAGCGTTTTAAAAATGAAAAAATGGAAAAGTAATGGTGATGGACTTACAAGGTTTCCCCCTGACAGCAACAATATCCACACTTTTATCCATTTACGTTGTAGCCTGCCCCAGCCGGAGTGATTCATAGTCTAGAGGGGCGGATTCTAATTCGCCAGTGAGAACAGCCGGTGGATACTATTGGTTCGCCTCGTTCTCTCCAACCACACAGTGCAGAACATCAGAAAATTTGGAGTGACAACCCACTGTATTGTTATCGTTTAGCGAGGGTCACTCTCACGGCTACTGTATGCCACTGTCTTCCTGGATGGCACTCCTGCATGCAGCAGTGACTGTCATGTCCCTGTCAGCCCATGGCATGTTTTTCCCACCTCTTATCAGTTGTGAACAGGAAGTGGTGTGGTGTTGCATGTGCTGTGGGGTACCTCCTTTCAGAACACCGTACGGAGCAGTGTGTGGTGCGTATCATGCTATACGTACTGTAGGAGATTGGAATGTCCAGGTCACCCTCCCAGGACATCTGGCCCAGATCGTCCACAGAGAGCTGGGCTGTGGAGACAAATGAGAACCCATTTGATTTGATTTGATGGTGCAGCAAAAGTTATCATATTGACGGATACGCACAGTTCAGTCCTAAGAGTGATTTCCATCGGTGGTGCTCTCACACACAACAGATAATATTTCAGAACACATTAGGCTATATATAACTGACAGCAACATATAAATTCAAGCGCTACACTATCTTTCCCTATAGATACATGAGCCATTTTATGTACTGTAGGTGGAACCTTTTAATATCCATGCTATAGTTTGCTCGAACACCTATTAGTAGGGGTTATTATCATCAAAATCGCTAAACGGCGGATAATAGGATTATTTAATACAGGTGTCCCTTGGGTCATTGTAGAACAATTTATAACAGGAAGTGAGTTATGGAAAAACTCTAAACAACACCAAAAGAAGAATCTCCAAAAAAACTGTAACAGAGCCCAAAAAGCTCTTTAACAGGAAGTGAATTATTATTATAGAGTGCAAAATAAATAGTATGATGCAGGGAGTAAAACAAGAACATGCAGAGTAGGATAATAGTAAAACAAATAAGTGTATGAAGAGAATTAGACAAATAAAGATTCAATTAGTAAAGTAAATGAAAAAAAAATATGATGCAGTGCATTGTGAACAGAACACACCACGTTATTCAGTGTCAACTCTTTAAACAACCACTGCAATTTCTTCTACATGGTCCCTTTCTAAGCAAACAAACAGATAAATATAGCCTTTCAAGATATAATAAAGAGCACTCAAAGTACATAAATAAATATAATAAATGATACAATGATACAATAATAAATGATACGCTTTCTTTCTTTTCTGAGCCATATTTTGTATCAACTGCTTTAGGCAATCATTTTGAATTTAGTCCATAACTCACATAACCATAACTTCCCTCCCTGGTATTTTCGGCACCCATTGTAGGAAGTTTTAGGATGACCCAAGGGACACCTGAATCAAATGTCATGCTTTTATCCGCTGTGTATCGATTTGGACATTTCTTGACAATAATATCCCCTACTGTATGATATACCTTTCAAGCCGGGACGTCTTTTAGTAGGTTCATCTATATGAATCAAAGATGAGACAAAAAAAGAGGAAAACATGTATAAATAATATAATATTAAATAACTCAACTCATCACCTTCTTTTGACCCAGACTGCACTGCAAACTATTCATTTGATATTTATGTATGATGTTTGAACTTTCCGGGCTAAAATATTGAATGTTGAGGGGGGGGGGGGGTGAGGGCACTGAATGTGGTAGGGTTTTCAGCCACATGCATAAATGGGCAAAATATTTCACCCACACGATAATTAAAGACACGTTTGAGCCAAAATTGTGATCTCATCAAGGTAATTCAGTGCAATAGTCATTCTAAGGCATATTTAGCAGATTAGTTGGCTACTGTACTAGACAATGTTATAAATCTATTCATGGGTCTCATCTGAAGTCCTCCACAAGCCATGCTTGGGACCTCACAGGTGAGTCAATGTCTGATTAGGCTAACCAGACCAATTAAAAGCCTAATCAGACATTGAATCACCTGTGAGGTCCTAAACATGGCTGGTGGGGGACTGAGATCCATGAATACTGTTATCAACCCCTATACTGGGAGCCGACACGTTGGGCACATTGTTGAGTCCCCTAACGTAATTTCAGCCTTGAGTAGCCACATAACATTTCACGTTTCACTTTTTCCTAATGGCAGCCAGAAGGCTAAAAACCAACAACAAAAACATAGGGTGATGACATCATCTTGATAAGAAACCTACTGGTGATTGTCGTGATAATCATTCACAAACTAGTTGATGAGTCATTAATGACTTAAGTATTTGTCAATAGTCAAGGAATGCCATATAATAAGTTTATATAACTTGTTTATGAACCATGGTGAGTTGTTAATGTAGGTATAGTTACATATTTGTTAATAGTTAATAGAGTTATATATATGATTAATTTATAATAAATAGATTACTCCGTTTTATTAGTTCATGAGTTACTGGTGGCTTGTGAAAATGTGTTTCAATAGTTGGTTAAGGATTTATAACATAATGTCAGCTAGATGCACTCACAAACTATGATATATAATGTATCCCTACACACACTTAATGGATTGTGAACACACTATTAGTAAATCACTTAGGCTACTTAACTATATGTTAATACTTTATACATTTATTATTATAAAGTCACAATTATTCTTCATTTAGTCATGTTGGTAAACGAGGAGTACTCTAGAATAGTGAGCTGTATAAACTATTAACCGCCTTACCGTTTACAGATCAGTTGTTAATGATTTGATTCGTATGAACTCACATTTTGTACCTAAACCTTGTTATTGCACAGATTAACATTTTTTATATTAATAAAAAATGATAATCCCACCACGCAGTGATGACACAGTGATACCACTTCATGATTTTTTTTAATGATGATGGCAAATGGATACACAAACATTATGAATGGTATCTGAAATACCATCATAACTAATGGTGTGACATACAATATAACTAATAAACATGCTGATAGGAACAGAATTATGGCTGTCCTATATCCCTTAACTGGGATATAGGACTGCTAGTTTAACATATTTAACATACAATTAAAGAAAATAATACTAAATAATGTGAAGTGCAGATATAATATTTATATATACTGTGTGTGTGTGTGTGTGTGTGTGTGTGTGTGTGTGTGTGTGTGTGTGTGTGTGTGTGTGTGTGTGTGTGTGTGTGTGTGTGTGTGTGTGTGTGTGTGTGTGTGTGTATGTACCGTTATGTGTGGATGTATATGTATGTATATACTGTATGCATGTATTCATATATTCAGTTCCTCAAAAAAACAAAATGATGTTATAATGGTGCTCCATATACGAGGCTATTTGATCAACATGTAGCTAATGTGGCTCAGTGCGTGAGCACAGCCAGCCAGAGGGAACATGATGGACAATAGAGTGACATTCACATGAGGAACAATGCAGTACAGCACACAACACTCATATGCTTTGTAACAAATAAATGAATCTGTCATAGCTCCGTGATGGAATGATTGTTCCACAAAAAACTAATTATTGTAGCACTATAGCCTTGTGAATCCACCGTCACCACTAACTGCTTAAGAACAAGAGGAGAAGAGCACATGCAAGCCACACAATGTGTCATGCATTTAACCGAAAACATCATTGTCGAAAAACGGCAGAAAACTTGTATCTCATCTGATTTTTTTCCATAAATGATTGCCTTTTGTAGACGTTGCTGTGGGGGACAGCTGAACGCATAATAATGAGTTAGTAAGGGCGACTGCAGCTCAGGAGGTAGAGGAGGTTGTCCAGTGATCCGTGGGTTGGTGGTTCGAATCCCGGCTCCTCCTTCAGTGTCCTTGGGCAAGACACTGAACCCCAAATTGTTCCAGATATGCTGGTTGTGCCTTGAATGCTTCCTTCCAACATCAATGTATGAATGTGTGTGAATGGGTGAAGGGCCTTGGATAAAGGTACTATATAAATGCACCATTTAGTATAGGGCTGCTCTCCCTCCAGGAGCTGTATAGGAAGCGTATGTCCAAGCCACAACCTGTTTGTTTTATTAGCTGTGGTAATAAAAACTGTTTATTACCTATGGTAATAAAAACTGTTTACTGATTCTGTACAGTGCAGAACAGGATCACTGTAACTTTTTCTTTGCCTTTACGTTCTCAATACAGTGGCTACTGTGGGTTTTGTAAAAAAAAAAAAAAAAAAAAAACAGAATTACTGTATGGTGATAAGATGGTCCTCAAATGGTCCCCTGCGAGTCAAACAGATGGTTTATGATGTGCTGAAACTTACCTTTCAAGTGTCCGCGCCCCAGTGTGACGTAGCCTGACGAGATGTAGTTGTGAATGTCCTGTGACTGAGACCGCATGAAGTTCTCCTTCATGTAGTGTCCTGTTGACAGACGAAAAAGAAAAGAAGAAAAACAGAATGTTACTGGTGTATTTTACTGATATATGTAAATATAACAGAAAACATTAGTAAATCCTCCCAAAACAGTATCGAACTCACACACATCTGGCATGGGTCGGTCTACAGTAAACTCACCAAAGCATCATGGCAAGGTCACAGTGGTTGGCCTTAATCGGTCTCTGACTGACTGCTGCTGCACCACCTCTGATCCTGACTGGTTAACTGAAGAGCTCATTTCATCCTTGGTTACACCGAGGTGGTGAAGGCAGAGAGTCATTAGCAGTCAGTCAGGATTACCATCCCACCTTAAACACCATTTTAGGGGACCCCCAGTTTGATTTATGGACACTGGCATTGTTGGACATTTCATTTGATTGTCTGCCCATGGTTGTTTGACCTGTCTTTCAGATTTGTGCATCTTTACATTTTTGCATGATTATACTGACACATGAATCCTATTATTCCGTTGAGTATTAGGTTGGGAGGGAGCGGCTATAGTTGCAGGAGAATTTTTCGTTTGTGTGCATGAATGCATTTGTTGTATTGTTTTGTATTTGTTGTATGTTGCCGGACCCCCTTGACAAAACAAGATGATACTGTACATCTCAAGGGGATATCCTTCTCTCAATAAAGGTTCATATACTGTATAAGCCAAGGGACCCCCATTTGATTTATTCTTTCTGTGACCTCAATTTAGTCTCTACAATCTCTAACTCTGAGATTGAGGAAATAGACCCAAATAGACCCAAATGGACCCATAAGTGAAGGGCAAAATTACATTTTGGATCATGAACCATCCAAAGAGAGGTATACGTGGAGAACTAGCATTAATATTTTATGATCCACAACTTATCTGAAATAATAATAATAATATGCTATATTTTGTACATAGTTAATACAAAATCAAGGATTGTTGGACATACAAGGTTTCCACATGCCAGCGACAATAATGTTCCTCCGTGTTTAAAAACGCAATGTGTTCCGGACCACTGTTGTGCGGTCGTGGAACCAAGCCTGTAATTGAGAGAGCAGAGGTACACAATGGTGTGCGTCAAAACCTGCACGCCGACGACAAGCTCCATTTGTGCTGTCAATCACATAGCACCCCCCCCCCCCCCCACACACACACACACACACACACACAAACCATCACCACCACATGAAGGCACAAAGAAGATGGAGTAGCAATCGTCTGTGGGTCTCAAGAGTCAAGAGGATCTCTGTGGTCTGTTTAGAGACCCTTCCCACCGGGGACAACACTCAATATTGTCTTTGGTTAAAATATGTGTTAAATAGCTCTATATTCAAATAGTCCTGGACGCAACATGGTCCTATTTGTCCTGCACGTGGGGTCTCCATCTCTCCAGCACTTTGTTAAAACATAAAGTCATTTTTGGTCTGAACATCTTTATCCATTCAGAACACAGTCAAGATGAAAAGTGAAATTGGAATTAAGTGTAAAATAAACAACAAGACAAAATTGGAACCTGGAACACATTTTCTGTTTCCCGGTAGAACACGGCCTGGCGTGACCAATTTTGGAGCAACATCCTCTGCACTGTTATTGCTTAGCGAAACACAAGAGTCCCACCTTTGACCATATTTCCTGGCTCACATGACCAGGCTTTTTATTTTTTACTTTTAATAATCAAATGGCTGCAGACCCCTGAACATACATATTAGATTGGAATCGTGCCATCTTATAATGAGCATCAGTGAGCGAGAATTACACGAAGATGAGGTCGAAAATGGGGGTAGTGGTCCTTTAAGTTGAACCCTATACGCACCATGTGTTGTTGTAAACTTCTGTCAAAGATAGCTTTGTACAATCCTATCAACAGTGGTTCATTCATAATGCTCCCTTTTGAGGCAAAAAATACAATATTTGTTATCCAAACAATACAATAGTGTCTGCCTGTCTGGTACATGGAACCCGCATTCATGCTCTTCTCCCTGACGGTGTAGTGAGTGTAGTACAGCACAAAGTACAGCACTCGAGCAAAATGTTGGCTACTTTCTTATTGTCCACCACTGATTGTGAGTGCCGATACTTTGCCGTCGATTAGGGCTTGTTTAATCTAAACCCCAGACAAAGAAACTCTGGGGTCGATGGAGTCGGTCTATATCAAACTGAACCTCGCCCACAGTCCTGAATTAACTGAAAAACAGTTCAAGGGCTGCGTTTCAGAAGAAAGCCTCCTCAGAGTCAATAGTGTGGCTCCGAGCTCCGCTCTGGGGGGCTGTGGAAGAAGCCTCCATGCCATTGCCGTGTCAAATGGATCGTTATGAGAAAAACCTGCATGGGACCGTGACCACACAGAAGGCAGACACAATGGCTGAGCTTCAGTCATGTTTAACTGGTGTTGGAGAACATTACTTTCTAAGGTAACTTCATTTGGCCAAAACCTGCCAAAAATAACTCCTTTATGTTACTGTACATGTTATGTTTGATTGTTTTGTTTTATTTTGTGTTGCTAAAAACAATTTGCATTGATGTTTTCCCAATACATCCTAAGGTAGTGTTCTGTGAATATGGCCACAGCCTTAGTAAAGGATAAGGTCTCAAACTCTGTCATTTAACACATGTGTTGCCATTGGGATGTAAACTAGAGCTATGTGCGTCACACCAAAAGTTATGACCTACTGAATCTGGTACATTAGAATTATTAGACAACCAATACAGACTACAAAGCATAATAAACCACAGATTTTTGTTACAAAGTAACTAATTTAGTATGTATTTACTATTCCCATTATATAATGCCGTTAGATGACATAGTTACTGCGTTTAAACATTGCCGGCCTCCCTGTTTTGGACTGGCAGAGATGGCAATACATTTTACGATTCATCTCATGAATATTGTACTCAAAAATCATTGTATCTAATAATTATATTATACTTAATCTAATAATTAATTATAATCTAAACAATCCTCAAATATGCTTTAAATTAGTATTCATACATACAAGACAACATCTAAATGATGTGGTCAGTTCGGCCAGATTGCCTACCAGGGTGGGATACCTACCCAGGTACCCGCAAACTTAGACAGCCAATTGTAGCAACACATTTGATTTCTGGATCTGGATCCTATAGATAACGATGATAAAGATCATATTTGCGATCCTCTGACACACACCCTGGATGGGTGGAGGGTGGAGGATGGAAGGTGGATGGGTACAGCCCCTCCACACTATGTTGACACAGAATCAGCTCTATAGAGCTAGAGTGAGGCATGCACATCTCAAAACAATTCCACGGATGCCGAACATTGAAAATAGGAAGGCAGCTAATTCCATAACTGGTCCCAAAGCACACCACTCTACTATGTATAATGGAAAATGATTTTTTTTTTAAATATATAACATTAAAAACATATTTTTAAATTATTAATCCCAATTATTTCCACGGCAATTAATCAGTCAACGAGCATTACATTCTTCCAGCCCTAGGGGGGCGTCTACTTTGACACGAGAGCAAAACGCCTAAAAGAATCTGGGACATCATTCTGGGGCACTTAACAGAGCGAGCTGATCCCAGAGCAGCCTGGGATCTGGAGGCCTGGATAGAACACCTTACTGTAGGAGCAGCCTGGGATCTGGAGGCCTGGATAGAACACCTTACTGTAGGAGCAGCCTGGGATCTGGAGGCCTGGATAGAACACTATACTACAGGAACGGCCAGGGATCTGGATAATAGAACACTTTGGAGCAGGATGAGCGGTTCCAGAAGTAGTGTAAAGTAACATAGTTAACTTAAGCACTCTCTAATTTTGGGATATCTGTACTTAACTTGACTATTAACTTGAGCATTTGAGTCAAATAATTTCCAATAATTTCACTTCTAATCTATTACATCTCAGATGCAAATGTTATGCTTTTACTCCACTACATGTACAGTATTTGAAAACTTTACTTAATAGTTACTTTAACCAATTAAGCCCTATTGTACATTTGAAAATAGCCTATGCTCACAATGTGTTTTGCTTACAGCTATTTTCAAAAGATGTTAATGCATTTGCATTTACTTAAGTACAATTTGAATTACTTTTACTTGTAATAGAATATGTATCCAGTGCAGTAGAAATTGCTTTTCTTTATGTACAGTACATATCGGTAAGTAAAACATTTGTGTACTTTTTCCACCACTGACGAGCATTTTCAGGCAGCGATGTGAGGGAGCAATGAAGTCTGGACAGAAACGTCAACGTGTCCATCTTCTCCTCGCAGATGTTTAATTTGCATCTACATTTTTAGCCGATGTTGAGCAGGCTTATGGGACCCATGCATGGCATTAAGGGAGATGGGAGCATTTTCGGCACAGGCACCAGCATCTGCTGCTCTACAGTCTCCTTCAGGAAGATTATTGTGGAGTGGGACGTCAATCAAACTCCATCGAGGCAGTAAACATAGAAACATGCTCATCTTAACCGCATTATCCATTTATATGCTGGACCTACAGTACAAGTTCATAGCTTGTACATCTGTTATTCATGTTTACTCACTGCAATAAATAGCGAGGTATGTACAACTTCAAAGGAACGCTGAATCTGTGTGAACACTTGAACCCTAGCATTCCTTCTCTGAACCAATGTTCATCAAAGAATGAGCAAATAGAATAGAAATGCGGTTGGTTTCCATCCATAATGGTATAAGCCAGGGTATATTTTTGAGGGGCACTAGCCACTCCTATATTCAGCAGTGTCATGTATGTATGAGCATTTTTGCCGTACACAAAGAGAATTTATGACATACAGTATGTGTAACGCATGATGATGTACACTGATGAGAGTACCCTTCACACGGGACTTTAAGGTGCATTTGCCACACCATGGGCAGCTCTACTGCACTGTGTGCACTTCCAGCACCCTGGACCGCTGTACTGTATTGTCTTGGTTTTCAGCGCCATGGACAGGTCTACGGAACTATATGCACTTTGAGAACCAGGGACAGCTCTACAGTATTGAGTGCATTTTCAGAACCATGGACAAACACCAGATGCACAGCAGACAGACAGGCGGATAGGCGGACACATTACTAACCCTATCTCTAAGCCTAACCCTAAGCTTCAACTTTGCTCTACTTTCAAGACTAACCAATGCCAACCTCCAAGACCTTAAGCAGAAGGACTACCCAGTTGGTCATTTCAATATCATTAAGGCCTCTCACTAAGGTCTGCTGTAAGGTGCCTTTTCCGGATTGTTTAAAAGGATGTCAGTCATCTGCATCTATTCATTCCAATGCAGGAAGTGAACGTGAACACAGACATCAAGCAGGTAATTATCATTGTTCGAGATCTGTCTGTGTCAGCAACACACTCAAATTTAGCAACCAAAGGATATTCGTGAGATCTGACGTCAACTTTAGAAAACAATGGTAAGCGTGTAGCAGGGCGGAATCGGCTATCTTGGTAATTATTAAGACCTGAGGCAGATTCTACACAAATACCTACTGAATGAGTAACACTCAAAATATTCTGTAATTCCAAAAGATTCCGCATTTTTCAACACACCAGCAGAGGTGCAAGCTCCCAGAGCGACACAAGCTGCTCTTTTGAAATAGTCAATGCCTTATATGCCATTATTACATGGCTTGAATGAATGCTCCAATCAGAAGCCAGCGTTCTGGTCGCGTGAGCAGTAACATATTACACTATATTGGACCGCTGCATAACCAAGTCCCCAAAGTGCACACAGCTGTGGTCATATCTTTTTTTTTTTTTTTTTTTAATAATATTTTATTGGGTTTTTTCAATTTTATAGTAACAGGACATACGAGAAACACAGACACAAGGCAAAGCACAGTACAGAACGCAAAAGGGACATGATAAAACAAAGCACTGCCAAAAAACAAAACAAAACAAGACAAGCACAAAGACAAAACAGGCACGGACACCCCCACCCCCCCTACCCACCCGCCCACCCATTGGCCCTGAGGGGAGAATGGACCACTATATTAGCTGGACAGAGAGTATGTAATTAGGGAAGCTAGTTGTAGGCCGAAACGGAGATTAATCAAAAGTATCTAGGGAATTGATGTATTGTAAAAAGGGGTCCCAGGTTTTAGAGAATTTGTTCAGTGACCCTCTCAGTGTAAATTTAATTTTTTCCAGGTGAATAAAAGAGGTTAGGTCTTTCAGCCAGGATGACGTGGCAGGGGGGGTGGAGTTCTTCCAGTGGAGTAGGATACGGCGCCTAGCTATGAGTGAAGCGAAGGCGACTACATCTGCCTGACACCTATTGAGTCGGCCCACCCCAGGAGACACACCAAACAGAGCGACAAGGGGGCATGGCGCTACCGAGAAGCCGAAGACTGCTGAGAGGGTATCAAAAAAGTGTTCCCAGAAGTGATTAAGGTTTGGGCAGGCATAGAAAGTGTGTGTGTGGTCTGCGGGTGAATGGGAGCATCTATTGCATGAATCATTAATATCTGGAAATATTCTGCTCAGCTTGTCTTTAGTGTAGTGTGTCCTGTGTACTACTTTAAGTTGGATGAGGCACATACGTGCACATAGACATGAGGAGTTTATTCTAAATAGAACCTCCTTCCACCAATCCTCGCGCAGTTCTAACCTGAGTTCTGTCTCCCACGTGCGTCTCAGCCCAGAAAGTGTGGTTAATTTGAGAGAAATGAGGGCGTTATAAATAGAAGAGATGGTATTCAAAGAATCTGAGGGTGCCATTATGGATTCGAGTATAGATTCTGCCGGTAGGCTAGGAAAGGATGAAAAATGAGTAGAAGCGAAGTTACGTACTTGAAAGAATCTAAAAAAGCTAATATTTTGCAAATCAAATGTAGAAGATATGTCGCCCAGAGACCTGAACAGTCCGTCTTCTGGGTTGAATAAGTTGCTAAAGGAGACTAGGCCTTTTTCTTTCCATTTAGTGAAGGTTACATCAGAAGCAGACGGTTGAAACAGGTGGTTATTGCAAATTGGAGTGAGAATGGAGGTTGACTTCAAATCAAAATAATGTCTGAATTGGTTCCAAATTTTAAGAGATGCTAAGACTACAGGGTTGTTGGTGTGCTGGGAGTAGCGTGTTGGTAGGGGAGCAAAAAGTAGTGCAGGAAGGGAAGATGTATTGCAGGAATTAGCCTCCATATTACACCAGACAGTGTCAGGGGCGTGGCACCACTTTTTGACCATCTGAATATTTGCGGCCCAGTAATAAAACAGCATGTTAGGTGAGGCAAAGCCGCCGTCTTGTTTAGATCTCTGAAGTAACGAAATTGGGATTCTGGGTGATTTACCCGCCCAGATGAAAGATGTTAAAATTTTGTCTAATGAGTAGAAAAATGATTTGGGCAAAAAGAGGGGGAGGACCTGAAAGAAAAAAAGAAAACGCGGTAGAATGTTCATTTTTACTGTTTCGATGCGACCCACCAATGAGAGAGGCAGCTTATTCCAACGCTGGACGTCGTTTTTAATCTTGTCGATGAGATTATCATAATTGTCTTTCCGGATTGATTCCAGGGAGTGGGAGATCACAACGCCTAAATATTTGAAACTGTGGGAGAGATGAAAAGGTAGTGTACCCGGGGGAATGGATTTAGCCAGAGTATTGACAGGGAAACATACACTTTTGGGAATGTTTAGCTTGTAACCGGAAAATTCTCCGAAGGTCGACAATAGATTTATAATTTTATGAGCACATTTGGCTGGATCCTGGATAAATAGAAGCAAGTCATCGGCATACAATGCTACTTTGTGTTCAATGCCACCTCTGTCGATGCCTGAGAATAGTGAGGTACCTTTCAGAGCGATTGACAAGGGCTCTATAGCTAATGCGAACAATAGCGGTGACAGTGGACACCCTTGGCGTGTACCGCGTGTGAGGGCAAAGGGGGAAGAGATGTCTTGGTTAGTTTTAACGCTAGCTGTTGGTGCAGAATATAAAAGACGGATCCAGGCAATAAAGTTGTGACCAAAGCCAAATCTCTCAAGAACCGAAAAAAGGTATTCCCATTCGACACGGTCGAATGCTTTTTCGGCATCGAGTGATATAATTATTTCTGGTACTGCACCAGTAGAGGGAGACAGAACAACGTTTAGTAGCCTACGCACGCTGGATGCTAACTGTCGCCCTGAGACAAAACCTGTTTGGTCTTGAGAAATAATACCAGGGAGGCAGGGATCGAGTCGAGTTGCCAGCACTTTAGCCAATAATTTCACGTCGTTATTCAGAAGACTAACGGGTCTGTAACTTCCGCAGAGGTTGGGATCCTTGTCTTTTTTTAATATGAGAGAGATCAAAGCCTGGTTTAAGCTTGGTGGTAAGGAGCCTAGTTCTAGAGAATGGTTATAAACGTCTAAAAGTAGGGGTGCTAGCTGAGAGGAAAACTTTTTGTAAAAGGCAGCTGGAAATCCGTCAGGGCCTGGAGCTTTATTGCTCTGCATTTGGAGGATGCAAGAAGTGATTTCGGGTAGTGACAGTGGCATATCTAAGTGTTGAGTTAAGGCTGCAGGTAACTTTGGTATGTTCAGATTATCCAGGAAAGAGGACATAGTTGCCGAATTATGTGGAGGTTCAGACTTATAGAGATCGGAGTAGAAAGAAGAGAACACAGAGTTGATTTTAGCAGGGTCAGTAGTCAGGGTGTGGGACGAATCGTAGATACCTGAAATTAAATGCGAGGCTTGTTGATGTTTTAATTGAGAAGATAGGAGGCGGCTCGATCTGTCTCCATATTCATAGTAGGTAGCCCTAGATTGCTGTAGCTGATGTTCTACTTTAACCTGTTGTCAATAGATCAAATTCAGTTTGTAGTTGTGAACGTTTTGTAGTAAGTTCAGAGGACGGTGAGACGGCCAATTGTCTGTCCACATCCAAGATAGCATCCAGCAGCTGCTGCTGTCTTTCCCTGCTGCTTTTGGCCAGATGTGCATTAAAGGAGATGATGCGACCACGGATAAATGCTTTAAATGTTTCCCACAAAAGTGATGGCGATACCTGGTCACCCCTATTAGTTTCCAGAAAGAAGTTAATATTATCGGAGACAAAGTCACAGAATTCTGTGTTTGCCAGGAGGCCGGGGTCTAATTTCCAAATACCTTGACGCTTCTGGACGCGAGAGGGAAGGTTAAAGTCCAGTATATGTGGTGCGTGGTCAGAGATTACAATGGCTGTGTATTCAGAGGATTTAATGTATGGTATTAGGGCTTTATCTATAAAAAAGAAATCGATACGAGAGAAAGCCTTATGTACCGGAGAAAAGTACGAGAAATCTTTAACAGTAGGGTGCTGGAAGCGCCACGGGTCAATACAGCCTAAGTGGGACATAAGATCGATGAGAGTTCTAGCCATTGCAGTAGGAGTGGGAGATTTGCAATTTGAGCGATCAATATGGGGGTTGACCACGCAGTTGTGGTCGCCACCAAATATTAAATGGTGGGTATCCAAGTTTGGCAAACGAGACATTAGAGTTGAAATAAAACTAGGGTTGTCGAAGTTTGGTGCGTAAATGTTAGCCAGAACAACAGGGGTTTGGTGGAGGGTCCCTGAGACTATGACATACCGGCCTCCAGGGTCTGAGATTAATTTATCTAAAGTAAATTTAAGACGTTTATGTATTAATATGGCAGTGCCTCTAGACCTACTATTAAAGTTAGAGTGGAATATTTGACCGACCCAGGGTTTACGAAGTCTGATATGGTCTATAGTGCGAAGGTGTGTCTCCTGGAGAAAGGCGATGTCAGCAGAGAGGCTTTTAAGATGGGAAAATACTCTAGCACGTTTAACCTGCCCCCCCAAGCCACGAACATTCCAGGTGACTATCCTAACTGAGAGACCCGAAATCACCATTGTATTGGGTTAATGGAATTTAATAGCGTTAAGGAGAGTTGGGTTTTAAATAAAGTAAGACCTAGCACCATGGTCGAGTGGCAGCTTGATATTGGGCCTACAATATGGAGAGAATAATGAAAGGAATAAAGATGATAAGAAAAAGTAGTCAACCCCCCCCCCCAGGGCCAGCCCACCCCACCCACAGAAAAGCAAAAAAGGACGACATAGACTAACATAACAAAACACAACCTAACAAGACCAAGAACAAAACAAAAAGAACAGGCACATCCCATACAACCCTCCACCACCTCCCGTGAACCCCAGTTACCTATGCTCATCCTCCCTCCCTGATGAACTGCAGGTAGCAGCGACCTAAGTCCTTATCTTCCGGGGTGACTCACACAAAAAAAAGGGACCTCTTCTAGGACTGAGAGGCTCCCGAGTTGAATTTTAGATGAACTAATAGACTAACCCATTGGAGTGTCGAGTGGGAAACTAAGTACGAACGTATGTGTATGTATATAGCGACCAAGTGGATCGAACTAATAATATATATAGACACACATGAAACTAGGTGTGTACATGTGTGTAGGTACTGTATATGAGTGTGGCCGCGAAGCGGCCCAATTTCTAACATATACACCCGCACACACACCCATATAAATTATAGTCAAGAGAAGAGTAAATATCAACACCATCCTGGTAATAGAGGTATCAACACCAATAGTAGCAGAGCATATGGTAGATATGCAGGTCAGATGCAACTAATATGACACAGCCTAGATTTATTTGTTTGTTGTTGTTAATGTTTTGTTATGAGTATTATTTTGTTTTTATTAAAACTTCCCCCCTCTCCCCCTACAATTAGTCCAGCTCCCCTGAACCAGTTGATAATAATCCTATATTTCATTTAGGGGAAAAAATAAAATAAAAAATAAATGAGTAAATGATTGGCGCCCAATAAAACAGAAAGAGTGAGCTTATAAGGAGAACTATGGTATAGCGGCAGCTTAAAAAAAGGGGCAAAAAATAAAGAGAGATTTAGCTATGTAACTAGCATAAATAATTGCCACAGATGTTTAATTGGATGGCGACCATGACAATCCCTCGTGAGAGGGAATAGGCTTTAATAAGTAGGGAGACGGGACAAAGGCTTATAATTGGTAGTCGCACATTTGCATTCAATATGCAAATCTACTATTAACAACGTGAACCAAAATAAAGATAGGCCTGTAAGAAAATAAACAATGATAGTGCTTTTAACTAAGTAGGCCTGTACAGTCTAACCTTTTTCCCCACTTGATATAAAATGAGATGCTGGGCCTCTGTCGCGGCATAGGCGGCAGGCCTATAGAATGAAGGACCAACAAATAAAAGTAAATAGGTGAACAAATGGATGAAATTAAAACGAAAAACATCCGTTGTATTAAACATTTTTAAATTGGTTCATTTTAAGCGTGAGTTGCAGAGAGCTGCCCAAATAATTACCGGATAGAGGTTCAGATTAGAGGGGCCTATGAACAAATCTACTATTACAGACGTGAACAAAATTAACGATAGGCCTATAGGAAAATAAACAATGATAGTGCTTTTAACTAAGTAGGCCTATACAGTCTTTAACTTTTCCCCCCTTGAAATGAAATGGGATGGTGGGCCTCTGGCGCAACATATAGGCCTAATTAGAGGGAAGGACAGACAGGTAAAAATAAATAGATGAATAAATAAATGAAATTAAAACGAAAAACGTCCCTTGTATTTAACATTGGTAAATAGGTTCATTTTAAGCATGAGTTGCAGAAAGCTGCCTAAATAATTATCGGACAGAAGTTCAGATTAAAGGCGCCTATATAAACAACCCCCAGTAGTGGAAAGGAAAAGAGCTTACTGGATGCAGAAAAGTATATATTTTTTTCGTTATTATTAACATCATTATCATGGACATCACAGTCATCCCCTCCGCTCTCATCGAGTGGTAGCGGCACCACCAAAGACAGTGTGAGCAACAGTAATTACAAACTGAAATAGAATGGACCTAAACATGTTCATCTTAATTGTCATTTCGATTCATAAACCTAAAAAAAAGGGGGGGGGGGGGGGGGGGGGGGAGCAGAGGAAAAAAGGCAAGTGGGTCTGCGATAAAGCCTGTATACACCGGCCCACACTTTACATCCAATGTCACCGTCTCCAAGGAGCGCGCTAAGAGATGCAACTAAAATCTATGGCCTGCGCCCAAATAGGCTACAGATACATTATACATAACATGCATCGAGTCTATAAGCAAGCCTTGTTAGCTAATGATAGAACGTTTACAATCAGTGGGCTTATTCATAGCATGAACCAACAAAAATAATAAACAATGACTGGAGGGAGAAGCGAGAGAGAGAGAGAGAGAGAGAGAGAGAGAGAGAGAGAGAGAGAGAGAGAGAGAAAGAGAGAGAGAGCTGATCACATAATGATATGTATATCTTGAATGACCGTGCACAAGTGACTGTGGCATAAGATAATGGAATGGTAGATAATGGTGTGTGTGTGTGTGTGTGTGTGTGTGTGTGTGTGTGTGTGTGTGTGTGTGTGTGTGTGTGTGTGTGTGTGTGTGTGTGTGTGTGTGTGTGTGTGTGTGTGTGTGTGTGTGTGTGTGTGTGTGTGTGTGTGTGTGTGTGTGTGTGTGTGCGCGCGCAAGAAGCAGCTTTGTTGAGTCAATAGAGTTTGTTGAGTCAATAGGCAATGGCATACCTTAAAACTTGGATGAACAGTTCGTGAAGGTATGCCGCGGCAAGCTGGCTATGATGGAGTTGTGACATCCCCCGAACCCCCGCCCAATCTCCCCGAACGCGAGACCACCGTCTCGAACGGAGAGAGGGCAAGGAGAGTTCTACGCGGAGAGGCCGAGGCTCGCGCAGCACAGCCGCAGGGCACTAATTAACATGTGTGCGCTCTGTGCGTAAAGTTGCATTTCAAACTCCACACTGGTGTTGAATTCGATATGGCGTTGATTTGATCCATGGCGTTGATTTAATCCATGGCCAGCGGGCCTTCAGGGAGAGCTGTCGCCGAGGCGACAGCTGTAGAGTGGTCCCTAGCCCCCGTAGAGAAGTGTCGATCGTAGAATGCTTGGGCTTCTTCGGGTGTGTGGAAAACACTTCTCACATCGCGGTGGACCACCCGCAGACTGCCGTCGTCCAAAGTGGTCATCTTGACATTCTTCTCCCAGAGAGAGTGTTTCACGTTCTTAAACGAGGCGATCTTTTTAGCGACTTTAGATGTCACATCAGGAAACACAAGAATATTGTGGCCATGAAACGTGTGACGCTCCTTTCTGTACTTCAGGGCACGCTCTTTATCCTGGAGATAATGGAATTTAACGATGAATGTGCGCGGACGTGGTGGAGAGCTGTGGTCATATCAATCCGTGGTGCGCTTCTTCCGGTTCGTCGGGTGTTATCCCTTACATAGTCAAGTTTTAATGTACTATAGTTACTGCTCTCAGAAAAGCAACTAGTTACTTTACTAGTTATGAAATTGTAATATGCCTTGTCAAATAGTCACAGGACCTACTGTTGCGATTGGAAGCATGTCCTCAGCAAAATGAATGCCAATCAATCTGTTTAGTTGAACCATGCTGTGGCGATTTATTGATGTTTAGATGCATGGAGTAGCTCTATCTGGGTCACTGCCAGCGTTTTATAGCCCAATGTACTTTGTTAGGTGCTTCAAGAGAGCAGCACTGCAGTTACTCTCTTCAGTGTGTGTGTGTGTGTGTGTGTGTGTGTGTGTGTGTGTGTGTGTGTGTGTGTGTGTGTGTGTGTGTGTGTGTGTGTGTGTGTGTGCACCCACTTCGTCATCATCAGCCAACATACAGTAAACTAGTAGGTTACTTAGTAGTTTAGAGGCTCCAATCGGCTCTACTGGAACCGATTGCCGACGCCGGTGACTGCATATGCTCCTTCTGGTCTACTGGCTGCTAAACAGAATTGAAATTACTACTGCAAAACCTTGTGAATCTGACCTACATACATAGTCTTGGTAAGTAACTTACTGGTTGATATTGGTTGATTTTCATTCAAATCCAATAGTAAGTGTGAAGGCAATTAAGTTCTGCCAAATCTACCGCTATGACTGGCTTTCTCTGAAACTTAACCATAGCCATTGATTACTCCTCTCGGCCAGTCTTATTGTCTGGGTAGCCTCGACACCCAGGCTTTCATTTTCGTCCGTGTTGCGCAAAAACGGGAAGCCTGGACTAATTTGTTAGCCTTGGTGGCCTAGAAGTGGGAGTCAACCTTTCAGGGTGGGCATTGCTGCAAACATTGTTATGCTATGTCATAGTTAAGTTTTATTATAGAAAAACTCAATCAAAATAATTGTCAAATGATGTGACGTAGCACAGCGGTGTTGGGGCGGGGGAGAGGCCGGGGATGACAACACGTTGGTGAGATCAAATAATATCAGCACATCAGCCGCCCAAAATCGAACGGCACCACCCCCCACTCCCAGGCCAAAATCATTTCAGGTTAGGCCAGGCTACTGTCTGGGCAATATGCTTTGGTTCATGTTACTATGAGAGCACATTGCCAGTAGGTGAGATGATAGAGGGAAAAGGTTCAGTTGGAACCACAGTAACTATAGCCTTACTAAATGGGAAAAGGTACAGTAACTAGTTGTGTCATTAGTTACCAGTACCACAAAAAGCAGTTTCCTTACAGTAATGCATTAATGTGTTAGTCCTAACACTGATCATGAAACACAGTTATCCCTGTTTTAACAGGCCATGGTTCCTTGGTGGAATTTAGCTAAGGCTATGTCTCGTAGCAAAATTCTTTTTGTTTGTTTGACCAGACGATTGCTATGGTACCTTTCAACAGAGCCATAATTACTTATGCCATATCAGAAAAAGAATAGTCATTGCCAAAAATACTGCAATAACGCAATGTAACACATTGTGAGCTTGTGAATCGACTAGCGTTGCTATTTTGTTGGGTAAAACAAGAACATGTTTGAAAATGTATGAAACTATAATGGCATGCCAAAAATGGTGATGACAGGTATAAAGTGGTTAATAGTAACTGTATGGTTGGGTTTGCAGACAGGAAAATGTACAGTATGTATGTGTCATATGTACATTAACAGGTGTGAAATGAGACACACTCCATCTTGACAAGATAACTGAATTTGATGTTCACTGTTAATTCAAGGAGGTGTTAACATTGGCAATTGCCATTCCCTGAGACCCCAGTGATGGCCCTTACCGTGGTTGGAGATCTTGGTGTGAACAGGGGTGTAGTGGTTCTTGGAGGTTCTGACGGGGGTCTCCTCTTTTGGCGAGCTCTCCATGGACGTGATGTTTTCATGCTCGTACGATGATGGCTGAGCCTGCTGCCTCATAATATCAGCCAGCGCTCTGGAAAAACAAATATCACACCCGTGTGAAGTGATTGGTGCCGCAGGATTCGTCACAATTAAAAACAATGTTGAATGTTACAATAGATGCTTATGTTACTGTATGTGCACTATCCTATTCTAATCCTCATTCAAGGATACACCCGAGGCGACGCTCGCATGTCAACTGTGTGACCGATGTGGGAGGCCGTATCGGGAGATATACCGTAGCTGCAGTAACACCATCTGCCACTCGCCAAAACCTCAGTAACGTGATCCACTGTCACTGAGGGTTCCCAAGTGTCAGACGCCTGAGATATAGGTTAGCCCACAACCACACACAAGTTCATATAATAATCAGTCACTCCATAAACGTTCATATAATTGACAGCCACCGCAGGCTATATATCTGTCACGACTCATAAACGTGGTGTCACGAACCGTAGTAACAGAGGGCAAGACACAGTAATGGAGGATGAGATTCACTCCTTTCTGTGCATCAACGTGCATGCTTCTGTGCAAGGGCTGTGCGCATCCGGACCTAACCAATCATGAGGTTCAAAGGGATGTGATGATGTGGAAAACGATGGGCCTGGGTCTGTCCATTCATTTTACAGTTTGATTAAAGCCAGCTGGTTTCTCAATGCAGGGGTCCAGGTCCTTGACACTGTACGAAATGAAGCCATGCAGGTATCGGTTCTATACTGTGAACCACTGGCACCAATAGACAACAAATGACAGTGCACACTGCACGCAATGGGTGATGAAGCCGGTCAGATCGCTTTAGTGGGAGATTTAGATTTATTTATATCGATTCACTCATATTGACAGATGCTTCTCAGGTCAAATGTTGCTGTTCCATGTCTCTCAGACCACTCTTCCAAAAGTCATTAAAAACATCATCCCAAAAAAATATTGGGGTGAATAAGGGGCTTTCAACAGGTGTTCTGGGGACCACCAGTGGTCCTTGAGAGAGTTCCAGGTGGTACCCAGGCTACATGATGGAAAGTTGGAAACCAAAAGTCCACTTAGTTTCATTTTACGCTCTCAAGAGTTAAAGATGGAGTGCCATGATTTTTTTCTACCCTAAAACATGATCATCAGGTATTAATGTTATATGAAAAGTAAGATTTTTTCCCCAAAAAGTGTACAGTGTTTGTTAAGCTGTCATTTTTATGATTCCACCCTACTAGTTCATTAAGTATGCCTGGTTTGCCTGGTGGGTGGTGATGGGTGGAGATCCACCTGAACTGAAGCCACACCCACAGCTTTAGTTGCATGATAAAGGGGGAGGAGTTAGGGGAGGGGCTGAGCACATGATGTCACTATATTGAAGTTTTTTTCATTGGCACGTTTGACTGGAAAGGTTCAGCCCCCAGGAAGAAACCCTAAATACAAAGGGAAGACATCATTTCACATAAAAAACACACCAAGGGGTCTATTTACATACTGTCACCTCTTAAACATGTACAAAATTGGAAAAAAATACAAAAATCACGGCACCCCCTCTTTAAAATATTCATCATCTGAATTAGCCCAAGTCTACACAACAGAGAATGTGGAAGAATGGTCATTAGGATGGCCTGGTATTGTGGACAAAAGCAAAAGAAATCTTTAGTTTCAGGATCTGCGAAGCTAATGCCCTTAAGTGGTGGTCCGTGGCTCAAATGATGAATAAATAGTGTGCCCTGGTATGAAAATGGTTGAAAACCACTGGGGTGAATGATTCCGTTGCAGCAACAATTAACTGTTTGTTACAAGATGCACACTCCCAGCTGCCCAGTCTGCTGACCCGAAGCTCATACCCATAGTCGAATCACCCAGGGAGGGAGTACTATCAAGCCTAGCCCTGAGAACCTCAAGTCAAACACAAATGACTTGATGGGAGATTTTCCCACTCTGCTATAACTGTGTTGAACAACCCTCCCCCTGCGGACATTGGAGACATCACATCAAGTAGTGTTCATGCCTTCAAGAGGAGGCTGAACAAACACCTCCTCAGTGTGTGGCTGTAATCCCATGCAGCTCAAGGACTTTTAATCATCCAACATTCATGGATATAATATACCCCTGACTGAGCTGCAGATCAGAGATAGGCTATTCGAGTTCCTTGCACCCTAGCTTTTATCTACCAAAGCCTATATATACAGTATAATCAACCTATGCAATATGGGTATCAGAATGGGTATTTGGAATGAAAAAAATAAAAAATAAAAAATGTTACATCTCTAGCTAAGGGATAAAACTCTCATAACTGTGGGGGATCCTTGATATTGCAAAATTGCATTAAAAAACAAGCGTGTTACAAAATATCTGCCATGTGCACTGTGCAGCGCTCTGGGAGAAAGAAACCCAACCAAAAGGATGGAGTTTTAGAAAGATGATATAAGACAGTTTGATGCCTCGCAGCCATCATAATGTGCTGTGTTCACCATCATCTTCCCGCCCCAGAAGGCCAGCCTCATTTATTTAGATACAGATTCCGTTTAAATCACCCAGCCTTGAAACAAGACGTTGCTGTTGGGTGGAAACCCGTATGTCAAAAACTATTACTATCATGCATAGGAAAAAAAATAGCCGATCTACAAGCTCAAAAGACATTTTTTGCCCCAAATGTGCTGTGACACTTAAAGTGTGACCAAGTAAGGCATTCATTCATCTATATTAAAAACATACAAAGTTATGGAGATAAGAGGTTTTTGCCTATCAGCAACTAAGACATAGTAGAGATCGTTTCCGACCGTTCCGTGACCGTGGAGAGCAAAGGTCCGTTTCTCAATGGAATTATCATCTAAGAGGGTTATTAAACAAATTTGGCCGGGGTGTACTTTCTGAAAGTGCGGGGATTTTTTTTAGAGCCCATAATCCAAAATGTCTGCCCGGAAATGTGGTTTTTCCTTCATAACTTGAAATGCATTGATTTTACGCCCATAAATGTATTGAACATTAATACAAAGTTGGGCATTACGGACGATTTGGTACCAAGCACATGCCTGTATCTCCTATGGTTCTTGAGATACAGCATATTGGTACTTTCACAGATTGAGGAGAGCGAGGCATTATTAACATTGATTTTTAAGTCAATCAAATGGTGATAGAGGCATGGGAATTGGTACACACACTCTTCAAACCCCACTATTTCTAAAAGTACTGCATGCTCTGCAAAATTCCAAGATGGCAGCCCCCAAAATCCAAGATGTCCGTCCAAAAATGTGTTTTTTCATTCGTAACTCGAAATACGAAGCTTTTAAGCCCCATAAATGTATTGAACGTTAATATAAAGTTGGGCATTACGGACATTTTGATACCAAGCACATGTCTGTATGTACTACGGTTCTTGAGTTACAACATATCGGTAGTTATGAGGCACCATAAGGGTAACATTTTGGCACGTTTCACTTATTTACTCAAAGATCCCTTTATCACCATCTCTACTATGTTCAGGAAACGGACCTACATGGGTCTGCTATCATAAACCACTTCAAGTTTTTCAATTGATGAAACTTCAAGTTTTTCAATTGATTAAACCGAACGTGAATGCTGTTCCAGTGTTAAATTTGCTGTGCACATTTTGCGAAGATAAGCCAGGCAGAATGGTCCTGTCTGTGCATTACACTGAGTCTGTGCTTCACAATAAGAGTATATGTGAAGCAGACGCAACAAGTGTAGCATGTGTCATAGTGTCATGGTATAATATGCTAATAAGTGCAATAGGCTAATACGTGCAATATCATAATATACTGTATGTAAAATAGGCTAATAGTGTAATACATGCAATAGTGCCATAGGGTAATATGTGTAATAGTGCAATATATGTGCATTAGGGTAGTAGTGTAATATATGCAATAGGCTACTAGTATATTATATACAGTAGTGGCATAGTGTAATAGGATATTATGTGTAATAGTGTAATAAGTGCAATAGCGGTAGAGTGTAATAGAGTAATATATGTAATATTGTAGTACAACAAGTACAATAGGCTGATAAGTGTAATAGTGCAATATTTGTGCATTATGGTAAAAGTGTAATAGATGCAATAGTGTAATAGTGTAATAGGGCTAATAGTGTAATACATGTGCAATAGGCTAATATTATATTATATACAGTAGTGTAATAGTGTAATAGGGTATTATGTGTAATAGTGCATTAAGTGTAATAGTGTAATATGTGTGCATTGGGGTAATAGTGTAATATGTGTAATAGTGTAATATTTGTAATAAGTGCAATAGGCTAATACGTCTAATAGTGTAACATGTGCATTAGAGTAATAGTGTAATACATGCAATAGTGGTATAGTGTAATAGGACAATTACACTTTGCCACTATTGCATATATTAGACCATTACCCTAATGCACAGATAGCACACTATTAGTTATAAGCCTATTGTACTTATTACACTATTACACAATTACACATACTACACTATTACCCTAATGCACAAATATTGCACTATTACACATTAGCCTATTTTACTTATTACAGTAATTACACTATTGCACTATTATACATATTTCCTATTACACCATACCACTATTGCATATATTCCACTATTACACTATTACCCTAATGCACAAATATTACACTATTACATTTATTAGACTATTGCACTTATTACATTACACATAATACCATATTACACTACTGTATATAATATACTATTAGCCTATTGCACATATACTACACTATTGCACTATTAGCCCTATTACACTATTACCCTAATGCACAAATATTGCACTATTACACACATTACCCTAATGCACATATATTGCACTATTTCACATATTACCCTTATGCACATATATTGCACTATTACACATATTACCCTATGGCACTATTGCATGTATTACACTATTAGCCTATTGTACATACAGTATATTATGATATTGCACTTATTAGCCTATTGCACTTATTATCATATTATACCTTGACACTATGACACATGCTACACTTGGTGCGTCTGCTTTGTGAAGCACAGACTCAGCGTAATGCACAGACAGGACAATTCTGCCTGGCTTATCTTCGCAAAATGTGCACAGCAAATTTAACACTGGAACAGCATTCACGTTCGGTTTAATAACTCCCGACCCGCTTCATCAATTGAAAAACTTGAAGTGGTTTATGATAGCAGACCCATGTAGGTCCGTTTCCTGAACATAGTAGACATGGTGATAAAGGGATCTTTGAGTAAATAAGTGAAACGTGCCAAAATGTTACCCTTATGGTGCCTCATAACTACCTATATGTTGTATCTCAAGAACCGTAGTACATACAAATATGTGCTTGGTATCAAAATGTCCGTAATGCCCAACTTTATATTAACGTTCAATACATTTATGGAGCTTAAAAGCTTCGTATTTCGAGTTACGAATGAAAAAAACACATTTTTGGACAGACATCTTGGATTTTGGGGGCTGCCATCTTGGAATTTTGCAGAGCATGCAGTACTTTTAGAAATAGTGGGGTTTGAAGAGTGTGTGTACCAATTCCCATGCCTCTATCACCATTTGATTGACTTGAAAATCAATGTTAATAATGCCTCGCTCTCCTCAATCTGTGAAAGTACCTATATGCTGTATCTCTAGAACCATAGGAGATACAGACATGTATTTGGTACCAAATCGTCCGTAATGCCCAACTTTGTATTAATGTTCAATACATTTATGGGGCGTAAAATCAATGCATTTCAAGTTATGAAGGAAAAAACACATTTCCGGGCAGACATTTTGGATTATGGGCTCTAAAAAAATTCCCGCACTTTCAGAAAGTACACCCCGGCCAAATTTGTTTAATAACCCTCTTAGATGATAATTCCATTGAGAAACGGACCTTTGCTCTCCACGGTCACGGAACGGTCGGAAACGACCTATCAGCAACTAAGACATAGTAGAAATCCTAATTACACACACTGTCAGGAAGGAAATGCATTTCACTAATAAAGTACGGATTGGTTACACTATACAAAAACTGCTCCATTTATTTTGGATTTAGGCCGTTTTTACTTTGAAGATATAAACCATTTAAATGTGCAGATTTTTTTGTATGTAAATAAAATATATTGACGTGCATTTTCTTTATTTCTTCATACCGTATTAGACTTGTTTTATTAACTTTGCAGTCAAATGATCATGGTCAGTACCATGCTCAGTTTCATGTCAATATTATGGTCAGCATCATAGCCAGTTTCACGTCAGTATCATGATTGGTTTCATGGTCAATATCATGGCCGGTTACATTTTATTTATTTCTTCATACTAAACTTGTTTTATTAACTTTGCGGTCAACTAATCATGGTTGGTCAGTAACATAGGGTTATGGTCAGCATCAAAGCCATTTACATGTCAGTATCAGAGTCAAATAGTCTATCATGTCCATATCATAGCCGGTATACAGTATGTCAGTGTCACATGAGTATCATGGTTAATGTCATGTCAGTGGTCTCAATACTGTTTGTCAGTGTTAGTATCATGGCCAGTATCATTGTTTGTATCATGGCTTGTATGATTTAAGTAACATGGTCAGGTCAGTATCATGGTCATTATCATGCAGGTATCCTGGTAGCAACAGGCTATTCGTAAAAAAAATAAAGAAATATTTATTCTTCAGGTGGGAGTTCTTGGGCAAATGCACCACTGGCCTAATTTTGCACACCAAACTGTGGATCTTTAAGATTCAAAGAAAGTCTGAGAACCACTTACATGAAGTAGGAGTCCTTTGCTAAGATGAAGTACCCATTGTGTTGCTTTCTAGAAGGAACTCCAAAGGGCAATCTAACTGTGTCAATGTCAACCTAAAGCAACCAACCCAGTCCATTTTTTCCCACAACTCTGTGACTTTGGGTGATATACAGCATATAAATAGCATTCCCTTCTAGGGAGGAGCACACTTTAACCATAGCTTGCTCACAGAGAGAGGCGACCTGATTTTAAATTGGCCCAGTTGGCCGCCGTGCCTTTATGCAGCAGGAGTTATGGAAAGAATACTTCCACGAGGCCAAAGTTGAGCAGCCATCAACGAGAGTGGTAGTTAAGTCTGTATGTTCATATTGTCGTTATCGGCAGAATCCTCCTCAATCTCTAATTCAATGTTTCTGTGTGGAGTTTGAATGTTCTCTCCATATTTTCTAGGGTACTGCACTAAGAACGTGCAGTCATCCTGGTCTCTAAACTGCCTCCCCCAGGCCAGCCAGGGCCTCCTACTGAAATGTTACATTTTGGGACATATGAGCTTTCCAACCTATATTGACAATATCAAAATGAATTACAGCTGCAAGCAGCAATAAAACGGGATCAAGCAAGCAGCAATAAGGAGTAAGAACAATACGCACAAATAAGCCTAGAAACATGGGAGCCTGAACTTCAGAAATACATCAGGTAATTATGGGAGCAGGGCAGGGTTTTTGATTCCTGCCCTGACTGACTCACACATTGTAATCTGGTGTGACTGAGTGAATGATTGGTGAGCTGTGAGTGAGTGGTGAACTGAGCTATGAACTGTCATTAGTGACAACATGGCCGAATAGTGACAGTTAAACAGCCTTGCCCAGCCATGAGGCCCATAGGGCACGTGCCTATCTCCTGTTTCTGTAGCATGAGGCAGCTTGATGTACAAGTACACCCTCTGGACATGACGCTAGTATGACACAGGGTCTTACCCCCAATCCAACCCTTGATGCTGAGTGCCAAGCAGGGAGGCATTGGATCCCGTTTTTAGAGCCTTTGGTATGACCCGGCCGGGAATCGAACCCCGGCCTCCCAGTCTCAGGGCGGACACTCTAACCACAAGGCCACTGAGTTGCTGAATGAGTAAATGATTGGTGAGCTGTGAGTGAGTGGTGAACTGAGCTGTGAACTGTCATTAGTGACAACATGGCCGAATAGTGACAAAACACAACATGGCCGAATGGTGACAACCACCATTACATTGAGTTTTACCCTGGGTTACACATAGAACCATGAACTTAGATGTAGAAGACCACATGAGATTGTGCATGATTGACTCATATTACTAGGTGTCCGTGCCGGGATTTGAACCCAGGAACTCTCATTTCCAAGTCATGCGCTCTACCAATGAGGCTACCCAACAGACACAAGACGTACTGGAAACAACACACACATTCAGTGGACTGCTTGGTAAATGGTGCATTTATATAGCGCCTTTATCCAAGGCGCTTTACATAGATTGTGCATCACATTCACCCATTCACACACACATTCATACACTGATGGCAGTGGGACAGGGACACATCGACACTAACTCTGCAGGAGCCCGGGATCGAACCGGCAACCTTGTGGTTACCATCCGGTTACTCTACCTCTGAGCCACTACCGCTCCTTAATATGCACAAATAAGCCATAGAAACATGGAAGAAATACATCATGTGATTGTGGAAACACAGCCGAATAGTGACAAAACACAACATGGCCGAATGGTGACAATCACCATTACATTGAGTTTTACCCTGGGTTACACATAGAACCATGAACTTAGATGTAGAAGACCACATGAGATTGTGCATGATTGACTCATATTACTAGGTGTCCGTGCCGGGATTTGAACCCAGGAACTCTCATTTCCAAGTCATGCGCTCTACCAATGAGGCTACCCAACAGACACAAGACGTACTGGAAACAACACACACATTCAGTGGACTGCTTGGTAAATGGTGCATTTATATAGCGCCTTTATCCAAGGCACTTTACATAGATTGTGCATCACATTCACCCATTCACACACACATTCATACACTGATGGCAGTGGGACAGGGACACATCGACACTAACTCTGCAGGAGCCCGGGATCGAACCGGCAACCTTGTGGTTACCATCCGGTTACTCTACCTCTGAGCCACTACCGCTCCTTAAATATGCACAAATAAGCCATAGAAACATGGAAGAAATACATCATGTGATTGTGGAAACACAGCCGAATAGTGACAAAACACAACATGGCCGAATGGTGACAACCACCATTACATTGAGTTTTACCCTGGGTTACACATAGAACCATGAACTTAGATGTAGAAGACCACATGAGATTGTGCATGATTGACTCATATTACTAGGTGTCCGTGCCGGGATTTGAACCCAGGAACTCTCATTTCCAAGTCATGCGCTCTACCAATGAGGCTACCCAACAGACACAAGACGTACTGGAAACAACACACACATTCAGTGGACTGCTTGGTAAATGGTAAATGGTGCATTTATATAGCGCCTTTATCCAAGGCGCTTTACATAGATTGTGCATCACATTCACCCATTCACACACACATTCATACACTGATGGCAGTGGGACAGGGACACATCGACACTAACTCTGCAGGAGCCCGGGATCGAACCGGCAACCTTGTGGTTACCATCCGGTTACTCTACCTCTGAGCCACTACCGCTCCTTAAATATGCACAAATAAGCCATAGAAACATGGAAGAAATACATCATGTGATTGTGGAAACACAGCAGGGTTTTTGGAGACTCAGACTTTGTATTGTCAGCAGTGGGACTTGAACCCTCAATCTTGTGTTCCGAAGTCAGGCACCCTACCGACTGAGCTATCCAGGCACAATGATTTGCTTAGTTGTTGTCATCAATGAAACAACCCAACAACACGCCACCAAGCAGTAAGCAATATGAACAATATGCACAATTCAGCAGTCCGAGGGTGGAGCTTAGTGGTCAAAGTGACAAATGGAAACAAGTTCCACATGCTTATTCCTCTCACACAATCTGGCACAATGTACTTGCTCCAGTGTTGCCAGAGAGAAACAAGCAGAAGAAGACTCTTCACAAACGAGCAACTTTCATTGGCTTATAAAAACGTCATTTTTTGATGAAAACAAATTTGCTTCTGAAGTTTTGTCCGGATGGGGCCAAAGTTCTCATGTAGCAGGTGTCATGCAAATTGATCAAAAATCCAGGCATAAAATCAGACATGAGCATTTTTCAAACTGCTTAAAATGGCAGACACTCTGGGGGTGGAGCTTACCAGTCGAAATTACAGATGTGTTCCACATGAATCAAGGAACGTGTAGAAACAAGTCCCATGATTTTAAGCCAAACGAAGCCTGAGTTATGCTTGTTCAAATGTTTCAGTTTCAAAGAATTGCTATAGCGCCCCCATTTGAGCGATTGGAGCAAGACTGGTTTTAGTGCTATTTGGCATCCCCCTCTACCAAACTGTAAAATCTCATAAACAGATTACTTTGCATGTGTAGATTAGGGATAATAGAAGAATTTTCACAAACAAGCAATTTTCATTGGCTCGTAAAAACATCATTTTTTCCACTAAAAACATGATTCACACCCATTCCATGTTTGTATGGCTCCAAAGTTCATGTGTAGGTCATTGTTATGCATTTTGATCAAAGATTGTAGGAGAAGAGACATTTTAACTGTTTTACATATAATTCAAGATGGCGGTTCATCTAAAGGTCAGAGGTGAAAAGTCAGAATACAAAGGTTGTTTGACATAAGCAGACGCATAAGTGAATATAAGTTACATTTCTGAGAGACGAGCAGTTCATGAGTTATGAGTGTTTAAAGTTTGCAATTTCAGTTGAGTGCTATAGCGCCACCATTTGACCAGTGGTCACAGGCTTCGCATCATCACCGTTTGGCATCACCCTCTACCAGATTACCAATTTTCGCGAAAACCGACTGCACGGTTCAGCCAGAACAGCTATTTCTGGTGGAAGGAGAAAAAAAGAGACAGAATCAAGAAGGGATCAAGGTCCACTTCGTGGACTGCTTGATCCCAATTAATTACTTACAAAAACAAAGTTTAGCCTACTTGCAGGAGCAGGACATTCAACAAATTCAAACAAACCAAATAACACCAATGGATCCAATGTAGTTTAGTCACAAGCTCTGATACATAGTTTATGCACATGCAAAAAGTGGCAAAGTGCCTTGAAAAAGTGAGTTTAATGTCACTTAATATTGTATGTATGGGATAACAGGGCCAGAAAACTGGAGAGTGGATGGGTGGTGGGCACTCGTCACAAACATGCAGAACTGGGAAGTGCACCGTTGATTTGATCCGCCTTGCACTTTGCAGCATGAGGGCATTGTTAGCTTACATAGATCTGCTATTTTTGGCTAACCTTCCCCTTAGAATAGGGATGCCAGTGGTTTGTGTAAAAATATATATATATATTTAGTCCCGTTGCACAAGGATTTGGTGGCCCCACTGTACTGTAGCCTAGTAACTCTGAGGGGTCCCGGGTGCTGTGTTGAAGGCCTCTAAAGTAGGGCATTCATTTATAGAAAAAAATCTCACTTGTTTGCTATGCTATTGTACGTCACTGGGAGGAATCTGGCTTCTTTCTTCTATAAATTCTCCGGTGCTGTTTTAAGTTTCCATAGTGGCTGGCAAAAAAAAATACGTCAAGACGCTGAACACCTACTTGTTCTGGATGTGCATATTGTTGCCTTGCATGGTTTCCTCAGTCTTTGGTGTATGCGTTGATTATGAATGTAAAGAGTGACTTGGATAAAGGCACCATTTCTCATCTTTGTCATAAGTGCTCTAAACAAACATTAAGTATCCCATAGACTTGTGGCTGCCATATGACGCAATCTTCAAAAGCCATGCATTGTAGTGTTACTCGCGCAGAGATACAAAAGTTCCCACAGGACAGCAATGATATTGCAGTAATCTTACTCATGGCTTCCCATGGAGGAGGGAATCACAAAAGACGTGTAGTTTAATATTCTCGCCCTGCAGTGTACAAGCCGAGTGCAGCCAAATGGGATGTCTGAGCGTGCCATGGAAGCTGTTATGGCAGCCCCATTTCATAAATGCCAAGTGTGTTTAAACGTGAAAGGCTAACGCGGGCCCTGCATACAAATCAACCAATTCCAGCCTTTTCGTCACATTTACACAGTGCTGAAAGAGTGCTCTGATTTCCTTTCACCCTGGCCCCATTGTCTTCTGTTATTGTGGAGGAAGCTTTTGGCTGAGAAAATAGCCCATCAACAAGCTTGCAGATTATTATAGTCTAGTTTGGTGCAAAAGCTTTCCCCACATGATGGGTTTAAGTGGTTAAGCAAAAGTATAGCGTAAGAGATTAAATGAACACTTTCCACCTCTGTCTGTGTGTGTGTGTGTGTGTGTGTGTGTGTGTGTGTGTGTGTGTGTGTGTGTGTGTGTGTGTGTGTGTGTGTGTGTGCGTGCGTGCGTGTGTGTGTGCGCGCGTGCGTGCGTGTGTGTGTGTAGTATATCGTCTATGTCAGGGTGGAAACCTCGTACATGCCTCAGATGTTGATCTGCCCAACAGCAACAATATCCAATTCAGTCCTCATTCAATTAAGCCTGTCTCCAGTGTGCGTTCGGGTCAAGAGAGAGCATCATGAATCATCTCTGTTGGCAAGAATCCTTGTATCTCCTACTACAACTTCTTTAAAGAATTCTTCATAATTGAATGGCCTACTTAGTAAAGTAGCACAGAAGGCAGATATCATAGATCTGCTATATTTTGTTTTTGCTAATTTTAGAAAGAAATGTGTGCGTGCATATGTGCACGCGTGCATATTTGTGCGTGTCATAGATATTGGATGGAACCAAAGTAAGATTGTGTCTAAATACTATTTGCCTTTGGGTATATTTGTTTTTACTCAGTTTCCTCCCATTCCAATTTGAAAATTAACAGTTTGGGACATAGAATGTCTTTCCACCTGTCAGATAACTCACTTGTTTCTTGAATCTTGATAGTGGAAAGATAATCAATGTGGGGCTTGTTTGTAAAATGTACAAAAGTATTGCCATCAAAATGTGTGTGCAGTACCAAAAGTAAAAGTACCCAATGTGTGGTTTTGAAATGCCCCAGTTTGGATCTGTATGTTTTGTAATAACGATCAAAATAACAATCAAGTAAGTAGGTCTAGTATAATAGTTTTCAAATAAATGTAGTGTAGTACTGTATAGGATTTGCATTGTATTGCGGTTTGATAATGCCAGGGTTTTTCAATTATGAGCTGTTATTTTGAAGAGCCACATTTCCAGACAGGAAGTGATCATCTTCTGTTGGATGATGCTTATGACTTCCTGTTGACCTGCTAGAAACCCCATAGTAAGATGGATGCCTTGGTGACTGCTCTGAGCTGTGGAATATATGCTGTTCCATGCCCTCTGGGACAAGGAATAGGAGGCGATGGAAAGAAAAGAAACAGGTTCCTGTGTTATTGACAAAAAACAGCTAGCAAGACGATGCTAATGGTGAGTAAGTAGCATTATGACTCAACCAAAAGGACTATAAAGAGGTGACTGATCAACTATGGTACAAGTATGGTACTTAAGTAAATGTACTTAGTTACTTTCAATCACTACCTATTGAATGGCCTTTCAGCTTTAACTTTCAAGCAGCAATTCTTCTCCAGCCTCCTCTGTGAAGGTCATGGGTGTGACGGCAAAGGTCACTCACAACAACATCTCAGGTATTCTGCTCACAACCCACACACCACATCCCCCCCACATCAACCCATCCCCCTCCCCACACTGCTGAGGTGGACGTCACCACCACTTTAGAGCAGTGGTTCACAAACAAAAGGTTTGCCATTTGGACTCCCATCAAACAAAACCATATGTAACCTACAATTTGGAAGTACCCCTTTGCCTTAAAGTTAAGTTTAAAAATGTTTACAAACATTTGAGCTCACAGCTTGTAGATCTGCCATTTTTGAATTGCCAATGTATAAATTGATGAAGTGGTTAATGCTTGTGATTCCACATTGACTGCCAAAGACGAGTTAGATGAGGTTTTAGGTTTTTATTCAATTAAGTTACCAGTTACCACTATATGAATTAGGTCTAACTTTAAAAAAGGATTTGTCCCAACCCGATCCTTAAGTGTGGTTTGGGATTAAAGTTATATTCATTGATTTCACTTAGTTCAAATATCATTTTTTTTTCTTCCAGGGGCTCCCTGTCCCCAGTGATCCCCTATAGTAATCCTAGTTTCGATTTGGGAGAAAAGCCCTAATCCAATCGGGATGAGACGAGGCCTCCCTCCAATCAGGGTAAAGTGGGGGTGGGCCTTTTGGTACATGAACTGTTGGCTTGTTGCACCTCTGTTGAGTGTGTGCATGTGCACATCTTGTTACCGGGTGGACCGGAGTGTTTTCCACCCAACTCACTGAATGCTACATTAAGGGAAATAGTGTTTTTTCTTCTGAACACCTAGATAGTTATAGATAGTCAAGATATGTCTCATGTAGGCAATTATACTATAAGGCTAAGAATATACTTTGAGTCAAGTATAGTTATTCTTCCACCACTGTGGGGCTAATCCAGGACACTCAGGAAATTCTACACGGTTCTTATTTTAAACGTCAGACTGAGATCTCATATTAAAGCTCATGACGCTGCAGGTTTCTCCATGGCTGTGTTGAGTGAATAAGCGCGTTGCACTGTAGACGCCAGAGGTTTATGTCATCTTAACGCGCTCCATATCCCCAGCCACGGGGCACACACTTTTCAAGTGGAGCTGCTTAATGCCGCTACTTATATATTATACACACTAGTGTGGGATGTGCAGAGAGAGAGACGGAAAGAGCGCCGGAGGAGCAAGGACGAATAAATGAGAAGGCAAAGTTCCCGGTGCATGGCGGCATGCTCAATAGTCGTCTTTGTTTTTTTACGACCTGTTTATTTTCCACGATCATTCGGCGGTAGTGCTGTCACAATGATTTCTCCTGGAATAGATGTCAGCTGGCTTTGGCAGGGGGACGTTTTCATTGCTGTCAGGACAGTGGAATCCTTGTATGTTTATTTTTTTGCTGTTGTTTGTTTTTTGTTATTACTTTCAATTTTGTTTGACAGATACAATAATTATTGTGAAAATAGCCGATTTATAAGCTCCACATAATGACCAATGTTTGTTTTAGTTTTTGTAGGTATTAAAGATCCTTAGAGGACCCGCATATGGTTTCTACTTCCACGTTCCTTCCCTCCTTCCTTCATCAATGATATTAATTAAGGCTCTCTTATATTTAGGTGTTCTCAAACTTTTAATTTAAGGAACCCCATAACTCACACAGGGTCCATTTGGTTACATAATACATGTGTACACTCTCACAGCTACAGACCCATACAGGGCTGTTTTGAACACTTTCAGCGAGCCAACATTGCAGCGCCCTGACTCTGTTTGACAAGAATGGAACAGCACCTCCATTATCATCATTATCATTGGTAACACCTGGGGAAGGAAGTAGGGAAGGGGCCCAAGCTCATTCCAAAATGGTGCACATAGCGCCCATTTGTATGTCCTTGAATTAAAGTACACAGACTGCACAGTGCATATGCCTTTTCCACCGGCTGGGAACCAGTTCAGATCCTTTTTGTTTTTTTTAAGTCCATGAGCCATGCAGATGCCCAAAATTGGAATGTTAATTATGAATTGATTGGGCAAAAAAATATCCAGCCCTTCAGCAGTATCGTCTTCATATTTTCATTTGTTTTGCATTGTTTTCCTATGTAATGCATACTCAACTGCTGAAATTTCACAGTGATAACTATTTATTACGTTTTACCTATACCACCCAAACATACCTCAGGGGTTCTCAATGTTTTATGGCTGTAGACCCCCCGGGAATTCTTTGGCCATGTCTTGCCTTTCTGTATAGGTTAAAAAGTTAAAATTTGTCATGAATAAATATGAAAAGGCTGTTCCTGTGGATTAAAGGTTATCGTTGGCTTATATTGCCCCTATAAATACTTTAAAATAGGTATGGTATTGCACACTCGTGTTTGGCATCCTGGCTCACTAAGAACTGAACTGGTTTCCAACCAGTGGAAAATGAGCCATAGTAAAAAAATAAAGTATGCAAGTATGGTACTCAAGTACATATACTGTTACTGTCCTCCACTGTGTATTGGCATGATCTTATTTATGCTTTTCATCAGGAAAACATTTGTTGTGCACACTAAGGCTTTTCTGGTGCTTTCTTACAACGCCGATCTATAAACCGATCGATTGACCTCCAAGTAAAATAGTCTGTATAAGTAATTGTTCTTTACTGAAAAAACATAGGTCTTCTGCTCTGATGTTATTTGGACAGATTCTGTGCTAATGTTTCATAAAGTGGGGACCCCCATCTCCCAGAACAATGTTCTGCTAAGCTATTCTGGAAAGTTGAGATGAAAAGAAAAAAAAACGCCTGTTTGCATGCTGTGTGTTGAGCATGATGTACTGGTATTTTCTGTTTGGAACAGCTGGGCAATGTGTGTTGTGACTAATCATACAGTAGAGACAATCTGATTATGTCGGTGTGTCGACAGAAAATGTCCAACTCATTAAGACAGGATGTAGTTGGCAGCCATGCCAAGGGCGCCTGTGGGCTCCCAGGGGCTCAATGCAGTCCCTGGGCCAAATCAGTTAACATAAAAACATAAAGATTCTGAATATTATTTAAAGGTTTACACAACACAAATGTTGCATGGTACAAAATCTTTTCAGACACCGGTGACCAAAATCCATATCTATTTGACATATTTTTTTTATTTGACATCTTTTTACATGAAAAGGTTGGGGAGCCAGTGGTTCTCAACCAGTGTCATAGGAACCACCGGTGGTCCTTGAGGCTGTTCCTGAGGTGCCATGTCATTATTCCAACCTCCCATTGTTGCAACCTCCCATTGTTCTGAAACTACGAGACGCAAAACCCTACCCTTCTCCAACCGTAACCTTAAGCCTAAGCACCCGATCCTCAACCTAACCTCACAGACATCACGGCCTGTGAGGTGGTTGAGGGTCGGGGGTTTAGGCTCTTAGGGTTACGGTTGGAGAAGGGTAGGGTTTTGCTACAAACATGCCTATACCCTTCTCTAACTCTCATCCTCACCATAACCGCAAGCACGTCGCAGCTGATAGTGGATTTCCAGCGCATGTTCGGACTAATGGGAGTTCTGATCTGTGGGACTTTGGTACTTAGATCAGTCCCCGTTCCTGACAGTCCCTGGTTGAATAATAGATCATTCTCATTCAATTCAATTCAATTCAATTTAAAGGCAGCATGGGTGCCCAATAACCAGTATCTGACAGTGTTCAATATCAATAGCCATGTGGAAATACCGTCCTGCCATTGTGAGATTGCAGCTACAAGTAAATAACTAAGTAAGTGCTTCAACAATAAACTGCATATTCAAACAACATTCAAAGCTGTCTTGAATACTGGAAAAGGTCATTATTACTGTAAACTAAAAGATTTTAATAATGTGTATCTATACAGTAGAGAAAAAACATGGGTCAAAGCAATGAGTTCTATTCTAGTCAAGAGTGAAATTAAAACACTGAAGGGCAAAATCAGTTGAAAAGATATCATAGAAGTGTGTTTTCGCTGCCTCTAAAGCCATCTGCTGAGGCTGGTGGTGGTCCTGGTATACTTTAGGCCCAATTAAACTACTCCCACACCAAATTAAAAAGCATATACTTTCATTTCACCACCACACCCCTCATGCATCACTCAAACTTCATAAGCTCAGTTCAGATGAGGAACTCTGTTTAATTTAGTTTAAGGAGACGTGTGAGAAATTCTGCAGGATTTGATACGCAGCCTTGAAGAAGGCAAATCCTGAGTGACAAAATGACAATGTAACTTTCGGGTCTATTTTTTATACTCTCAAGAGTTAAACTGTCGCTCAGGATTGTGCCTGTCTGGATGCCCTCGTGTCAGGATGCGCATCTTTGACATGTCTGGGAAAGCGGATTGGTCCACATGCATCAGCCATATGTACGCCAAGTGCCACTTGACATTGATATACTGTAACATAGACAGATTGGACACATGTTGGTAGGCTACAGTACATACTATGTGCCCTACTGTACCTAAACAACAAGAGTAACACATATTCAACTACAAGTGTTTCAAATGCAACCAAATGCAACCAACATGTACACTATTGCAGTAACACAATGTTTGAATTAATTAATTAGAATTTTGCAGTGCGGTCAACTTGCTCTTGAGAAATAAAAAATAAAACAGAGCTGCAGCTAGTGTAGAATCTACAGAGACCAATTAAGATCATCGCTTCCAAGGCCGAAATGAACATGACTGGAAACTGCTTCGGGCAATCAGTATACAAGTTCATTCGACAACATAATAATAATAATTTTTGTGAACAAATTGAAGATATTTCTGGCAGTTGCTGCAAAATGAATGCATCTCTAAAAATGTGGTGCCCGCACCACAGTGCATGAGCCCCACCCCATGCAACGCCACTGCGTATAAATCCTTCATAGATTTTACACACTATTGGTCAGAGCAGTGGTCCTTAAAGCGAGATCCGGGGACCACAGAGGTCCTTGGCTGGGGACCTTTCTATGTCATAGATGCCCAACATTAACACGTATTTAGCCACAGAACACCGATCTGAAAGGTTTTTGTGTCACAGAAGAGAAGATTTATGTTAAATTAAATTTTAAGTATAAAATATGGTTTAACTGCCCCCCCCCCCCCCCCCCCCCATGATACTCCATGATCTCTGAAGGTCCCTGGAGTTCCCTAGACCCTTCTTTGAGAACCATAATCTTAATCTATGGTAGTTAGTAGACAAGTAATCACTCAATTCTTCATCACATATGCCAGGTGACCACGTGAGAGGGGGGGGGTGCAGGTGTACAGACTGACACTGAGTGCTGGTACAATGTACTCAAAAGGCAGTTAGTCGCTAATAAAGGCAACGCTCTGTGGTCAGGTGCAGTGCAGCCAACCTTATTTTAGGAGGGCAAAGGCACATTTAATGTTCTCAGAGTCCACACGAATCAGTGATTTTAACTTAACTGTTTGAAGTGGTGCTTAGAGAGTTTGTATCAAGAACAAACCGCCCCTTTTCCTACTAGCACAGCAGGCCCCTGCAGTGTGTCGACAAACTACACCATGCTTAATCACATTTCACGCCAAAGCATTAGGCAGATGATGCAATATAGTCACCACCGGAGACAACAACACACACAGTAAATTACATGGTTGTTTAACATTCCAAAGCAGCTGCTTGCTTTGGAAATGTCCCCTGTTACAAAGCAGCTCAAGTCAATGAATCAATTACTGCTTTTAGTCAAATTGGTATAATTGGGCAAAGAGGAGGTTAGTGATTTCCTCTGATTAGTGATTTTGTTTTTCGTGATTTTCTTTGATTAGTAATTTTCTTTGTTTAGTCATGTCCTTTGTTTAGTGATTTTCTTCTCTATATTCTTACAGCTGCTATAGTGTCTGTTTTTCTTTTCTCTTTCAGTAGCATTAACCATCCAAACGGAATTCAGATGTCAGATCTTATATATTTCTTTTTTTACTTTCTCCACTATAGCCCACATGTCATTCATTCTTCCAAACGACATATGTTGAAATCAACATTATGTTCTATTCTGTTCAGTTCTAAGCCACCGACTTGAAACCGTGTGCTCTCTCTCTGCATGTCTGCATCCAGCAAATCCACTATGCCAACTTAAACCATACAATCAACACATTTCTATTAGATGTCTTCAGTCAAGGACAGCTCACTGCGTGAACTCACTCAACTCAATGTGTGAAAACCACCTGGAACCACATGCAGGTTCATTTGGTTACATTTACACATGTGTATAGAGATGCGCAGTTACGTCACCGCCACGGTTCCGGAAGTCTTTTCCCCATTCATTTTTCTCATAGACTTTTTGAAAATAATTTATATCAAGACGATTACGCCGCGGCCAAAGCCAACTCAGGTCGTGACAAATCATGACAACAAACACAATATCGTCATATAATATATAATTGGGAAGAAGTAGAAAACGGCATGATACAAGACTTTTTGTTTCGTTTTTCATCTTAGAAATTATTTTATTGTCCCAAAAGTTTGTGTGTGTCATCATGATTCGTCACGACTCAAGTTGGCTGTGTCCGCGGCGTAATCGTCTTGATATAAATTATTTTCGAAAAGTCTATGAGAAAAATGAATTGGGAAAAGACTTCCGGAACCGGGGCGGTGACGTCACTGCGCATCTCTATAGGCCTACAATACCTGAGTCAAATTATTTAGGACGTCTTCAATCAAGGACCGCTTGTTGTGTGTGTATTCACTCAAGTCAGTGTGTGAAAATGTAACCACAAGACATGGACCTATATGTGTCCATCTGTGTATGCACACTCACACTATAACCTATATCAAGTCAAGAGTGCCAATACAGAGTTGAATAATTTAACCAACAGTCGACACATTTGTATTAATCTAAGTCGATCAAATTATTTATTCAGCCATGGACAGCCCCACAATACTGCAACTTTGAGTGGCTGCAAATGAAACTAAGTGGACCCTTATGGGTCCATTTGGTTACACTTTGCACACACTCCGTCAGTGTAACCAAAGTGCACTCACTTTGCAGTTTGCACACACTAATGTAAATGGATGGTACATTTACAAGGATCCATTATGGGTCCTTATATGGGCCCACTTTGTACACATCAGTCTCAACGCTATAATTTAGCAGCATGCAGTAGGCTAGTTAGTAAGCTACTAGTAGGCCTATGCTAACAATAGTAGCTGAAAGTAGTGGTTCCCAAAGTGGGGCCCGGGGACCCCCAGGGGTCCTTGAGGCAGTTCTAGGGGGGGCCTAATATAGTTTGGAACCAAAGGAACCGCTAAGGTTATGGGTCTGTAAAACTCAAGAGTTTATAAATGGGAAAACTCTCAGATTCCCTGAGAGGTCGTTGTACACTCTCAGAGTTAAATTACCTTGATTTTGCAAGCGTAAAAATCGTATCTTAACTTATCATATCTCTTTAAAGGGTATCTGTTGCCTAGTTAGTATTAATTTGGGGGTCCTTGACACGACAAAGTTTGGGAACCACTGGGCTCTAAACATGAGTCGGGCGGTGTGACTCGCTCAACTCACCTATGGACGTTCATCTCCTGCGGCGGCTTGGTGGCTTTGTCGTAGGCGACTTTCGCTGAGATGCCGATGGCGATGACGAGCGCGATGACGCCGCAGGTGATGTACACCGTGGCGTTGGTCTGGTCCTTGGCCGGGTCGTAGGTGTCGCCCGTGGGCGCCGGCGACGGCGGCTGCGTCTTGATCCAGTCGGGCGTGTTGTAGTTGGTGCACGCCCGCTGCTCCACGCGCTTGCTCTTGTCGGCGCAGCAGAAGCGCAGCATGCAGCTGCCGCAGCAGTAGCGGTGGTCCGTGTTGTTGCACGAGAACTCCTTGTCGAACGCGCCGCTCACGTCGTAGTAGCCGAGGCACGTGTCGTGCTGGACGCCGGCCGGGGGCGCCTGCAGCTGGGTGGTGATGCCTCCCCCGCCGCCCCGACCCCCGCCACCCGGGGCTCCTCCTCCCGGCACGGCGGTGCTGCTGCTGTTGCCGATCGCCTCTTTCATCTGGTTCCGCTGGTTGCGCTTCGGAGGCGGCTTGCTCCTCCTGCTCTGCGCCGTGGCGCACAGCACGTTCAGCGGGTCCAAGTAGATGAACAGCAGCAGGAGGTGTTTTATCCCCATCGCTCCTCGTCTTCTCCTGTACGTGCCTTTCTGGTTTCCCTCCACTCTTGAGTTTTGTTTCTCTTTCTTTATTGTTGGCCGTTTCCACACCCGATTAACTTCTCTTTAGTTGCCGGTTTCCTCGACGCTTCTTCGCGGGAGTTCTTCATTCCAGAGGCCCGTCATCGCACGTGCACCACAGGTCACGGTCAGCGGTGTCATTCTCTGAGACAGAGTCAAGCCGCAGTGGGTCCGCGGGAGGAGGAGGAGGAGGAGCGGCTCTTAGCGCGTGGCGCGGCCAAAGTGGAGTTTCTTCGGTCATCCGGTGGTGTGGGGTGTGGAGGAGGGTGGTGGTGAGAGGAGAGGTGGAGGAACGGTTCGACCATCGAAGAGCTGATCCAAGAGTTAATTCTGTCTTCACCGCGGACTGAGGTGAAACTCTGATTCGGTCCTATGAGCAAAGACAGACAGCCAGGTGGTTTATGATAACAGCGAGTTCCAAAGAGAAATAGTTTATGCCTTTGTGACAGCATATTGTGTTCAAAAGTGACCAAGTGGATGGACCGCCAGAATCTCAGTTTAATTAAAGGGGAACTCCACCCATTTTCAACATTTTAATGTCATTAATATACCCTACCTTAAAGATGTTGTGTGAACATGATAAAAAAGTTCCCCCCATTCTGCATTTACTAAAAATGGAGGTCTGAAAAAAACATTAACATGGTGAAATACATCTGATGACATCGTCAAAATGTATTTCACCATGTTAATCATTTTTCTTCCAGACCCCTTTTTCCCTCACATTATTTTGTATCCTCTCAGGAAAAAAATGAAAATGGGTGGAATTCCCTTTAACTAATGCTCAGCATTTATCAATGGTCGTCCCATCTCACGATCTGCAGTTTCAGCACACTGGTTTCGCAGCACTTAGCCTACTTTGTCTAAGAGAAACGAGACCTTTCATTATTATAGCTACGATGCCTATACGAATTTCGTAACTCGATATTCTGAAACATTTTTCGCACGAGAGCATAGAGAAATCTAGAAAAAAAAACACGAAAACAAATATTATAACATAATTATTTCCTTACCTCAGAGCAAATGTTCCGTCTTTCTCCATACACAGGAGTGGAGGGGGTGATCCTAAACTTTGTTAAAGTAGGAGATAGATCGCCTACAAAGCGTCGAGTAGGCTAAAACAACAGACGGACAGGGAGCACTTAACGGGCAGCGGCGTCCTGCGACTGGCCGCGTCTGCGATGAATCCAAGACATGATGAGGCAAGACCGTCACCGGAGTCTCTCTCTCTCTCTCTCTCTCTCTCTCTCTCTCTCTCTCTCTCTCGCTCTCTCGCTCTCTCGCTCTCTCGCTCGCGCGCGCGAGCACACACACACACACACACACACACACACACACACACACACACACACACACACATAGTAATTGATTCAGACGCATCAATTAATTATGCATCGGCAATTGACAACTGCCTATTATTGAACTTAAAGGAGAATTCCACACCAAAACACGTTGGGCATCAATCTACCTTGATTCCTGTGACATGATTCATAATGTCCTTGATTTTTGTCACAGATGCCACATTTTCTACATTTCACTATGAGGTCAGTTGCAGTTGCAGCAACATGTAATCCCAACGGTAATCTATTCCTCCTCATCTCCTCCCCTCACTTTTACCACTCTCCTCACCAATCACTCCAGTTAAAACTCTTGTCACACAGGTGCCACCTGAGTTTGTAAAAATCATGTAGTGGTCCATTTATCTTGTAGTGTCCGGCTTTATGTGACAGATATAAAATAAGTTTGGAGTTACAGAAATACCCACATTAGAATAAAGACAACCTGAGGCCATGCAAACTGCACTGGCGCAGCAGCAACAGCTGCTGCAACTGCAACTGACCTCATGGTGAAATGTAGAAAATGGGGCATCTGTGACAAAAATCAAGGACATTATGAATCATGCCACAGGAATCAAGGTAGATTGATGGCCAATGTGTTTGGTGTGGAATTCTCCTTAACTGTCAGAGCCAGGGTAATGCCAATCACACCATGCTGCCACTGTGCCACATAGCTGTAGTCCTAAACACACCCCATGCCGTCATATTGTCTGTCATGGTGATTGTTTGCGTGTTTGCTTGTGCAAGCAAAAGGCTGTCGGCCATGAAGGCTAAAGGGATTCAGAAAATGAATACAAAATCCACAGTTATTTTACTCGAGAACTAGCCCAAGTGCCCGAACCTATAAAGGTGAAAATACTCAATTAATGTAAAACATGTAGTAAGTCTGAAAGTGTATGTGTGTGTGTGTGTGTGTGTGTGTGTGTGTGTGTGTGTGTGTGTGTGTGTGTGTGTGTGTGTGTGTGTGTGTGTGTGTGTGTGTGTGTGTGTGTGTGTGTGTGTGTGTGTGTGTTAGTGTTAGAATGGCAGACTGATTTGATTTGAAACATCATGCAAGAAAAAGCAAGTTGCGTCATGTTCATCTAGGAGTATCAAGGATACAGATCAAGAACGTCTGTATCCTTGACACTGAGAGATGGTAGTAGACCCTCCGCCATTGTTGCCAGGTCAACCATTATAAAATCCATGTGAACATGAGACCTCTTCTTGTGGCTTATTGCTTTAATGATTACATTCCCAAAACATCACATACAACAGTGCCAGTGTGCGTGTGTGTGTGCGTGCTCACGTGTGTGCGTGCTCACGTGTGTGTGTGTGTGTGTGTGTGTGTGTGTGTGTGTGTGTGTGTGTGTGTGTGTGTGTGTGTGTGTGCGTGCGTGCGTGCGCGCGCACGCTTGAATTGACTCTGTCATTATATTCAAAAGTATAGATTGGGGGGGGGGGGCGTTAAATGTGGAGATAAGAGGTTTCTGCCCAACCAGTGATGATATACTGTAACTAAACAACACTATGTGACACAGACAGAGATTGGACAATCTCCAAGCCCTGTAGTGCGTTGGGAGAGTGCAGTTCATATGGTCAGAGAATGTCAGACACTACTGCTCTTGTAATTGTCACATTGATATAAGCGTGGTGAATATGCCCCACATTCTCTCTCTCTCTCTTTCTCTCTCTCTCTATCAGGGGTTTCATGAGCTGATATAGCTCAGAGAACCATTCAACCAAAATGCATGGCCCACTTCTCATTCTGAGGGAAATTATTCTGTTCTGCACTCAATGAGAGGGAAAAAACATACTGGACCCTTAAGATACTCGCCTGTGTGCACATATTCATACACATTCCAGCATGCACATGCGCGCGCACACACACAGACAGGACCCCTCACACACACACACACACACATACACACACACACACCCCCACACACACACACACACACACACACACACACACACACACACACACACACACACACACACACACACACACACACACACACACACGTGCACGCAAACAAACACACAATGGCAGACATACAAGGCAATAAGTTGTGCACTGTGAATTTATATCAATCTGCTATTTCTGAATAAGCAACATGATAGGTGCAAGTGGTGACCCTGCATGGACCCCCCAGGTCCCCACATTGAGAACCCATGCCCTATAACACCATTCAACCAGAGGTGTGGTTTTATACACCGCGTTCCAACTTATTATGCAAATCATGTTTTTGTTTGATTTTCCAACATAATTGATGCAAATGATATCAGCATAATTTTCAAGTCATTAGCTGTCAATTTATATTTCAAATGTTATTGAACAAACCTCCTAATGAAAACAGAATTTAGATAATAAATTAAAAACTTGGAAAAGTGCGTTTCGCACTGTTCCAGGTTATTATGCACATCATAGTTTCAAGACATTTTCTAGTTTGTAAAGAACTGAAAATAGTAATTTGTTGAATTCATAGCAAGAGGAAGGTCATATGTGTCCCAGCACCACCCAGGTTGAGTCTTTGAGGAAATTCTCATTTTTGTTTTATCATGTCATGTGAAAGCAGAGAGTCATAGCTACAATTTGACATATTGGTTGTGCAATTTGACCCACCAGTTTTTGAGATATGGTTTATAGAGTAATGTCTTGCAGAGAAACAGGAATTTGAGAATTTGGCTTTTAAAGATGTAGTTCTTGGTCTGGGCATTGAGGGGGGCGCTGTTTCCTCTTCTTTGCTGAACAGTTGAACAGTTTGGGCATGGGAACACCTCCTCAATACTGGGGGGGCATTGTTGAGTCAAGGTGTTTGAATAGTAGCCTAATAATAGTAGCTAAAATGAATATAGTAATACATTTCGCCTTTATACGGCTATTTTTACTTTAAAAGGATACTTATACATAGTAACCATTATACAAGTGTACATGGTGAAACACAACTCTATTGTCGTGAAGTTGTGTTTCACCATGCTAATGTTTTTTTTTCCCCCAGACCTCCATTTCTAGGAAAAAAGGTATATTGACAGTAACAGAAAATGGGTAGAATTCCCCTTTAACTAGTGTCCATTCATACAGTGGTTAATGCATATTAAATTAAGTATTTGCTTGTGTTGTATTGATCTAGTGGTTCACAATGTGTTAATGTCCCACTTTCAAGAAGGTGACAATGGCCAGAGCCTATCCCAGATGTTCACAACAACAACAGCTTCTCTTGTTCCAAAATGTTTAAAACGTAATCTATTAAACAACATAACGTGGTTAATGTTCATAATGTACTGCACTTTGGTTCTTATTAAGTCTACAAATAACGCGACTCTTATTTTTATTATTTACCGCGGGTATGTTGTATAAACTTGTATTGAGAATGGGTCAACAAATAAAGACAAGTCCTGGACCGAAAGTAGGTCTATGCAGAAATGCATTGAACTCAGCAACGGTCCACCTAGATCTCTTTATTTTAGATCGTTTTGTAGTAATAATAAAAGATAAACATCCAGAGACTTTAGTTGTTTGTCTTATTTGCGCCGCCCTCGTTGTATAGAACGTATTTCCAACTCCAACTTGACTCTCTTCTCTCTCCGTCTGTTCTCTGTTGTTGCCAAGTATTTGGAGAGAAGTAAGCCAATAACGCCAAAAAGTCCAATAATATTGTATAGTTGAAAAATACTACTAGGCATCCGGGTTTTTATAGTTAACTAAAACTAACGAAAAAACGATAACTTTTTTCTTAAAGTAAAAACTAGTAGGAAAAAAAACAATTAAAACTAAAGTAGAATGAAAAAGCCATAACTATAATAACCCTGCTAGGCACATGTACTGTATGTCTATAATTAATAGTATGCTGTGCAGGAATGCCAACAGTAGCCTACTACAGTTTAATTGTTATGGACATTGAGTACATTGGCCAATTTGCAGGTACTTACTCCACGTTTTTTTTAGATAACCATCCCCACAGTCCATTGTTTGTATGCATGAATGGAACAACAACAATAATAGTGATGCATTATCATTATAAATACTATGTATCTAGGGTGATTTTTTGCCATTATTATACAATCACACATAGTAGTCACCAGAAACAGATGAGGATAATATCCAATAAAATGTTGGTTAACATGGACGGAAAACAAGCCAACAAGCCAACATGGCAACCCTTTGTCTGTTTCCTCTGAGAATAGTGACGTAGTTCCGGCTCTAAAAAAACGCCACGAAGAAGAATCCAATGTTTTGATATTTTATACATGGATTTACTAACAGAACGTCGCTACTAATAGGTTATGTGGAATGCCACCTGGCTGTTATTTGAGCTCAAAATCACGCGAAGTCCGCGTTCTGTTGATGACGGCGGGCATCGCATATTTACAGAACTAGAGGCACTTATCAGATTACAACCGTTAGCATTTTAAGCTAATTAAGCTAACGGCCCGATCGCGGCCCGGAGGAATGAGGTAATAATGGTCAGAACTGTCATTACAGTTCACATTAATTCAATTATAACATGTTTACACTGCGTTTTAAGGTCTAACATTCACCTCATGTATGCTTTAGTATGAAACAACTAATAAAGTTGCTTCAGGTCATTTTTCACAGAAAATAAAAAATAAGAGAAAATCAAGTTTAGACCCCTCTACTGACAACTTCATTTCCCCGAGATGACTCAACGTGGGTGGGGTTTAGTCACATATGTACTGGGGAAAAAAGCTATTTCAATCCAAAACATGTTAACAGGTCCAGTTACATGTTAACATGGGACCCCTTGTTTGATAGCAGCTTGCGTCCATAAAACTTGTGAGTTTATGGAGAGTTTCTGCTTGAATGTCTTTGCAGGATGTCAGAACAGCCTCCCAGAGTTGCTGTTTGGATGTGAACTGCCTCCCACTCTCATACTGTACATTTTTCAGTACAGTCTTGTTCAGTGATGAGTGCCGTGCAACCCTGGATGGTCCAGATGGATGGCGTAGTGGATGGTTGGTGCATGGCCAGTTTGGCCACCATGTCCCAACAAGGCTGCAACGTCAGCAAGGAGGTGGCGGAGTCATATTTTGGGCCGGAATCCTAGGGAAAGACCTGGTCGGCCCCTTTAGATCTTTCGCTCGAGGATGCTCCAGACATTCTCAATAGGATTGAGGTCAGGGGGGGGGCGGGATGGGGGCCACACCATGATTTTTTTCCCCTTTTATGCCCATAGCAGCCAATGAAGCTGAGGTATTCCTTGCAGCATGAGATGGTGCATTGTTGTGCTTGAAGATGATTTTGTTTCAGAAAGCATGATTCTTCCCTTTTGTACCGTGGAAGAAAGTGGTCAGTCAGAAACTCAACATACTTTGCAGAAGTCATTTTCACACCTTCAGGGACCCTAAAGGGGCCAACCAGATCTTTCCCTAGGATTCCGACCCAAAACATGACTCCGCCACCTCCTTGCTGACGTCGCAGCCTTGTTGGACGGCACTCATCAGTGAACAAGACTGTTTGAAAATTAGTCTTTGTGTACAGTATGAGGTTGGGAGGCAGTTCACATCCAAACAGCAACTCTGGGAGGCTGTTCTGACATCCTGCAAAGACATTCAAGCAGAAACTCTCCATAAACTCACAAGTTTTATGGACGCAAGCTGCTATCAAACAAGGGGTCCCATGTTAACATGTAACTGGACCTGTTAACATGTTTTGGATTGAAATAGCATTTTTTCCCAGTACATATGACCTCCTTATTGCTATGAATTCAACAAATTACTATTTTCAGTTCTTTACAAACTAGAAAATGTCTTAAAACTATGATGTGCATAATAACCTGGAACAGTGCGAAAACAGTTTTTAATTTATTATCTAAATTCTGTTTTCATTAGGAGGTTTGTTCAATAACATTTGAAATATAAATTGACAGCTAATGACTTGAAAATTATGCTGATATCATTTGCATCAATTATGTTGGAAAATCAAACAAAAACATGATTTGCATAATAAGTTGGAACGCGGTGTACATGTCTGTTCTAATAGCCACACTGTCTCAGATGTATAATGCATCAATGTCACATTATTTACAGTGTGACAGGTCCACTCTGAACACCAGAACGACACACAGGCTGGTTGGAGCTGCAGTTCATCTTCATTTGATCACTTTGTCATGGGTACCGTACACTTGCTCTGTGGTCTGCCATATAGAGTTGACATCTTAAGTAATTGACGCACAAAAGCATGACTTATGTTGTCGCTAGTTCAGGCAGAAACCATGAATCATGGTTTTCATGTTTCATTTTCTTTTTACATGTGGGCTGTTTATGTCAATCAATGACTTTATTGGATCCACTGGAACATTTGTGGTGTTTTTTTTTTTTTTTTGTTTTTTTTTTGTTTGTTTTTTACATTTTTGCTTTGGACATACATACACTTTCTACCAAACAGCAGTGAAACTATTGAGTGACATGGAGTTCAAATAAAGTCTGAAAAGAAAAGGACCACTCGCTTTGCTGACAATGGCAGTTTGAGGTTATTTGGATTGGACTAAACTGGATTACAGCAATATTTCCTTTTTGCAGAATGCCCCCTCAGTCAAAAGGCTCAGGAGAAGATCGAGGCCTCTCATTTTCAACCCTATATTCCGACCGTCCTATGTCCAGCTTTAATGATTTGCGTAAACACAAATATTGAATGCCATTGACAATGAATGGTTAGTTTTGAGTTACAAACATGGAAGACAAACTGAGAACGCAAGTTGAGACTGGCCGGAATGAGATCATGTAGGATGATGAGAGAGCGCGCACACACACACACACACACACACACACACACACACACACACACACACACACACACACACACACACACACACACACACACACACACACACACACACACACAAACTAATAACCAAACTGTCTCTCAGATTTAAACATAATGCATCAATGTCACATATTATTTAGGCTATACTGTGTGACAGGTCACAGGTCACACAGACTTGCTCGCGCACACACAGACGCAAGCACACACGCACACACTTTGCTGTTAAGTTTGCATACTAAAATAGATGCAATTGTTCTTGCATTAAAAATAAATAACATACATATACAGATACCGAGTGAGACAGAAACCGTGACATCTTATAATGAGCATTCATGACTCATGAGGACCAATTATGTGAAAAGAACAATGGGTGAAGTGATCCTTTAAGATGAGCAAAGTGCCAAGAACCTCTTTGAATCCTTGACCCTCAAGAGGTGTCTGTCTGAGGAGAAAATAGTTCTAATTAGGTGATGTCACTGAGTGAGAGGACATGTATAGTCTTTGATTAAAAGAGCATGGTTTTTATATGGAAGACGCTTTCATTTCCAAAACCGACGGGTGGAACTGGAAATGTCCTGTGGCTCTGCAGCGCTGCATTGGCATGAATTAGGCCATGGACCATCATATCTCTGAGAGTGTACAAATAAACCTGTAAAGAGTCCAATTTGTTCAATTGGTACTATATTCTCTCAGAGTTCCTGTATTAAGACTCACTCCAAATGTTCCAAGACGCCTCAGACTTCAGAGAAACTCAGCACATGACTAGCACAGTTTGGAGTGTTGTTGGTTTAGATATAAGCTGATCACTCACAGCCTTAACCAAGGGCTGCACCTGCTTTGCTTTCTTGAGCTGATGGTACTCTAAGTGTTTTGATTGTATGTTTTCTTTATGAACACTTTGGATTGGATAATTCAAGCACAACTAAATATAAACAGTGAATGGACAAACCAGTTAAACTTGCACTTGAGTGTGACGCTCCACCTCAGCATGCAATCTCTTTTTGGCACGGATAAGCAAGGTTCGGGGGAGGGATAGGGAGACTGAATTTGTGGTGGCCAACTTATTTTGTGCCACTTTGATTTTGCCACACACCATGGTTCCAAGGACTTAATAAAATCCCCCAAAACCTGCTCAGAATAAACTGATCAGGGTCACATTAGCTATGGGGCCCAGAACCAATGTAGGGACACGTTTAGAGACTCATCTAGCTCCCATGTAGAATGCAGGGACACACAGTGGAACAATCTCGACATTAGACCCAATATGTGATAAATTTTATGTACTGTAATTTATTACTAAGTATAAAGAGCGCTTGTCTAAATTGTAAATGTTAACTAAGAATAATTCAGCTGGGGACAGGGGACCCCCGTAACACCCTCAAGGACCCATTGGGGGGTCTCAGGGCCCACTTTGACAAACACTGCTGTATAAGGTACAGCGCATTGTGGTGGCTGATTAACTCCAATTGAGGAGTCATTAGTATTCCTGTTGGATCATCACACGCACACGCTGTTGATGAAGATCACTACTGACACCTCTATAATTGTGGGATACTTTAGAATTTGGTCTGGCTGACCGACTCCTTCATAGATAGATAGAGATAGAGAGAGAGAAAGAGAGAGTCTCCCTCTCACAGGGAGGACAGAGATGTCGCAAAACACTGTTCCTGACCTAAACCATTTCTTGCATAATGCATTAGCATATTTTGAACAGTCCTCAAGGACCATGCCACCTAAATCTGATTAATTTTCAGTGCTAATCTGGGATCTAGGGGTCTTCATCATGTTTTTGTTTTGTTTTCAATCCAATGACCCTGAGGAGTGAGGAGCCCAATCCAAGGAGAGAGAGATGAAACAGGAACTGTCCCTCTAAACACAGATCGAACTACAGTATGTCTAAGTCTATTGCAGATTAAACAGCGTGAACTTGTCAGTATCATCATCAGCTAGTTCACTCAATAATTAATGACTGAAACACACAATGTGGTCATTTGTGTTTTGTACAGCATGCACTATTTTACCATTTATAGTAATTATTATTAAGGCTTTGTTCCATATTCTGGTCAAACAGAGTCAAGGCTCATTATTGTGCATGTTGGATCACTGCAAACACTACACCAGTGGGGCTCAATGTGTCCTTGAGAATGTTCCACAATGGCTCCTGACAATGTACACATGGAACCAAATCCACCTGTAAGGGTTCATTTGGTTGTTTGGCTATTTTGGTCAATTTGCTTTGATTTTGGTTATGAGTAATTTTGTGTGCACAGAGCCAATTCAGCACACTGGGTCATACGTGGAACAATGGACAGAACTACCTTCCTAGAGTTACTTTCCTGACACCCATTTTGACAACCACTGCTTTACGTTGTGATTAAATTGCTAAGATGAAGTTAAAAGTCTTCCATCCAACCCATAAATACATACTTCTAAATTTCTCCATTCCATTGCTTCTTTCTCATTTGAGCTTTATAGGCATGGCCCACTTTCACACTGCATGGGTCTAATTCAACATGCACTTTGTAAAATTACACACAAAGAGATACACTCGCACACACATACTGTATGTGCGACTGAGAGATGGAGTGCCTGCTTTTGGTGCAGGGAAACCTACGAAACCGTTATTTCATAACAACTTTTTGATTCCAATGGATCCAATGATGTTACAATTCAGATGCAAGCTCTGGCTTTAGGAACTGTTCCTGAAAGTTCTGCAATATTTACAAAACAACAAAACATTTAAATGTGGAGTTATGAGGTTTCTGCCCAACAGCAGTGACATAATATGCAGGTTATCAGCAGTGTATGTAGGTTTAGTCCTTTGAGGCAAGCAGCCTCGCTAGCGCATACTGTACTCTCTGGACTAGTTCTATCTTGTGGGGGGAGCGTTACACTGTCCTGTGTGTGTGTGTGTGTGTGTGTGTGTGTGTGTGTGTGTGTGTGTGTGTGTGTGTGTGTGTGTGTGTGTGTGTGTGTGTGTGTGTGTGTGTGTGTGTGTGTGTGTGTGTGTGTGTGTGCGCGCGTCCTGTGTTCCCAGTTTCCCAGTTTATGGGATGGGCGTTGTCAATGGCGATTGGTTCATACCAACTGGTAGGGAAGTGGCTTTCAGTTCTTGCCGGAGCTATTATAAATGTCATGTGATGCGTTCGCAGCACGGCCGAAATCTTTTTGGAGGTTCCACTGTGTCCCTAAAATGCATAGGAAAATGCTTTTTTGCACAGTTATACCTAACCTGGAATATATATATATATATATATATATATATATATATATATATATATATATATATATATATATATATATATATATATATATATATATATATATATATATCCAACACAACAGGTCTGCCTTACACCTGCATGCTACCTACTTCATTATAGCATGATTGAATATTAATATCAGTGTCTATTATTATAATAATTATTATTTTTATTTTTATTCCCTGTGCTTTGGTGCTGGTTCCTCTGTAAGTGGTTTGTCTCCCCCACCTTCAGTCTCTGTGTCTAATATCACAATCTTTTTTTTTTTTTTTTTTTTTTTTTTAGCTTTGCTTCAGTGACATTTTCAGCTCTTCCCCCCTTCCTCTTGAAAAACTTTGCTACACTTTGTTTTGGTTTGGTTGTCTTAACCTTTTAAGCTGCATTCCCTTCCCTTGACAAATGTTTGGGTTTACCGGAATATCAGCCTATTGATGCTTTTTTTGCTCTGATCCAATCAGAAGTTAGCTAACTATGTAACGTCAACCCTGACCACAGATACCAACCAAACAGAGGATAGCAGATGACATTGTTGTCAATCATGTGGATAATGGCTAACCTATTTGCTAACTGAACAAGCGTGGTCAACAAGCACTACCAGAATGTAAAGAGAAACTATTTATCATAGGTCTACTTAATAGCCAGATTGATATGGTCGCGATTCACTACTTCACTGCCCTGCCAGGTTTGTTATTTGATGCAGTTAATTGACGAGGCTGCTGGCCAATCAGCTGCACCATTCAGATTTTCAACCGATACTGATGGCCCCAGACAGTGCCACCAGACCTCAATCGCCAGGGACAATAATTTAAAGGTAGTATTTTTAAGAGGGCTGGATCCAGGCAAGGCAAGCCCAACACCAACTAACAAACTAGGTGAAAGAGAGGCAGTACAGTGAGTACACTCACAACTATATAGGTTACGAAAAATGTTCACAGCAGGAGTCTCTTCCTAGTTTCTCAGACAGCTGGTGGATGGAAATTAAGCTCCTTACATGCGGAGTGGGTTAAGGCATTTCCGGCTTTCTGTCTGACGCGGCATTTTGCCGTGTGGGGTGGAGCTTCATTTCGATCCACCAGCTGTGTGCGGTGCCTTCACGTCAAAAAGTGTCAGGCGGCGATGTATCTTCTTGTGTCACTGTGACAGCACAGGGGGTTTGGTATTAGTCCGTATAGAGGCTATATAGGAGACATGAGGATGTTGCTTTGGATTGCCTCGATGAACAGATGTGCACGGACCGCCTCCCTGGCGTGCCGCTGTGTGCGATTGGACAGATGCCCTGCACCTCGGCACCGGCAGCGTCGCCCTGGACACCGTGACCTGTGACACGTGCACTGCCACCTGTGGAGGCGCGCACCGTTAATTGACGAGCTACAGCTAATTGACGCTGTCGGTGTGAGCCTGCTCCTGTACACACCCTTAGCCCAGATAAGTCCAATAAACTTAAACATTTTATGGAAACTGGTTGCACTGATATTTGTTTAGTTCCATGATTAAAATACTTGAGTGATGTTAACTCAACATTAGAAATTCCTAAATAGAAGCATTTAAGTTAAATGTACTTGAATACTTTGTGATGTTAACTTAGAAATACTAATTCCAAAATTGAAGAATTCAAGTTAAATGGACTTAAAATCCTTTCTTCTAAAATTAAGAATCCTACGTTCATTGCACTTATGTTGCAAGGTTGATTTGACTTAAATTATGTAAATTATTTCACTTCAGCATATTCACATCAAAGACACACCCCATATTACTTTCTTTGTAAATTTATTCAACAATTTCATAATTTCAGAGTCATAAATATTTGTCCCTCCAACATCCAAGCTTGATCACAATTTAGCATTACTTATGTTAAAGATGCAAGCTATACTGCACATTCCAGAGAGTTCTTTGCAAGCATATTAGAACAACTTTGTGAAATCTGTCGAATTAGCGAATTATGCACAACAGAGTAAAGGCTAAATTGAAGAGATATTAATCCACCTAAACACACAACACACAATCAGGAAGAAGAAACACTTCATGTTTACTAGTCTATAATGATTCAAAAGCCGTCTTCTCTTGGCACAGTTATTTACATGTGTATATTAAGGTGAGAAAAGTACAGCTATTTTCACATAATTAATCTTTTTGGACGAGGCCGGTTTGTTAAATTACAAAGTTCACTAGCCTCAGAGTCTGCATTCACCTCTTCAAAGATAACCATATCATCTGTACTTTAGGCAAGATACTTTTCAGAATTGTAAAAGAAAAAAGTAGTAGCAGCTTCTCTACTTTCACATATAGGGTGACCAGATGTCCCTCTTTGTGTGGGGCAGTCCCAAGACCGTTTAAAGCCATATTAGGCCATATTAAAAAAAGAGCTGATCTACAAGCTCAAAATGTCTCACAGTGCGGCACGTGTTGAGCTTATAGACAACCTAGGTTTTGCTATATTTAAATTGAAATCCTGAATTATTTTGGAATATTGACATCAAGATGATGATAATAATTTAACACATTTTGTTTCCCCACTCGACTTATCCCACACATGCAAAACTTCTGTCCCTTAAATGAACAGTTTGGATCTGGTCACCCTACATTCACACAAAAAGGCAAGCACTTTTTCCCCCAATTGTAGTGTCATTGTGTGTGTGTGTGTGTGTGTGTGTGTGTGTGTGTGTGTGTGTGTGTGTGTGTGTGTGTGTGTGTGTGTGTGTGTGTGTGTGTGTGTGTGTGTGTGTGTGAGAGAGAGAGAGAGACTCATCATCTCATCATTACAGACATGTTTTAGAATTCCAGCTGATCCTTCAAACGTTGAACCTTGCGTGGCAGACATTCAGCATTACCTGTTGAATGAAGTTGCATGTATTTTTGCATGCATGTTGGGTAGTCCATGTGCAGGGCATAAATCAGTCCAAATAAAACACAGACGGTGTGAGGCAGGTCAGCCACCTCCGTCAACACAGTCCTTTCCAAGACAATCCCCATCTTGGATGGGCTGGCTGAGAACTTTCCCCCTCCATGTTGAGGATTCCCACTGTCATCTTGATGTATTGGGAAGAGTCACGTACATCCTAATAGCAACAGAACAAGAACAGAACATAACCATATTTAGTACTGAAATACTAAATAGATCTACATTGCAGAATATAAACGGCACAATTATTAAAATAACTATAATAAATGTACTTTTTCCTGAAATAAAAATGTTTCTAGGAACGTGTCATCCAAGATAAAACTGATATTTCTCTTCTGTTAAAAATAATGACATCTGCAACGTTTATAAGAAATTAAGTTACTCACGGAGCAAGACTTGAAGGCGGCGGCCGGATGGTCCCCCAAGATGAGTGGCAGTCCATGAAGACGAAGAGTTCTCACAGCTGTTGGCTCTGTGGTCTGGAAGGCAGGCAGTAGGGCAGGAAGGACATGGTAGGGCAGGCAGTAGGACAGGGCAGGCAGGACGTGGTAAGACACAGCAGCCAGGCAGTCAGGGAGACAGGAATTTCAGTTATGTCACATAAGTGAATAAAACTACATAAACCTGAGCAAATCCTTTGAGTAACTGAGTTACAGTACTAATAAATTAGGCTTTTTGCCAGGCCTAAGTTACAAGACCAATGTGACTAAATGCCACACTATGGTGCCATTAAGTGGTTATAGTTTTAAAGTGACAACGATAATATAAATAAGTGGACATTATAAACATAATATATGAAAATATCTTGCATGAGAAGTTTGCAAATGGAAAAAGGAAAGCAGAGATCAAGGGAAGTAGACTGTAGACAACTCACCTTGGTCTGTAGTAGAAGCTCAGTCAGATGCTCTCCAGCGATGCCTTTCTTCATCCTGAAGGTCAATCAGCTTTGAGGACAGCTGGTCCAGTGCACTGAAGAAGTGGTCTCTCAGATTTGTCCCACCAAATCTGAAACACAAAACATGGCCAGAGAGCCAGAAACACAAATCATGACCCATGAAAGAATTAAATTAGATAGGACAGATCACTATGATATTTATACCTGATAGCGAAAAAGAAAATAATAATTAACATAAATCTATTTTGTGCTATTCATAAATGCATATTGAACAAGTTCAAAAACACAGGGCCACATAGTCCTATTTTGTAAATAGTCAAAAACCTACCTGGCTTTCTGTAAAGGGTGCTGGCCATCGTTGTAAAACCTTGCTGGCATCAGCCTTCTTCTGACGATTTATTTTCTCCTAAAAACAAATGTGGCATTTTAATGTTTTTTTCTTTAGTTCTCCTTTCCTTGCCTTCATGAAGCCATCATAATGACCATCATCACCATCACCATCATTTGACTGTTCTTGTTCAAAACCTCTACCATTGTAAGAATTATGTCTGGATGAAACATCTTCCAGTTATCTATCTGTTCTGTTATTTTTACTTTTGTGTGCTTTGAAGGAAACTGTAGACACTGCCTTCATAGTCACAAGTTTTATAAGGGCTCCTGACTTCATGGTTTACTTTTAAGTGTATATTATAAAAAGGTGAGAAAAGTATTCTGTTACTGAACAGGTACATTTGCACATAATGGTTGCTATCTGGTTTGGTGTGAATGCGGGATAAGGGTATTTTAGTGATCTACAAAAGTGGCTTTCAACCTTTTTGATACCAGGGCCTACTATTTATTCAGAATTTGAGCCACGGACCACCATTTGATGCCATTTTAGCCCCACAGACCCCCAAACTAAAGGTTTAAACTAAAGGTTTATTTTGCTTTTGCCCACAATACCAGGCTGGATTTAGGAAACAAAACAGTCAAACATACAGATCATGGCAATGGCAGGGCTTGACACTAACACTTGCCCGCTTGCCCGGGGCAAGTAAAAAAAAAAAAAATGGGTGGGCAAGTGAAGACTGCTACCTGGTTGCCCGATCGGGCAAGTGTGCAACTTAGTGCACTATAACACAACACAAGATACTGTAAATTTGTCTTGAAGGCAGTCATTGCACCCTGCCTCTGTGTCTTTCCCTGCCTTCTAGCGATCTCTACCTATCTCTCTCCCAGGTCCATTTGGTTCCAAACTATCATTTTGCTGGGGTCAGGGACCACTGGGTCTGTGACCACCATGGGCTAATTAAGATGATGAATTTTAACTCTTGAGAGCGTAAAAATGAAGCCAAATGGACCCGCAAGGGTCCATTCGGTTTCATTTTTATGTTCTCAAGAGTTACATCTGGTTAACCAACTTAGCTGGGGACCACCTGGAACCCTCTCAGGGACCACTGGTGGTCCCCGGACCGCCTGTTAAAAACCCCTGGTTTAAAGCACTCAAGTAGGAAGTAAACTTAAATGCAAAATTTACAATATATTTTTGGGGGGCAAGTGACCATGACCTGAGGGCAAGTAGAACCTGACTTGAACTTGCCCGATGGGCAAGTGCCTCGGAGACCTTAGTGTCAACTCCTGAAATGGCCATTAATCTCCTACATTCTCTAGTTGTGTAGACTTGGGCTAATTCACATGATGAATACACACACATGATGAATCTGGTTAACCAACTCTCCATCCTTTAGCCTGGGGACCACCTGGAATCCTCTCAGGGACCTGTTGAAAACCCCTGATCTATAAGGATTCAAAAGCTGAATTCTTGGTACAGTTAAAAGGGCAATAGGCCTACTTACAGCTCTAAATCCTGTCCATCTCCGATACAATGGTCTGCAATGAAACACAGGGGGGGGGTCAAATTAATTGCATGCAATGTGTGTCCGTGTATTTATATTCTAAATCTAAATGATATGGCGAATGCATACATCCATCTGTTAAATATACTTTCAGAGTGGGGTATGAATAAGGTTAAACCAAATAGGTGGTAAATATATCACCAGAATGAGTCACTACCGCACCGCATGCAGCTCAATACGGCTCGTGGCATGCTGCTCGTCCACTAAACAGTGTGGTTGACTGGGTCTCGGGGCGCGTTACCCGGCCCTCTGAAACAGCGGCTCGCGGCGTGCTGCTTGCCCGGTATAGTGTGGTGAAATGCGGCGCAAGACGCGCTACCGACCCGCTGAAAACAACGTGGTGAACAGCGGCTCGCGGCGTGCTGCTTGCCCGGTATAGTGTGGTGAAATGCGGCGCAAGACGCGCTACCGACCCGCTGAAAACAACGTGGTGAACAGCGGCTCGCGGCGTGCTGCTTGCCCGGTATAGTGTGGTGAAATGCGGCGCGGGACGCGCTGAAACAGCGTGGTTAACTATAACCTACAAGCACCGCACCTCCGTGACTCCTCGAGTTAACGGAAAGCTCCACAAAAATGAAAAGAAATGAAAACTAAAACGAACTGTTGCGTTGTCAAATGTCCCGGTTTCCATCATCTCACCTGCACCATCCCTGCATTGCATCCAAGTCGTAGGCTAATGCTGGTTACCATGCGCCCCACTGACCACAAGTTACCACCTCCACCACTTAACACAATACATGCCAAACAATTCTCAAAAACATTAATTATTTCTTACCAATGCAATGAATGTGTTGTGCTAATGGCGAACTTGCAGCCACTTGTCTTGTCTTCTGGTCCTCTCTCCTTGTCCAGCTTCTTCTCCCCACAATGCATTTCAGTTTTGAATCTTGAACTTGAAAATCTTTTGTTCTTTTCAATTTAAACTAAAATAAGTTAAACTAATTAAACTAAACCTTTTCTATCCATCCCATTACAATACAATTCTAAGTACAATACGATCCACTTTTTTAGTTATGCAATAAAACTTAAATGATGTATTTGTATTGTACTGTTTTTACTTTAGTTGATATGACAAAATACAAAATATGGTCTTACTGTACAGTACGCCTCTAGAATTATAATGCCGTAGTTATTCTCAAACATGTTCAGGCCCTTGATTGACATGCATTGCATTTCAGTACATTAAATTAAAAGAGCAACTATTATGCAAACAAGCATCGACTAATCCCTAGAGTAGTATACAATGCTGTGTTTTGCATGATGTTTTAATATTGCATCTTCTTATATTACTTTAGAAGATAATAGTTATTGTAAAGACGATGAAATAAATGTTTCTCTGCTTTCCTCATGGTAAAAGCTAATGGGGATCCTATAATACCAATAAAACTATTTGACAGTGACGGATGATGATGAGGGATATGATTTGGAAGCGGAACCCTCTCAGGTGACCATGAGACCATGACCATCAGCACTATGATTCTGTTTGACCAGATTTTCTGTAAAGTGTGTGAAGGAAGAGGCCCACTGGGTTTCCTGTGCCTCTGGGGGTCCCTGCCTGCAGGTCTCAGTTAAACCGGGAAGAAGCTTGTCATGCTGTAACAGAGCTACGCTGTAACGCTACACTGTAACCCTCATCCACCACTGCTCAGAGCCATTTAGAGGAAGAGTTGCGACACCAATTGTGAATAGAGAACAGCCAAGTCATGTTGTTCGTCAGGTGGTTCATGCAGCGCTGAAATGGTGACTAGCTAGAGTTGAAATATATTGTTTTCAACTAGAGCAGCGCAAATAAGACCTATTTAAGTATGTATGCAAAACAACTGTTTTAAGTTGTTCAGTGACAACTAAAGTCTCTGTAATGTTTATGTTGTATTAAAGAACCACTTAAAACAAAGAGATTGAAAGTCATTAAAGCTGGACTATTGCTTGAGTCCAATGTAATTCTGCCTACGCCTCTACTTCCCTAAATGAGGTGCTATTGGAGACAGTAGTATTCTGCTCTTTTAATGCATCAGTATAATTATATATATATTGTTTGCAAAACATATGTCGAAATAAATGAAAATAACCTGCAAAAAACAGGACTTCTTTAATTTGTCTGGATCAATAATTGTGGCCGAGGAGAGCAAACAGCATAAAGTGTAAAGTTCTGGACCGTCTGCAGGACAAAGCAAGTGTCTTTCTGCAGGGAAACAGCTGCATTCTGGCTAGAAAGTTGCCATTCATACCTTTAAGCAGCAGGACAACGTTTTAGCAACTCAACCCTGAAACACAGCAGGTAACATAAACTAATTCACTGGTTCTCCTACTACTACATTTATCTTTTATATTTGGAAATGAAAACAATGACACAAAAACAGGGTTGCAAATTTTAGTTAAACAGGGAGAGTTGCCAACCTTTCAGTGCAGTCATTTCTCGCCCTTGTCTTACTTGTAATAATAAAGAAATCACAGCACTTCATCTTTAATGGGTTACAATTTTCAAATAGTAATCATCATAAAAAAGCCCTGTCAAATATCACATGTTGCCATTCATCCGTTTCTCGATAGCCGCATGCAGAGAAATTGAACAGGGAGTCGGCTGTTGGGAATCTCTTCTGGCCCCATGAGGTGTGACCGGAGTGATGGAGATCAGAGCTTACATGTGGAGATGTAAATCCTGTTAGAATGCAGGAGATATTCTAATGTCTGCATGGAAAGAGAACCACCCATAGGGGGTCGTCCTCAGCCAGTGGCACTTTACTTTACTTCTTCTCCACTAGTTACAGAGGCAAAGGTTGTACTTTTACTACATTTATTTGGCATCTTTACTCAGAACTTAATTCCTTTGCAGATTTAGAAACACCTACATTTATTAAGACCTATATTTTACAGTTTGGTTGAAACAGTCATCTTCCATCTCTCATCGCGTTGCATGGACGTTCAGATGTAACAGAATCTCTGCTGTTTTTTTACTTCCCTCCACTCCCTTCCGCACAGATGTGCACAGAGGTGGGAGGGCAGAAATATATGGGATGTGGTCGGCGGTTGTGCTGCGTATCACATTAATAAGCCACCTTAATGCATCACTCTCTTTCGGCCTCCAAGCCTGGAGCCATGCCCAGAACAAAGAGATTGAAAGTCATTTGGACTAGGGGAGGGGGCTCCTCCGAGCACAACTTACATGAAATGAATGTGAGCGAGACGCAACACGCCGGCTGAATTCTAATCAGGAAACCTATAGCGTTCTTCAGAGCTTCTGGAAGAAGTTATCGCAGAGAACGATCATGCTTATCTCACAGAACTGGTTGTTCTGTGCATGTGAAACATTATTCCAACTCTTTAAGAATATATCTACCAGCTGACACATTACACAACACATGACGGCATAAGATGGTACTGGCATACTTCTTTGGTAGAATACAATATATCTATGAAGTTTAACATACAGTACAGTAAGTATCTTGTTAAAAGACAACAACAGCTTCATAGTAAACATGAAATCAAATAATACGACTAGCAGATTGTAGGCCATAATAGGCGATTTTAGGCTCTCCTAGCGGGGGGGCACTTTATTTTAGGCTAACCATTTTTTTTTTTGTAACTCTGTAAAGCGTAAAATGTTTCATTTTACTCTCTCAAGAGTTAAATTATATTTAAACATTTAATTACTTTTTTTTCAATTACTTTTCAAGAATCTACACAATTAGAAGAATTATTATTTTGTTTTGCCAGGTATCTTTTCTAATTGTGGACACAAATGTAAAAAAAAATCCTTGTTTTTGAGTGCAAAAGACTAAAGTCAACATCAAATGGTGGTCTGTGGCTAAAATGCAGAATAAATAGTGGACCCTGGTATGAAAATGGTTGAAAACCACTGCTTTCGAATATAAGCAACTAAATATGCAAGATAAGTACATGCTTTTCTAGACAATGATTTATTTACACATTTTGGAAGAAGCCCATCGGTAGGTCTGTGTGTTTCATGTCAATGTCAATATGGCATTTCCTTTTCCTTAACTTTTCCTTTTTTGGCCACCATAGGGGCCAAGTGCCCCCCTGGCACCTCAATAAAATTGTCACTGTGTGACACACTGTGAGCTTGTAGATATGCTTTTTTCCAAGTATCCGATGCATTATGTTCCAAACTCACAAGCCTGTGCAGGGAAGGATTATCCAACAGGCATGTTGGCCCCAGGCCCCATGCAGGACATGGTCCTGCATGGCAGCTTGACCGTCCCGCTGTCACATTGACGTCTCACAGAGCAGTTACAGCTGTGTCAGATGGTTCTCTGCGTTGCTATGAGCTAGATGATAGATGATTGCCTCCATCAAGTCTCCGGCCCTCTGATAATTTGTTATTGATCAACTGACTCTCTTCAGTTTCAGGTTCAACTGCATGATTCTACAAACAGCATTGGAAGGTAAAGTAACTGAAGTAACGTATAACTTGAAGTAATATTAATTCCTTTGTCCAGTAATTAGCAACATTACATTACTTTCACATTTTGAGAAATATTATATTTACAATTCTCCAAAAGTAACTAGTGTTCATAATTTATAATGGTAAGGGTTGGGATGTGCATGCACTTGTTTGTACTGTGCGTGTTAACTTGTCGGATGCTGGAGGGCAATTCTTTTTTCCAATTTTGTATATGTTTAAGATGTGACAGTAGGCCTACACAAGTTTCTTCCTGTGGGCTGAACATTTCCAGTCAAATGTGCCAGTGAAAAAACACAAAAAACATTATTCACCACCCACCAGGCAGCCCAGGCATACTTTAATTTTTTTTTGGGGGGGGGGGCTTATTGATAATTGACAGTATATTGACAGGAAAGGGGGAGAGAGATGGGGAGTGACATGGGGCAAGGGCCGTCAGGCTCAGCAGTCGACAGTAATACCTGATGATAAAAAATGACCCCAAACCACATTCTGCTTCCATACTTGTTGTCGTCTTGGAGGAAAACATTCCCGAAAACGCAATTTGCGAGTACCTCTTCCGAACTCTCGCCTTCTTTTCCAAACTGCCAGACGTACGGTATGTATTAGAGCTAATTGAATCCTGCTCTCTCGACAGCTGTCTGAAGTAATGAAGCCCTATGTTCTCTGGCACTTTCTCCCGCCGAGGCGGTCAGGCCTCCCGCACTGCAGTGCTACATCAAGCATCCTTATTATGAGAGCGCTATCTGAGGCTCCGGCAATCATTGATCAGAGTGAGTGCTCCAGTCCGCATGTTTAGGTCATTCTCAGAGATGTGGCATTACGCACACAAAAGCCATGCTTTCAGATGCCGGTGACCACAGCCCAGGTGGTGCTTTTAGATAATTCTGTGCAAAACATCTACTGTAGGGTGCGGTTTAGATTTTGTTTCTCCTTGCATCTCTCCATTACAGATTACTATTAATAATAATAATTAATTAATTTAATAATATAATGTATAATTAAGACCTATAAAAAGGTGTGCTCCACTCCAAGAAAGAATATTTGTTCTGGCAGACTACTGCCTTAATCTCGTGTCTTGGCTGTGTCTTGAATTCTGATGTCATTCAGCTACAGAGGAATTGGATGTAAACAGTATTTCTATAGTATGTACTCACTTTCTGTTATCAAGTACAATGATTCAGCAGCATACAGTATTTATAATAGAGAGCCAGATTAAGAGTTCTTTCATTCATGAACATGCAATTATCTCAATTACCATCCATCCTGTTACAGTATGTAGGCATAGACAGGATATGCTATTATGCTAATGTGCACATGCATGGGTTTCCCACAACAACTACAATACATCTAATACAGACAATTTTAATCACAACATCTGTTATTAGCTGAAAAAGATGTAAACATGTCTGGGTTATCACAGAAGTGCAGCATGGATGGGATACGCACGCACAAGATAGCTGCTATGATGACCTCAACCGTGCGTCATGCATCATACAACCGTGGTTTTGCATTAATACAATTATTGTTACAGCCAAATACTGACGGTTCAATGTCCCTGAGCCAAAGATACTGTATTGTCATCAGAACATTTCCAGTTACAGTACGTGCATATGGATGCTTTTTCAGGTACTTCACTCCTGTGCGAAGTGAGGGGCACTCATATCATCATACATAATGTCATTCTGGCCAAACATCATTTCTGTCTTCCTTTTTTGTTCTTCAATCTTTGTGTTTACACAAACACTCACATATGGCTATTCATAAACTAAATGTTCTAGCATCTGTTAAACAAGAAATATTACATGCTCATACTGTATGTATCAGGAGTATGCTGTCTCAGTTGTGCACGTCCTGTATCCTGCTCTGCAGTTTGTCCATAACATTAGCCAGTGTTATTGCTGCCATATATAGTCTATGGTTAAGAGTGTGGTCTGGGTATTGCAGGCTTTGCTGTGCCCGAGTAGGAATAGGAGGCAACCAAGCCAATCACTCATCTCAATCACAAGAGCAGATTCATAATAAGCCAATAGAGTGGAGGTGAGGTGGAGTTAGATTCTAACAAACACAGTGTTTTGTTTGTACACATTAAAGTTGCCTCTATTACCTTTAAACCCAGTGTATCATGTATTTTAGGTTGCCAGTATCCCATACATCTTTTACCATGACTCCATATGGGCAAGGTAAAATAGGTGCAGTATTTTACCACCACCATTCACCTACAATTAATTTGCAATGCACATGTTTTAATAATTAATTTTGGTTTATATACAGCAGAAGTCAGTCAATTGGTTTGTGGTCCCATATAGACAAATAGCAGCCTCATGCCATTTGCTGAGAGCAAAATATATTTTGTTTAATAAACAACATATTTTGTTTATGTAGCAGAAACATTTTGAGTATTGACCCAATCATTTTCATATATATACAGGTATATATATATATTTTTTTCCCCGAATAGCCTTTATGCCAGTTAATCCCGTGTCCACACATGTTAATCTTGTAGCCTACTTGACACAGCGCCTTGGTCTGAATCGACTGCATGGTTTTCCTTTTGCAGCTTTTTTTGTCATTGCAGGTAGACATTTCTGGAAAGGGGAAAGCGGGACAGGATGAAGCAATCATCAAGTACATGTCGGGAAACATGGCACTGAACTTCTAAAAAGTAATTTATTCAGCAGACAGGGAGCCGAACAAGATTGATGTTCATATTTCATCCATCAATGGTTTCCATAATTCAGTATAGTACACTGGCGCGCCGGCGCTAGTCAGAGCTTGTCAAGCTGTAGCGAGCCGATTCAGAATAGCTGGCTTACTGATAATCAAAGTCTTACTATCAGAGTGACGCCTGGCACCGCCCGGCAAGGCAGGCAGCCTCCAGCCTGTGACTCTGACCCCTACAGTCGTTGGCTCTACCATTACTGAAGTCTCTTTTCTGAAACCGTGGTGATGAAGGGCCAAGAGAGCTTGGATTAAAGTAGTAAAAATAAACTCCTAAAGGGCGATTTGGTGAAACAGTGTTAAAGGCTCCCTTAACTGCACCCTAAAGCGCTGTTAATCAATTACAGTAAGACTAAAAATATATATTTGTGCTGTTCTAAATACTGCATGGACATGACCTACTTGTGCGCAATGCGCATGTTGGCACTCTACCGAGTACAGTTGCTACTGTAAATGTTAACAAATAACAATTAATTTCTATCAATTGATTATCAACCGTCGATTAATCATTAATATCCCTGTGTGTAACTGTGTACAATAGTGATGAATTTGATGAACATGGAATGTGATTCATGATAATGAAAGCACCCCTTACTTCACACAAGTGTGATTGTTTTCCATTAAGCTCATCAGATTGCATTATTATTATTGGCATAATCAGTGGAGCATGTTCGTTGAATCTGCCAATAACAGAATTTCAGCGGAGCATAAACTCCCAACTCCTCTGCAGTAAAAAAAAGTATACGCATTAATAATCAAAATGCAAAGTAAGCTCATGACCGCTGGTTAATATTTAATGAGAAATATTGTGTGGTTGGCATTGAGGAAGATGGAATTACTGATGAAATTACTGATGGAATTGTTTTCTCTCAGCTAATTTCATGAATAGCAAAGAACAGGCATGAGAGTAGGCTTCACATAGGCAGCCAACACAATTTCTCAGTGTCTATTTAGCCCTTAAAGTGTACAAATGGAACCAATAAGGATTCCAGTGGACTGTCTAACTGGAAGGTATAAGTTCTCCCTGCCTTGGGGGTGTGCCTATAACCCTACAACGTTTCACATTGATCAGGCTGGTGATGTCAGAGATTGTACATAGACAGAGCATATTTGTATAGGGATGCGTGTCCTTAACACACACACACACACACACACACACACACACACACACACACACACACACACACACACACACACACACACACACACACACACACACACACACACACACACACACACACACACACACACACACACACACTTTTACATTCTCTGTTGCATGACTTTCTATAGTCACATTTGCAGTCGTTGTGGTGCAATGAGAGGCTGGGGAGACTATAAGTCTGATCATTGATCAGCTCTGAAAGCTGATAAAAACGAAGGGGGAATGTACAATCAGGGTACTTTCAGGGTAGGCCTATTATTAATAAAAAAAAAAAAACAGATAATCAATATACAGAGGGTATCATGGCCACGGTAACATATTTACAGTAGGGGTGCTGGACGCTCACTATGGGGTGCTGCAAAATGCACAAGCACAAAATGTGCGTATGCGTCTCGTGCATGCACAATTTTGTGTATTTCCTCACGGAAAAGTGGCTTTTACATCGTACCTTCCCTCTCCACATGCATGAGCAAACTGACACAGGGACTTTACCAGGATAAGTCTCTGATACTGTGATACAGCATACTGTATGTATTAGGCTTATTAAATGCAATCTGTTTTGATTAAAAATAATTGCCCCCCTCCTGTCCAAGGGGGGATGTGACTGAAAAAAGGGGGTGCTCCAGTACTTCCCTCAGCCATGGAGGGCATGGTGTGTTTGTGGCAGGAAAGTTATTTAGCAACCTCTACAAGTGGGACATTTGTCTTTGCACACTCTTTACTACATTTTCTCCTTTTGTATTCACAGTGTTGGCGAGTTGAATGTTAACATTTTGATTGACTGTGGGCACACGTCATTATCGCTTTATAATTAAAGTGTAATGCTGTGCTCTTCCTTTGCCTTTTAAACCACAGTTAATTTATGTATGGTTAGCACACATTGTGTCAAGAAGCCATTCTATCAGCCCTGCATTATTACGCCCACACATTACCTAGCCATAATTAAACGGCATATCTTAATAGCTGCAGTTTCTACTGTCTTCTTGGTGTGTGTGTGTGTGTGTGTGTGTGTGCGCGCGCGCGTGCGTGTGAGCTATTGTTTCAAATAGTGAAAGTCATTATGCCAGCTCTCTTTTAAAATTACAAACAATTCTAAATGCAGTATGTTAAATGCGGCAGGCTCTTATCATCTTACCACATTGATTACAACATGTTTGTTTATGCAGCGGGTGATACTCTATGTGATAGCCTACAGAAATGTTATTTTTCTTTATTGTCTATAATGTTTTCTCAACAAACATTTTGGTAAAAAAAAGAGTAGTCAATAGGATCTTTCCAAGCTTCTATATTCTGCTTCTATATTTAGTGTTAAACACTTCTGGAGTGTGTGATTTTGCGACATTTGTAGGCAGATTGTAGCACAGTGCACCTGTGCACCTCCCCTTTTCACAGTTGAAGTTAAATTAGATCAGCACTCGGTAAAGTGCAAACTTGTGTGTTGCGCACAAGTAGGCCATGGCCTACTAATGCGCGACCGGCGTGAGCTCATACTCATGACATTATAAAGGTCATATAAAGGTCTTTTACTTATGTCACCATTACATCACCACCTAAACCGGACAATCGGGGTACGCCGAGGGACGACCGACTGCGCACCGACCGCTTAACAACTCGCTCCTGCAAGACTCTGAGGATGCTGAATCTTCGCCCAAACCTGGTGCCATACTCTTCGTACACTATAGACACTGACGTCACGTGCAGCAAGACATATAATGACAACACATTTCAGCAAGGGCAAAACCAGTCGAGGAGTTCCAGGACACTTCCTCGTCCATTTGAAGCCATGCAATGTGAAATAGATGACTCCGGTTCCACCCAGACCACCAGAGAGGATTACACGGACGTGCGTCAGGACACAATCTCTCTCCCTCTCTCCCCCAGCTCCCCAGAGTGTTCCTCCTACAGGTGCAGGAAGTGCAGCAGAACTCTGTTCCGTCACTCCAGTATCCTCAGCCATTCCACAGGGGATGGTGGCGCCTCGGCCTTCATCCACAAGAGGGCCAGTAGCCTCTCTAGCGGCAACGTGCGATGCACGTCGTACTTCATAGAGCCGCTCCAGTGGATGGAGCATGCCTTGTTGGGGGTGATGAACGGCCAGCTGCTGTGTCCCAAGTGTAGCTCCAAGCTGGGCTCGTTCAGCTGGTGTGGAGACCAGTGCTCCTGCGGCCGATGGGTCGTCCCGGCCTTCCAGGTCCACTGTAACAGAGTGGACCAGGTGGGTCAACTGACCAGTGGAGGAGAAAGTACTCACTCCCCCAATACTTGAATACTAAAATATATACAAAACTAGCGAAAATATAGTTTAGATCTGTTTAATGCCATACTGCAATCAACTTTTATGTTGTCCAGCTTTGAAGGTTTGTGTAAACGCAAATATTGAATGCCATTGATAATGAATGGTTGGTTTTGAGTGCAAATACTAACATTGCATGCCATCAGCAATGCCCCAGGTATTAATGGACTTACAAAGAGATAATATACAAGGATACAGAGCATAAGTGTGTCTATATCTTATAGCATGTCAAAGGCAGAGGTAGTGGCAGTGACTCTGACTTACAGTGTTACACGTTCCTCTATGTAGGCCTACTGCAGCAGCAGTGCTATAGGGCAAGCGAAGGTGCTCTTATACTGTAGTACTAATGTTACAGAGAGTGTAACCTAAAATGGAAATGGACTGTTTTTGCCACTTTTAGACAACAATCTTACATCTCCAAACATTTTCACATATTTTTTTTGTTCATCTCACATTGTCAAAGAAACGCATGGCATGACGCTAATCCTGATACCGACCATGATACTGACATCTAAAGTGTGTCAATATAGTAGCATAATGAAACAATTTAACAACACATCTTACACCAAAAACTTTTTTTCGGGTCTGTGACCATGTTCAACATACAGTATTAATGGAGGGGGTTCTTGACTTGAAAAGGTCAAAAGAACCAGATTCTTGTGCTATCCTATGAGCACCTGTCCGTCCTAACCTTGGATTTATCATGGTCATCTGCATTAGTCTGAATGATAACGGTGCTTTCCCATCCTGATCTTTATGAGTAACTGTTCCACACAGGTCTTTTGTTTAGCCTTCCTTCTGGTAGCGTTGAGCATTGTTGCTCATTGCTCCCTGCACACAATGCAGCCACTAGCCTCCATTGTGCTGCTGTGGAGAATTAGGAAATGAATTAGACTCCAGTTGCTTGAAAAAGGCCAGTGAGACATAATGTAAGGGAATAACAGCACAAAACAGTTTCATTCACTATACAGAATGTACGCATACTTTTATACTCTGCTGAGGAACGACGAGATAACTAATAAATTAAAATATAAAAGGATTTGGACTTATTATTAAACACCACAATCCCAATAAAGTGGTTGTCTTTCCGGTTGAAGCAATATGCTAAAAGGTCCAGCTAGGTGTCTTGTTTCCATTGCTGCTGGGAGTTCTGTAGCATCAAGTATATACGATTAACCTCAAAACCTAATTTGATTTGCATCAGATCATAGAGGTTTGACATCTAAATACAGTACAACACAGCATGTACACAATAATGTACACAATAAGAGAATATATAAATAAGGTTAAACTCATTAGTCTTTACGGACTTGAGTTACAACTGCACTTTTGTTTATTTTCAGCATGCCATCTTTGCAGGAGGAAAATAGCTATAGTTTCTATAGCCTGGTAAAGCCAGACTGTTGACAAAAAATGCCTGTCAGCAGATAGGTCTGGAATAGCTCAATTCTATGTCCATTTCCTACTAGAGAAAATTGGTGTGGACACAGTATGCAAATATATTTGAATACTGTGTTCTGATTGGTCACCCTAATTTTCTGTAGGAAATGGGCGTACAATTGAGCTAGTCCAGACCTGTCTGCTGACAGGCATTTTTTGCGAACAGTTGATTCGTTCCGACTAAGTTTAGCTTTGGAATCATAGGGCATGGGCTTCTGAACTCACAGCCCACAATGAGAGCGAGGACCAAAATTAGGATTTGAGTTACAGTATATTTGAATGCAATCAATAATATTGGTAGACGACTCAATTGCACGAAAAGATGCATGACACAAAAGAAGATCAAGTTGCATTCCCTCAATTTTGTCAAAGGGCGCATTAACGTGTGCACCATAAAAATAGGGTCAGTGATGTAAAGGGTCCCGAGCCATTGTTTGGGAAACATTGTGGTGTGGACGGCCAGAGCAGGATGTTCCTGGCCTGGTTCTAGTGGCTGCCAGGGACAAGGAGACACATTAATCAAGCAGGTCCACTAAGACGAGAGGAGCGAGTTCAAAACGAACACGTCACAAAGTTTAGTCCCCTGTGATGACAGGAGAGGTTACACCCCCCGCCCACATCCACCGACAGCGCCTCCAGGCTTGAAGCAACGGTGGTGGCCAAGTTTAGTACTGCAGGCGAGTGGAATTCATGCACAAGCGCCCCGAGAGCACGCACGCTGGTTTGCTTTGTGCACGCGGACAGGACAGTTTGTATTTAAGTTGTTTTCTGGATGAACCACCGGTCCTCACGTCATATACTACCTCTCAAAACATAACGGATGAATTATATGACAAATAATAAGCTCACCACAAATCCACAAGCTTGTTTTTTGATGCCGTGTTGTTTTTTTCCTTTGCTCGTTCTCGATGGCGCTCGTTCATGAATCCCTTCCCTTCCCATGATCCCTTGCTTCGGGCGCATACATGGAGTGCGCCTATTTCCGCATTTGGACACCTAATTTTGGTGTCCAAATGCGGAAATAGGCGCACTTCCGTTGGTCTTCCGGGTGCTTCAAAGCACCACTGAGCAACTTGTATTGAAATGAACAACAAGGGGGTGGGGGTATCGCTCTCGTCCGTTCTCTATATTTTATTAGGCTACTCTATGCCCCCGCCCCCCAAGCAGGAATATCCTGGCCTGAATACACCCCTCTACCTCGCCCTAACTCCATCACCTCATCTCTCTCTTAATACTTTCACTTCATCATGTGACCCTGTTATTGGAGACGGACAGACAGACAGACAGACAGATATACAGTATAGAGAACCGATCGACTTTTCTCCGCTCCGCTTACGCAAGTAATTAACGTTAGGCTCATTTGACTGCCAGCATTGTTTCAGTTTGCACTCTCCATGTCACAGCCTGAAGGTTGTGGCATTTATTACCCCAAAACCAAACACAATAGTCTAAAATTATTATTGTAAGGTGGCAACAATTTAGTAATGGTCCACTAACATCCAGGTTTTGATCAAACACCTCAATCTGAGAAAAGGTTTCTTCCACTGCATCCACTGTAATCAACAGTGCATGTACAGACAACAGACTTCAATTACAACTGCACTCGGACTGTTTTGTTTTCGGCACACCAAGAGGAAAACGCAGCATTTTCTATTAGGCCTAGCCTTGTAATCCCCAAACTGTTGTTGATGTCACTGGTAAAGCATGGGTTTCTGAACTGTCCACAGCCAACTGTTGAGGCACGGAGTGAGATGGCATTAAAGGTGCCATGTCTTTAATGAGCACCAGTAAGGACCACTATTTGGATTGGAATTAAAAAAGGCTTCTTCACATCTAACTGAAAGGACTATCTCTCTCTAACACACAGGCGAGACTGTCCAGTTTGATTGGCCAACAGTAGTGCAGATAAGACCGAAACACCTTTGCGCCGATGACAGGCCCTATTCACACCAAAGAGAAAATCAAGCTCCTGCTATTGATCCAGTTTCGATCTGTGGGCCGTGGACTTTAGAAGATCTCCGCCCTATTGCTTCCTCCAACACTCTTCCTGGGAGAGTGTGACGGAAAGGCAGATAATATCGTTACAGACAGTGAGACCGAGAGATAACGAGGTTAGTAAGCAGTACGGAGGGACTCCGTGCCGGGTCGGTGCTGCGATTTGGCTCCGGTCCTCCGGCCCCGTTCTCCCTGGTCCCACACCGGCCCATATGAGAGGTAATTTTGTCACGGCAGATTGAGCACCACTCCCCCGTCAGCCCTGCGGGTGGCCGACACTCTGTTAGCTATATGGTGGGAGACGGCTCGGCCATCCATCAAGGTTGCGCTGTGTCTCAAATGAGGACACATTGGCAGGTGCACCGAGCAGCACGGCGGCAGATTAGGATTCTAAATCGGCCGAGCGGCCTGGAGAAATGAGGTGACAGCAGGAATCTCCTCTCAGTCCCCTGGATCCAGGGTTTATGCTTAGTTGCACACCGGTGTTGTGCACCGAAACTTGCTGAGCTACAAGCTTGACCAAGGATTTTTATTTTTATTTTTTCAGGCTGCAAACCACGTAATCATATTCTAACTGGGGACCCTCCAAAGGGCTCTCCCAAATAGCATTATTTAAACTGGAGACCTCCCACCGTGACTTTGTCAGGGGCAATTGTAGGTATAGACATTTAGTTTGACTCTGTTTCACTGATAAATATTGTGCATGAAAATGGCCAAACTACAAACTCTAAATCTCACAACCCTTTGAACTGTGACGTGTTGTGAGCTTGTAGATGGGCTATTTTCACAATATTTGCTTCTTTAATATTTCATAATTTATCCAATTTGGTCTTAATCACGCACATGCACTCTCAGCCAAACTACAGAGTTTAACAATGCATTGAGTTAAATCAAACAGTTACCGGTGAGGGACACCATGCACAAACGACACCAGCATACACCACTGGACATGCCTACTAGGTCTGATGTTAATCGGAGCATAATCCATTTAATTCTCTCTCACAGCACTGTCAACACATCTATGTAATGCTTTTTTAATGCTTTTCAAAGGAATTATGCAAAGGAAAGTCAGCCCCTCCCAAGTGAGTTGTGAAATAGCCTCCAAAATGACAAGCAAGCAAAGCGTGCAGTGGCAGATATTTCACAGCCTTGACACTGCATGGTTGCGATGACAAGACACTTTCTGCGGTGCATCAATAAAGCTGGCCCGTATGATGACTATAGATGTAATTTATTTAGCTAAGGACGGGCCATCACTCCAGTCAACACAGGATGCCCAGGCCATATAATACAGAGACGTGACGCGAGGGCTGATTAATTTATCACAAAAGAGTCGACCAAGGCAAGTGCATTATATATTACCTTGTAGGGACAAGATAAGTAAGGGGGTCTAAATTATGTTTGTTGAGATGCAAACATAGATGGATTGCCCCTCTTCACAAACGGTAAATTAGAATGCAATATACTCACCCATGCAACTGCCTCCTCTGCAAAAGTTTTGTATTTTGCCTGCTTTGAATAAATTGAGCATTGTGTATGATAAAATATTAGGGTCTTTGGTCGTTGGTTAAGACTCATTAAGGATTTCTGCATGTGCTTCACCCCACTGATGGTGTTTAGCCTGCAAGAGATATATTATGCTTTTCTTCCAGATTATTATCATTATTATTTTCCCCTGGGGGATTTGCATTAAAAAGTGATCAAACAGTAGCTCAGCAAGGCGATGGCTTCCTGGTTAGACACTAGAGTGGGTGACAACATTATCACACACAGATGAAATTCCCTAGCTAGGTTCCATCCTTGAGGCAAATCTTCCCGGTGATAAAATGGCCAATGAAATGAAAAATGTCAACCAAAAAACAAGATACCTATACAAGGTTTCTTCGACTATGTCTGCACCTTGGTACCACAGCACCTCAAAAGGCCTGAAAACAAGGCTCCAGACTTCCCAAACATATACAGTATGATCTCACATGATATATTCTAGAGTGGACCTTTTGACTCAAATACCACTCCATCTTTAAGGGGTGCGTTTTAAGTTAAAACTGCCAGCTTCCAGAAATCAGAGTACACATGAGGCCATGGTCAGCGCGGAGCGCATTTGTCAAAGATTGATCTTGATCTGACATTTTGACATTTCTGCTGTGACTTGTGTGAATTCTGAGTTGGTAACACTGTGGAACAGACTTTAGTGTAGATGTTCTTGTGGAAATATTTAAAAAAAATGTATGATAAATAAAAGTACAAGGTTTTCAAAATGTGTCAAATTCATAGATTCATTCATAGATCATTCTTTTGCGGCTGTTTTTTTATTAATATGGATGCTTTGTCATAATAATCTAAATGTACAAAGTAACCTTTAAAGGTAGGGTAAGTGATTTGAAATTCATTGTGTAGTACTAGCCTGGTGCACTAGGGGCCCCCAAGAGTAGCTACACTATGTGAACCTGCTGCTCGATCCTGATTGGAGGAGAATTCACCCTCCACCTGGGGAACGTTTATTAGCTCCTCTGCTAACGTGGGGGAGGGGGAAACTCCATATATGGTCTGCACACCTTATAATAGAGCATTTTAACAGAATTTCTTTTTTGGGTGATATCTGACAAAAGTGAAATCACTTCCCCTACCTTTAAATAAGGTTTTCAAATAATTGGTAAGTATATACGTAGCCTTACCAGACCTACATGCCATGAGGCCTGGCGTGAGACAGATTGATGTGAGGCACCTCCTGTGCATGATGTTAGTAGGGACAGCATCAAGGGATCCAACCCTTGATGCTGAGTGCCATGCAAGCAGGGAGGCACTGGGTCCCATTTTTGGATCCCATGTCTTCATGACCCGGCCGGGAATCAAACCCCGACCTCCCAGTCTCAGGGCATACAGTCTAACCACAACCACGAAATGAAGCATGATACATAATATTACATGATACATTGACTTAAATTACTTCAGATTTCAACTATAACTTTACTTTTCCTACTGGCACCGCATTATGATTCAGAATCATGAAAACCCTAATGCCCTCTGTCGCATTATAGTTAAATATATCTGTAATTTCTAGTCTGCAGTTACTATAGACAAGTGGCACTTCCATGCATTTTTTCACAGAAAATATAACACATCCTAACTTCTGTAAAATGTTGAACAATTAAGTTCAAAAACAGCTGCACTGGCCTTGCTCCATGTGACTGACTGAAGTCCATTGGTAGATGAAGAGTGACGAAGAGTCAATCTGTAACAACTCTTCAGTAACAACTCATCAGTAAGATCTTCGGGCCCATAGCTACAGCCCAGCTAGTTTAGATCTAGCCTGGTTCAGCCCACAGAACCCGTTCATTCCATTGGGCCCCGCCCAAGCCATGGCTCAGAGTCTTGTCTAACAATCAGGCTAGTTTAGATCTGGATTAGTATTGTTTTCTGTGAAACATTGCTGATCTGCTTAAACATCATTCCCACAGAAGCACATGGTATCTATGTTCCATTTTCTTGTGAAAAGATGAAAAATTGCAGTAAGAGTACCTCAAGTTGCCATGTGTATTGCTTTAATGTGACCAGGGGACCCCTCCCCAATATTCATAACGGGGTTCCCGACCCGCAGGTTGAAAAGCCCTGGCCTATAGCAACATCCTGTCGATCTAGATTTGGGATGTCGTATATGAGCTTAGAGCCATATACAGCTTCTACTCCAATCATTCAGATATTTCCTTATTTTATCTGTAATGATTTTTAATGTATTTAAATGGGCAGTACCTCCCCCATCGCTGAAATCATCTCCCCAGCAGCAAGAGCCCTAACTCAGTAATAACTGAATATCTGATGTATAATGAGCAGAGCAGTATCTGGTAGCTGGGGGACAGACACGGCTTAAAATGTCTCTCAATGTGTCTGAAGGCGTTCATAATTCTCTTGCCTGATTTGTCCTGATTTGCCCTTATGTTACACATCACTGTGGTGTGACTTCATTCTTACAATTACTGTAGCTGCTAGTAAGCTGATGGGCAGGTTACGGTTCGAGGCAAGAACAATTCACTGTACGCAGAGGCTTAAAAGACTTAAAATTCGACCTTTTCAACCTTTACCACATAATCATATTTTAAATGGGGACCCCGCCCCCCAAAGCGGGCTCTCCCAAATAAATTATAATATTTGAACTGGGAACCCCCCACTTTGCCAGGGGCAATTGTTCCACAGATAAATATTGTGAAAATGGCCGAACTACCCTGATGTGTTATGAGCTTGTAGAACAGCTATTTTCACGATATTTGTCTCTTTAATATTCCATAATCTGGCCAATTTGGTATACCGTATTAAAAGGTCTTAATCAGGCACATGCACTCTCAGCCAGCATTGAGGTTGTAAATCAAACAGTTACCGGTGAGCGACACCATGCACAAACAACAAAATGCAACCCTTTCAATTTATCTAGTATCTAAGTGAATACACCACACGCAGCAATAGAGATGCGCAGTGACGTCACCGCCCCGGTTCCGGAAGTCTTTTCCCAATTCATTTTTCTCATAGACTTTTCGAAAATAATTTATATCAAGACGATTACGCCGCGGCCAAAGCCAACTCAGGTCGTGACAAATCATGACAACAAACACAACATCGTCATATAATATATAATTAGGAAGAAGTAGAAAACGGCATGATACAAGACTTTTTGTTTCGTTTTTCATCTTAGAAATTATTTTATTGTCCCAAAAGTTTGTGTGTGTCATCATGATTCGTCACGACTCGAGTTGGCTTTTTCCGCGGCGTAATCGTCTTGATATAAATTATTTTCGAAAAGTCTATGAGAAAAATGAATGGGGAAAAGACTTCCGGAACCGGGGCAGTGACGTCACTGCGCATCTCTATAGCAGATTATGTTCCGTGGAAGTTGTGGGGTCCTCAAAGACATGCAAGGTGTGGAGGAACATTGGAGGAACATTAATGCAGGTTAGGGGACATGATGGGACACAATCTTTGATGTACAATGCAATACCACACCCACGGCGTGTGCTGTGGCATTTGGAAAACATGGATGATGTACCCGTCCATTCCTAATAATTCTTCAGGTGAGGATCAAACCACGTTTCAGAAATTGCAGCTACATCCACATTGTTTTGTATCAAAATAGATTGGAACTCACCTATTTCATACAAGAGATCTGGGGTTCATCATCAAGAAAGTTGGTAACATGACATGGTTCGTTGGCTTGTTATTCTGGATGTTGACTTTGATTTTCTGGTTGGTATCCATTCCGCTCCTTCTTTTCTTAAGGTCTTCTCAGGCAAGGAGATAGTGGGAAGGTAGAATGTCTTAAAGACAGGTAGTATTTCTGCCAGCTGGGGGACCGGTCAAACCAGTGAAACACAAAAATATTAGCTCCAAACCGTTCCAAACACAGCTCCAAACTGTTTTGAACTGATAAATCCAAAAGATGGCAGCTAAAAAGAAAGATATCTATTGGATTCTAAATCCACTTCACATGAGGCAGCCATCTTGGGCATGTAGCCCTCACTGCAGCCCGCAGATCGGGGCGGTGCTCCTCCTAGGAGGAGTGGGTGGGGTTGCGGGAGGAGTGGGTGGGGTTACTCCCTATGACACCGGTTAGTGATTTATCGTAGAGCTGTGGGGTCTGAACGGCGGAGCTGGGTTGGGAAGGAGCGCTTGTTTTATCCGCCGGCTACTACTAGTAGGGCGGGGCGAAGGAAGTTTTACTGAGGTTATGGTTAGGGTTAGGTTAGGTTTAGGCATAGGTTTACTGAGGTTAAGTTTAGGGTTAGGATTAGGTTTAGGCATAGCCTAGTTTTATTGGGGTTGTGTCTTTATGGTTAGGGTTAGGTTAGGTTTAGGCATAGGTTTACTGAGGTTAAGTTTAGGGTTAGGATTAGGTTTAGGCATAGCCTAGTTTTATTGGGGTTGTGTTTAGGGTTAGGTTGGGGTTAGAGTTAGACGATGCTTTATGCGGTTACTAACCCTAACCATAACCTCAGTAAAACTATGCTTCGCCCCGCCCTACTAGTAGTAGCCGGCGGATAAAACAAGCGCTCCTTCCCAACCCAGCTCCGCCGTTCAGACCCCACAGCTCTACGATAAATCACTAACCGGTGTCATAGGGAGTAACCCCACCCACTCCTCCCGCAACCCCACCCACTCCTCCTAGGAGGAGCACCGCCCCGATCTGCGTCACATGAGGCAGCCATCTTGGGCACCTGGTCTGATATCGGGCGCCAGGTCTGGTATTGAGTCAAATACAGGGAATATACTGGTAGTCTTCCCACTTTAGGCTAATGTATTGTGAATCTATTGTAAATCAATATTGTCTATAGAGTGAGTATACTCAAGTAAAAATTGCCATCTGTCCATGCTTTCACATGAGATTAGTGTCCCACTCATAAAGAACCACTCAAGACCCTTCCCAGGTAGGCTAGCTGCTGCTGCACAGTATGATTAGATATATAATAAATATAATGAGTACTTGATATCATTCCCTGTGGTTACTGAGGCCAGGGCAAAGTCATTTTATTTTGACCTCCAATTCACAAGAGTGGTGGTGCTTGGGAGGCAAAAATATACATTATTTCCTATGGCCTAAGTAAGGTAATTTGTTTTAAACACATTGGTATTCCTAACCTATACCTACATATCTCATCAAACTTTGTCTCAACAAATATGCACTCTGGAATTTCGGCATATTGTAGCTTATGCCTATCATTGGTTCTCTAACTCACTCATTTTTTACATTTTTATTTTAGCTCTACAAGACTCTAAGTTTTGGTCAGGGCTTCCAAACTATAGTCACTTATGTGTCAGCAATAGTCTGGTGACCACCAGAGAGATGGGGGACAAACTGTAGACAAAGTGTAGACATCAGTCGAGAGCAGTATGGGATGGCGCCCAAACGTGTGGAAGGCCAACGAACACTTGCTTGAGGCGTTTAGGAAGGTCATTCACTAATCCACCACTCCTGAATGATCAAAATGAAGTGCTTAATTGGTGCTGGGAGCTTGGTGCAACCCATAGCAGGACCTGGTGAGAGCAGTAGTGGACCTGGTGAGATGTAGGAGCAGCCCGGACGGGACACACAGGGCTTAGTCCTTCTACGCATCAGATTGATCGACCTCCGAGTAGAGTTCGTATTGTGTGGCATTGGTCTTGTCCTAATGGGGCTGATCAAGGCTATACTTACTGAGACGAAAATCATTATTGAGTGCTAATTTAACTCTCAAGGTCAAACTGACTTTGATGCACTTCACTTCTTTTCTGGAGTGCGAGACATTTCCAAGTTATTTTCATAAATAATAAAATTACATTCTAAAATTACCTTTGAATAAACAAAATGGCCCAACAATCATTTCAATCCTTTCAAAGTTCTTTCATCAAGCAAAACTTGAAATGAATTGCTGCCGATAGCCATCTTAATCTGTCGGTATCATTGGGAGTGAATCAATTAGCTTCTAAATGAACGTCCCACCGCTTTATTTTGAGAGCGGCGGGAGCAATTTACTCTCAGGGACTTGTCAGATTGTCAGTCCAGACATACAGATGACTCTTTCATCCTGTGGTTCACATAGTCAACACTATTAGAGCCTTTCAAACAGCTTGCCACAAGGCCCTTTCTTGCAGCTTTATTTATTCACAGCCTAATCTTTATCCACATCACAGCGCTGGTATCTCTTCAACCAGGGCAACGGCATCCCCTCATGCCGCAGTGAATAGCTTTGCAGCCATAGCTCATTTTCTGCTCCACACAGTATAAATTATGCACACGCGGCTTGCGATAGCTTTCGGTACTTCTCATTATGCCTATTAACCGATGGAGCCCACCTTGTAGATTGGCTATTTTTGGATGGAGATGGTCCAAGTATAGAGAGAGAGACGTGACAACTTATGTCCACTTTAAGTCCAGAGGGTTTAAAGGCGAACACCACTCATGTTCAGTCTGGTGTTTAGGCTAGACCAATGGTTTTCAACCAGTGGTCTGGTCCAGGGACCACCAGTGGTCCTTGAGAGAGTTCCAGGTGGTCCCCAGGTAATGATGGAAAGTTGGTTAACCAGTTGTAACTCTTTGGAGCAAATTCAGGGAAGAAAATATACGCAAATTCAACGATAGGGGGTGCCAAGTGCCCGTAAACACGCTACACTCGAACCAACGGTATAATACAGAGAACCCTGAGTACGCTGAGCGTAATCCTCTGGAGGTAGCGTACATCAGGTGCCCGTGCACGAGCATTCCCAGCGTGTGAGAATGATCGCAAATGACAGGACCATCCCATTTTCATTCTTCCACGCCCCATTTCTTACCATAAAAGGCAACAAACGTGAGTCAGCAGTTTGTCTGAACTCTAGCTGCAGCCCAGAGTTCTGAAATTTTACAACTGAACATTGTGGTCTCTCTGTGGTCCCCCATGTCGCATGGACTTGTTGATCAGCTGATTTTGACAGAAGAGTCACTTGCAATGTCAACTGATTGAATGCAAGCACTAAAAAATATAAGCCGCCCCTTATATAATGCAAATGCATTTATTTAGTATTTAGTTCAACCTCAGCTATTTGGTAATTAAAATATAAAAGCCCTTTCTATTGAACAATTGCTCACTCTCACCTTTGCAAAGGTAAACAATAATATAGGCCTAATAAAAAGATATAGGCTATAGGCACGATCATAGGCCTACCATAAAATACCAAATAACAGCCCTTACTTAAACAACCGCCTACTAAATAAGGCCCATGTTCCCACATCATTTTGCTTAATAACGCCTTGTCAAAATAATCGCCCACGTACAAATAAGCGCCCATGAGCTGTTATTTGCAAACATATTAATACTATTATTATTATTATTATTATTATTATTATTATTATTATTATTATTATTATTATTATAGCTTATGGCGTTACTTTGCAGATCTCCTCATTTCTGCCTGACGCACATGCCCTCAGCATCTCGCATGTCCCAATGCGACAGCAGTCCTCCACCTCAAAATATAATGTTTAATTCTGCCACACACCGCTTATGTACAACAATATTGTTCAGACTGCATATTTTGTCAAAGTGTGCGTGTGCGTTGTAAGCAGGCACTTACCATATATGAATCCAAGCATCTGTCAACAGGCATCAACTCCGCATGGACTCGTCAAAACTTGAGATTTCAATTGTCCCTTACTCACTCAGTTTGCAAGCGATTGTTTTAATTCCAATGTGTCAATACAGTGTATATTTTATATATTTTATATTTCATTGGGTATAGGTATAGGTATAGGTTTTATATGACTTCAAACAATATGAAAAGAGATAGGCCTAATGCGTCGTCCTTTTTTATCTGCGCAGCTTATAGAGCTTAGACAGCTTAGACCACATGTGCGTGCCAATTAATTATCAAGGGCTTGATTTGAAAAACTGAGAACCATGTAGGCCTATTCTATAAGGCAAAACCTCATTGAACGAATATACTGTAGGCTACATGTTTGAGGCTATATTACAATATTTTAAAATGTTAAAATATCGAATGTTACACAGCTGTGCAACCAATTAAGTAATTACAGTCAATCATGCCAGTCTGAATGTGGGTCAGATCTATTAAGCAACGCTGCCTACAATATTAAATGAAATATAATATAACAGGCAATAATAATATTTATTATTGCGTATCTGCTGTCAAAATCAGCTGATCATCAAGTTCAGGGGACATCAGGGTCTAGGCTAGATGGACTGGTCACTCCTCCTCGTCCTCGAATAAATAATAGGCTATTGTGAAGAACTACAAAACTAAGCGAAAAAGTCAGGGGGGTCCTGGACCAGCACCAAAAGCATCCGTTTTCTACATATGGATACCTACCTTCTCATGCATTTCAACCCGAAGCACAGCATATTCTCACATTTATTTATTAGGCTATTCATTTATTAGCCTATTTCTGGCAAGGGCGCCACCCAGCAGAGCAGCCTCTGCATGTGGTATTTGTGAGATTGGAGAGTCGCACAGACCCATCCATGATAAAACAAAAACAGACACAATAATTTTCGGTGTTGAATTATAATCCAGCGAGTTTGAGGTGGTGTTGGACCTTTGCACAGTTCATTGATTTGGCCCAATATGTAGGCTACAGACCTGCTCCAGTGATTTAATTAATTTAGCGCGTCAGCTGCATTCATTCCACTGGATAGTGGATATAGGCTCCAGTGTTGGATATAACGGTCCTTTGAAAAGACGTAAGGAGGTAAGTTACTAGGCACATTAAACTATTCTGTGTGGAGTTGGAAAAGCAGTGATGGGCCGTAGGATTGTTATTTTAATACAGTGGTAAAATTGAACTTACAAAAAAAAAATCGTTTAGGGACATGATTAATGTAAGTTTTATTTTTTTTTCCGTTAAAGGAAAAAGGTATACCTATGTATTATTATTTCCATAGAGGTCCGGGCCTTGTTTGAGAGCTGGAATTGTCATTAAATCCCTTTATAATGCCTTTGATTTCGGTGATCGGCGATTTGTTCACACACACACACACACACACACACACACACACACACACACACACACACACACACACACACACACACACACACACACACACACAGGTGGTCCATTTGGTGGTCCGTGGCTCAAATGCTGATTAAATAGTGTGCCCTGGTATCAACTCCACTGTTGCAGGTACATATACGCAAGCCATGTGCTCCTTACACCACCTCCTGAGCTGACTTGCCAATGTGCGTATTGTCCGACGGCTGCGCGATGAACTTCTCGTCCTGCGGTGTGAAATTCCTCTTTCTGATTACCGGCGAGGGGAGAGAATGAGCGTTAATGTCGGTACGCTTCAGTGCGTGGGCGTATTTGCTTCCCTGAATCTGGTCAACCAGTTGTAACTCTTTGAGAGCAAACGGACCCTTGCGGGTCCATTTGGTTTCATGTTTACACTCTCAAGAGTTAAAATATTCATCATCTGAATCAGATGGTTTTGTCCCTTAGTGTGTCCCTTAAAAATAAAAAATAAAATGTCTTTTAGTTTCCAGGTAGGGTATCGTACTTTCAGGCATCCCGAGTGCAGTGTGTTTGTTGTGCTCATGCACACTGAAGGGACCTGTTGATGTGTCTGTCAGACCAGATCCCATGTGGGAGCGATGCGCACAGAGGATGGCTCGGTTTAAGATTCATGTTCAATCACCGCTCTCGGCTGTTGGTCTTTGTTGCCTCAGGGGTGGCTTTTGATTGAATGTTTTCCGTTCACACCCTCCACTCTCCGAGATAGGGCCTATTTTATGTGACAATGATCTATATGCAGGTAATTACATTTGGCAATGATGGATAACACTCCGATTTGCCATGATTATATTGAGATTAAACATGTTCCCAAACCTCCCCAATGTCAAGAAGTGTTACATGCCTGCACAGAGAAGTGGCGGTTCCTCCGGGCTCCTTGTACAGTAATTTATCGGGAAGTGAATGATGTTGATACTGTTCGCCGTATTGCCTCAAAATATCATTTTCCATGATTGGATGTTTGGATGGCTTGGTGAGTGCCGGTGGTGTTCATGTGACACGGCCTGCTGCATGGTCTGAAATCATCACATTTGTGACTATTGTCTTTACAGCTTCATTCTGCCAACATTGCGAGTGCTGTGAGCTTGTAAATGTGCTGAGATATGCTGCGTAGAGGTGGAAAAGGGAATGGGGGGGGCTAGTATTATAGTTAGACCCTGCCCTGGAGGACCCCAGTTAATGAAGCAATAGGGTTTAAGAGACCTGGCTTGTTAAATTACAATTAATGAAAGGAATGGAAGGATGCTTGTTAAAATGCTGAGCTGAGCTTTACAGAGACTGTCTGGGAAGCATAGGACACTGTTTCTCGAACACAGAGCCGATACACATGTTTGCATTTTATGGGTTTTTTGTATGTCTTATTTTATTTTAATGACAAAAAATGTTTAACTGTCTTGTAGTTATCATTCAGTTAGCATGCAGTGCGACACTATAGATATCTTTTATTGTCATTCAGCACGCCCGTAGATGTAATATTTTCACTAGTTCTCTTTTGAATTCCAACCCAGTGTCACTGATGTCCTTGACAATATTTCCTGGTCTGCCATTTTCAATACGTTTTTCAAGTTGTCAAGTTCAAACTTCGCTTCCTTGTTTTTTTTGTTTGTTTGTTTGTTTTTTGCGCTGACGTCACCTGCCGGTTCTGACTCCTGTTGCATTCTGGGCAATTTCTTTGAGAAGTCATCATCAAGTCAGACCCGAAGTATAGACTTGGTAAAGTGGACGGATCAAGTTAACATCCAGGGATTTGGTCTGTACTTGAGCTTATTGGAATGGTACTTGGTCGGTGACTGATGACGTATCACAAGTTCTGTCACAAGGACAGACAAATACGGCCTGAGACAGCCATGTGTGTATGCGTGGGCTCACTGCCAAAACATCTAAAACCACATATTAGATACTTAAACGCCCCCAAGAAAGTGTTATAAATCTTCTAGATGCCATCAACATCACTTTGCAAAAATGGTGAAGTGTCCCATTAAGCTGCATGTTTTCCTGTGATAGAAAGACCATTGTCTACCCTGCATAATGTGAATTATGCTACACGTTAAAAGCTGCATGGAGGAAAAAGCATTTAGCACAACGTATTTTCCTAATGTCTCTTATGCCCTAAATACTAATGGGCACAAATAAAGACTGACATTGACCAATAACGCTGCTTCTCATTCACAAAGAGTGCACTTGACAAATTGAACTACGGCCCCTTTGTTGTTGTTGTTTTGATCAATTGGTTTGAACCTTTTCATCAATTTAGTTTCATAATGTGTTTATATATTGCCGTCTTAATTATGCTGCTTATTGTTTAATGATTTGTGCAAAGCACCCTTGAGTAGCCTTGTGTGAAACATGCTATACAAATCAATATGGCTTGCCTTGGTCTTGACTGCTCACTGTGTGTGTGTGTGTGTGTGTGTGTGTGTGTGTGTGTGTGTGTGTGTGTGTGTGTGTGTGTGTGTGTGTGTGTGTGTGCGTGTGCGTGCGTGTGTGTGTGTGTGCAGCAGAGACACCAGACAACACACAGCCCTGCCTGGAACTGTAACACACCATTGGTTTTCAACCAGTGGACCGGGGTCCTTGAGATGACAGAACACTAATAAATACTAGCATGTGCGTGCAGGCTGGCTGCAGAGGAACCCTGACTCTCATATCAATGGAAAGGTTTTAACTGCAATCACATGAAAAAATGCAACATCAAACTTCCAGATGCTGTTGTCCTCATAGACCCATTTATGACGTCTCATCTACGCTGGCTATGCTGGCTACAGCTCCAAGGAGAGGTTTTCAAGCCAGCATTTAAGCGTTTTTGTGATGCCACAGTAGTTACGTTTTTTTTCCTTATCTTGCATTTGATACCTTTACAGTTTAAAAAGAATACTGCTAAAATGAGTTTAATCCAGTGCACTATTCAAACAGAGCCCGGTTCTGGTGGTGCACGTGCAGGAACCACTGTGCCGTCCAAGCACATAAGGCATTTGTTTATTTGTGGGTAAAATAGAGAGATATGGCGATAATGCCTATGACGTTGATTGACAGAGCGGCCGCTTTCCCTGCTCCTTAGAGGTCCATTTGGTCATAATTCACATCATTCCAGAGTTACAAATGGATAAATTATTGCCATAGTTGACTCTGAATGTTTAAAATAAACTCATTTTTTATAGTTTAGAGTCTGCCTTAATTGGGTAAACAGCAGCACAATAACCACATCAGGGTTTTAGATGGGCTTAGAGAGGATCCTCGTCTCATATAACACGTCCATTTTTATAGCCTCCAGGTTATTAAAAGTAAATGTTATATTGACATTTCCATCTTTCAACCTTACCGGTTCCTTGCCAGCCAATCGACGGCCATTGCCTTTGGCTTATGGCTTCTCTGCTCAGACATGTCATGTTTTATTATCACACACCAAAGCTTTGTGGGCCAGTGTGGGCTGCTTTCTATTTGCTGGTCATCACTTATTTGACACTTAACTGTGCGCCTTAATTGCGTACTGTTTAAAAAAGCAAAAAAGCTGTTTGAGGAGCAAATTTATTGTATTGGATTTTGGACGACCAAAGAGATTTTCACACCCACGTTACTTATTTTAACCTATCAAAGGCTGATACTGCCTTGGCTTTACATCAGTATTTCGCAACCTTTTTCATGCCAACAATTTATCTAAGTTTGGCATGGAGTCTACCAGTTGTTTTTATATTTCATGGTCTGAGCTAACCTCCCTGCATGCTGGCCTAAAGAGGCAGGCTGCGGCCCGCGATTGGAACTGTCGGTCAGCCCCGGATAGATATTTTTGGTGTCTTTTTGCTTTTATGGATAGAGCAATTACACAGGAAAGGGGAGTGAAACTTTGCGGGATGCAGATGAGGCAGCCAATCAGGCAACTGTTTAGACAATGGGACTAGTGCGACATGTCAAACAATCAGCAATCAGAGCATTTAGACAATGGGATTAGGTCCCTTCTATTCTGAGGATTATGCAACCTTAAAAACATAAAACAACTAGATCAGTGCCCTTCGTGGCACAGGTGTCCACCAGGTCAGATCAGGTTGTGGCCTCCTGGTGGCACTATAATAGGCCAATGTGAAAAGGGTGCTATTTATCGTTAATGGGAACTGAAGAAGGTACTTTGAACCAACGAAGGGTGCTTGCACGAGCAGGTCCTTAAGATGGGGAAGAGGGTGATGTAGCAGTTGACATAACGTCAACCCTGACCGACCTGGACCGTGTCGGGGACAGCATGAGCCGGGCCTTAAGATGGGGAAGGGGGTGACGTAACGGTTGCACGGACGGACGGACACACAGACGGGCGGGGTAAAACATATTCTCCACCATACTGGTGGAGACAAAATCTACAGCTTGTACTGTAGATCATCTAAAGATATTTGGTGAGAGCTAGAGAATAGAGCAGACCAATTCCAGAGTGAAATTTCAAGTAAGTATTTAGGGTTCCAAACAGTCTATGACATGAAGTTGTCTATGACATCTATGAAAATGTTTAACATGAAACACAATTCAATACAATATTATGTAGTGGGTGCCCCTGTTTCATCTCTCTTTCTCTCTCCACCAAGAAGAAAGCACATTGGTCTGAAACATGTTGAAGATCACTGTTCTACTGTATGCTGATAGTGCTTCATGGAATTGATTCAAACAGTCCCTCAGGTACGGTGCCTTGCTTATACTGCATCATTGGGATTCATGCGGTGTAAACATATACTCATTATACTGTATTGTACACACATGGCTTTACTGCAGGCATGGACATGCTTTACTGGCATGACAATCTCAGAATAATACGAAACGATAGTGAAGGTTGGCTACACTATATATATGATGGCATGTTTTTCTATGGCACTTGGAATGAGGGTTTGTGAAATCCCACTGGGCTCTGTGGACAGACAGACAGACACACAGGCTAACACACTTTGACAAATTAAAAAAAAATGTGTGTTTTCATTTCAAATGATGAGTGTTTATGAAATCTCACAGCGCTCATCTCCATTCGCGTCCTTAACAAGAATGGCTTCCTTCCCCTCACTCTGTTGTCCAGTCAGTGACAGTTCTGTGCTGAGAGGTTCCAAAGCTTGTGACATTTACATCTAAATGGTAATTGATTCAGTGGGAGCTGTTAGTATGCGGCTACAGATCTGACAACTCTTCTCTCGGGGTATAGATCGAAGCCGGGGAAAAAAAGGAACGTCAAGAGTCTCTGCAAAGTAGGTATAGGCTACATCTACTTGAGTTGAGTAGATGTTACTTATTACTATTTTTGGGGGAGTAGGTGCTTGTTTTTCTTTGCAAGCTCATGACTTATACTCTGCTGCATTTCAAATGGAAATCTTTGACTTCACTCCACATTTCTAGGAAGTGACTTTTTGAACGATGACTCTTTTCAGATTATAATAAAACAAAATAGTGAAATAGTAGTGGATCTTCAAGCTCAAAATTCTGTATATCGGGCACTTCAGTAGGCCTATATAACTCAGTCCACTATTCACAACTAAGTGAGATTCTCCACTCCCCACCTCCCTTCTTCATTGCTATTTGCAGTTTGTTGTTTTTCTGTGTTTTATGGCAGGGAGGGATGCCAGGATCGCCCCTGGAGATGACAGCCAGAGATGTGGAGGGCTATGAAAGAGATCAGTTGTTTTCCACGTTTTTACTTCCCAGCTTTTGCCAACCTCTCCTGCTCTGCTCTCAGGCTGGCTGGCCTGCATGCGACTGCTGTTGATTGCATGGCTGCTGCCGGCCGAATGCACTTTGTCACAGGTAGTGCATTGTATTCTGACCACCAGCTGGGCCTAGTGGTGCGTCCTATGATCTATAGCCAGAGAAAGACGGAGCAGGGACAATAAAAAAAATCTTGCTCATATACTGTATATATTCTTTTCTTTCTTTGCACACACACGACACACACACCCAGGAGCGCGCGTAGGGCGAACCGCAGCCTGGTGGACATCTATAGTCGAGGAACAACTTTTCTGTTGTTGCTTTTTTGACTATGGACTCAAGGACCAAAGTCCTGTGGAATCACTCACTAATTCCCTGGTTGACAGATGTTTTTTTGTTTTTGGAAGATCGCCAGGACAATAATTGTCCTGGCGATTTTGTCAGGGAGATGGCTCACTGGCTCTGTAACGCTCGCACTATTCAAGCACCCCCCACTTCACACAGGTGTGATGTTTTGAACTTTGCATCACACAGGAGCTTCAGAAGCAGCAAATCCATAAGATTCTGACTTTTCGATCTTGTACTTTTGCTATTTATGAATGTGGACCCTGAAAAATAACAGTTCTGGACATGGGTTTCCAGTGCACCCAACAGAGACGATATAGTGGCTGACTATCACCAAATGGCACTCATTTTTAGCAACCGCAAATCCAGATGAGCAACAATCCCCTGGCATGAAATCCAGCATCATCGTCATAACAACTGGATATTCCAAAGTGCATCTATAAAATCCTAATTTTATGCACCACTGGATAAGGACAGTGTTTTCCCATTGTCCTGGAGGGAGAGGAGAGTTGTTGTCATGCCAGCATTAAAATATATACAGCATCCCATAGCCTGGAGGGATGGATGAAAGTGCTGCATTTGGCTTGTAATGTATTGCGAGGTAAAATGTCCAACCAGTGCTCTATACTCACCGTTTCTCTGCAGCCAGCCAGCCAGTCAGTGATGTTATACTGCATATTTGGTCTGGCCTGCCGCCCTAGCCAAAATGGGGTTGAATTCAATGAATGAAAGGCTAGGTAAGTCGCCATTACCGCTCACTACTGAAATGTTCTCTCTCACAGCTGTTGCTTAACACATTGTTTCTTTACATGCTGTTGCTTAACACATTGTTTCTTTACATGTAGATTGTGGCCCCAGAGATAAAATAAATGAATAAATAAAAATGCTCTGTGGCCCAACGCACTTCAAATTGGCAGTACTTGAAATTCAAAAGACTTATAACTTATTTAATGCCAGAATTGGTTCGGTCTGTAGTCCCTTAGGCCACAAGACGCAACCGTGACTTTTATTTTGAATGGAAGGGAATCATTTCTTTGACAGACCACAGCCGGGCATTGCGTTACAATGGACACAAGCTATCAACAATCTCTTCCTGAAACAAATCAAAAAGTCGTAAAGATCATCATCGGCAGGGAGCGCCATTGGGGAAAAAATCTTCAAAAGTCATCCCTACTGAGGAAAGCAGCCTCTTATCCACTGTGAGCCTCTGTACCTGCCCTGTGGCATGCTTCTGACTGCAGTCCCTTCTCTCTCAGAACCATGGCAACAGCCACTGTTTAGACTGCTTTCAAACCCCTGCAGTGGCACCACTCCTCATCACACTCCTCAACTGTTTATTATCTTTTAGAATTAATTGTCTTCACCATTTGTTTTCCGGTTCCTGTCACCATTTAAACCAGTTCCTGTCTGGAGTTCTAGTAAGAGCAGAATAACAGCAGTGGAAGCTGATTTCTTTACTTGACCCTTTGATTGCTACCTTAATTAATCTTAATTACCCATTGCTTGCCAGTGATTTTCATATTTTATTTATCAGATTATTCACAATCAACTAAAGTCTACAATTCCAAATAGGTTGTTGGGTTACTCTTTCCATTATGATCTTTATACTTGGCTGCAGATAACTATTTTAGTCTAGTGCTCAGTGGAGCACCTCAGAGGAGGTTACTTGATGCTCGTGGCGACACGTCTCGCTGGATGGATAAATGAGAGATGCATTAATAACCAGGGGTAGACATTAACAGAGATTTGGCACTGGCCGTCCAATCCACTGGCCCAACCTCATTATTATTATTATTATTATTATTAGTAGTAGTAGTAGTAGTAGTAGTACATGCATACAGTGCATTCTACACAAAATACTACTTCTATTTTTAATGCAAGTTGATTTTTATAGCAATTAATATAGAAAATAATAAATGAATGATTAGACATTCATTCAGATAAATACTCATTGCTATTGCAGTAGCTTCTATTCAATATTGACTGCAGTAGCTTTTAGTCTATGCGCCTTATAGTCCGGTGCGCCTTATATAAGAAAAGAAATTCTAAAATAGGCCATTCATTGAAGGTGCGCCTTATAATCCGGTGCGCCTTATAGTCTGTAAAATACGGTATGCATAGCAATACCTAATGTGTTAAAAGTGTCTGTTAAAAGTAAAAATGCTAGTATTGTACTTAAATTACCACTAAGTAAAGAGAACTCATTGAATAGTGGAGTATAAGTTTGACAAATGCTTTGAGAGACAATGAAATCAGACACGAACGTTATAAATTTGTCTCGACCGGTGAACTGTCGCGAGTCGTGACTGTTATGAAACTGTATTAAATGGTCAAGCGTTTTGGCCGTCGGTCGTGACGGCCGTGAGATTTCCATGTGTATTTTTGGCTTCTCAAAAGGCCCACTGCCTTAGAAAACTCGGATTTCGAAGACATTGGTAGGATCAGTTCTTAGGTCAAAATGGGTTAAACATGGGGTGCCATGATATTACTTTTTCTGTTTTGTATATGACCCCCAGCTGTGGTTAGAATATTGAATTGGTTTCTCAAAAGGCCCAAGCAAAATGACATATTAGTGATTAGTGACCTCACAATATCATCCCCTCCCTAAACCCCTGGCCCTTAATCATACAACAGCACCCCCCACCAGGCAAACTATAGGCATCGCCTGTGGCCTTCTTAATGCCCTGCTGGGTATAATCACATACAAGTAATAATTTGAACATTTTAAGTACACTTTTGTGGAAATAAAATCTCCTATTTCAATCATATCTGTAATTACCTGATGATCTTGTTTTAACACTAGCATGCTTGAGGTCTTTTTGACCGTTGTGATATTTCACAACCCATCTTTGTGGAACCGGCGTTACACGACGGCACTGTTTCTGTACAAGTCTTTTTTTTTTCCTCCAACCCCTATTCCTATCTATCAATGCTCGTTATTTGTTTATTCAGCACTTTTTGCCCATGAACCCTTCAGAAGGTTCTCCTTCCATGACCATCATCATCCATCATCATTCTATCATCTCCGAAATTTTGGTCATCTGAAAAAAAATCTAAATATGAATGAAAAAATTCTAAATATGAATGAATTTTCAGGCATGCTAGTGTTAAAGGGGAGAGAGATCATAGCACTCCATATTTTACTAAAGTATAGTAAAGTAATAATTTGATCCAGCAGGAGTATCTATACTTGAGTAATAATGAGTAGGCTACTTTGAGAGACTCATTCCACCACCAGCCTTGTGTCTCACGAACCAAAGTATGGAATAAAAATAGAAATTTGTAATTTGCATGCAGTCAGCCTTGTTAAGGCTGACTGCATGACTTGCAATGTAGGCCTACTGTATATGGCTTTATGTTGGTGTGTTGTGCCTTTCACAATCACCCATCCATAGGCTAGTGTCTGCTCCAGCGAGATTGACTGCTGAATTACTTTAATAAGTAAGCTGTGGCATGGGAACGGCGACGTTTCCAAGCAAAGTGGAGAATTTAATCATCTTCCTTTAACGCTGTGCACGACATGCTTTGTATTCATCGCAGGCGAACGCCCAATGCCTTTCTCAACCGCGCTCTGTAGATAAGCAGGCTCCGGCGTGGCTTCTGAGTGAGTCGTGTAACTCACAAATCATGCCGCCTGCGCTTGACATTAATCAGTGGAAGGGAGTCACGCCGATGAATTACCTTCCAGAGGTAACGGCGGTAAACAGAACCTCATCATAGACGGTGATTAAGTGTCTGGGTTTTATATCGATTCTCTTTTTGCGCTGCTAAAAACTCAAAGTGAATCCTACTAAGTAAGCCTTGTCGAGCCATGAGGCAGGAGCCTATCTCCTGTTTCAGTATAGAGTGAGGGTTGATCTGTACAAGCACACCCCCTGGACCTGGCTATGTTACAGGGACTCACTTATCCTACCGGGGGGGGGGGGGGCTGGTGCGTAGGGGGGGAGGGCCATGATGAAAAAAAATGAGGTGAGGGGAGGGCCATGGCAAAAACAATCGGAGTGGAGGGGAGGGCCATGGGGAAAAAAGGAGACGGAGCTTTAGAGTATAGACTGAGTTACGTTTACTCATAGAGCTAGTAGACCAATGGCGATTCTTCTACATTGACTTCAACTGCAGTTTGTCCCTATTCAGGCCATTTGAACAGCGCTCAAGCGCTCAGTTTCTGACTCCTCAATGTCGTGACTCCGGGTGGACTGCTGGAAGAGTAGGAAAGAGTACTAGTTTTGCCATTTGCACAGAATAGGACAGGAAACGGATCTGCAGCATGGACCCTCCTCCCTCCATGCAGTTGAGCGAGATCCTGTCATGGCGTCCACCGCTCTTTGTTTACAACACACGTAGGGAAAAGAAAACTTTGCCTTTTTACCAAGGACTGCGTTCGGTTTGATAAATAATGACAGCAGAGCCGTTTTCTAAAGCCCGATACGGGCGGATGCATGGCTTATAAAGCAGCACGTCGAGCTGTGGTGAGTAGCCTCAAATGAGCTGTTTGTTGTCCCCTTTGCTCCATGAAGTGAACGGTGTCTGCATTGCTCTGTCTATACTCCAGGCTTACATAGCTACTCTACCCAGGCTGCGCTGGGTAGAATCATGCCATCTAGTAGAGTTGCGACATTGGGGGGTCAGAAACCGAACGTGCTGGATGGTATTTTCTGTTGCGCGACCACTGCAGACAGCATTGCCATCGAAGCTGAGAGATCGCACAACGGGGCTATAGTTTTCAAATAGGCCAGCGCAAATAAGTAAAAGCCCTTTTAGACACGTGTAAAACATGACAACTATTGGGAAATCAATGCTGATAGTTAAGTGGCCATTCTGATGGTCTACTCTAGTGTCATGTTTGCAAGACTAGTTTTTCAGAGACACTGACAAACTATATTTTTCATTTTATTTATTTTATGGTAGTGCTTTGTCGTAGTGCAATCGTGTTTCATGACTGTATGTTTATTTGTTCTGTTGAGTATAATATAGTCTTTATTTGCTGTATAATTGGAGCACATACATGTAGCCATTTTCTCCAATTAGTGTGTTTTTTGAGCATGTGAGTGTGTGCTTAATATGCAACTTTGGTGGGGAACTATGAAAAATATTGCCCCCCCTGAAAACATGAATGCCCCACCACTGATAATTTCCTGGCTACGGCAGTGATGCTCACGACAGCTGGCATGCTCATTGAACTGAAGAAAAAATCTCAAAGTAAATGGCCGGGCAATTTTGTACCTGTAGGGGGAGGGCCATGGGAAAACAACATTGAAGTGGGGGGAGGGCCATGGGGAAAAAATTGAGGTGGGGGGGGGGGGGCATGATTATTATTTTTTGACCGGACTTCCAGCGCACCAGCCCCCCCCCCCCCCCCGGTAAATAACGTACAGTCCCTTATCCCAATCCAACCCTTGATACTGAGTGCCAATCAGGGAAGCACATACAGGGTCCCGCTTTTCTGAATCATTGACTTGACAGCTGGGGACCAAACCCCAAGCCTCCAGTTTCAAAGCAGACTACTTTGAAACTACAATTCTACAGCAGCTGAAGCAAAAGCCACAAATCTGGAAAGTTATCATCTGCTAGCTCTTACCGAAGATCACCATTTTTAATGGGAAGGCAAAGTCTTCTTCTGTCGTCTCAATAGCATTCAATACTGATGACAAACAAACTACCAAACAAACACATGTGTCCTCCTTACACCCGTGATCCAAAGTAATCCACCCCACAAGATATTGAGATAGTTCCACATAACTGTACTTCAGTCAGGACAACTCAAGATGTTGGAGTATATATATATATATATATATTAGGGATGTTGAATGATTAAAATTTTTAATCAGATTAATCACAGCTTCAAAATTAATTTAATCATGATTAATCACCATTCGAACTATGTCCAAAATATGCATGTTTTCCGAAAAAACAACAGAATCTGTGAAAAAAATAACCATATATCTTTAAAATATTTATCAAAATAGGCGATCTACAAGCCCTCAATGCTTGTAGATCCTCCAGCTATACTCTATGGCTCTGGTTACAGGGAGACACAGCTATAAGTCTCCGTAAAACCATGCTCTACCCATTTCTTTCAATGAGAAAATGCTCAGTGGGTTGAGTGAGTGTGCACATGAGTTAATTGAGTTAAAATTTTTAATCAGATTAATCAACAAAATTAATTTAATCCCATTAATTAACTATTTTCAACAGCCTTAATATATATATATATATATATATATATATATATAGGGCGTATATATATATATATATATATATATATATAATATATTTATTGATCATATTAGCAATATAAATAAATGCATATAACTGGTTTGGCGATGGATTGGATCTGCTTTTAAGGTACACGGATCAAGCGCAACAGTCCCGACCAGGGACTCCGAATCCCCCTGTACCTAAACAGCAGATCCAACACGACAGGTGGTAGCTGGGGTGGTGGTGGGAGCACAGCAAAAGTTAAAGTGGGGGTGCCGTGATTTTTGTATTTTTTCCAATTTTGTACATGTTTAAGAGGTGGCAGTATGTAAATAGACCCCTTGGTGTGTTTTTTATGTGCAATGATGTCTTCCCTTTGTATTTAGGGTTTCTTCCTGGGGGCTGAACCTTTCCAGTCAAACATGCCAATGAAAAAAACTTCACTATAGTGACATCACGTGTTCAGCCCCTCCCCTAACACCTCCCCCTTTATCATGCAACTAAAGCTGTGGGTGTGGCTTCAGTTCAGGTTGATCTCCACCCATCACCACCCACCAGGCAAACCAGGCATACTTAATGAACTGGTAGGGTGGAGTCATAAAAATGACAGTTTAACAAACACTGTACACTTTTGGGGAAAAAATCTTACTTTTCATATAACATTAATACCTGATGATCATGTTTTAGGGTAGAAAAAATTCACGGCACTCCATCTTTAATATAGACAGAGCATCAGCAGAAGCAGCAGCATGCAAGCAAGCAGGATGAGCAGTGTGACCATCCAGCTTAAATAGCCGGTAAGAAGATGAAGCGAGTGTGTGATTGGCTGAGTGAATCATGGGAAATAGAATGTGATGCTGCGTCGGGCCCTATAAGAGGGCCAGCGGCGACTGCACTGAGGTTTCCTGAATGAACTTGCTATGCGCCTGTCTATGACCAGCGCACCGCTCATATAATTCCAAAGAGCTGTGATGCCGCTAAGTATTTTTAATTATTTTCTCATGCTGTGTCCCATCCTCAAACTATCTCTGTGTCCCACCCCTCTGTCGAGGACTGGTCAACGTCTGGATATCATGCAGCAACGCCGATGTTGCTGCTTCAGATATCCAGTCACAAACAGGGGGACGAGACATCCCATCTGTCGAGAGATATGCTGTTGCTTGCAGACAGCATGAGAATCTAGGAAAATAATTTTGGGGAAAATAATTCCCCAACCATGGACAGCGATGGACATACGGACCGTGCGCGTGCACGTAGGAGCGTGCACCAGGTGATTTTGATCATTTCTGAGTGAGTACAGCCTGCCGTTAGGTGATCGTGCGCAAAAAAGGTGATTGGCTAAAACTATGTTTTATTGTAGACAAATCAATTTACACGTCATAAGTATCAATGTGCACGTCATCGGGTGGCTCGTCAACAAAACAATAAATCAATCAGAAGTGAAACTGTTAAACAAACATATCAATAAACATGAGTGTGATTATAATGTGATGCCTGGTGCCATAACCGGCATGCAGCCCACTACAACCAGCGGCCCTCAAAGTCCCCATCACATTCCTCAGATGTGGCAGCTAGTCTCACGTACCACAGGATTTCAAAGAGGCACGAATCATCCCTCTGTATAAAAAGAAAACAAGCTAGATGGAACCTGGCAACTACCACCCTGTTTCTAAATACATGACTACCTGGCAACTACCACCCTGTTTCCAAATACATGACTATCAACTTGGGGGGGTCCTCCTTGACATGAGAATGTTGGAGAATCACACGGCTGTGCTCAGAGCCCCCTGTGCACGTCGCACTGACCCGGAATGCTAAGTAGGACACACCATGGCTATAGAGGAACCAGGAGCGGATGTAACATTTCCCAATTGGGGGGGCAAGAGAAAATGGTATAGGGGGGCGGCTTCATCGCCTGTGTCGCTTCTCGGCGTTCTCGCCAAGCATGAAGCCGCACCCATACCATTTTCGGTTACTTTTATTAGGCAAGTACAGCATCAATAATAACATCAGTTGTTGTTGAAGTTGCAACACACACGCAGCATGCATAAAGCTAAAGGTCTGACTCAGAGAGTTTTCTGTTTTCAATGATGAAATGTTGTTGGTAGCAGTTAGTAGCAGTAGTAGTCTTCAAATCATTTTAAATACCGGTATAAGCACTTTAATTTAACATGTTTGGTGGGGCAGTCTGGGCATTTAGGGGGGCATTGCCCCCCCGCCCCCCCATGCCCATGCCTAGATCCGCCCCTGAGAGGAACTAGTTCCAAAAAGCCGCTGTTGTAGTTTTTTTTCCCCCCCTTTTTGGTTTGACAGGTATAAGGCTAAGCAATGAATCACACACATCCATAGCATGCATGTCCTTCACCTAGTTTCTCTGTTGCCACAAAAATGCTCAGGCGATTTAACTTGTTGCTCACACACCCAGATTCAGTAATTATGGACCTTGTTCTCATGTATATGTTGGCTGTTCAAAATAACTGATTTAAAGGACCCCCATTTTATATTCATGAGCCCACAGACACCCATTTATGTTTTGTTTTCAGGAAACAAAGCTGCTTTTAAAGTATTTACTGCAGAAATAGGCAACCTTACCCAGTCCAGGCAGGAATACACTACAGAAGTATAACCAGGAACAGGTGACAAACACAAGCAGGTACATCCACAACAATCATAAACACTGTTTGCACTGAGTCCGGTTTTATAGGTGGTGAGGCTGATTGCAGATGAGCCTCACCAGTGTGAAAGGGCATGGCACTGTTGGGCTGCCATGAGGAGAGACAGGAGCAGATGTGTGACTGAGGAATGGCATGTGGCAGTGGCTGAAGTGGAGACACGGTCTGCGGACATGAATTGCACGCTTTAAGAAAACAATGGCCTGATTAACTGTGCAACATTCATCCAACTATCAATCCTTCATCCCTGGTCCCTCAAGAACCCACCCTCATTGAGAAACTAGTGCCCTAATTTCATGTTGATTCACAAGAGAGTTAATGATTAAACATTTGTTTAATCATTAACACACTAACGCACATTTTGTGTGTGTGTGTGTGTGTGTGTGTGTGTGTGTGTGTGTGTGTGTGTGTGTGTGTGTGTGTGTGTGTGTGTGTGTGTGTGTGTGTGTGTGTGCGCGCGTGCGCGCGCGCACGTGCATGCGTGCGTATGAGATGTACTTCATTAGTTCCTTGTTTTGGGCTTGTTATCAGACCTGGGCCAGTTGCTTATTTCTCTTGCAATATCTGGCATCATCACCCGCACTAAAACCTCGAGTTTTCGTCTCCACAGTCCACCCACAGTAGCCTACACCCACAGCAGTATCTCACCATGCATGCATCAGAGCTCAGAGAATAGTGGAGTTTTACTAAGCCTTAAAGTTCTACTTGATTGTGTGTGAGTGTCAACAATATAGCAGCTCTACAAGCTCATAATGTCTTGTAGTTGTGACACTTTGGGAGCTTGTAGATTTGATAACTTTTGCACAGGACACGGGTATATGAATCAGGGCCTTATCATCCTGTTCCAGATCCATCAATTCCTCCATTTGTACGGCTGAAGGCACCGCCAGTTGGCAGCTGTCCCTCTATGCTTCACACACACACACACACACATGCACGCGTGCACAGACACGTGCGCGTGCACACAAAGATTCTGCACAGAGAGGTCCGCACACATACAGTAGCCCAGATGCATCTACATGAAACACCCATGGGGAGTCAGAGCCATTACAGCTCTGCCCACCAGATATCGATAAAAAGCACCCCCACACACACACACACACACACACACACACACACACACACACACACACACACACACACGCACTTGCCCCCCCCCAAACACACACATACACACACGCAAAACTGTTGCGACTGTTATGCCAAACAGTCGGCTGTTATGCAAAACAGTTGTGACTATTATGCAAAACGGTCGCGGCGGCTATAAAACCGTCACGACAGCCGTTGCGGTCACAAACGGATTTCGCCCCTCCTGCAAAATTGTGTGTGTGTGTGTGTTCTTCTGAAGGCTGAAATCAGACGCTTGGCGGTGGCAAGATGGCTAGTTTACACCTCACTACCCCAGCCTCAGACCATCACCCTAACATCAGCCGTATATGTTGTGAAGTCAGCTATTTTCACCAAGATTGAAATAGCTATAGGGCTTAAATAAACCCATGCATACGGCAGGTGGTTGACCGGTGTACCTCAGGGCTCTCTTTGAGTGTGCTTCCAGTTTTCTGTTATGGTGGCGACTGGCGAAGGTCTGTCAGGGTCCAACATAACAAGACATTCTAGGTCGATAGCGATGGTAAAAAAGTGCTACCGTGCACAAAATAAATCCTTAATTTTTCGATCAAAGATGGAGTGTCTTGGAATTCTTGCAGTCTGCACCTTTTGGGAATTCATTATTGAAAACCCGTTTTTGTTCTATGATACTTTGGACTTTGGACTCACTCCACTATACATTTCAAAGGACGATTATTGCACTTTGGACTTTAGAATGGAAGGGGAAAAGGTACATTATAAATTAAAGATGGAGTGTGTGTGTGTTTATTTAATAAATATCCACCATAGACATGTTAAAAGCTACTCTAATGTCACTCTAATGTCAACCCTTTTGGGGGGAAAGTAAATGGGAGTTTACTGTAGTCGTGATCTGTAGTCGTGATCCACGTCAACAATTGGTCTGTTCTGTGGCCCACAAATTGGTGCCGACCCAGTGTCTGGGAAACGAAACATCGAGCCTCATTTTGTGGCTTGGGAGATTTTTTTTCCACCGAGGGGATTAAAGAAAACGCTGTACGTCACACTCCTGGAAGGCAGTAAAGGTAGTAATTACCAGAGTGGGGGAAAAACAAGGGATAACCTGATTGCGTATTGATTCGGTATGTTGTGCTGTGGACAGATACAGCATTGCCCGGGGGGGCAAAACATATGATGGGACCCAGCAATATGTGGCTACATGTTGTAAACACAATTTCCCGGGATATAATATGCAACATTTCCTCACACTGTTTGTCCCATAGATCTCTAGTAGTGCACGTTAGGCCGTGATGGGGAAACGTTTAGCCTCTGTGGAATAATTGGTTTTCAGTCGCTTTTGGGCAGATGTTATGTCTGTTACTTGTAGTATATGTCTATAAAAATGGAACCACATTACTTCTGATCCAATGGATCTCAATCATCTCATCTAGTTATTATTTACTTTACTCACAAGCTATTGTTCATTTTTTATAATATAAAGTGAGTGCATTCTCCGGCAGTCGCAATGGCTCAGTTAGGTGGCTGGGAATCTCAATCCATGGCCGCCGCTCGGCGCCACAACCGCTGTGGTGGTGCTGGTAGAAAGACAAGCTGAAGGGATTATGATACTCGAGTTCCACTCATGTCCTTGACAGTGCATTGGTCCGACATGCATTGCGTCAAATTGCTTTCGGATGGTTAGGGTACAGATTTGGGGTATAGAGTGTCGGACTAATGCCTGCCAGAAATTGCCACGTGCCGTGGTTGCAAGTTCGGCTGCTGATGCCTCCGTAATCATGAATATAACCAAAAGATACAAGCCTTGCTTCTACAAATAGACAGTACATGATTCTCAATTTTGGGGTTCTCTTTGAGTTTTTGTAACAGCAAGAAAACAGAAGCCTGTTTAATCAGTCACTGAGTCTGATTCCTTATCAAACAATAATCTTGGTAGTAACCATCTATATTTCTGCCATTGATAAGTTTATTCCTTTGTTAGACAGACAGAGAGAGAGAGAGAGAGAGAGAGAGAGAGAGAGAGAGAGAGAGAGAGAGAGAGAGAGAGAGAGAGAGAGAGAGAGAAAACGCCATCTCCATCATACTGTATGTATAGGAAGCAGACAAGCACTAATATTTTGCTCATTGTCTTTTTTCCTTGACTGGAACAGGAACGATTATTGACACAGATTAATTTTGTTTTGTTGTGAGGGATTGTGATCGCACGCACGCACGCACGCACGCACGCACACACACACACACACACACACACACACACACACACACACACACACACACACACACACACACACACACACACACACACACACACACACACACACACACACACACACACACACACTTCATGAAACCTTTCATGGAGATTTTTTGTTTGACAATTGAGGTAGGGCCAAGGCACAGACACTCTCTTGTTCAGATCTATATTTTGTCACTGACTTCATTTCACAACTCACGGTGGTGAAACGCAAAAAGACCAACAGGTGAAGGATGTTTGCCCATTAAAGCATGTCGACTCTTAAATCACTTGGAATTGATTTACGGTAGGTACAGTAGATAAACAAAACACTCGTATCCTTGACTTGTTTGGACAATGACAATGTAATACAGTAAGAAATGACACGCCACAAATTGGACTGCAGAATGAGTTTGTTTGCTTTCATGTAGTGATTCTGCAAACCTTGTTGCTGCTGTTTAATTGAATAGACTAAAGCAATAAGCAATGTAAGGTCATGGTTTTTAAAGTGATTTTACACAAGTTTTAACAAGCATAGGGCTGCTGCATGTCAGACATGCACATGCAAAACTATCTGTTATAAAATCGCTTTAAGAAACATTTCAGCACCACAGACAGCTCCCTGTGCTTTTCTATAGAAACACTTCAGCACCACAGACAGCTCCCTGTGCTGTTCTATGTTCTATAGAAACATTTCAGCACCACAGACAGCTCCCTGTGCTGTTCTATGTTATATAGAAACACTTCAGCACCACAGACCGCTCCCTGTGCTGTTCTATGTTATATAGAAACACTTCAGCACCACAGACAGCTCCCTGTGCTGTTCTATGTTATATAGAAACACTTCAGCACCACAGACAGCTCCCTGTGCTGTTCGATGTTATATAGAAACACTTCAGCACCACAGACAGCTCCCTGTGCTGTTCTATGTTATATAGAAACACTTCAGCACCACAGGCAGCTCCCTGTGCTGTTCTATGTTATATAGCAGGGGAGCCCAACCAGTAGATCGGGATCTACCAGTAGATCTTGGCCTGATCATGAGTGGATCTTGGGAGATGTGGGGAGGAAAGAAAAAAAAATAGGTGGAAATGAAAAAAGAGCGATATTTTTGTGTGTATGTGTGTGTGTGCGTGTCTGCGTGTCTGTCTGTCTACGAAGCGGCTCATTTGGAGGATTTTTGTCTGCTGTCTGTGAATTATGCCAACAGTATTGTTCAACGTGTAATGGACTGTTCTGCAACTTATAATGGACTATTCTGGACTGTTCTTATTATGATTGCATTTGCAATGGCAGTGTTTGCCCAAGTCTGTTGTAGGCCTATTTATGACAAGTCCGTTGTACTTTATGCTTATATGGACATAAAGTAAAGTGGTAAAACAACGTAGTGTTGTGTTGTTGTGAAGTTATTGCAGGCTGGCAACGATGCGTGTGGTTTGAAATGTTGATATTGGACTGGTAGATCCCGGAGGGGTTGGCTGCTGAAAAGTAGATCTTGGGTCAAAAAAGGTTGGGCACCCCTGCTTTAAACAATGTCTCATGTGGATTATTCATTGACATGGTTCACATGTGAGATGCAGGAACAACATCGGCCACCATTAATAAGTTGTTTCACTTAATTCTGCCTCTTTTTAGCTTGTTTTAAGGGGTTAAAATGTCTTGTCAAGAATGACAAGATTTCCTAATAATATCCTAAAAGGTTGTAGGTTTGCCTACTTTGGACAAAAGGACTATGGTATGTCCGAGTGCATCATCATGGGCATGCCAAAGAACCTTCAACCTTGGCACGGGGCTGTTCAATTGTACATAAGGCTGACAAAGACCCTATTTCCACCAGAGAGGCCTCTAATCTTCAACTAGATGGTTCGATTAGTCTTTCGGCCCTATACCCTGTTCGGATGAGTATCATTCGGCTTTGTCCTACCCAGGCATAGTTCACCATCTTTCGCTCATGGTCTACCTCCATGATGGGGTGGGGGCGATGGGGGAGCCTAAATAGGTTGTACAAGACTGATGTCATCCGTCCAGGAGTCCAGTAGTCCAATAGTCCAGTCAGCTATAACCTACCTACCATATGACGGGATGTTTCGCTACAGAGGTCCCCATTCATTCAGAGAAGAGCTCTCTGAATGGGTAGGCAAGGATGGACGCCAGCACTCAGCCACACCCCTGTATCCTGCACCACAGGAAAATAGAAATTCTGTTATTTTTGGAGGTCAAAGAGGCTGAAAGGCTTGTATCAAATGACCCCCATCTCTCTCTCTCTCTCTCTCTCTCTCTCTCTCTCTCTCTCTCTCTCTCTCTCTCTCTCTCTCTCTCTCTCTCTCTCTCTCTCTCTCTCTCTCTCTCTCTCTCTCTCTCTCTCTCTCTCTCTCTCTCTCTCTCTCTCTCTCTCTCAGATTGTGATATACATAATTTATGTTGCTAATCCGGTTGCCTAAAATGCATTAGATAGCACTGTCTGACTGTCTGGACCAGTGCCTTTCATTCAGGTTACGGTTTATTGCAGTTGTCGTGCAACAAATTATTGTCACTGTAATGCACCATGGGTATTCACATAGCAAGATTTGTGTTGATTTGTCTCATTTTCAAAACTGCTTTCAAAATAATACAAAAGTGTTTTTCAGGATGTTTCAATTGACAAAACATTGCAGAAGGAGCGTATATGCAATCACTGGCATCGGCAGGATGTGGGGGAGGTTTTGCCTCGTGGCACAACCCTGAGACAGTGGTAAATCAGCCAACAACCCACTCCCTTTCATGGTAAATTGCTAACATTTTAACTGGGGATGCCCCACCTTGACAAGCACTGGGAATTGTAGGAGTTCAGGCAGTGTATTAGCTTGACTCAGTTCCACAGAAAATATTGTGTAAATAGGTTTACTATTCCATCGAGAAATACTTTTATTTACCAAAAGCACTGATAAAACATAATGCCCAGTGACCATGCAAAATGAATGACCGTCTAGGGCAAGGGTTTTGAGGGCCAGATCAAAAAGCAGAGGCGTGGAGTCCCCTGCCATGTGTGGTGTATAAATAGTTCATTTTGCACCAGTGTCAATCAAATACATCAACCCCCACCAGGCACTGACCTGTTGAGAGGCACAGTATTTTTTGTGCTCTCGCATTTCCACTGACTGCGCTCAGAGATGGAGTGTTGATTTGTCTGTCTGGTGGGCATCTCTGCAAACTACACGAGAGCAATCTGCACGCATGAAGACAACAGGGCCATTATTCAGTCTTTAAGATGATGCTTCCTTCTTATCACCTGCAGGGTTGACTGAGGCAGCTGCTCCTGTCAACATGCACTGCAACAGCAAGTGTTTAAGTGTCACACACACACACACACACACACACACACACACACACACACACACACACACACACACACACACACACACACATGCTCATGCAAGGCAAACACCATCCTGCCTTTTTTACGTGGCAATGGTTGTCGACAGCGAACCGTTGTTGGAACAAGGTTGAAAACTTCAGATAGCAGAGATGACTATCATTAAGTGATTGTTCCATGTTTTCTCTGTGTAATGACATGCCAGGCTGGATTCAAAAATACTACGTAGGACTACATGCGCTTCACAGGGTGTATTTACTCATGTGCGATAAACTTATATATGCGATAAGCTATATTGTAATGCCTGTCATATTATTGTTTGCATAAGACCATGCCATGCATCTTGGAGAAAAACAGGAACCCTGTTGTTGAATGCTAACAATTCCTTTCAGTACTGGAAACCTAATATGTCCAAAACTGTTTTCAGGATTCAGTTTTTAGTAGCAGATCTACAAGTTCTACAAGTTCAAAACATGTCACTTTGTGCTGTGTGTTGAGCTTGTGTATCTACCACTGTTGCTTGTGTGTGATTCTGTTGCGTCATTTTATAATTATTTTTCCATTCCATAAAATGAATCCATAAAATTTGTAGTATTTAATATAAAATGAATCAATCCATTAGAGCGGCAAGAAGACAATGTGTTGCAAGGTCTTATGAGCTCGTAGATCTAGTCAATCTGGCCTGATGGAGCTATATGCCATTTTCCCCCTCAGTTAAACACTTGAATGTTTCTTAGTGAATCAAATCTTCCCTGCTTATCTTCTCCTTTAGAGTTTAGACTGATGGCTGTGTCGCTCTGCTCTCACCCTTTATCACCAGCCCTTCAGACAGTCCTCAGACTAGCCCAGATTTGAATCTGGAAGTTATTTTTAACCTCAGCAAAGAAGGCAACCAGGTGTCTCAAAAGCATCTCAAAATCACACATAGAAGAAAAGAAAATATCAACGCTGTCACGTGGAAACCTTGCATGTCCAAAATGGTTGCTTATCTTCATGAAAATGCAGGTGGATATTTTAGTCTCTTGTTAATACTTTTCATTGGTTAAAGTGGTGCTCTAACAGAGCTTTTATAGAGCTGAACACACGCACGCACGCGCACGCGCACGTGCACGCGCGCGCGCGCACACACACACACACACACGGAGCGGGGTTGGTGAAAGGCCTTTCTGTGTGGAGTTTGCATGTTCTCCCTGTGTCCCCTATAGGGTAGATACCCTTACAAAAACATGCAGTGATCCTGGGCTCTACTCTGCCTCTCCAGCCGGGGCGCCTGACGGAGGGGACAGGAACTCGTTGGAATAACATGTTCCTTCCACGCGCTGCGTCCAACCAGGGAAACTCCCCCCTGTCAGGTGAAAAGAAGGCGGCGCGACCCCTCATGCCTTGAAGGAAGCATGAGCTCAATCTGCTGCCTCCCCAGGTTGATGGAGGGTGTAGAACCCAGGATCAAATTAGGAATTGGCACTGGGTGAAAAAATGGGTTGCAAAATTGTGGGATAAATATATTAAAAGAATAACTATTCATAACTCACAGACACATTTAACCACTTTCAGTCCCCTTGTTTAAATAGCAGAATACAGCACAATCTGTCATATGGCAACAGGTTGCAAGCTCGTAGAGCCCCTACTTTCACTACTGCAGAACACACAACCATATTTGTGAATAAAAACCTCTGCTGAATGAATATACAAGGTTTCTGCCCGACAGCGACTATATAGTACGTATACACAGAGAAAAACCAATGGTCAAAAACAACCTAACTTCGGTCAAATTTCAACCAAACGTAGAGGTTGAATAAGGACCAACTGGGTCTTTGGTCAATTTGACCAAATAATGCGTGTTATTATATTTGACCGAATGCATTTGGTTACATTAATAACCCAATTATGAGGGTCAACATAACCTAAGTACCAGTTGATTTGACCGAACATATTAGCTTGCATCAATAACCTAATTTTGATGGTCAAGATGACCCAAATACCAGTTGATTTGACCAGACATATTAAGTTGCATTAATAACCTAATTTTGAGGGTCAAGATTACCCAACTGCCAGTTGAATTGATACAGAATATTCAGTTAACCCATTTGTTTTATTAAAGGGAAATTCCACCCATTTAAAGGGGAACTTCGCCACTTTTCAACACTCTTTGTGTGGTGTTGGTCATTAGCATACATGCTAATGGCCTCCTGATTAATAACATTGGGATTCTGTGGCTCCAGCGCCGTGCTTCCCAGCACAGCGAGTATGTAGACGGGTAAGGTTACCTTACCGGTCTGAGTAACGGTCTGAGTGCCGGTCTGAAGGAAAAGTCGTTGCAGTGTTGTGTTTACAGTGTTGGATGCATTCCTCGGCTTTAGTATCCTATCTGTTCCTGTAAAAAGTATAAATAATTTCATTTTTCGTCATTTTGTCCGAGAAATTCTACAATACCCACAGTGCACCGCGGCATCCGCTCAGCAGAGTGGGCGCGCGCAGCCGTTGAGCGGTCTTTTCTGACGAGTCCAACTGGTGGAAGCAGTATTAGCCGAAGCAGTGTAGTTGTGATCGAAAGATAAACTTTATATTTAGTTGGTAGTAGTGGGAGTTTTACTAGTAGTAGTTGTAGTAGTAGTGGTGGTGTTGATAGTAGTAGCAGTGAAGTAGTAGTTGGTGGTGGGGCTGTGGAGGAGGAGGAGGAGAAGGAGGAGGATTAGTTAGCGTTTGAGATAGGAGGAGGGGGAGGAGGAGGCGACGGAGTAATAGTAATAGTAGTAGTAGTAGTACTTGTACTCGTACTACTAGTAGTAGTAGTGGTAGTAGTAGCAGTAGTAGTAGTAGTAGTGGTGTTGGTGGTGGTCGTGCTCGTAGTAGTACAACGTTAGTTGTTGACTATGGCTGCTCCTGACGACTTTTTGGATGACGACGAGTTTTTTTCCCTGCTGTCGGAATCCACTGTACAGCGTTATTTATATGAGCCGGAGTACAGCGAGGAGGAATTACAGCAGCGAGAAGGACAACAACAAAACAAATGCATTACATCAATACCAGGAAAACCAACATATACACAATATCAAGAATGACGTAATAAAATGTAGTTAAATGTAGTTATAATAAAATGCGTATTAGGCTACAGACCCACAGGCCACGCAGAATTATTATTTTAGCTGTACTAGTAAATAATTGCACTGCTATTCGAGTTATACACTAGGGACATTCCTAACATCAGTTTCTACATGCTGTGCTGGGGACCCCTACTTTGCAGAGAAAGAAGCAGTAGCAAAACTGACAGCAGTTGGGACATACCACTCACTCGTTTAAAAAAAGAGGGGGGGAATTGGACCAGTCCACTCCATCAATAAATCAATTCAACCAAAGTCTGTGACCTAACAAATTGGTTATTCTCATTAAAACAACCCAAAACCAATAACCAAATAAAACAACCCATGAATTCGGTCAAAATAAAATCCCTGCAACCCAGGAAAAGGTTATGGCTTCAAGAAATAACCCAGGAAAGTGACCTAACACCATTGACTGAAGTGTTTAGTTGCAATTTTGACCGATTAGTTTTTTGTGTGTACTCTGCCTCTCCAGCCGGGGCGCCTGATGGAGGGGACAGGAACTCGTTGGAATATTGGAATGTTCCTTCCACGCGCTGCGTCCAACCAGGGAAACTCCCCCCTGTCAGGTGAAAAGAAGGCGGCGCGACGTCTCATGCCTTGAAGGAAGCATGAGCCCAGTCTGCTGCCTCCCCAGGTTGATGGAGGGTGTAGAACCCAGGATCAAATTAGGAATTGGCACTGGGTGAAAAAATGGGTTGCAAAATTGTGGGATAAATATACCGTACTAAAAGAATAACTATTCATAACTCACAGACACATTTAACCACTTTCAGTCCCCTTGTTTAAATAGCAGAATACAGCACAATCTGTCATATGGCAACAGGTTGCAAGCTCGTAGAGCCCCTACTTTCACTACTGCAGAACACACAACCATATTTGTGAATAAAAACCTCTGCTGAATGAATATACAAGGTTTCTGCCCGACAGCGACTATATAGTACGTATATAAACGTAGTACGTATATAACGTCTATAAAAAACTACTTTCACCAGCTGGTACATTGTGGAGTGTCCTTGAGAGATAAAAATGTGGCTGGGATCTTCAGTCCCACTTGTCTGATGTGCAAAGGCTTAACACCTACACACGCATTCTCATGTGCGTGCACGCAAGCGTGCACACACAGACACAGACCCCCCCCCCACACACACACACACACACACACACACACACACACACAACTCTCACACTCACAGGTACCGGTAGAAAATCTGCAGACACAAGTGTGTTTGTGTGTGTGTGTGTGTGTGTGTGTGTGTGTGTGTGTGTGTGTGTGTGTGTGTGTGTGTGTGTGCGTGTGCGTGTGCGCTCGCGCGCGCGGAGATGGCAGGTATGGATATGTAATGTCTGCCGGTTCTGTCTGGATCAATAGTCTGTTAGCCTAGCCTTGCATAGCCAGCCTTCGATCATTTGCCTTTGCAATGCTTATTGCCTCAGACAGATTAAGCCTGGTCCCTCTCAATGCATATTGCCCCAGGAGGCAGATTAAGACTGGCCCCTCTCAATGCATATTGCCCACGGCGGCAGATTAAGTCTGACCCCTCTCAATGCATATTGCCCCAGGAAGGCACTCCATTTCAACCAGGTCTCAGTTGAAATGAATGGTTGGCACTAGCTCTTCAGTACAAATTCAGCCACTAGAAGATGCTGGTGATGGGCAAAGTCAATGCCGTGGTCGCAAATGGTCACAACTAACTTATGTTATTTTCCAACTTCCGTGAAACCATTTTGCGACATTTTGCACACACTGTGACTGTTGGACCCAATGGTTGCGACCAGTGGCACGACCAGTGACACGATCGAAGATAATTCATTTGCGGGCCTGATTTGGCCCCAGGATTTAGAAGACAGAATCGGCCTTAATGGGTCAAGTACTTTAGTTAAACTAAAAGTTTCACCACTGTACCATGTCTAATTCAGGTGCTGACGGGCTCTTCTGAAGTCCTCTCCAAAGGTCAGGACACCCGCTGAGAGGTGTGTACTTTTTGAATAATTCATTTTCCTCTGTTTCCCCTCAGGACACCTGACAAGAAAAAGACGATGACACGCGTAAACAGCAGCGTTGCATCGGCCTGTTTTCTGCTCCAGGTTCTTTTTAGGCAACAGTTACTTTCTAATTAGTAGATAATCAATGTGGTAATGGCATTTGCAAAGAGAAGGGTTCAAAAGAGTTAGGAGTTTACTGAGGTCAGAAAGTCTTTTGCCAATCAGTGCTCCATTGCTAATGAATTAGCAGGCTTATTCAGAGCACAGTGGCAACACCATGAGAGTAAGGTAAATCACTGTTAAATGTTTGATAATCCTCAGTTGTTACTGGTATATCAGTGGTCAAGGACCCCCGATTTGGAAAGCATGGTCCAACCCCATAACTGGATCCTTAAGGGTTGATTTGGTTTCATTTACAGACTGGTTCATCTGGTTCCTAATAACTGTACCAGACTCCAAGTACTATACCATGCAGGCAATGAACCCACCTGAACTGATTACAGTACATACTGCCAGTCAGATTTATCAATGTGTCAATGAAAAAATGGGAGTAAGAGTGATGGAGCCTGGTAGACAGTGCAGCTTGCAAGTGCAGGAAGCTTGAACAAACTGCCAAACACCTATCCCCACCTAATACAGACCACATTCACAACACATAATCACCACCTGTCCCCTTCACAGACCACATAAGACATAATAAATCAACACCTGTCCCCTGTACAGACCACATTCACAACACATGCCCCCCATACAAAACAAAATTAAGTTGCCAGTTAGGCGTGTAGTGTCTTGCTCATGTACACTGACTTTGATACATAGATTGGGATGCAATACCGTAGGGCCAGGGTTAAGTGCTTCAGAATTGACTGCTGTGCTGGATCAAATTGGCTGGCATTGCGTCCTATTATAGTGGCGCATATTTTCTGTTGTCGTAATTGGGTTCGCTTGCACATTGTGGAGGACACATGATGTGCACCATTCAGCAAAAATATCAGATCTTTAATTTGGTGAGATTGTAGACAGACTATTTTCTTTCTTTCTTTCATAACAAATCTATGTTCTTCCTCTGTAGATCAATTAAAGAGAGTTCTCCCTCTTTTTAATGGGCTTTTTTTGTCGCCACAATCCAACCCAGTTAAGATCAAATGAAACTGGTGCGAAAATAGTGTGTTATCCATTTGACAGGTAACAGTCGGGCAGTCACAGCCGGAACAACTGAAAACACAAGGGGGCACATTCTCCCTCCATCTGCTTGAGTGAGCACACTCCCTCTTACAAGGCCGCAAATTACTGAGCTTTTGTCACCGTCTAATAGAGGTCTTGAACGCTCCTCTGCCCTTGGTGTGTCACACAATGAGCTGCCAAAGAAACTTCTTAGAGGTCATGTGGACACACATTGCATTCAGCAGCACAGCCACTGCTATAACAGGGACTTCAGCGGTGAAATATAGGGACTCAATAGAGTCCCTATTTTCAGTTACATGCGGCATGTGGGACGGCAGTGTTTGTGAGTCACATAGCATGCTGTGTGATGTATGCTTTCCAATGACACTGAGTCTGATTCCAGAGAATTATCTCAAGTTCACAGCACTGTTTAAAGTGCAAAAAGTGTGTACTGTGTAACCCAATAAAGACAATTTGTTTGTTTGTCATTTTTGTTATAGGGGTAAGGTTCCCTGTTGATACCATTTACACTCAGGGTACACACAGTTTTGTGAATTATGATTATGACAGATGAAAAAGCAAAAATACACACATAAAGAACAAATGTTCTGTGCTCTGCTGCACGTGTTTCCTGGCCACCTCTATTCCAATGGGAATCACATGTTGTGGTCTATGCATAATATTAACCCCCTTTAAGGCTGTGTATTATTGTTGGGTTGATATCGATCTGCTGCCTCCTGTGGCAATAAATGGTGCATTGATGGAGTGGGCCATGAGTTCACTCTTTGCCTTCACTTTGTCCTTGAGAGGTTCTCCTCCCACACACTGCATACAGCCATCCCCACAGCCAAGTAAACATGCACACTTTCATTCATGTCTGTCTCACACTTTGAGAAATGACCTCGACCTGAATGATAGTACAGTATCTTACCAATACTTGCAACTACATAAGTTGAGACATTAATGCCCTGATGTCAAATACAAGTACAACACTCCATGTTATACCTAGAGTAGCAGGAGGTTTTTATAGTGGCAACCAAAAAACACTTTGTGCGAATTGCATAAAGCCTAAGCTGTAATACTGTGTGGTCTACTATCTGCCAAGCTGGTGAGAGACCCAAACTGTTCTATATGCTTCCTTCACTGAATGAGGAGTTAGCAGAGACATGGAGTTTCCCCGGTAGGATGTATAGCATGTGGAAGAATGACATAATTGCAACCAGTTCCTTTTACGCTCCATCAGGTGAGGGGGAGGCAGTATAAAGATCCAGATTACTGCATGATTTTTGTGAGGGTGCAAACTCCCCCCTCATGCCCCCCTAGCACCCACGGCCACCGCAGAGAGAAGCTTGTAGCTGTGAGCCAACATACAGACTGTGCCAGCCACTATAGCAAAGCAAGCCATTTTTATGGCCATAATAACAAAAAACTGCCCCTTAACTGGAATAAAAGACCGAGAGACAGAGAGTAAGCATACAGTGGCCTACTAGCATACATTATGTCAGTGTAAGATCATAAACAATGATATAATATATAGTATAGCAACAATGCTAGATAGTGGTACAATAGTACAATTGCTTTGAAGTTTGGCGAAAAACTTCCTTCCTTAAAAGCTGAGCTTTGAACATTCATGAATAAATCAGTTGCCTTGCCTTTGGCCTTTGTTGTTGTGTTCCTAGAGAATTTTACATTATTCACAACATAAGTTAGTCAATTTGGGCAATAGAGTTTTTCTCTTTTGTTTTAGGATGATGAAATTTTACTGAAAGTTTTCTTTCACATGGGATATCAAAGTATTGAAATGATGCTGTGTTTACATCAGATACGCTGCTCTTGAAGGACACTCTCCCCCTCCAAAATGAAAAATGTTTAAAATAAAATATGTTTAAATAAAAATAAATAATATCCCCTTGAACAAGCCAACATGCTCATATGTCAGTAGTAGCCAACCCTGTTTTACTGTATATTTTAACCAATCAAGCTTAATTTATATGTACTTAAGTATACAGTGTATGCACTGACTGTAGCCAAACTACTTCTACAACATTCACGTTGAAATGTGTTGTGAACTTAATTGTAGAACTGCTATTTAATATTCTGGGGAAAGAAAAAAAAAAACAAAATCTGGACAAACACGTACACTGTTGATAAAGTACAAGTTATGGTTTTCAGCTTTATCTGTGTACTCTTAATATCCTCTTTTTTGGTTGTAAAATGACAACCAATCTGTTCATTTCAGTATCCAACACTTGGCGTTATACAAACTCAAAATTGACTATTGTGTTCTCCACTATCATATGATGAAGTAGAGTAGTGCCTTCATTTAGGACACAAATATAAAAACAACACATTTTTCTGTACAACAGCAACAATTTATATTGATGTTTCCTCGGAATTGGACAGAATAAAAACAATCTTCCACAACTCTCATCCTCTCTCTCTGTCATTCTCTCGACAGCGCACTGATGAAGTTAATCTGGCCGTGTGTGTGATAAATCACGGCACCTTGCTTGCCCAGTTGATAACACACCTCATCGTCAGCAATTATCTGCTGCATCAGATTGGTCACCGCTGCGGCCCAGAGGGCTCATAAATCCACTGCACCCCTGGCGCTTCCTGATCCCACTGATATGCGGACAGGTCGCATTTACTTGGGTAGCGCATTTACTTGAGTACTGTTTATCAATTACCATTATTTTGACTTATACAACAGGTCGTTTGCAAGAAGCAATCTGATCTGGTAAGAAACAGCCTTCTAGCCGTGCTTCAAACGAGCATGATGCAACACCTAATCAAAACAAAAAAAATCATGTCCGTTTTTAGCTATTATCTTAGTTTTAAGGGTAACTGTTGTATAATTGCAGTATTGCACACAGGGGAGTGCGCTGCACTTCTTTCTTCTGGAAATGCAGCATCAAAGGCAGGCATTAACAATGTTAAACCTTCCCCTCTTGTGCAATATTGTTTAAATCTATTCCAACTCTCTCATTGATGAGCGATTACACGTTCCAACGCCAATCTACCACACCAGTTTCTGAAAGGTAACTACTTTGGACAAACAGTATTCAAGTAGGGGCGGATGCAGTGTTGTTTTTGTCGACTAAGACACTACAAGACTAAGTCGACTAAGCAACAGAAATTGCACAACGCAGCATGCATAAAGCTAAAGGTCTGACTCAGAGAGTTTTTTGTTTTCGATGATGAAATGCTGTTGGTTTAGTAGTGCCACACCTGTAGTTAGTAGCTGTAGTTGTGTTTCAAAACATTTTAAATATAGGCACTTTAATTTGAAATATCTTGGGCTGTTTTGCATGCCATCGTGTTTGGTGGGGCAGACTGGGCATTTAGGGGGGCATTGTCCCCCCATGCCCATGCCTAGATCCGCCCCTGTTTCAGAGTTAAAAGAACTCTTGTTATTTTCTTGTTAGAGTTTCTTGTTTTCGTCTCCCTCGGGGGGGAACATCTCTCACCATCTGCATGACAAAGCGATCCTCCCCGGCTTGGCCTCTCCTCCTCCATTTCCCCACTGCTACGGTTCAGTGGGTGCGGAGTTAGAGGTGATAAATGATTTATTTTTCCTCTGGTATATGTTCCACCGTATAGCTCTGCCCGACTTTTGCCCAAGACCCCGTTTTTCCCCCTCCCTCCTCTCTGCTCATAACACTGGTATGATTTATGTGGGAACGCTCAATCCCCCCCAACAACAACTTGGGCTTCCTTTAACGTTCTGCCGCATTGTACCGAATGATATGGATCGGTTGGTTCTTAATTGGTAGTTGCGTTAAAAAATACACCCCACACCACCATGCACACACACACACACACACACACACACACACACACACACACACACACACACACACACACACACACACACACACACACACACACACACACACACACATTCCGTATTCTCCAGGGTTGACTTGAGTAGTGCACCCAGAGTCGAGTCTGGAGTCAGTTCACCCATTGTTTAGCACCTTTGACACAGGGCAGCCAAAAGTAAGTTGGCAAGTAAGCAAGCAAACAAGTAAGTAAGCAAGTAATGCAGTGGTACAAACACACAGAGTGTACCTGCAGCAGTAGGTGTACTTTGTTGCTCCACAACTTCAAGAGACACAATATTTCTTTCAGTAACTTTCTTTTACCCAGTCTGACACTGTTAGGCTACAACTACACAGGGTTTTGCAAAGTCCAAGCCTTGGACCGGGGTGTGACGTTACGTCCTCCTTTTTTGAATGGGTTTCAATGGGCACTTCCTGCTACTTCCTGTCTGAATTTTGGACCGTGGGCAGGCAACAGGAAAGACCCGCCCGCGGCCGAAATTCAGACAGGAAGTAGCAGGAAGTGCCCATTGAAACCCATACAAAAAAGAAGGACGTGACGTCACACTTCCGGCCGAAAGTTGGAATGTGCAATCCTGTAGTCTGGATGCCCAGTTATAGTCTCATGGGGTAAATCCCCATGCCCTCCATTGCGTTTCCTTCGTATCACTGAAGACAGTAAATCCCATTCTACTTGTCAACTATTGAAACATGTCCACACTCCACAGCAACTGCAGTGCAAATGTAACGCCCGGGATTCGAACCCGGGTCTCCCGTGTGAAAGTCCAACATCTTAACCACTAGACCAAGAGGACATCCCTCTGGTCCGGGGGCAGATACTAGACTTTGGAGGCCATACGACAGAGGCTGTAGCCACCTGCTACACAAACAGCTGGATTATCGACCTGTTTCCACTTTTAAAGGCTGCTGGACAAGCCTAGTATAATGAATGAGAATGACACAAATTGCACCCACTGGCCAAGTGGTCCGGGTTTATTTGATGCAACACAAAGCACACATCAGCAACACAGCACATTGTGTTTCACACTGAGTCCCAACTGATCAATAATAAGGTCACAATATCACAAAATATCAAAATCAATAAGGTGCATATTCTAATCTGTAAACATGAAATAACCGAAATACTCTGTATACACTGTAAACTGTATAGACAGCACCGGAATTACTTTTCTTTTATCAAAATACTCTCAATAGTAGTCATTTATGTCAAAACACGCAATTATGAAATATATAAAATATCACAGCACTAAATCACTATTATTTTCCCCTTGTAAACAAAATAAGTGTCTTCAGTGTATAAAATAACAAAAAAAAAAGATTATACATAGCAGCATTACCCTGGCTAATAGAACCATATTGACATCACCCTACACGCACGCACGCACGCACGCACGCACGCACGCACGCACGCACGCACGCACGCACGCACGCACGCACGCACGCACGCACGCACGCACGCACGCACGCACGCACGCACGCACGCACGCACGCACACACACACACACACACACACACACACACACACACACACACACACACACACACACACACACACACACACACACACACACACACACACACACACACACACCATTCATTCTAGGCTACAGAGAAGCTTCTTAAGCCAGCCCAAAACATCATGGTGACTTGGTGAGTAACAACAGGTAAGCATTTCTAATGTCCATCAAAGTGCATTCCACACACACATTTGCTCCATACTCTTATCCGTATTTATACACTCATTTAACATGTTCACTATCTTATTTATACACTTTATCTCATCATTTCTCACCTGTAACGCATACAGACAAAGCACACATCAGCAACACAGCACATTGCTGCTTCAGTCTGGGTCCTAACTGATCAGGACCTCTGTAGTCAAAGCAGTGTGTGCCCAAGTGATTGCCTGTCTAAAATTAGCCTGGCTCATACGTTGTAGTGCGCCAACCCAGAATGATTTTCACTACTATATTCATGTAGGCCCTACTTGAAAATGGCAATATACTTTACTAAATGTCAATAAAACAGCTGGTTTCAGCCGGTCTTTAAAGTGACACTCTCTCTCACTCTCTCCCTCTGTCTTTCATCCATGACAAATCAAACACCCTTCACCATCCTGTGGATCGATCAGGAGGTGGAGAAGGTTCAAGGTGTTTTGCTGTGTGCATTGAACAGAACGATGGGAGGAAGGGCTGACGATGATGATGATGATCAATGATTTCTAGCACCCCTGGCCAGACTGATACGTAATTAGCTTTGAAACTATCTTAATGATTTACGGCAGGGACCTCCAGAAGCAAAGATTTCATTAAAAAAAAAGTTTACTCACACATTTTCAAGATTTTCCAAGACAATTGCAGGTCTACAAAGTGAAGCTTGACTGCTATTATTGAATAGCCAAAGTATAAAATATGTTTAAAGTGATTGTGATGCTGAATGTTGGAGGATGATGATGATGAGAATACTAACCCAGGCAGAAATGTCTGTGCACGTATCTGTGCATGAGTGTCTGCGTCACACATGAATGATCCGTGGACCCATGTAGACAGAAACCTCCTGTCTACATGTTGAAGTGTCCTTGGGCAAGAAAGACGCGGTGATGCCTTGAATGTGCAGTGATATGCAGAAGCAGGGATTGAATCCAGGACTCCCGTCTGCCAATCCAACCCACAACCAGTTGCGCCAATAGGGATGACCTTGGTTGGCAGGTCTGTTGCGGTTGGCTCACGGCTGGGTGCTACACATGATTTCCACTTTACCCATCATGAATGGGTAAAAGTAATGCACTTTGGTTAAATGTGCTATATAAATGTACCATTTTACTGAAGTACTTTGTGGAACTTCTGCTTTTCCTTCGAGTCTTTACTTCTATTACACTGTCACAGTAAAACTTTTACTCTACTACAATTAAAAGGTTCTTTGTAGATTCATCATATATAACCATATATTTCATACTTATTTTTTTAATACATTATTGCTGATAATATTGCTACTTTTACTAAAGCAAAAATAATAGAAGGGGGGGGGGGGGGGGGCAGGTGAAATCCTCAGGGCAGCAAATCATCAGGGCATTTAGGGGGGCATTACCCCCCCACTGCCCATGCCTAGATCCGGCCCTGATGCACACTGCAGAGGAGAGGATTGAAAGACTGGAACAATAGCCAAGTAACTGTTCCATCCTGAGAGAGATCCAGCCAGCGGCACAAATTGGGACACCAGAGAGGGACACAGAGTTATCGGGGACGAAGAATGGTGTTCCTCTGCTGCATGCATGCAGCATAATAGCTTGACGCAGGTAGGGTAATAGCCTTAGAATGGGCTTTTTGCATTATCCAGCCCCAGGTGAGGGCGGGTTATCGAGCAAAACAATGAAATCCTGAGAATTCATTTAACACTGAGCTCGTGCAAAATGGAACTTTTGGTTCCATTTTGCGGCCGCTCAGAGTTAAAGGGCCCTTAAGGGTCCAGCTGGTTCCATTTGAAACAGTGCGGGTTATTGAGCAATAAGCTGAGGAGATGGGAACAGAGGAATGAGTTGAACTTTGAGTTGAGAAATTTGTAATGAATTTCGAATTTGGCGAGCCAATCTCTCAGGCCTGTCGATGCAAGTTCACTTTCTTACAAAACAAGCGCTAACAAAATGGTTTCTCATTGAGGTAGTTTTAATGAATACCTTTTCTTTGAAAGCTATAAAACCGAATAAAATACTCCCACCACTGAGTTTTGCTCAAATATATAATATATTGATTACTTCTTACAGAAGCTTGAGTGGGTCTCAGTCAAGTATACCACAGGGAGTAAACAAACCAAAACATAAGCACAATGCATAAAGCCTTCTTGGGCTTAAAAATCAATACATTTGTAGTACACATACTAAACATAAATGCCTAAACTAGCACTAAAAGTGGTTATTTGATCATAATGTATAGGTCAACCTCTTCTGGGACTTTTGCATATACACAGCCATATGCGTATATCTAAACTGAGCTAAGGATCAAAAGAACCAATTTGTGTGTGTGCGTGCCTGTAAGTATGTGCGCATGTGCATTGTAAAATCTGGAGTGAAATATTTGCTGACTGCAATAATGGACCCATACTGTCAGGTTTACTGTGCTGTAGATTGCATTTTTACAATAAATCCTGGACTCACATCCATGCAACCAGGAATTCATGAAGCATATCAAGTTGTTAATAGTAAAGGGATATTTCACTTTCAAACATCTGTTTGATTTAATTTTAAGGCGAGGGGGAAATTATACTTTATACTTCAGAAAATGTAATAAATGAAGTATAATCATTTTCACAACATGAAATTGTGAAAATGTGTGCAAAATGCTGAGTATATGTACAGAATATTCTCATCTTCAAGGCAACAATTGAGATGGAATTCTGTGACCAAATACACATGTTTGTGGTTCTTCAAGATAGCACTGATACATTTTTAGAAGGCACTTGTAGAATTAGGCCTCGTGTCTTAATGGGTGTTACATCTAGGCTGGAGAAGGCAACATAATGAGGACAACAAGATGGTTGTTTTGTTACTTTTTTCAGCAGAGATAAAATCCTCCTCCCAAGCTCCACCCAAGATTGAGGATGCTGTGACGGCCAGCTTCCCATCGTCAAAAATTACAGCTGAGCCGAGCTTCACGTCCCATTGAGCACCAGTCAAAAAAACATCACGTGACGCAGAGTGTGATATGGGCAAGTATGCCCAAATTGCCCATATCCTGTCTGTATTAAATCAATCTCTTCACACACTACACTCACACCACACTTTCTCATTCATTCATCTCCATTCATCTCCATTCAGCATTCACGTTCATTCAGTTACAAAAAGGAAACAATATAATACACACCACAACTAATAACATTTACAACTCACAAAGTACATAATGGTTAAAGCACAATTGGAGCTCAGGGGATCCAGTTCTGGCCGTGCTGGGCTTATCAATCGCTGGTATATGGCCCTGCTTATGGTGCAGCAGACGATATAGACCTACAGCCATGAATAAATTATGATATTTATACCCTTAACGGCTATGGAAAACCCACATAATACAGTCAGTGTATGAATACAGGGGCAGTTCCTCTGGCCAGCTCGAATGGACATGCTTCTATGATGTATTAATGGCTTAGTTGATTGATCCTGTTGTTTCAAGATTTTCAAATAATGAAATATCTACAGACGCATAGGGAGATGGGGTTTCTATTTGAAAACATACGTTCTTGTGTTCATTTGTCCATTTATAACTCTGAGAGTAGGCGTACAGAGTACATTTTGGGGTCACAGGCCAAAGGGTTTGGGAACCTATGCTATAAGTGTAGTTACATATGACATATATATATATGAGGTACTGTTCTCCCTGTAGCAAGACCTGAACCTGATGTGCCGGTTCTGCCTTGCATGGTTTCTTCCACCATAGGTGTATTAGTGTGTGAGTGTGTGTGTGTGTGTGTGTGTGTGTGTGTGTGTGTGTGTGTGTGTGTGTGTGTGTGTGTGTGTGTGTGTGTGTGTGTGTGTGTGGGTGTGTGTGTGTGTGGGTGTGTGTGTGTGTGCGCAATCTGTATAAAGCGCCTTGGATAAAGGCACTATATAAATGCACCATTTATGTTCGCCTATGTACCTGCAGAATAGTCCCGAGGCAACTCTTACAAAACTAACACCTTTATTCGCTCATCAGTCCGTAGTTATTTTTAAAAGGTTTTGATCCAGGCAGACATGTCTTGGGGTCTTTGCACGGTCGACCGGGTATCCCGGGTACCTGCCTGGGGGGTGAGGGGGGGGGTTGCACATACGACGGAGCAGAACTTCTCTCTCTCTCTCGCCACTCTCGGCGACGGGGCACCTGTTCCAGGCACTGGCAGCAGGCCGCAAATGGGTCATCTAAAGACCATTATGTCAGGCGGCAGAGACATGTAGTGACTATATGGGGAGGAGAGCATTAACCGTCATCTCTCCCTCTCTCCATTTCTCTGCTCTGCCTCAGCTCATCGCATCCCTCACTCTTTTTCCTGCAACTTTTCTATTTCTCGCCTCCTTGCAGAGATTATGGTATGTATGGCTTTTTCCTTGCCCCCCCCCTTCACCCCCCTCCCACCACCACCATCATCACAACAACTTTCTTCAGCAAAAAAAGCTGATCTGCTTGTTTGGTGCCTGGTTTGGTACCTTGCTGGTTCACACCGCAATGTCTGTGTGTGTGTGTGGGGGGGTGTGTGTGTGGGGGGGGGGGGGGGGGGGGGGGGGGTGCGTGCTGCGTGCGTGCGTGCGTGCGTGTGTGTGTGTGTGTGTGTGTGTGAGAGTGAGTGAATGTAATGCACTATGTAAAGCGCCTTGAATAAAGGCACTCAAAAATGTACCACATATGCTTGTGACCAGGGGCTTTTCTCTTCACAGATGAGGACGGCTGGGACAAAGGCTCTAAGCTGAACATTCCAAATCCAAGCAAATTCATTAATGAAAAGAGGGGTTAACGGACATTTATGGGCAATGGATTTGCCCAGGTGCGATGGTACAATTTACTGGAGTATACTGGTATGTTAAACGGGACTTTACTGTAATATACACAGCCATATTCCAGGCATGTTTTTTTCTTTGCGCAGTGAGACAATCTAAATTCACAGTCGTTGACTGTGAATTTACAGTTGCAGTGAATAAGGGCAGGTTCAGTGAGGTTAGTGGGCTGACTGACAACCAGGAAGCCCTTCAGTCCATCGACAAGCTGTAAAAAAATGTCCGGAATCCTCTGAGAAGTGGTCAAAGTTAATACTTTTGTAAGCAGTGATGCCTCGTCCTACCAGCAGAAATTCGAAAGAGCAGAACAATAAGGATAGCAAGTAAAGATGCCTGGATGTTTGACATGAATGCAACTATGAATTATATTTAGGTACAGGATAATATGATAAAACCGTGGAACTCTTGATGATGTGTCACAGCGAAGCTGATTGGGCACACAAATACAAATGAATTCAAGAAGCAATCCTGGGGCAGAGCAATGACTAGAACACGCCATAACGACAGCATGTGGCAGGAGATACTGTATGTCTGTTCAAAGAGAGCATATTCAATCGATTGGTTAAGTGTCAGAGAGCCTGACTGACTGACAGACAGAAGTACAGACAGGGGGAAAACACAATCTCCATTCCCGGCTTCCGGCTTGGCAGAAGTAATTAGGAGAAGAAATAGCATGCCATTGTTCTGCTATTGTCCCTAATGTCAATCATTAAGCGTTTAATGGGTAAGAATGGGATTAGTAGATGTGCCTTTTTGCTATACATTGTACTAGGTAACCCTGTTAATTGCTTTATGAGCAGTGCTTTTCTTCTACCACCTGTGCAATGCAAATAACTCATTCTGCTTCAAACAACAATAATCATGAATGAATGAAATTTCCCATTCCATTTCAGCTGGTTCAGGGCTATATTGTTTGACCCATTGCTGCATTTGCAACACATTTTATCCACCAAATTCCCAGTGAATTGCCTAATATTTTATTTTCATATTTTCCATCCTCATGGATAGCTTGTAGATCTACTATTTTCAATGTATGAATAACTGCACACCCTCAGGTTTTACATCTAATAGCAAATCTAAACCAAGGACAGTCACCCACGGCAGCGGGGCTGACTCTCATAAGGATTGAGATCATATCGCTGTTACAGTACAACGATAATAAACCCCAACCAATTCATCACTGCAGCGCGAAACCCTTACCTCAGCTAAAGTCCCCATTCATTTCTCCTGAATAGAGACAGCCCAGCATTCCCATTTGTTTTTCTATTCTGATTCCTGTGAATGATAAATACAGCATTTGTCTTGCTTGGAAACAATTGTCCTTTCTCGTTCCTTTCTCGCACTCGTCTCGGCGAGCGTCATTCATTTGCGTCGTCACCTCTGCTCTTTCAGCAGTTGCAAACAGCCAGCTAGACGTTTTGTATTCTCTTACCGTTGGAGGATTGTCACAATTATTACATCATTGCCTGTTCGCAATTATATAAGATAATGGCATTATTTTTGCACAATTGTCAGAAAAAGTTTCCAATAGCTGTCTTTGTGTAAATTAATATTTTGAAAATACAAATAAATGGGCAAAAATGAAGACATATCAAGGCTACAGACTGTGAGCGTGTCTGCTATTGCTGGTAGTTTTGAAATTACAGTGTATAGGTCATAGGTTATCTTGTAACTTGTAAAAGTTACAAGATAACCTATGACCTATACACGGTATAGGTCACATATATATCTGGATAAATACTGTATGACTCTTTAAGAGTCGATTATGCCACGTGTTAAAGATGGCTCGCATTTGAAAGTCTATGCATGTAAACAAATGTAAACGACCCTCATTGAGAAACAGGTGTGCTTCCTCTAGCCCTTGCGGCAGTGCTCAGGAATGATCGTAAACTCATAAACCAACTTAATGGAAAAAGCAGTACTCCAAAATAAAATATGCAAGACTGGCTCAGATGCAATTTCTCATGTTTATTTGCGAATGCTGGTGCATTTTGGAAGAGCCTTCTTCAGAGCAGACTAAAAAGCGATACTGGGGATGTGGGTCCCTCTTTTAAAGCCAACATTGGATCATTCTCCACCTGTTCAACCTCATTGAACAGGGTTGGTGTACTTTTGCACTCTCCATTTTAATGTTTTGAACAGCCAGCCAGTAGAGCTCGGCTACAACTCCAACTTCAACTGTCTCTGTCTCAGCAAATATGTCTAGCATTAATATAATGAACTACTGTACAGCATATTAAATGTTGAAATAATGATTAGGAGAAAGAAAAAAGTTTTTAATATCATACCAGGAGACACAACTAATGATTTTGCGCAATAGGTGCCCTGAACTGGATATTGTAGGATGAGAAAGTCATTGTAAATGTTGTGCATTTTCACTGTTAACTTTACTCTAACACTTTTGCAAAGAGGTATATAAGTAGGTACAGTATGGAGGCCTACTGTCTCAGGAAGACCAGGGCATTAATACAAGATTGTATTCATACAAGCTTTCTTATCAATTGGAGACTGTGGCTCAGGAGGTAGAGAAGGCTCTCCAATCATCTGCGGGTCAGAGTTTTGAATCCCAGCTCCTCCTGCCTTGATGTGTTGGTTGATGTCTTGCATGGTTTCTTCCACAATCAGTGTATGAATGGATGATTGTAATGTGGATAATGTGATAATATATAAATGCACCATTTATGACAAAATGACTCCCACAAAATGAAGACATTGGATTTCAATAGTATGGCAAGCTACCGTAGTGGCATCTACTGGGATTGCTTCTTTTGTTTTCTTGGGTTGAAATAATTCAAGATATTGCAACTTGACTTTGCTGCAGTATTTACAGTATTTGGTTAGGCTGTTTTTGTTGTTATTGCAATGTACTTGATGCAATTGTTGCAAGTAGTGCAGGGGTCTCTATCTCTCTCTCCCTTTCTCTCTCTCACAGACACAATGTGTTCGCATGCACGCTTGCACACACACACACACACACACACACACACACACACACACACACACACACACACACACACACACACACACACACACACACACACACACACACACACACACACACACACACACACACACACAAAGCCAAAGCCAAACTTTTAACATAGTTATTGAAGAGATTCACGTACATATGGATGTTCAACATACAAGAATGAAGACTGGGAGGAGTTCAAACGTTGAATCCTGACCATACCTTAAATAAAACATACTGGGAGCTTGAGAATGGTGTGTGGACATCTTTCCTTATTTCTACATACAAGACAATGGAAATGATAAATATGCTTTCATGTGAAAACCAAGTCATTGTCATCTATGGATCGCATTTTACATGTAAAGGATGAAAGGATGAGTCTAGAATGTTATATCCTCGTGGTTTCCATTTTTCTTTTGTTCTTTTTTCTTCTGTCCTTTATCATAGATTCAATTTCTCTCGACACAGTGCAGACAGAGCGCTCCCTAACTATTAGGACTGATAGATTGTATTTCTCATCGCTCTTCTGCCACTTTGGGATGGAGAGAGAAGAACACAGAGATTGACGTTGACCCAGGTTTGCTGACACACTTTATGAATAATGCGCTGACACAGATCCAATCACGCATTCCGGGTGAAAACACATAATTTAAGGTCTACCCCCCACACCCCCCCCCCCCCACCCCAACCACGCATATAACCACAAAGGGTAGGGGGCCTGACGTTGGCCGTAAGTCTTAATTATGTCGGAACGTCTTAAATCAACCTTTTCACACGTGTCTCTGTTAGGGAAGATAAGTTGAATCCGTCTCTGCCTGCCACAGCGTGGTGTGGAGGATGTGTTTATCTCCTCGCAGCATCACTGGAGAGAGGAAACCACCGCAGTGTGTGATTATCCCCTCTCTGCTGTCATGCTCCGTCCCCCTGACTTTACCCAGAGGGCTTTCAGGGGCTTCTTTCACGCTTCAGATGGTCACTGTCGTTCTACTTTTTTATGTGTGTGTGGCAAATCTTTACTACTGGCCATAATACTGACACAATACTGACCATGACACTGACAATAAATAATACTGACATGATACCGACTGTGATACTTACAGTACAATCTGATACTGAGCATGATATTTACCATTATACTGGCATGATACTGACCATGACCTTTGACGGACTATGAGACTAACCAGATACTGACATGATACTATCCATGATACTGACCATCACTGACATCATAGTATCCATGATAACTGACCATGATACTTACATGGTAGTATCCATGAAACTGACATGGTAGTATCCATGATGACCTAACCCGGCTAAAGCCAGACCGAATCAGCTGGGAAAAAAATGCCTGTCAGGCGATTCATCTGGAATAACTCAATTGCATGTACAACCACTCCAGAAAATTATACTCCAGAAAATTGGGGTGGTCAGGACACAGTATTCAAATACAACGTATGTTTACACACATACTGTGTTCTGAATGGCAAGCTATTCCAGCTGCTTGCCAACAGCTGATTCGGTCTGGCTTTAGCCAGGTTAATGATGACCATGATACGTACATGATACTGACCACTGTTTTTCCAAGTGGATCCTAATCCAGAAAAAAGGTTTAGAAGCACCATCCTAGGATAACAAGGCATTGTGACATGCCAGTGACAATGTGATGGCCAGTGTGACAGTTTCCCCCTCATTATAGGTGTGAAGAAGACATGTGGGCAGTGGACGGACAAGAGGGGACGCTTTACTTGAACGGCCTCGGAGGGCCACACACACACACACACACACACGCACGCGCGCGCACACACACACACACACACACACACACACGCACACACACACACACACACACACACACACACACACACACACACACACACACACTGGCCCCTGGGGAAATCAAAAAGCAATGGAGAGACGTGTCGACATCTGACACGATGAACTATTACAACCGGAGTGTTCATTTAACTCTGAGTGTACGCACTGAACCAAGTTGACCCTTAAAGACATAGTGAGATTTATCGCTATACGAAAAATATGTGTTTCATATTTTTAGAGTATAGCCGAGGTCATTAGGCTACATGGTGTAGCTAACAATAGATGTGTATTTCTAATTTTTATATCAAACGTCCAAACGAAACAATTTTAGTTCCTTTGAAATGTGATGCGAGATTACAGGTTACAGCTACCCATATGAATATGAATGTTGTAGAACTATTCACTTTAATCTCATGCTAAAACATGCTAAATGTGGTACCACCAAATATAAGTAATATAAGTGGTATTCCAAGAGCAGAAGTCGAATCCATTCAGGAATCTCACATAACAATTCCCCATTAAAAGTAGCTTTGTCCTTGTTGCTCTGCATGGCAGTTGTATTTGAGAGTGATTCTTCATACTGCTGTTACAGTGGGTTACAAGGTCACTGTGGGTTTGGGTTTCTTTGGATGGTACTACTATAATGGATACATGTACACCTTGAACCAGATTGAGGTGCACATCTTTTATACGGTGTCTTCACTCTGAATGAATTGTCCCCAGTAAGAACTGTGACAGGAGAACATCCACTTGTAGCCTCCATGTGCACATGGTGTGCCATGAAGATACCATTTACTATACATCTGGGGTTGGTGGGTCTGCTAAATTCCTAAATTGTAAATTTGGGTGACTTACAAACCCGAGTACTGCAATGTGCTTTATGCGTTTGATGTTGACAATCGTGGATGGTTAAAGCCTAATTTGCCTGGGACCAGAGGCGAGGTGTGGCCACTCAGCATGTGTGTGTGACATCAGGTTTCCGACCCCTGCAGTAGATGATGAAGATGATACCAAGATGTCTCCATACTGTAAATCTTAAACTTAAACCCTAGACATTATGCAAGCAATCTCTGTTTAGTCTGGAGCAGTCAGGACTCCCACACAACATCCCACATAGCAGACGGGTCTGGCCCAAACGCGGCTTCAATCCGGCACCTCTGGCCTACATCTGGCAATGGCAAGCGGTATGTCAACCGGACATGGGCCAGGTCTGGCAATGGCGGCACCGTTTACATGATGGCATGCCACATATGGGCCAGTTGTGGTTTGCTATATTTGGCCCAGATATAACCATATATGAAGTGGGCCACATACATTTTGGGGCTATGTGGCCCAGGTATAGATTATATGAACTGGGCCGCATACATTTTGGGTGTATGTGGCCCAGATATAGATTATATGAACTGGGCCGCATACAATTTGGGTGTATGTGGCCCAGATATAGATTATATGAACTGGGCCACATACAATTTGGGTGTAGGTGGCCCAGATATAGATTATATGAACTGGGCCACATACAATTTGGGTGTATGTGGCCCAGATATAGATTATATGAACTGGGCCACATACACTTTGGGTTTATGTGGCCCAGATATAGATTATATCAACTGGGCCACATACATTTTGTGAGTATTTGGTCCAGATATAGCGATATTTGAACTGGGCCACATGCATTTTCGGAGTATTTGGCCCAGATATAGCGATATTTGAACTGGGCCACATACATTTTGTGTGTATTTGGCTCACACTAGCTTTATATTAACTGGCCCACATACATTTTCTATGTGTTTGGCCCATCTATAGCATATATTAGCTGGCCCACTTATGTTGAACCAGTGGTGGGAAGTAATATGTTCAGATGAATTCATGTTTTTGATCAGATCTAGATAACTCAACAGAGAAGCAACCTCTCTCTCTCTGGAGGGGCACCGTTGGATTCAGCGGGAAAGGTCCTTTCCGATGACATGTCACTCGGACACTTTACGCGTAGTTTAAAAATCGACCCTTTTACACCAATTAGTGTGCCAATTAAGCACTTCCCGGGGTCCGAGAGCAACAGGAGTGGCACCGTTGGATTCAGCGTCTAAAAGTAAGTCAAGAATTGTCCTATTCGTTTTGAAAAAGGGTGAAGTCGTTTGGGCACATGTTTAAACGTACTTGGCCCCACCCACAAGCGTCGGAGGGGGGAGTAATGCAGGTGCACGCGTTCAGCTCGTAGAGACGCACGCGCTGATATGTGGTTCCTTGCACACGGTCGCACCGCTCAAAAGTTAGGTTTTTGACTTTGACGGGCTGTAGCTCCGCCCCCAAAGGTCAACATGCAGAGCTTTTGGGCTTTCTGAGTCCGTCTCGACGAGACGAACAGTTTGGTGTATGGCACTTGTCTGTGCGACTCTTTCTTCATATCAATCTCCACTTTCTGGGACGTATTAGAGTCGTGAACTCTTACCCCATATCGAAGGCCAAGTTGAATTTTGAAAATTCTGAGATTCTTTCATAGGCTTATCGGCCTCTTTGAGCCATGTGTCTGCGACTTTCCATTGCCGAGTTATAGAGCAAAATGTGGAAAAAAACGGGATTTTTTGCTGCCCTGGCCGTGTAACGCGGACTCTCGCAAACAACGACGTCTGACTCAGTTTTCCATGGCCTTTCAGGGAAAAAATAGGAAAAAAATCCTTCTCACCCAGAAAATGGAGGAACGGCACTTCCGGTTCAAACAAATGGCGATTTAAAGCACTTCCTGTGCTCCGATTTCAAAACAAACTGCGGATCCTGAATCAGCGTCGAAAAGTAAGTCAGAAGACACTTTTGGGTTGTTAGGTTTTGGTGTTTTTTCTGGAAAAACGATGTTTCCAGTCACTGTTAACCTTTGGGGGTTAACAGTGTCTGACCATCTGACCTGGCTATACTCCAACATGGATGGGGACTTTGAACGGATTAAAAAAAAACAGTGTTTTTATGGCGAAACGGTACTTTCCCAACGTCAGAGAGAGTGGTACCGTTGGATTCAGCGGGAAAAATACTTTCCGATGACATTTCACTCCGACACTTTACGTGTACTTTGAAAATCAACCTCATAGGGAGGGCCTGTGGGCCGAGCTGGTTTGTCCGCATTGTAATCATCTTCATATGAATTATTTTACAAAAGTCTATGAGAAAAATGAATGGGGAAAACACTTCTGGAGGATGGATGGATAGATACGTGAAAGAAAGAAAGAAAGAAAGAAAGAAAGAAAGAAAGAAAGAAAGAAACAAACAAACAAACAAACAAACAAACAAACAAACAAACAAACAAACAAACAACATGAAAATACTGCTGTCATTTTTAAGTTTATAACAGTCCCTCTTATGCAGTGGTGTAGTGGAGGGGGGACGGAGTCCCCCCACTTCTCACATCTAAAATATATTTTGGGCAAAAGTAGGCCTATGTTTTTTTCTTGTCATTTACTTTTATGGATACGACTAGGCATTGTAAACAAAACCTTCTCAACATGCTATACTTAGTTCCCCCATTCTGTGTTTCCTACAATTGGAGGGCTGAAAAAATCATATTAGCATCATAATCAGTGTTGTAGTGGTACTTTTAGAAGTGGAGGGACGCCTCTGAAAGGGGAATTCCCCCCATTTGATCTTTTTTTTCTGAGAGTGTACAAATGTGAACGAAATGGACCCTAGCGGGTCCATTTGGTTCCATTTGTACACTCTCAGAAAAAAGGAAACTCATTAACATGGTGATTTTGATTGATCATGATTTTTGATGATTTTTTTCAGACCCAAAAATATTTTAGATGTGAGAAGTGGGGGGACGCCCCCCGCGTCCCCCCTCCACTACACCCCTGGGTATAATACATCTTCATGATGTATTTCACCATGCGTTTCACCATGTTAATGAGTTTCCTCTTTTTTGTGTACAAAAGGAACCAAATGGACCCGCTATGGTCTATTTGCTTCACATTTGTACACTCTCAGAAAAAAATAAAAATAAAAATGGGTGGAATTCCCCTTTAAGAGGCGTCCCCCCACTTCTAAAAGTACCACTACAACACTGCTCTTATGGATGCAGGCTAATAAGATTCCCTCAAAGTTCCAATTTATCATTATTGCTGTATTTACAATTGTATTACAAATATATTCAACAGTATGGGCATGCGCGCGTGCGTGTGTGCGCGCGTGCGTGTGTGCGCGCGTGCGCGTGTGCGCGCGTGCGCGCACGAACGGGTTCAAACTCCGCCACTCGATCTGATTGGCTGAGGAATACATCTTCCACTAATGTACAGGCGCATGGCTGGTGCGCGTGACAGCGCGGTTTGAAATGAAACTGAAAGCAACTGCCAGCCAGGCAGCTCACAGCTGCATCGTAGCGCATCGTTCCAACTTCCAGCTCCAGTCCGTTCCTAATGTTCCACATAAGTGTCGGCGTCGCGGGAATATTAATCGCATCGCCACCAAGCTCCCGTTTTCATCAACATGTAGGCCTACAACAAGGAAGTATGCAGAAATGGTAAGATAATCTGTTGTCTTTAAATCACAACTGTGTAAACACGAAGCTGGCTAGCTAGGGTCCACTTGGTTTCATTTTTACGCTCTCATCATGTGAATTAGCCCAAGTCTACACAACTAGAGAATGTAGAAGATTAATGGTCATTTTGATCTGTATGTTGACTGTTTTGGCTCTGAAATGCCTGGATTGTGGACAAAAATAAATCTTCGTTTTGGGTCTGTGGGGCTAAAATGCCAGTAAATGGTGGTCCGTGGCTCAAATGCTGAATAAATAGTGGGCCCTGGTATGAAAAAGGTTGAAAGCCCCTGTGCTAGCTAACTTGTTTTTCAACAGGTGGTGCAGGGACTCTTGCGGGTCCATTTGGTTTCATGTTTACACAGATAAAATATTCACCATCTAAATTAAGTCTACACAACTAGAGATTGTAGAACATTAATGGTCATTTATATCTGTATGTTTGACTGTTTTGTTTCCTAAATCCAGCCTGGAATTGTCTACAAAAGCAAAAGAAATCTTTAGTTTTGGGGTCTAAAATGTCATCAAATGGTGGTCCATGGCTCAAATTCTGAATAAATAGTGGGCCCTGGTATGAATAAGGTTGAAAACCACTAAACTTAACTAGCTAGTTGTCTAAACCAGGGGTTTTCAACAAGTGGAGCAGGGACCACCAGTGGTCCCTGAGAGGATTCCAGGTGGTCTGCAGGCTAAATGGAGAGTTGACCAGATGTAACTCTTGTGAGAGTGTAAACATGAAACCAAGTGGACCCGCAAGGGTCCATTTGATTTCTCAAATTCTGAATAAATAGTGGGCCCTAGTATGAAAAGGGTTGAAAACCACTGGTCTGTAACCAAGTGAACCCGCATTGTGGTAGACCTGTGGTTCCCAAAGTGTGGTCTCCGGATCCCCAGGGGGTCCCCAGTCAAATTATAATTTTGAAACAAATGGACCCTTTATAGTTCGACCCTTACAGGTCCATCTTCATTTAAACAAGCTGTTAAATTAACAAATTAACACATTTTTTCAATATAAATCAAGGGTCTCAGCGCTATTAATGCCATCAAATGGAGATCTGTAGACTAATGCATGTCAAACTCAGAACTGGTGAAATTAAAATGCCTGAGAATCACTGCTATAGGCCTAATCATAAAAATCGTCTCTTATGGGGGGGTCCAGGGATCTGCAGGGGTAATTGGTGTGAATTTGGTGGTCCTTACATGAAAAAGTTTGCAAACCACTGCTAGAGAACATGCACAGTTGCACACCAAGCCCACATTAACTACGGGACAGTTAGCATGAACCATGGGTCCACATTTTGTATGAGATGTTTGGGTAATTGGAATTGAAAATGGAACCAGTGGTATTAACTGTTTTAATAGTGAAATAATTCAGCACACAGTACTTTATGTTGTTGCAGTTGCATCCTTTTGTTTGCTGTCTGCTTTAGTCCTTCCACGACAAACCTCTTTGCCTAAAATACCAAATCTACAAGCTCATAGTTTGTGTGGATCTTTGGCTAATGCATATGGATGCTATGAGGCGCAAGTTAAAAAGTTCTTGCCACGGCGCCCCGATTTGGCATTTCAGCATTAAAATTCAAAAGTAGCAGATCTACAAACTTGAACTCAAATTATGTTTTGAGCTTGTAAATTTGCTGCTTTTGTATGACACTGTAGTATGGTAAAGATGGGGATTCATTTACAAAAAAATAAAACAATGAGGTTTCAATATTCTACTTTGAGCCGAAATCAGGAAAATGACCAGAGTACTACAACCCCAATTCCAAAATAGTTGGGACGGTGTGAAAAATGTAAATAAAAATGGAATACGATGATTTACAAGTCATCTTCAACCTATATTTAGTTGAATACACTACAACGATAAGATACTTAATGTTCATACTGATAAACATTTTTGTTTTTGCGCAAATATTTGCTCATTTTGAATTTGATCCCTGCAACACGTTTCAAAAAGGTTGGGACAGGGGTATCTTTACCACTGTGTTACATAACCTTTCCTACTAAAAACACCCAATAAACGTTTGGGAACTGAGGACACTATTTTTTGAAGGTTTGTAGATGGAATTGTTTACCATTCTTATTTACTTGGATTTACTTGGCGTTGTTCAAAATTTCGGGCTCTCGAATGTCATATGCGCTTCATAATGTGTCATACACTTTCAATTGGCGACAGTCTGGACTGCAGCCAGGTCAGTCTGGTAGAGGTACTCTTTTACTATGAAGTCTTGTTGTAACACATGCAGAATGTGCGCTTTGGCATTATCTTGGTGAATTAATCAGGGATGTTCCTGAAAGGGCATTGCTTGGATGGCAGTATGTGTTCTAAACTTGCTCCAAAATCTGGATGTGCCTTTCAGCATTGATGGTGGCTGTCACAGGTGTGTAAGTTGCCCATGCCATGGCCAATAACACACCCCCGTACCATCGCAGATGCTGGCTTTTGAACTTACTAACTTACTAACAATCTGGATAGTCTCTTTTTCCCAGAGGACATGACATCCATAATTAAAAAAAAAAAAAAAAGAAAGAAAAGAAAAGAAAAAGTTGAAATGTGGACTCCTCAGACCACTGAAGACTTTTCCAATTTGTGTCTGACCATTTCAAATGTTATTGGACCCAGAGAAGGAATTTCTGGTTGTTTTTTGCTGGTTGGCATTACTGGTTGTTGTTGATGTATGGCTTTTGCTTTGCATGGTAGAGTTTTAAATTGCAGTCAAAGATGTAGCGACAAATTGTGAAAACTGACAATGGTTTTCTGAGTGTTCCCGAGTCCACACAGAACATTTAACCTGTTCACATGTGGAATGTTCCAAAAGCGTTATCTCTGCATTCATCAACTTTTCCAGTCTTTTGTTCCCCCTATCCCAACGTTTTTTGAAACGTGTTGCAGGTATCAAATTCAAAATGAGCAAATATTTGCACAAAAACAATACGTTTATAAGTTTGAACATTAAGTATCTTATGTTTGTAGTATATTCAACTAAATATAGGTTGATTTTTTCATTCATTTTTCACATAGACTTTTCAAAAATGATTCATATAAAGATGATCACGCCGTGGACAAAGCCAACTCGGATTGTGACAAATCATGACAACGCACACAATCTTTTGGGACATCAATTTCCAGGATGAAAAACAAAACAACAAAAGTGTTGTATTCTGCCATTATTTACTTCTTGCTAATATTGTATTGCATGATAATAATGTGGTGGTTGTCATTATTTGTCACAACCCAAGTTGGCTTTGTCCGTAGTGTAATCGTTTTTATTAACCATGTTAATATTAACCATGGGACTGCCCAGCTCTATATAGAGCTATGTGGTAAGGGCGCCAGTTCCAGGACTCGAATTCCCTGTTCATTTTCCTCGCATTTCAAAATTGATTTGTATAAAGATGATTAAGCTGCAGACATAGCCAGGTTGCAAAATAATTAATTAAATAACCAAATAATTAGTTAGAAAACGCAAAAACACTTTTTGTTTAGTTTTTCCTCTTACAAATACTGTAAATGGGGGGTTCTGGAACTGGCCCTCTGACATCACCGTGGAGCTCTATACAGTACAGAACGGAACACAAAAAAGTTACAGTGTCATTTCTGTTTCAGATTTTGAAGCTCCTGCCTAATCAAGCTTAAGCATGCTGCGTGATCTCTGGGCAGTGATAAGTCTACATTTGGTGAGCATTTTTTCACATAAACCTATCAACAATGTTATTGTATCACCATCATGAACAGAATTTGTTCTTACCATGCTGTTGACTAACCTCTTAATCTTAATTTGTTTACAATACAACAATAGGGTGAACTGGTAGTTTTTCCCTTTGATTCCTATGAGTAACGGCTTGGCATTGAACATATAATATTAATGAACATATAATAATGACTGCACTGTTCGCGTTGTTCTTTTTCTCTCTCCCAGGCAGGTTAAAGAGCTACACCCTGTTATCCCGGAGAGGGACATCGCGAGCAGTACAAGCAGGAGCAGTGTCCTGTCCTGACAGCTAGTGGCTTCTTCATTTCATCTAACCACCATCTAACAGTCATGGATTCACTGTTTGACTCACAAAGAGGCAGTGTGTGAAAACGCCATGGAAAGGTCCCAGAAGAAAAGACAGTCAACGGAATTTTAAGTACGTTTTCTTTTTTATGATCTCCACCCCCCCCCCCCCCCCCCCCAAAAAAAGGGGGGGGGGGGGGGAGACAAGAGATTTAAAGACTTCATTTCTTCCCTTTATCTATAATGTGATTCTCACTGTTACATCGCCGATTTCTGTGAAGCATCTGAATATCTGGACATGTTTTCTGTTGCAATATTACAACGGTGTACTATAATCCCTTAAGTTAAGCCATTTTCATTCTATTGAGATCAATAGAACAGGTTGATCATGCAGACTTGCTTTCACATTGGTCATCTCTATGGTGAACCAAAATGCAAATGTACAGTTTGGGTTGTTGATATTGTTCTATATTTTTATATTCACACCCTCAGAAATATTGGACAGAGATAATACTCCTCAGATAATACTCCTCAATACTCCAAAGTGGTCAGATGGTTGAATGTTGAGGACAGACAGGTTAGGGGAAACCAAAAAGCAGAAACACAAAATGACATGCTTTAGAGAATCCTTAAACATGTTTATTTAGTCTATAGGGTAGCAATTACAGTGTTTGACAGTAGCAGGGATCTCTTCTACACTTAAGTAACACAAATGTAAATGTCACATTGGAATAGAAATTTATCCACAGGAGAAATAACACTGAGCTTCAAATTTAGTGCTTCAATTTTGAAAAACATGTATTTTATCTTTACTAAGAAGTAAGAACTGGACAGATCGCTGTTACTGAGCAAACGCTGGTAAAGATTGCTGTCTGAATATAGCATGTTACAGGTCAGTCTCAAAGAATTAGCATATTGTGTAGAAGTTCTTTTTCTTCCATAATATAATACAAAAAGTGAAACTTTCATATATTCTCAATGTGCATTACGTGAAGTATTTAAAAAACCTTTATTGTTTTAATCCTGATGAGAATGGTCTACAGCTCATGAAAAACCCCAAATCTCAATGAATTAGCATATTTTTTTTTTACCAGACCACTAAAAATATGTTTTAAACGACATAAAGACCATTTGAAAAGTATATTAATGTACGCAGGTATCTGAGCTACTTTTGAACAAATTATTTCATCAGTGGGGTATGGCATGGAGGTGATCAATCTGTGGCACTGTTGATGAGTTATGGAAGTCCAGTTTTGCTTTGATAACGGCCGTAAAGTAATTTGTATTGTTCAGTCTTATGTCCCACACCTTTTTCTTGACAATACAACCCAGAATCTCTGTGGGGTTAAAGTCATGAAAGTCAGTTGGCTGGTCAGTTAAGTGCAGTAATACCATGGTCAGGAAAGCAGATACTAGTAGTTTTGGCTCTGTGGGCAGGTGCCAAAATCTAGCTGGATAGGAAAATTAGCATCTCTGTGAACCTTGTCAACATACCAAAGCACAAGGTACTCTAAAAGGCTGGCTGTGTTTTCAGTTTTCAGTTGATAAAATCATGTGCCTAAATCATGTGTTTTGCCATGTCCAGTCTCCAGGCCATGTTATTAGCTGGTGTTGATCCACCGACAGTGTTGTGGGCTTCAGTAGTTTGACGAGCTTCATGGAGATGCTAATTTTCCTTTTCCAGGTCGATTTGGCACCTGCCCATAGAGACAAAACTACTAGTAGCTGCTGTACTGACCATAGTATTACTGCGCTTAACTGACCAGGCAACCGACTTTAACCCCACAGAGATTCTGGGTTGTATTGTCAAGACGGAGGTGTGAGACATAAGACTGAACAATACAAATTAATTTACGGCCGTTATCAAAGCAAAACTGGGCTTCCATAACCCATCAACAGAAAACTTTTACACATTATGCTATTTTTTTAGAAGGTCCTGTATGTAGTGGGCTGTTGAAATGCATTTCAAGGAAATGTGGTGAGCCTTCCATGCGTTGAATCACTTGTGACGAAGTGCGTCAACATACAACAGGACAGGCTTATTTTGTATTTAAAGAGATATTTCACTTTTATCAAAATATAATTTTAATGTCACCTCAATCTTATGTAAATTAAAGAGATTATAAGTTGCATGATTTCATCTATTTTTTAATAATTACTTCAAAATAAATATAATTGATTAATAGCAAAACACAGTTGGGTATTTGATTATTCTATCATGGTTAAAATTGATTTGTATAGGAAGGGGGGTAGAATGAATACCAAATATCTAATTACTGAATCCAGAAACTTAAATATTCTCCTCTTGAAAGTGAAATATCCTTTTATTCATTTTGTTTTTTATTTGTTGTACAAATATTTGTATTAACCCGTTCAGGACAGGCACCCTGTGCTACCAGCTTGTATGTCTCTATTTGTGGTGCAAATCTTTGAATATACTGTATATTATATTGCTTCAGAGTAACCGTAAGAATCAGCCTCAGTCCTAAATGGGTTAAAGGAAAATGCTTTGTTATTTGTTAAGGTTCTGTAAAAATATTTCTCTGTGTATGTAATAGATTTCAAATTTCAAATGGCACTGTAAAGTGTGGAAATTAAATGTTTTAAACATGTAAATTGAGTATTTATTTACAGAATTGTAATTACCCTATTGGCCTGAATATAAGACTATGTTTTTTTCCCAATGGAAATATCCCAAAAAATGGAGTAGTCTTATATTCAGGGGCTATACTATTTGACATTCAATGTTCTTTTTTCTGTAAAAGGGTCTTGAAAAATGAGGGTCGTCTTATAAACGAGTCGTCTTATATTCAGGACAATACGGTACTAAAGTATCCCTTTTAGGTGTAAGTGCTCTAGGCAAGAACAGAAGGACCAGCTGGCCTTGTTTTGGCCTAACAGTCGGCCAGCCGAGCGATGGACCCTTACCCCAAGGGGGCCAGACGTAGGGGCCAGCTGTGGACACACTGTTCTGACCCAACACTGGAACGGAGCAGTTTCCCACAGCTGGGCCATGTCCGGTTCATGTCCGACCCGGCTCTGGCATACCACAGCCGGGCCTTGTACCTGCCGGCGAACCGTTGCCGCATCTGGGCCGAATGTAAGGTATGGGCCAGCTGTGGACCTACTGTTCTGGCCCAGCTCTGGGTAGGACGGTATGGGCCAGCTGTGGACCTACTGTTCTGGACCAGCTCTGGGTAGGACGGTATGGGCCAGCTGTGGACACACTGTTCTGGCCCAGCTCTGGGTTGGTCAGTATGGGCCAGCTGTGGACACACTGTTCTGGCCCAGCTCTGGGTTGGTCAGTATGGGCCAGCTGTGGACACACTGTTCTGGCCCAGCTCTGGGTAGGACGCTATGGGCCAGCTGTGGACATACTGTTCTGGGCCAGCTCTGGAACAGAGCAGTTTTTACACAGCTGGCCCATGTCTGGTCCATGCCCGGCCCGGCTGTGTTATGCCGGTGCCGGCCCCTATACCTGCCGGCGAACCGTTGCCGCATCTGGACCAAACGTAAGTGGATCATGTGGGCCAGAACTGGGCCGCACCAATTTTGCTATGTGGGATCAGGTGGCAACTGACAGCAATGACATGAGAAAGAAACATTCAAAGTATGTTTATTGATTCCACTGGCAGCTGAAGCGGACTGACCATGCTCCATAAAATATAGTTTTTCGCCAGTGATGGTTTTAGGATTCCTTCTTTTTAGTGAACAAGACGAAACTTTGTCACTTGCTCAATAGTGGCTGTTCCTCATGTTGTCCTTCAATGTGTTAATCCTGATGATATTAGGTTAAGTCTGAGAGAGTTGAAAAACGCAACATTTTGTCTGGCTGAAAGCGAGTTTGTCTTTCCTCGTTGGACTTAACTGGAAGCACTGAACAGTGCAGTATTTTATTATTAGCCTACGGTATAAAAAAAGTATAAAAAACGATGTAGTACTTAATTTTTACTCCATTAGTTATGACCCGTATTCCACAAATGGATAACCTAGCCTAACCTAGTGTGATAACAGATACATATTATCAGCTTAATTTTTCAGTGTAACACTACATGGGGGGAAATCCACCAAACGCCACAGGCAAACATGTTCACATTATGATTAAAAGCAAGGGTAAAGAAGTGGGGTTTGAGCCGAGATTTAAAAACCTCAGTGGACTGCACTGATCTAATTGGAAGGGGCAGACTATTCCAGAGCCTGGGGCCAGGAGCAGTAAAAGCGCGGTCACCCCTACATTTTACTCCAGAGGCCATTGTGGTGTCTGTCTATATTTTTCTAGGGTTTTAATCATTTTAACCCTGGCCTCCGTATATTTTGATCATGTCATTTATAAGGGAACGCTTTCACAAATTCTCAACGTACAAACATAGCCTACTGTAATAAGTGCTATAATAAGTGCTATAAACGCTGGGAGATTGCCTTCAGCCTCTCCTTGAGCGAAGCTCTGAGAGACTGACTTGTCTGAGTCATTACTGTTTTTTAATTCACTTCACTTATTTTTTACCATTATGGCTTCTCTCGCTTGATTTTTATTCTCTTTGTCAGTGCATGGGGTTGTTTTCACCGACAGTCTGCTTTGCTGCATGACAAAAATGTAATAATCAATGCTTGTTCATCCGCTTGTCACACATCACGGTTCACTTCCTGCAAACACACTCCTACAGTCTTACAAGGCTGTATAGTCCTTTTGTCTTTAAGCTCTGGTGTCTGCAACCAAACAGACAATGTTTTGTTTGTTTCTATGAGTAAGTAGTAAAAACAAGAAGTAAAAGTAACTAAGCACATAAACTCAAGTATTGTTTTTAGAATTGGTCATAGTCCAAAGTGGGCTAAACCTGCCCAATGATATAGCCTACTTTGTCAATTTCAGGTGATTTAGAATAGATCTGCGAGGAAAAAAGTCAAATGGGAAATTTGTTTACTCTATTATGACAGCTCTCCAGGAGAGGTGAAAGAAATCCTCGACCATGATGGCCCTTTTACATTTAACATAGCATTGATTCTTTGGTAAAAGTAATAGAGTACTTTTATCAACAAGTATTCTCTTGTCTCTAAGCTCCGTGTCTGCCGCCCCTGATTCACAAAGCAGCCAGTTAGTATGTTTGTTTTCATTGAGCGATTTGCTGTGAATAAAAGAACGCATTGCTCCTGGCCGAAGAGCCCTTATTTTATTCACTTGCAGAACTGGGTTGTGTGCTGGAGCTAGAGCAGACAGTGTGTTAATGTAGACCAGTCTCAGGTAGAGGGAGGTCTGACCCTGGCAGTCAGACTAGGCTACTGCGTGGAATACCAATATCCCCTGGTTGTAAAACCAACACAGACCCTTACAAAAGCCTTCACTTTACCAAGTCATCGCTAACACCTTGTATAGCCATTTCAACATGTATTTGTTTTTTATGACTCAATGCCCTAATTTCCGGTACAACAGTGTCACACAAAACTAGCGAAAGTAGCCATTCTACAAATAAAGCAGCTTGTTGATTGGCCTTTTTATTATTGTTGTTATTTGAGTGGCTAGAAGTGGGTTCTATTTATTGAAGCAATGAAAAATACCTTGAGACATTGAGACACGTTAACAAATTAAGTTAATTACAGTAATATGCCTTAGAGATGTTGTGTGGAAATAATAACAATAAAAAATGTCCCCATGCATTCTGTGTTTCCTAGAAATTAACATGATGACACACAACTTGATTAAGATGTGTTTCACCATGTTAATTTTGATTAATTTATTCAGAGCTCCAGTTCTTCCTCCCACAGAACGGGGGAACCTTTTTTTCTTATTATTTCCACACAACATCTCTAAGGTACGGTATATTAATGACATAGTAAAATGTTGAAAATGGGCAGCAGATCATGTCTGATGCTTCCAACCATGTGACTCCCATTGGAAATGAATTGAGGGGCTGGGGCAGTGTTGACTTTGGAGACAGCTCGACAGCAAAGAGTCAGGCTGTATCAATGTAAATGTCTGTACCCAGCCTTACACTCTCCATGGAATGGGCTGCATCACGTGCATCGTCTCCAGCTTTGATCCTATATAGGCCACTCCTGGTGGCTTCTGGAACACTGGTCCACAGTGGTCCAAACCCAAATCTGCAGGAGTGTCAGTTATAATATTCGTTTGACCTACCAGCTCCTCCTTCTGAAGACAGGAAGGAATTCCTCGGCCACAATCAGAAACAGAATTGGTTTGATCACATCAAAGGTTTGCAGAGGACAATCACAGTATGTCACTTTAGACCAGGGTCTGCATGTTTTGTTCAGTGCCATATACAGTATAGTTCATTTGATTTTCTGTTTCTTAAAACACTTAACTGCTTATCACACATTACACCACTGGTGTTGATGTGCAATGCACTGTATGCAATACACAGCACACATCTACTACCCCTCTTATGTACCAAGAAAGTAGAACCTTGAACCTTGAACTATAACAGATGCAATGGCCTAACTCTTCCTATACCCTGTGCCTCATTCTTGACACTTCCTTGTGATCGGTGAACTAGATCCGTTGGTTATTTCCTCTGGCTTATTTGAATCCATCCCTCCAGACTACAGGCCAGAAAGCACACTGGCTGGGGCAGGCTGCTGATCTCCACCAGACCCTCCCGTTTGGCATCAGGGTCTTGAGCTTTGCAGCTCTATGTAGCCGCTGCCTGTCATGTTGTGTGTTTAAATAATATGATGCAGTGTGTGCCTCTTTTCCATCCTGGCTGTGCCTTGGGTTGTTTCCCACTCTGGCACAGTGCTAAACGTTGTTCCATCTCTGCACTCTATTAATGTGATTTCTTCATTGTCGTGTTCATTGATTGTATTATTCATGCTTACTCGCTTATCTTGATCGCACACTTAAATCACTCTGTGTCCGCCAAATGCCAAAACTGTAAATTAAAATCCTTTTTTTTTCACGCAAGCCTCATTATTTTGTGTTTTTCAGGAATGGGATGAAGGATAGAGATCAATATGGAGGAGAAAAAGCACTGGGTAGAAACAGGCAAAAAGACACCAAGAAATCAATTGTGAAAGGAGCTGCATTATTGCTGTGATGGGCAGATGGTACGTCTGGTTGGCGCTATCATCCTGCTCCATTTCCATCTGTTTCCCATGTTTAAGGATCATACTGTATACAGTATGACTATGTGAATGTGAGTTATCACATCACTATTATGGCCATGTATCATGTTGTGAGCATCATCATGGTCACCGTCAATGTCACATCAGTCTCATGGTCAGTTTCATGTAAGTATCATGGTCAGTTTCATGTCGGTATCATGGTAAGTTTCATGGTCAGTTTCATGTCAGTATCATGGTCAGTGTCATGTCCATATCATGGTCAGTGTCATGTCAGTATCATGGTCAGTGTCATGTCCATATCATGGTCAGTGTCATGTCAGTATCATGGTCAGTGTCATGTCCATATCATGGTCAGTATGGGTGAGATCCTTTTTGTGTAAGCTCCATCATTGTGTAGTTTCCAAGAAAGGAGTGGACAGAGGACAGAGCCATAGATTGAGGAAAGAGCAAGGTGAAAAAGCGCTCAGTAGAAACAGGTCAAAAAGACAAAAAATAAACCGAATGTGAATTAATTGCCTGTGGCGCTGAGGTGTGATCCAGCCAGACCATGGAGGTGCGTATGATTGGAGCAGTGGGTCCCACATCGACCCGCTCCATTTCCGTCTGTCTCACATCTTTAAGGATCATTATACTTGATGGCGAACGTTCACGACAACACGTGCCACTTGCCCTGTCCCTGTTTGACGATGTTACATGTTCATCTGTGGGATTCCACACTGGAGGGTGAATGTAGTAGGCTGGTAAAAAAAAAAAAAAAATAAAGAGAATGCACTTGAATAACTGCAATGGGGATCCATTGATAGTGATCCTGTCAGTGCTGTCAGAGTGGTGAGCAGGTGAGTGCAGGAACATGAGGTCAGTAAAAGCTACCTTATCATTGTAGCCAGGCAGAAACCACATGTCCATAACGGGTACTTACTACTTTTCATTGGTTAAATACTCATAAAACCTAGGCACATGACACACGTACAACCACTTTCATTCTCATTATCAAAAGCAGTGCATCCACATGCTCACATCTTGTAGCCTGGCTGTTTTTGCTCATTTTGTGTGACACATGAATGGCAAACATTCATAACAGTGGGGTGGGGGTGGGACTTTAAAAGTTGACATTCTGCCAAACACATGCAACTACACGACTTGAGACAATTCTGGGGCAAACATTCTGTGAAAATAGCAGATCCACAAGCTATGGCAGTGCAACAGATTGACTGATCTTCAGGCAAATTTTACATCGCCACAGTGGATCATCTGTTTCCATTAGTTTCATGTCTGCATGTCATCTCTCGACTCAACCTACTCCTCTATGGGCTTCCTGTTGTCCTCTTGCCAGGCCTGGCCTGGCAGCTCTGCAACCTTGCCCCAAAGTACCTCTCATGTCATCCTTCTTACACACATGTCTGAAAGATCTAAGCCCCTCCTCTCTTGTCTCCTCAAACTAACCTGCTGATCTTCTAGTCATTTTACTCCTTGATTGACTTTTTCTACATCGCTAACGAGAAATTATAGTGGTGTGTAGGTTTATATATAGTCAATTGAGCCCATACCTCAGTAAACTATAGGCTACATTAACAGCATTGTTTAATTCAACAGAACTTCAGCAGTTATGATTCAGAACTCATCAAATATTTACAGTACATAAAGTACTGTGCATTCTACCCAAAATTAGGTTAGTACATTAATTTATATACAGTACATGTGTAATGTGTATGAAAACATGATTGTTTATGTGTCCACTCTGGTTCATTAACATTGAGGATTCTACTAGGAATAGCAACAGCAGAAAAAACACATTCAATATGGGATGCATGATGACAGTCAGTCAGTCAGATCTAATGTCATGTACCGCAAGCTCTTTAATCCTAGATGCTATTTATAGTGGGCTGACCCTAATCATTGTAGCGGAGTTGGCAATTATGTGCCATTGGCCTCTGGAAGGGCTGAATCCCTTGGTTCTAGTGTTGCCAACAGGCACACACCGTTCCTGATGCTGCTGCTCCCCCAAGTGGTGGAAATGTATACTGCATATACTATGTCACTATTCTAGTTATTTGGCCTTCGTTCCTCCCATTAACCTTGAACCCTAGCATCACAATTATTGGGGCAAACATTCAGCCAAAATAGTTTTGGTGTAGAGGGAAAAGGTGCACTTGGATGGATGAATGGATGGATGTTCTATTTTTATTTGCATAATAAATAATTTCAGTTCTTATAATCACTCTTTGTGCTCTTAGTCTCCAAAGAGATGCACTATTTCTGTGACCACAGTTGCCATTAAGTTGTTAAAGTCCCATATGGGGCTGTGACATCTCTGGACGTGGTCCCAAGAGGGAAATTGGCCCAAGATTAAACGGAAAGATTGTTCAAATGGCCCAGAAACAACAGAGGAAAACTTCCAAGTAGATCCAAGCTTATCTTCAAAGTTCAGGGCCAAACACTTTCAAGTTGCACCATCCGCCGTGTTCTGAATGACAATGGATCCCATGGTATAAGACCCAGGAAGACCCCACTTATAAAAGCCAGGAAATAAGCTAGACTGTGCTTTAACAAAATGTACTGGTATGATGTCACCAAACCATAGACCAACTCAATGTACACAAACAGGGCCTGATTTACTGTTGGTCTATATGTTGACTCTCAGGCAATATTGTAGATTGCTAGATTCACTTTGAGTCCAATCCTATAAATAGGGTTACTGATCGAGGAATTGCAGCTATGTGCAACCTCGAACTTGCACTAGTCTGAATGGAACTAAATCCAATTCTATAATTTGTGTTTGGCAGTTCACATATGATTCAACTATGATATGGGGGAACCATTGATCTAAACCATTGATCTAAAATGCAATTTAGTGAGTCATGATGAACTCACTACATCTATAGCTCTTTACAGTAGTCACTTAACTACACATTCAAGTTGAATAGAATAACTATGAGTAAAAGGCTATTGTGGTTGCCATTTAATAACTAAACTACTGATGAACTCCATGTAGACAAAATAGGAGTCAGGAGACAAAAGTCAGTCGATCGATGACTGTTTATCAAGTTAATTATTCACACTGCAGTAATAAGTAACATGAAATGTAACAATTGTATGAATGTTAAGTAAAAGTTTGAATGAAAAATAAAGAACAGTTCTGACTGTTTTGCAACCGTTTGTGTGTGCGCGTGTGCCTCACATTTAATACTTTCTAAGGGTCATGCTGAGTCAGTATAATGGTTATTCAATGGTTCGGCATGCAAATATCAAGAACAAAACTATACACACTTCATGCATCATTTGACTTCAGACAGAGTTAAAGGTGGAAAAAAGGTCTGGGATGAAATGAAGATGACATGTCCTTGAATATAATAAACTGCACACACATCCCTCCAAGAGTACCTCAGCAGCCAACCAGGTGAAGCTCCTGGTCACTAACGACGTCCACGCTGGTTCCTCTTTCTGAACAGACAAGACGAACACAACCAGTAACGGTACATGAGTCTCACACAACCACAACAACCGATCAATAAGCTGTTGATTATGAGCACATACTTATGAGGTTGTGCTGTAGATGGAATCATGACATCATATGGATCTTGATTCATAGTGGCTGGTTGGAGGCTCTGATAGGTGGAGTCTGGGCCTGTGGTCTATGTGGAGCATATATGGAGCAAAGAGAGAACAAGCAATATTTCACGTTTCAATCAATTAACGAAACTAAATGTCATCATGCTGTGATTCACACTGTCCTGGGAACACTTGGTCTTGGTGTCTTGCTCAAGGGTATTTAGATGTGAAGTTAGGAGGAGGATTTGGGTTCAAATGGGGTTGGGTTCAAAAGATATTCTTCAACTCTGTCAGTCCAAAACTATATCTTACATTAATTCTTCTAGGCCAGGGGTCTTCAACAGGTGGTCCGGGGACCACCAGTGGTCCCTGAGAGGGTTCCAGGTGGTCCCCAGCTAAGTTGGTTAACCAGATGTAACTCTTGAGAACGTAAAAATGAAACCAAATGTAGCCTTGCCGGTCCATTTGGTTTCATTTTTACACTCTCAAGAGTTAAAATATTCATCATCTGAATTTGCCATTTTGGAATGTACATTTTTCTTGTTTTGTTTCCCAAATCCAGCCTGGAATTGTGGACAAAAGCAAAATAAAGCTTTAGATTTGGGGTCTGTGGGGCTAAAATATCCTCGAATGGTGGTCCGTGGCTGAAATCCTGAATAAATGGTGGTCCCTGGGATGAAAAAGGTTGAAAACCCCTGTTCTATAGGCTACTCAGATCAGTCAATGACAACTACTGTACCAATCCCCACAATCCCACAGTATCACAAATACCTGTACATATAAAAAAATATATACATTACCTCATCACTTGATTGTTTGATGGCAGACTTGTCATGTCCTAGATTAGATGAACTGTTCACTGTACCTGCTAGAAGAAGCAGCATGGAATTAAAAGCAAGTCAAGAATTTGTTTTGAGGTATTCTTGTGGAATTCCTGAGTCTCAAAGTAAGAGTGGGACGATTCACTTACCTCACAATACCATATATTGATATTTAGGGTGCTGAACCGATTTATATTGATTCTTAATAATGTTGTGATTTGATTCGAAATATTGATATATTGAGATTTTCTGCACAAATTACTTTGCTTTTATTATATTAGAACATTTTAAAAGAATTCTATAGTACAATACAGACCACGAAAAATCAAACAGCTAGAACATTAACAACTCTAAAGAATATAAACCATGAAAGCTTGACATTACAATTTAATAGTCAAAATATAAAATCTCTTTTTTTTTTTACTTTTTTTTTAATCAAATGACAGCTGTGAGAAACACAAAATAACCACATAAGTATAAAGGATTACAATGTGTATAATGGGTGTTGTTTACCTTGTTTTTTGGTGCAAAGAAAGACAATCACAATCACACAGCACAGCAACAGTACCGCCTGTACGACCACGACAGTGAAAAGTGGATCCAACGTTTGACCTGAAAATCAGCAAAATTATTTATTTTAAGTATTCATGACTCAGAATATAGTATATTCACACACATGCATGCACACAAACACACATGTACAGGATATCACTTAAAACCCATATGAAAAAAAAAACAAGAAAATACTTTAGATCTGGATCTGTTTTGCATCTCATATTCTATTACAAAATGATATAGGTTTCACTTTACAAAAAAATACTATGTCTTATACAACTTATAAGACTTATACAACATATCTCTTTTAATGTCACATAATTCTTAAAAATCAAATTTATAATACCTTTCACTTTACAAAGAAATACTGTGGATCTTATATTACGTTTTGAAAGGTGCCACTTTCAAGAGTTTGCATATACCGTATATATATATATATATATATATATATATATATATATATATATATATATATATATATATATATATATATATATATATATATATAAAGGTGTGCTTTATTGCCTTTGTTAGCCTACTAGATCGTTTAATACTGCTGGATTAAAGACATCCTTAACCATGTAAAATTGGAAAGAATCAGATGTTTGCTGGGCGGCTCCCTGAAAAAGTTTAATACAATCTGGGACCCTTTCTTTGGCTATTTTAATGAGCTCGGACTCCCTAATACTTCAGATTGATTGTACAGTCATTTATAGCTCGGTTGTGGATCAGATGGTGGATCGACTAGCTTCATAACCCTTCAGTAGTTTTATGAATATATATTATATATTATATACATATTATATTATATATTATATATATATATATATATATATATATATATATATATTATATATATATTATATATATATTTTTTATATTTTTTTCTCTATTATTTTTCCCTCTTTTTTGTGAAAGTTTATCTAATGCTTTGATTATACCCATTTCCCATTTACTTTCACGGTTTCACTTTTTTTGTTTTGTCTTAATGAAAATTCAATAAACAGATTGTGGAAGGAAAACATATCGTACTAATCTCCAGTTGTGCTCCTCTGCCAAAAAGAATCTCTCCGCATGCAGCCACAGCACAGTGCTATGCGTCAGAGGAGACTGTAGAGGCCTTGTAGAGACTGTACACACATCTCTGTGGACCTGAACCATTCTCAGTTTCACATCCTCTGCTCCTGTGCCAGTGAGATGAAACCATGCCAGGAGCAGAATCGTTCGATCGGAACCAGAATACCTTGGATCCTGTAGAACACTGCTCACCATCTTCTCTACTCTCAGAGAGGACCCAGCACTGCAGGTTCACTGGGTCTCCAAGAGGTACAGACCCAGACACTGGTACCAAAGTCTGGTGGATGGTCCTGTTATGGTCAGACCCTGTGAAAGGAACATGATATAATGATTTTAGAGTGAAGAATTTCTGCATTCTCTGACAAGATATATGGTTAAAAACTGTAACAGTATCAAAAGAAGAGCTCCCACTATTGGGACTTACTTTACCCGTTACTACTAAATATGTGCCATCTTCGTACTTCATATTAATGTCATGCGTTCCTAATCCACAGAAGTAAGTTGCTTCATCATCTTTGTGGATATTTCTGATGGTTAGATTAGAGTCAGCAGTGCCCGTGTTCACTGTGAAACGCAAGTTCCTAAACTGTCCCTCTAGTTCTGTTCTCTCAAAATTGGAAGAAGACACTAGCTGCAGCCTGTGTCCCAGGGTATACTTGTACCAGTGAAGCAAGGAAGATTCTCTTCGTGGGCATTGTAGCATGACGGTTGCATCGTTTTGGACAATTCTCAAAGCAACCTGCTGGGAAACTGTAATAATGGCTGAGGGTCAGATAGCGATGATCCCAGGCAGCAAAGACAAAGAGAGAAAACAAACAAAATAGAATGAGCGGTTTGGAAGGGGAAAAAAGTAAACTCAGGTAAACATTTCTAGTTGGAAATGCTTTCTTCTATCCTTGGTTTTCTTTTTACTGTGTATACCCTAGGAAAAAAGCAATATGTGAACTCTTGAAAGTGGCACCTTTCATACAAGCCACTTTACAAGAAAAATACTATGGATCTTATGTTTTTTGAATGTCATATGCAATTCTTATAAATCACAACATAACATACATGTCATATAGGCCTATGTTTCACTTTACAAAGAAATACTATGGATCTTATAGACTTTATTTTCTTAACGAGTTTGCATATAAAATATTTTCCATACGAGTACTGTATAAGATACAGTGATAGTAGGGAGTAGCAGATGTACTTACACACTGTTGTAAGAAGAACAACAACAAACATTATGCCTGATTTAGCCGATTCAAATGAAAGCTTTGGTCTCTCTGTGCTTACTCGTTTGTGGTTCATATGGCAAAAAAAATAAACGGCAAACGCATGTGGCTGGGAGATACATATAAGGGTGTCCCTTATATGTACCTCCCACCCGCATGGGTTTGTCCTTTTGTATGCACCAAGGATGGAAACAAGTACACACAGACAATGCATACTGCAAGATGGGCGACAAGTCAATTGAAAATGTAATACCAATAAATGTGAACAGTGTAGGCTACTACATTGGTCATTGATCCAAGTCAGAACATTCAATTCATTGACCATTAAAATAATCATTCTCTGTAGTGAGTGAGTGAGTGTGTATATAAAGTATAGTAAAGGTCGACAAGTAAGGCAAGGCTCCAAGAATCAGACGAATTTCCAAAACTGCATTTCTTTATTCACCAAAAGTCAGCCAGGTAGTGCAATGTAAACAGTGACCGACTGTCCAAAACTAACACAGGCATACAACTAAAAGAACGGCAACTTGAGGTAGCTCAACCTCCGAGTCCTACCATACAGAGGGCCCAGCAGCTCTCTCCCTCCACTGCTCAATGTAGCTTCTTGCCTAAACCAAACTGAACTCCTCTCTGTAGATTCAGCCACCATTTATACCAGGTGGGTCATACCAAGAGCACTCACAGTAAATAGCAATTAACTTAAACAAGGCTAACTAAGGCCTGTAAGTTATACTGAAACCATACAATTTACACATCATATTTCGTACATCACTTTTTTATCAAACACATTAGTCCTATAATTAGAGATATTACTATAAAAACAGGAACAAACACCCCTCTCATCTACAGCATTGGCACCTCCCAATCAACAGTAGGATTGCCAGCACTGGGTAGTAGAAACAAGAGACCAACACGTTGAAAATAATTGCAGTGTCCATTATAAAGGAATTCATTTAAGACAGAGTAAAGACATACAAATACTGAACACCTCATTCCCCTCAGGTGTTTAATCAGTCACTTCCAAGCTGGCCAGTCTTTATAGGGCACAGGCAGCCCTATGTGTGTGACACACACGCATGCACGCACGCACACACAAATTTTAAAATAATGATGAAGGTAGATGAAAGGATCAGAAATCCTTTTGTGCTTTTCAGTGTACATGTTCTACGTTGTATGCTTTTTCCTCAGCTTTTCTAAGTAATGTGAGCAGTTTCTGGAACCTATAGCTGACCACAATGTTATGTCAGGGTACATAATGTACTGTAGATAGGGGGCCCTTCGCTTTGTCTCTTCTAAGCACAGAGGTGTTAAAACCACACTACTCACGTAAAGCATTGCTTTTCTCACATCTGTCATGTTTTGGACCAGATACTTTCCAACCGCAAAAACAGGTGTGTTGACCTGACTCACATGCATTCAAGAGATTTTCTTGATAAAGGCTGTGTCATTCATGTCAGAACCACAAAAGTCATATTGATGAACTCAAAGAATAGCCTAAACATTCACTTTGAAGATGACACAAGAAAGAAACCATTATGTTGTTGTTTGCTTCCTAGAGACTAATTTCATGGTCCCAATGTTTAATTTCCCTGTGTGCATGAACTCAAGTATAGCGCACATGTGTCTGATTAAGCATACAGTATGGTTAAAACATAACATTTTTTATTTATAGGAATGAGATACAATAGCATAATATGTTAAACATTTTATTCTGAGGTCCCTATTAGTAAGTGTGGTCTTTTGTCTTGTCAATAATGTCACTGCCGTGCATACAAGAAAAGACACTTGCAGCAGTGTGTGTGTGTGTGTGTGTGTGTGTGTGTGTGTGTGTGTGTGTGTGTGTGTGTGTGTGTGTGTGTGTGTGTGTGTGTGTGTGTGTGTGTGTGTGTGTGTGTCTACTCTTGAATTTTGGTATCAACAGGATGTGTAGCTGAGGTACATCTCTGAGAGGCTTGACGATAGTTTTAGTTTTGCCTCACACTCACTGTTACAGCAATTAATGCTGTACTGGAACAATAAGTAGGCTACAGAGTTGTACAAATGCTAATATTTTTTTTACCTGAAATATAGTCCTCCTCCTGGCTGGCTGGGCAGTTATAGTGGTATACTGTTTCTTTACTATATTGGGGTGCTGTCATTTCATTCTCTTTAGCTGTTATCATTGGGAATGTGTTATATGGGAATTAATGTGTCGTTTTGTTTTGTGTCATCTATTTATTTCCCCCTCCCTGTGCTCTGAATGGATGGGAATTAGGCTGTAGTGTAGAGGCCCAGACTAGTATAATGGAATGGTGTAAGGAGTGGTTCTGCCTGTCTTTGGGTGGGTTCCAGGAGAATCCCCAGCAAACTGAGGAACACTATTTTGAAAATAGTGTCACAACATGAAGCCTTGTGAGGCTTGTACAATGGAACATGCCTCTATGGCATTCACAAAATAGGGAGATCAGGTTTAAAGTGGTTAATTTCATTAGAATTTCAGAAAGCTACAGTAGATGCAAGTAATCCAATGAGAGAATATACTTGCATAAGAATAACCATCTGTAGCCTAATTAATTTCAGTCCTGACATTTGAATTATATCTTCAATCTAATGTAAAAGTAAGATTTTCTCTATGGGGTCCATGGCTTGTAATTTGGGAGTAGCTTCTACAAATATTTGAGAGCCACCACAGCATTGGGTCGTTCATTATATATAAAATATTGTTCCTATCAAAACTCAAAAGGCAATGTTTTTGTATAAAACAGATCAAGATAAAAAAGAAAAAACAGCCAAACTCAACCAGCCTCCCAGATAATAAAACAAACTGTTATGAAGAAAAACAAACTGTTATGAAGAAAAATAAGAGAACAAAAGGGTGAACTACTGAATTTTCAACACTTAGGAAAGAAACTGAAATTAAATACAAATTACCGGTAGTGCAATTGCAACGCCACTAATACAGCTACAACATCTGACGATCAGACGAAGATTATGTTTACTCTTACAAACGTATGTACAAAAGAAAGTACCAAATTAAGACATTGCCTTTTAAAGAGAATCGTGTAACGAAGAAAAAAAAAACACCAGGAGCACATGTGGGAAATAGCTGGGAAGCATTCTTTTTTCCCTGAGGCTGCCTCCACATTGCTTTCTGCACAGTCTGTGTTTTGGCCGGGGTGTGACCTCACGTCCTCCTTTTTTGAATGGGTTTCGAATGGGGTCCGTCTAGTTCCTGTCTGCATTTTGGACGGGGATCAGGCAGCAGGAAAGACCCGCCAGCGGCCGAAATTCAGACCGGAACAAGCCAGAAGTCTCATTGACACCTATTCAAAAATGCAGGACGTGACGTCACAACTTGGAATGTGCATTCTGCAGTCTGTAGGCTGTGTGAGCAGCCAACCAGGTGAAGCTTCTCCCGTGCACTAACAACATCCATGCTGCTGTCTCCCTGAAAAGGAAATGAGAACACAAGCAGGGACAGTATGAGCATCAGCCTGCATGGAATCCACACTGATTTGTTCTAAACAACATTGTTCTAACACAAACATAAAATGTCATTGATGATGAAAGGCTATTTTTATGCCATTGTCCCAATAAAAACATTAAATGGCACTGACAATAAATGAATGTTCAGCTTGGGTGTTTGTGTAAACACATACATTGAATAAACAAATATTGAAGTCGAAGGCGAGAATGCAAATTATTTTTTTCTCAGAATGAGATGCTATATTATGATGTATGATGATAAGAGGTGGCTCTCACTTCACATGGGTTTCATTGACCAGGAGTGGGAACAGCCAAACAGGTGAAGCACATCCCACTAACGATGTTCGTGCTGCTGCCTCTTCCTGAATTGAGACAAGAACACAACCAGTAGTATTATAACAGTATGAGTATCACAGGGCCAACACAACCATAGTATTATAACAGTATGAGTCAACGCAACCAGCAATCAAAACTGTGTGATCCTGAGGTCATACTTTTGAGATCGTGCTGTAGATGGTATCATGACATCATATGAATCCTGGTGCTTAGGTTGGAGGCTCTGATAGGAGGAGTCTGGACCTGTGGTCTGACATAATATAGGAAGGAACAGGGTACATTTTATTGGTCAAATTTGTACACGGCCAGAATCTCACTGTCCTGGGAACAGTTTTGGATAAGATAAGGCCATTGCATGTACGTGCGTGTGTGTGTGTGTGTGTGTGTGTGTGTGTGTGTGTGTGTGTGTGTGTGTGTGTGTGTGTGTGTGTGTGTGTGTGTGTGTGTGTACACTCCAGACACTGACAGCTGCACTCTTCTGACATTCCATGTGATATCATGATCATATTAAACACTTACCTGTCACTTACTTTATTTGGTATGTTGCTTGAATTACCTGATCATCTGTCTGATTTACAGTCTGGTCATGTCTACAATGATGGTAACATGGCAGAGTTCCTACAGCAAAATGCATGGAATTAGCATCAAGTAAAAAAAATATTGCCTTCTTCCCTGTGAACCTGCCATACATTAGCAACTTCCTTTTAATCTTAGAATGAACATACTGTAGCCTTTACCTTGTCTTCTAGTGCAAATAAGAACTATGATCATGATCACAGAGCACACCAGCAGGAAGCCCTGTACAACCACTACAATGACAAGAGGATCCAACTTCTCACCTGGAATCAGGGGCAAAATGAAATAGAATTAAAATAAAAAAAACTATGCATGACTTACAATATACCCTTTTATATATAGTATACACTATGAAATGAATGGACATTCACAATGTGTCTTTTTAAAATGAGTAAATCACAGTCATCCAAATTATAACAAATAAAATGACATTACTGTGGAAAACCACTAGTTGCTGTTATAGTAATCACTATCTCACTGTTTCTGATTCTGTGTAACTTTTGTGTTTTTTGCCCATTCTCCCCATGTCTGTTTTTTTTTCTTTTACAATATAGAATTTGTACAAAATTCCCTGTTTGTATCACCATTGAATGATTCTACCAAACATGATTTGTGTCATGTTTTTGTTCCATTATTAATTGTAATATATATATATATATATATATATATATACACACATATATATATATATATATATATATATATATATATATATATATATATATATATATATATATATATAATATATATATATACACACACAGACACACAAACATAATGATCTTACTTATCTCCAGTTGAGCTCCCTTGCCAAAGAGAATCTCTCCACATGCAGCGACAGCACAGTAGTATGTCCCAGCATCAGAGGAGACCACACTGTCCTTGTAGAGACTGTAAACACATCTCTGTGGACCTGAACCAGCACATCCTCCACTCCTGAACCAGTGAGATGAAACCACGCGAGGAGAAGACTCGTTCGATCGGAACCAGAACACCTTGGAACCTGCAGAACACTGGTGGTCACCATCGTCTCTGCTCTCAGAGAGAAAACTGCACTGAACGGTTGCTGGTTCTCCAAGAGCGACTGAAGTCTGGTGGATGGCCCCCACATCGTCTGGGAATAGAATAGAATCGAATAGAATAGAATGCAAAGCATACATTGTAAAATAAATGGTTAACATGCAACAGTGTTCACTTGTGTGATGTTTGTAGTGTTTTGTGTGTAATTCAACAGCATGCTGTTGTCTTGGCTAGCTCACTCTTGGAAAATAGTTCATCTCAATCATTATTTCATATCAAAAGATATGATGAAATGTGGTGGAGACAAGATGCTATAGTCCAATAGAACCGTATGGTAGGCGCGCTCTACTCAAAGTCCACCTTGTATTCTCAAGTGGCTGATGGGTGCAGATTCTTGAAGATCAATGTAAAGAGGAAATATCCGCACTCGCATATAGTTCATGAGTTTTCTTTTATTTAGTTTCACAGCAGCATAGTCTACCTAGAGAAACGAACGCGTTTCGGCGCTCACGCCTTCATCAGCGTTTCAAACAAACGCTGATGAAGGCGTGAGCGCCGAAACGCGTTCGTTTCTCTAGGTAGACTATGCTGCTGTGAAACTAAATAAAAGATGCTATAGTCCGACATATACAGTATGCAATCAAACTTCAGTTTATGTTTTTGTGTTTTGATGCACACCAGAACATTTCATGGTACATAAGTGGAAAAGATAGAGTATGGTATAAAAACTGTGAATACTGTACCTTTTACAACCAAATATGTGCCTTCTTTAAATGCCATACTAAATGACGTTCCTACTCCACAGAAGTATGTTGCTTGATCGTCTTTTCTGACATTTCTGATGGTTAGAGTGAAGTCAGCATTGCCTATATTCACACTGAAGCGTGAGTTGTTAAATTGCCCATGCAGTTCTGATGTATAAGATGAACCAGAAACCTGTTGCAGCATACGTCCAGGACTTTGCTTGTACCAATAATGCATTGTTCCTGCAGTGCTTGGGCACCGTAAAGTGAGGGTTTCAGTGACTCTGACAATTCTCAATAGGATTTTCTGTGGAATCTCAATCATAGCTGAAGAATATAGGAAAGAAAAAGAGAAAAACAAAATACACATTAAAGATAGTTATTCATATACATGTATCTTTGATATACATATAGTTTGCAGTCAATGCAATGCAGAATAAAAAAAAGATTATTCTGGCTGAATAGCAATTGTACTTACACACTGTTGTAAGAAAAAGCAGAGCAAATATTTGGCCAGTCATGGTGTTTTGACAGATAGGTACTTCAAATGGAAGCTTCCGTCTGATGATCAACGTTTATGTGCTACAGTACATGAAAGTTGCACTTCCTGTGAAACCTGGCCAGCCTACAACGCTCATGACTTACTCACTAAAAAGAATAATATAGACCATTTCAATGTTGTGCTTTATATTGTGACTCTGTCTATATTAAAGCAACCATACTGTCATGTGTGTTGAGACTGTATATAATTAATAATGTGTATAATGTAATGTGCAATCTTCCTGTTAGAAGATTAACATACTCCATGACCCTATTCTGATTAATCATCTTTGTTGATATATCTGAAGTTTAGAGTGGTTTCAGAAGTACTTTTGTTAATGATGGGATGTTAATCTGTCCCGCTGTAAATGTGTACATCTGAATGATGAACAAATCTACTGTAACTCGATGTGTCAACCATTTCAGTTGTTTCACAAAAACTTTTTAACACCATGTACAGGTACAGTATATGCAAAACATGTTACTCTGAGGTCTCTGCAGTGAGTGCACAATGGTTCACATTCTAGCAGAGTGTGGTATGGTTTTGCGTGACAATGTCTTGCAAACAAGAAATGGCACATACAGTAGCAGCTCATTGTGGTCACAGGCATGTGGTTGGCCATAACACTGCCTTTGACATTTAAGGGGCTGTAAAATGTGTAAACTACACCAGAATCTTGGTATCAACAGGATGTGTAGCTCGGGTGCACCTTTGTGAGGCACAACTTCATAGTTAACTACAGGTTTAACCACATGGCCAGTAGGTGCTACGTTAAATCTCACAACATTTCAATGTAGATTGGCTATTTAAACTATTCAAAATAGTAAAAATGAAGCTTAAGGATAAGGCGTTTGCCGTGACAGAAAGGAGTCCGAAGTCTCAACCAGTGGTCATCATGATGCTGTGTTTTGATAGACATTTTCATGGAATTGCATTTTGCCACTGACAATACAAAATTAGCATTCGATATCATCATCACAAGCATGCATGAAATGTAGACCTATTCTACTCCAATGTGCCATGTTGCATATGTCAATAACATACTACACATTTTAAAATAGTAGTTCAGATCAGTGCCACTTACAGTAGCTCATTATCCCTGTATGGCCTCTATACACTGGTAGGATAACTGTGATGATGCTTCAGTTTTAGATGACGACCAAAAACTGCAGCATGACGCTACAATGATAAAACACTCACCATGACACAGCTGTGTTTTGCGAACCACTGTGCATTACTGTATGTATCACTGTATGTATCACCTAAACATGTTGTATGATATTATGAAAAGGCCTTAACTGTTTGAAATATCCATCTGTGGAGTAGTGTATTTTCCAGACATGCCATTTCCTCCCTCCAATATGGAATACAGTTAAACAGACTGTATGAAGTGAGGTATGAGGTATTGCTTTAATCTTTTGAAAACAAAAACAATAAGCTATTAATGGCTTATTCTATATACACAGCAATGCAAGAAATATACATGCTTTCTGAAGCCATACATACCAAAGCAACTATACCATATTTGTCAGGTTGTCCAACAGAATTAAATCATTAAATTAATCAAACAAATAAATTCAGGTGGTTAGTAAAGTAAAAGGTCTGTTATGCAAAGGATATGTTCGCTGTTTTTCCAAGCATATTGCCCTGTTCTTTGCCCGTATACTATAAATAAAATAATCAAGTCAACTGTCGACTTGCATGAAATTCTGGATTGCTCGAGCATAAGCAAGTGGATTTCTTTGTTGTACACCTTGTAGAGACACTGTACACATTTCTAACACTAGAATGTGACATGTTGTTGGCTTGTAGATCTGCAATTTTAGCTATTGTTTTACATTTTCACAATGAGCCCAAAGAAGGTGGGGGAAGTGTGTTTTGTTCGTCAGCAGATAATACCACAACGACTTTCCAGTGAACACATTTCAGCATTAGTACCGAGAAACAAGACCCTGTGACATCTTCTCACTATTTTTAACCACCTGGACCACATGCCATACTGATAGCAGACGCTACCTGTAAAGGGGAAGAGCAATGGAGGCCACAGAGAGCCATCACAGCTCACACAAGCTGGTCGTACTGTGAGCTTGTGACCCTAGCAGCACTAAGGTTCAAGGCTTAAACCCTTCAGGGCTTAAACCCTTCTGTACTGTATATTTGGTGTTTTAAGTTTAAGTTTAAGTTATTTTAATATAGCAGGTGTTCACGCCTCATAGCGAGCCACAGAGTGGTGCAATTGCTGTAGCACGGGAATGACAGCATGGGTTTGTGATTTTGATAGAATAAAGGAGACACGTCTTTGCTGTACTGTGAGGTGTCCCTGTTGGACAGGTAGGACTTTCATTTCGTTTCGTACCTGGTTCAGAGTGCCATGTTCACTGTTGAGCGGCATACTGCAGTTCAGTTGTTCAGTTGTCTCCACGCAATACCTCTGCAATACCTCTCTCCAACCAGTAGGTGTCCTACTTGATAATAGGTCAAGTTTTATTGTCTAAATGTGTTCATTCTTCAAAATTAAGTAATTCAGATGTTTAAATATAATTTAACTCTTGAGATGACCAAACCAACCAAAATGAAACTAAATGGACCCTTATGCGCCCATTTGGTTTCATTTTATGATCTCAAAAGTTACAGATCTATAAGGGTCCATTTGGTTACCAAATGGTTGCCGTCTATTGTTTAGCTGGGGACCACCTGGAATCCTCTCAGGCCGCGCTGGTGGTCCCCTGGTTACCTGGTTGAAAACCACTGGTATAAATGATAGTAAAATAAAGTTCAGTTCATAACGAAAACAGCATACACAGCTGTTGCAATGTCAATGTGACACGTTTGGGCCTTTTGAACAGCTCTTTTCAGCACAATGGTACACAACCCAGCATTAACCAGGCGTAAGGGCTAATCACGTTGGAAGAACAGCAATCCTATCCTTTACATTGAAACTCTCTACTACTAGGTAGCTTTAAGTCTCTTGGCCTCTGTGTTCTCCGGCGCTGGTTCGTCCTGCTGGCGTTTGCCTGCGTGTCCCTGGCCAGCCGCAGCAGACGGGGGCGTCTCCGTGCCGCTGGCCGTGGCGGAGGCCATCTCGAGAAACTGTCTAAGCTCCCTCCTGTCTCTGCGCTCCTCCATCTCGCCGATCTCCAACGCAAAGAGGGCCTTGAGGGCCGGTATGAGCCTGGGGATGAGGCCGAAGTCTCTGAAGCGGATCTGAGTTGGAGTCGCGGTGGGGTGGAGACGTAGAGGAGATGGGGAGGGAGGGAGAGAGAGAGAGAGAGTGAAAGAAAATAATTTAGAGCTGTGCCAGTGCGCACCTACGGTATGGGAAATTCAAAGTTTAGATTCTATTCTCTTAACCCATTTTGTCTTATACACACAGCATCCTGACCTTTATTTCTGAAAAATGTCAATGTCTATGTCAGTGTTCCTTCATATTTCAATCATCTGTATATGGCCACCAAGCCCCAGTCTGAAAATCTGTAGTTCTGGGGATGTGCCAGAAAAAAAGTATTTGTCTTAAAATACAAATACTTGACAAAGTATTCACAGACTTGCAACAAATTTTCATGAATTCTCAAAAATAGCAGACCTACAAGCCCATAGGGCTTCACTCAGTTGAAAAATCATAAGTTGTGCAAATCTTTGAATATACTGTATATTCTTTCTCAGCAAACAAACTTAAATCCTTGCTTCTGGGCAGACACTGACATACGGTAGATTAATCAACATACAGTACATTTTGAGAAAACTGTTGAACTGTAGAAATCAGCTCTGAGGTCTCAGACTCTCAGTGGGTTCATGGGTAAACTCACCCTCATGTGGTCGAAGGAAATCCCCACCCGGTCGTTGAAGTCCTCACTGAACAGAGGGATCTTGGCGTAGCGCTGGCTGAAGTGGTTCAACATGATGAACTCTGCCTTCATCTTCATGCCGATGCCGATGGCCTGCGAGGTGGTGCTGTCCAGGGAGAGGGACACCAGCATGCAGGCAATGAGACTAATGCACTAATGTCACCTTGTACTGTATGTACAAACATTTTAATGATGTGAAAAAAAGTCCTGTTCATCTAATGGGAGTTAGTCCTAAGCTCCAATACTTAATGTTTCATTGGCTAACTACTTGGCATTCCTATTTTTGGCATTATGGGCCAATAATATGGATATTTAAAAAAAAAATGCTTTCTTTTTAAAGAATAAAGTTATCGTAGTAACTAATTGTTAACCAAGCCCACTGGAAGACATGAAGTGTAATTAATCCATTAAAAGGCAAACAAGTAAACAATTAAAATGGTGAAAGTGGTTTGAAGTGGCAGCTCTATGGGAAGAACACAAGGACCTACAGTACAACAACAAAAAATCTTTGCAAGAGCCAGTTGGCCAAATCAATGCATTTCTCAGAGGCACTCTGTATTTCCTTGAGTTGAGAGTAAGAGAAGGCCGCTTCGTACACAGCTAGACACAAATAAAAGAGAAATCAATGGCAATCCTGGGCGATAACGTCCTGTAGCAGGTAACAATTTGCTAAAAAAAAAAGAGCAGCAGTAAGAGCATTTCCATTGTTCGCTGAAATACAGCATTTATCTCAAATAAGAACTTTTTATTTCCTTGGGAAGGGTAATTTGCATTTGTGAAAACAATTTCTTGCCGACACTGCTGCTATGGCTCCTTTCCATCTAAAAATAATTAAGTGAAGTGTACTGTGTTAATCCTATTTCACAGGTTCAGTGTTTGTTCCCATACTCTATGGCTCGTTCTCTGAACCCTGCTCACCCTACTAGCCAGTAGTATGACAGGCTTTTAAACCTTTGTGGTGGAGTGCCATCAGACATGACGTCTGACATGTACATACCTATGTCTCTTCTCCACAGCTTCCTCCTCCATGCCGTCCTCCAGTGTCGCCTCGTGAATGAGTAAAGTTGCATCCTTTCCTTAATAAAAAAAGAAACAAAAGATTCATGAACACAAATAAATGGTAAATGGTGCATTCATATATGTCTTTATCCAAGGCACTTTACATAGTGCATTGCATTCATATGGACATTCATACACTGATTGCAGCAGAAACCTTGCAAGGCATCAAGCAACACATCGGGATCAATTTGGGGTTCGGCGACTTGGCCACGGACACTTTGACATGTACACAGGAGGAGCCAGGATTTGAACCACCGACCCACGGATCATAGGACGACCTGAGCCACAGCCGCCCCACACAGCTGGCTCAAAAACACACACAGTCTCCAGACCTGAAAATAGCTGACTTGCAAGCTCACTCACTACACAACAGCTTATGTGTGGGTACAGCTGATCGATTCAATTTAACTTTTATTTTTGAAAACCGCTTCAAACTGCCATCCCCATTTTCGGAGCTAGAGACATGCACGCACGCACTACCGCACGCCCCAATGGAAATCAATAAAGCAGCCTGTGCGTGCGTAAACGGGTCCGTTCTGCATGAAGAGCTCATCCATCTATAATGATCAGATGTGGGGCTCGCTACTCGCCATGGTCAGGATTTACTTGGACAGGGTCCAGTCTGGTTATTGACACAGTCCATTCCTGCGATTTAGATGGAAGAGTCAATGAAGTGTCGTCCCATAGGAACGCTTACGAGACCCAAGTGATTCATCGCCTGCTTTGCGAGCCGATCGATGGCGAAAGGAAAAGATATTTGCACAATTACGTGAAGCACAGTTGCACAGTGCCTGGTCCGGGGACCATGAGGTTCCAATTGGGACACTTATAGGTCTGTAACTTTTGGGTGTACATTTGTACAGTTAAATTAGCACTGCTCCATGACCTAATTCATATCAAAATGGAGTGCCATGAAATTACAGATAAAAGCTCAGAATATGCAAACAGATGAATTAGGATTTTACTGTGAAACTGTGATTTCTTTAATGACGGTTCTGTTATGTCTAAATGGAGATGGAGCACAGTGCCAACTATGTTTTTTGAGGCGTACTGACCCATGTGCACCAAGGCGTCGCAGGGCATGGTGTCTCCAGAAAACACCAGCTTCCACCCCAACTGGTGTGTAATACTGCAGGCGTAGGCACTCTTACAGTGACGCACCAGGCAGGCCTGGACCTATGACAGAGGGAGAGACCTGGGTGATGTTTTACAGCAATTAAAAAGGCACCAATACCAGAATGCAGAAATGCCCAGTCATATTTTACATGGGCAAAAGAAAAGTACAAAAAGAACTGGCATCACAATCAGCTTACAGTACCAAACGTAAAAAGTATTCTCATAAAATGGTCCATTAGTGATGCATTAACACGGCAAGGTCAGCTTAATTTCTATTGGCCTCTACATGCCTCGACATGTCATCACACAGGGTGTTTTTGTTTTCGGGAGGTAATTAAAAATGTTTTTAAATGGAGTTTTTAGTTAAAAGTACAGTATAAACTATAAATACACTAATACATTTTGGGGGCAAGAATTGTTGGGTATGGCCACATAGTGAACATGGATGTGTATAAAACTTACTTTTAAATTCACTGGCCGTCTAACCTAGTCATACATCATAATTTATTCAATACCGTACTTGAGTAAATCAGCACTTTGCACTTTGATCAAAGAAAAGCGATTAATGGTTCTGATGTTTCCACACACCCTTTTCAGGTTGTTTTCCTTCAGCACCGCCTGGATGAAGGCCTTGGCCTTATTGCTGTTCACCTCTGCTCCTTCACACAAAGAGTTGTTTGGGATAAAGCTGAGGAAAAAGTCATTAAATACTAAAATTAATGCACAGAATCTCTAGGTACATTAAGTAGAGTTGCATGTCCATCTGGCTGTCTATTATTCATGCATCTCTGTAAGCGCCAATCCTACCAAAATGTCCATAAAGGCAGATGATGGAGATCAGTTTGATCAGAACAACATATCCAACCTATGCCCATATATGGTCAAATGCATATACATGACCATATGTGGTCAAAGGCATATACATGCCTAAAGGACATTCGGGCAATACAGTATACTGTACATTTTTACAACTTACAACAAGCCCAATGTTGTCATGTGGTGAAAAAACATCTTCAAAAACATCTTCAAGCTCAGTGCTCGCTGAAATGTATTGTTGTGAACTTATAGATGTGCTACTTGTCCAACAGACAACTAAACGTTAAATGCATTTGTCTTGAAAAATGTATTACTTATTACTTATATCTAGCACTGTTCACTACTATGCTTCCTTTATCTCACATCAACCCAATTCCTCGCTATTGTAAACTGTCTCCATTTTAGAACCGACTTTAGGGATTACTGTTAAAGGTCTAGTATTTCAACGACAATTCAGAGCTTCAGCTGTCAGAGTTGACACAGAACACTCTGTTCCCTGTGTAGACAAAATCTATGGCTCGTCATATTTTTGCCATAAGGCCCAACAAATGCCTTGGCTAGTTCTGAAACTTGTATGGCTTAAAGGAGAATTCAGTGATTTGGGAGATTTGGAAAACCCTCCATATCCCCCAGTAACAAGATGTGCGCATGCACACAATCTAACCCCAAGGCTCACTCCCACTCTATCCTGAATGGGGGAAGGCTCCTCTCATCCAGATTGGGCAAAAGGCTTTTCTCTATAGAACGGAGGATTATCGAAAAAAAGGAGAATAATATTTGAAAATAATTTTGTCTTTGAAACAAAAATATTGCTAAAGGCGTACTATTCAGCTCTTCTAGCCTCTATTCATTGTGAGCACCTACTTGACGTGGCTGAGGATCTCCTCACAGTGGTAGTGGTACTGGTTGAGCCAGGTCATCATCTGGAGCGGGGCCATCAGGTAGATGGGCTTGAAGGGCTTCCCTAGAGACTCCTACATGGAGCACACATGACCATGTCAATCACATGGAAGAGACACACTTATATTAGTCACGCATTAAAGCCCGAGAATAGCCGCTCTGCCAAGGTCAAGACAACATCCCACAATACAAGTCTTGACTATGTTTGGCACAAGACTTATGAACTAAAGGAGCATAGTAGACTTAGGTAAAGTAAGTCGATGTTCCTTACACTATTTACTATTACAATATTTCAGTTTACAAGAGTTCATACAGGGTTCAGAGAGGTGCATTATCAACTGCTCGCATACAGAGCTGGACGTGTAGATTGTGTAATACTCTCAATGTGTAGGATTTAAAAACAAAAGAAAGTGAACTGACCAAAGCTCTTTCCCTCTGGTAAAGCAAGTTAGGCAGTCCCTGGAAAAAAACACACACACACAAGCACGCATGCACGCACACGCACACACACACACACACAAACACACACACGGAATGCAATGACAGTCGGCCAGTGTAAAAATGATTACCTCAGAAACAGAAAACGGCTCCCTACCGTGTGATGGTCAGCATGCAAGTGTGAGATGAACACCGTTGAAAGGCTGGACAGGACTTGGTCCACGTTGTCCCCATAGTGTCTGCACAACTGACCGAATATCCCCTCACCACAGTCCAACATCAGTGACTGACTCTGGCTGGATGGACAAACAAAGTCACCAACAGCGAAGCAAGAAGAACTCCATTTTTTTGTACCACAATATTTGGTCCCTGCCAACTAAGAGCAAGTGCATTGTGCACTTTTATTTTGAAGGCCTAATGCACAACTGCACATCAAACTGGGGGGTCCTTGAAGTGACAAAAAGCTGAGTGAATAGGTCTGTACCTGATGTTAACTAATGTGCCGCTGACATTCCTCAGCTTCGTTGGGATTGCAGATCCTGTTCCCAGGAAAACCACCTCTGGGTAGCTCTGTTCTTTTCCTGCATGACAAACAACGCAGGTACACAAACCTTACAACCTGCTCCTCAAAATGACCATGACCAACGGTACCATTGTCCATCAACGAGTCACAGTAGTGCAGAAGGCGGTTAGTAAAAACTGTCCCGGGTGAGATGCTTTTATCATCGTGACGGGTTGTAGTGTTTTTGTTTCACATAAATGAATAGGCCTTTACTGTCCAAAACACAACTCACCAGAAAGCAGTGCAGAGTCAGTGGAGCAGAACTGCTTGCACTCCTCCACTTCTCGCATAAAGTCTGGAATCTCTGCAGCTTCTTTCACAAACTCCTCTGTGTCACAAGAGGGGATTGCATCTCTAAACAAACAAAAACACACACACGCAAGCATACACAAAGACACACACACACACGCGCGCGCGCGCATACACAAAACATTGGGGCGAAGACAAGTTCTTAAACCTGCAATGCATCCATCCATCTTCAACCACTTAATCGTAGTCAGATCACAGAGGCAACAGCTCCACCAGAGAGCTCCAGAATTCCCTGTCCCGTGCAACAATCAGCGACTTGCTCCTGGGGGTTGCCGAGACATTCCAAGGCCAAAGAGTCGATATGTAATGTGCATCAATGTGCTCCCTGGTTAGACGCTCGAGAGGCATGCTAACCAGATGTCCTCCATATATAAAAGTACATTTCAGAGGTATGTTTCATAATCATCATCATCATTACGATTATTTCATTAGGTTAAAATAATGACAATTAATTGAAATTCTAATAAATAAATCTAATAAATCTCATTTGACGTTGACAGGACCTTTCCTCTACTTCTGTTGTGAATTCTGGCAAAATGAAAAAACGTTGATAGTGAGGGCGGTGTTCCATTCCATAACCCTTTCCGTGGCCATGGAAAAATGTTTATTAACAGTTTTCATGCCGTTGAAATGAATCTACGTCATCCGTTATCATTATGATTTACAGTAACAACTGATGCCGCTGACGTTAACGCTACTGTACGTGACGTAACTTACCGGCGCCGGTTCAATACGATCCCCATGCTAACAGCAGCTAGCAGCGACCGCGGCGACCATTGCTAGAGCATAACAAGGGACGGCCTAACCCGGAACCAAAAGTGTGTGTCCGTCCACTAACTTGTCCGTCGGGAAACATGGACCGAAATATGAAATATGACTTTTAGATGAAAATCGCTGGCACTGGCGAGCTCCAAAAATATGAAAAAGGGCTGGCACTGAGAGTTAAAAAGAGTGGACAGTTCAAAACCAACCTTTGCCATTCCATCACAGGTCTGAACTGGAACTTCAGCAGGCACTCGGCTTGACAGTGGAGACGTTTGTCCGCCTGGCTCTTGGGGAACAACAATAGAACCAGCTCACATCTTTCTTTTAAATATTTGTTTAAAAGTATTGAGAATAGCAGACCTACTATTATCACTAGTTTGGGTTCCGGGTGAAAACATAATTTCTGTTTTCACAGGATGAATAGTTTGGAAATCACTGACTCAGAACATACGGTAGTACTGCTCTACTGTCTCAATCTGAAACAAATTAGATTGTTGCATAAATTCGAGACAAAGCGAGATAAATCTTCGACCGTGATGTATGTTGCGTGTACCTTAATAAATTTGTCTTGAACAGTGAACAGTCATGACCGTTTCAAAATGATCGCAACATATGCCGTGGTCGCAAAATGATGCCACAGAAGATGAAAAATAACATAAACTTGTCACGACAGTTTTGGCCATCGGTTGAGACCGTTTCATAACGGTCGCGACAGACTTCGCGGTTGCAAATGGATTCAGTCCTCCTGATAAATACAGTGTGACATGCCATGCGAGCAAGTCCAACTCAGTACATTACCTTTGCTTTGTAAGGCTGCAGGTTTGGAAAGATTTCTGGGTGAATCATATTAAGCTGCGACTGAATCTTGTAGGTTCTGATGTTGTGGACAGTGCAGGTTTGCTCGTTGAGCAACAGATGCTCTGTGGTGGAGGGGAACCTAAATGGTAAATTGGACATTTATATAGTGCTTTTATCCAAGGCACTTCACATAGATAATGCATTACATTCAATCCACCCATGACATTGGGAGCTCATTGGGAGTAATTAATGGGTCAGATTCTTGCTCAAGCACAGCTTAGCTAGTTCCTTTGGCCAGCAACAACATTGTGCCATGAAAAAAACAATTAGATGTTACACTGTAAGAAAGTGTACCTCTCCATCCACTCCTTGTATTCATCCGTTTTCAAGATGGATTCCGGAGTCATGTGGACCACCAATGCAGCAGGGTCCTCACTCCCTCCAGTTTGGTATCTACACAAGACACGTTTACTTTGTAAATAAAACATCCAATACAAATAAAAGCTTCAACAACCCACACACACTTTTTGCCAGAAAGCCCTCAGGGGAAACCTGACCATTCTGTGAACTGCACAGCACTGTTTACCTGCCTAGCTGCTGATCACTGCAGATGGCTGTGAGAAACTCCTTAGAAGGACACTCAACAATGAGGAAGACTGGTCCTGGGTCAGTGGGAGTGCAGACCTGGTCGGGCCGGATCTACAGAAGAAACACACTCGTTCATTAACCACTTCCACTGCCGTGGAAACACTTTTCCATGACATGGACATGGCATAACAGGTGAACTGAAAAAGTAGCTTGCATCTAGGGGCGAGAGAGTTAATCGAACTAATCATTTAAATGAATTGTTTAAAAGAATCAATAATTGATTAGTAAATAATAAGATTAACTGACATTAATTAATTCATTTTGTTAATTATATGCCATTGGCAGTGTTTTTCAGTGAAAATGACTGGAGTGATTTTAGTGTTTACTGGAGTATATTTTCTTTCACCCAGAAAATACATTTTGAAATGTCTTCTTTAGTTATGAGTTGTTGAATATAACTTGACTATATGACCTAAAATAATAAATAATCTGAGATAAATTTATTTGCACAGATGAGTGCTCATCTGTAACACTGAATACAATGAAACAAAACCAGTGGCATACAGTGAGCAGTCATTTTAGAAGGTTTTCTCGCGATTGGAGAAGGAAAGAAGGAAGTAAGGAAAACGCCAATTTAGGTGGGGGAAAGGTGCCACAGGAGTTGTGCTCCATTAGATGCTGTAAAAACTAGATCACTACCTCTTTCCCTTCGTAAATAACGCTTTTCCCATCCTTAAGCTGTTTAATGAGTTGGCCGATGGCTGCTGTTCCACTGCATGAGACAGAGGGAACAAAATCCAAACTTTAAGTAAGAGCACAAGCACAGTAATGTAATTTACAGTAATGTATCACTGGATCTTTTCTAAAATACAGAGTCCACTTACACTGGCAGACCAAGCTTCTTTGCTTCGGTGACCAAAAAGTGTCCTTTCTTGGGTTGCAGCTGAACATAGGGAGAGGACATTCTGTTCAGAAATCAATCGATCCAACACAGTGTGTCATTGAAACTAAAGCACTGTATGGCAGGACAGTAAAATGTTGGGACATGTGGATTTTGCTTTCAAATTGCCAAAACTACAATTTTTGGCATGCGACTCCACTATTAGAATGATAATGTAATGGGCCTCACACATTGTGGTGTGAGAAATAAATGGTACAAACATGCTTAATACTAGTATTTTTTTTTACTATAATTGTTTATGTGTTGTGTGATTCCTTGAACTGTTCAGGGAAATATATTTTGGGCAAAAATAAAGCACAAATATTGATTTGTAAAGACCATAACAATATACTGATACTCAGTACCTTGCATATAAATGCTACCACCAAGGATGAGTCTCTGGTTGTTCTGGCATTTCCACCTACATTCAAACAATATTAAACATGCATAAAACATTATGTATGCGTACAGTATTACACAGTTTCGGCTGTTGTGCCAGGGACACAATGTATTTACAATTTTAAAAAGAAGTTTCCACTTGACACACAATATGTGTGCTTCTGCCTTGAATGGGATAATGACGTCCCAAGTGCACACCACCACATTGTGGTTTTGACTCCACCATAGAGCTTTGACAAGTATCTATGGTTGAGGGGAGGAAAGCTGGGGAGGGTGTTATTGACATTGTATGTACAGTATGTATGTACTCCTGTGTCAGTAGGATATGGCAGTGTCACATGTCTGAGAAATTAATTGGCATCACAAATACATTGGGAGAGAAAAGGAGTAAAAATGATTGGTTGCTCTAAATTCACATGGCCAAAGCATTTTCGAGGGTCCCAAACAAAAATGTTGAGAACCCCCTGCTCTAAACGTGAAACGCATAGAGGACCAATCTTTCTCTTGGTGCTCACCTGGACTGGCAGACCTCCTGTCTGTGCAGCTGTTGGTATGAACAACCTGGTCGCCTTCCTCTGGGATGTGCGGATGTACCGATGTGCCTGAGAGGTTTGTGTCGCTGCCTGTCGACTGAGCTGCTGTTGATAAGATAAGATAAGATTCAGTTTCTTCAAATCTCCATGCACAGTCTTGGCTGGTGGAATTGGCTTTAAGTGATTCTCAATAGACTTTGTTTCTTTTCTAATAGATAATTTACACCTGTTACAACAAGCGGCTCTTCCAATGTGAGAATGGCTCCACCTGCAGGGCATGAGCGGTGCTGCAGTTTGGAATAATGTGATTCACTTGGAACAGTTTATTTACTAGTAGCAATTATTCACTACCAGCTCCAGAATCCTTGATATGTATACATTTACATTTAGATATCCCTCAATTACACTGTAGGGATTACAACTCACCAAATAAGGGCACTTGAAAGACCGTCATTGTGGGATCCGAGTATGGCTCTTCGGTATACGGTCGAACCGCTGGGGGATTATATTAACATAGATAAATAAATATGGCATCATCCAACCAAATACTGTTGATGATGGACCATCCTGTGTCTGATTAATGTTAACATACATAGTTTGATGTCTTCCAGTGGTCCAGAAAATACCTTGATGGCATTCAGGTAATTCTCCTTTAATTTGAAAAGGGACAGTACAATTAAAAAGCAAATTTGGTGTAAACAAAAACTATATGGCGTATTTAGGTAACATCAACATCTTTCCCAGAAGCACATGAGGTTCATTCACTCACCAGTTGAGGGGGTCCAGAGAGCACACACTGTGGGACACCAGTGTCCCTCAGGGTCAGTATCATCCCTGGAGCAAAAAACAAACAAACACAGGTATCATCACACAGCTGCCATCAGAATGTTTAACAAGCCTGATGACACAGGCCTAATAGGATTATTATTTCTGTGTACATCAGGCATAATAAAGGCCACTTGGCCTTTATTATGGTCAACTTTTTGAGGGCACAAAGGCCGAATGCCAGGGCATGAAGGCCGTAAATTAGGACAATAAGTCCAAGGTAATGCCCCAGAAGGCCACTTTGACCTGATGAACACCCAGTTTGGGTCAAAACATTGTCAATAAATCCACTGCCTGGGAGCAATCGAATGGTGTGCGAACTTCCTTTTGCACTTTTGTACTTCTCACATTTTTAAGTTCAGCACCCGAAAATATTTTTAGAGATGTGCGTACTCTTCCTTTTGCTTCACTTTGTCCTTCTGGGCATCTAATTTTACGAGGGACACGTGGCCAAAGAGAGGAGCGATGACGACCATGGCTTCATGGACTCTGTGAAATTTCTGCCCTGGTGTACACTGTAGTGTTTCTGAAATGTTTATTTCTTGTATTTCTTAATCATAGAACTTTGATTTAATTAAAAAAAAAACGTTCTGCTTTTTTATTTTTTATTTGGAATAATAATCTGTGTGATAATACAATATGGGGAAAAAAGAAAGTGTCTGTGTGTCCCAGACCTGATAAACCCCCAACATTTGGCCAGCTCACTCTGGTCAAGAAGATGTTATCCAGACGAGCAGCTTTCAACCTGTCAGTAGCAAAAAAAAAAAAAAAAAACACAGAAGCCATTTTCTTAAGTGTCTGGCGGGTTCGTTGTGATTTCTTTGCATTCAGCATTCCAATTGGTTCCATTTGTACACTGTAAGAATTATGGGGGTCCAAGCACTACATGCATTATGCCAAACTGGGGGGGACCTATAAATGGAAACATTTGAGAACTTCAGAAACTAAAGCAGTCTTACTTGTGTTCCTGCATAAGCCTCTGTGTGCCTTCACCACAGTTAAACAGGTACCTGAGTAAGTAGGGAGAAAAACAGGCATTTATCAGGTGGAAAGAAGAGAATGAGCTTAAGAGGTGTTTGTTTATGCTACTTGAATATTATCTGATTTGTTAAACTTCTACACTACTACATCGCAAAGGGACATATTTTACTTTTGAATGAATGAATGAATGAATGAATGAATGAATGAATGAATGAATGAATGAATGAATGAATGAAAGGGAAAAAAACAGTACTTTTCCCACCGCTGGTATTGGTAAAAGGTACTTCATGATTGTGAATTCACCCATTCATTCATCACACCGATGGCTGAGGAAACCATACTAGGCACCAAGTGTAGTGATTTCAGTGACTTGCTCAAGAACACTTCGACCGTAACTCTGGGCGAACCTGGGATCAAACTGGGAACCTTCCAGGTTCCCAAATCAACCGCTCAACCTCCTGACTCCTGAGCCACTACAGTAATGATAGTAGCCCATTTCTATTTGACTAAAGTCAAACAACCAAACTTCTTTCAGTGCCAAGTAACAATAGTTACCTGTTGTACTCTGAGAAGACGTAGAGTGCTGCAGCGTTTGCCCTGCTCCCTGAAGACACCACCTGTGGGTTAGTCAAGTTCATGTGCATCCGTTAATCACACTGATCATTGACTTTCAGAAAGAAATGTAATAATTGATGTAATAATAATGTAATAATTGAACTGAACAAATACAATTAGAATACATGAAGGACAGCTATTTAACAACGTATTTAATAATGTTTTAGCAGGTTCATGAATTGTCTGTTGTCTGTATGCAGACATGTGTGTCTTTTTTATGCACTGAATCAAAGTCATTTTCTTTGGGACAAGTATGACAGTGATTTACTAGGCACTAGGTAGCATGTAGGAGTCCACTGCTAAAGTGGTTCTCAAATGTTTTGTTTGCAAGGAACCCCGTAACTCTGAGTGTACAAAATACAAATGGAACCATTTTAACACTCACAGTTAAAAGCCTGTTGTGGTCATTCATATTCTGCTGCATCATGCGTTTCTCATTTTGCATGAGACTGTGGGTAAATTAGCACCACACCACAGGCAAGCATGGCATTTTTTTAAGACATCTGAGGTTTTTGTGCATGATATAACTCTTGCTTATTCACGGGTCTCATTAGTAGTCCTTTAGCGGCCATATATAGATTATATCGCCTATGTTGGTCCTCAACATGGCTACTAAAGAACTACAAATGAGCCATGAATATTTTTTTCTGTACCCTTTTTGAGTTGACTGTATGGTTCTCAAACTTTTTTTAATATGAACTAGAATGAACTCCACAGTTTGGCATGCAGGTCATGGCTCGGGGGACCACCATAACTCAAGTGTATGGAACATGCAGGGGTCCATCTAATCACCTTGTCCCTTAGCCCTGCCATTGGCATGGCTACTAATCACCTTGCCCCAGTGATAAGGCATTGGGGAGCTCAAAGACCCCTCGGGGTCCCCGAGCCGCATATTGAGAAGCAATTTAGTTACCTGAAGGTAGACTGTAGACGGGCCATGAGTGTCCCCTAATCTCTTCTCCTTGACTTTGACATGCCGAAGACTAACAGTCTCTTTGATCTTCTTGCCTTTCTTTGAATTCATCATAGTTTTGATAATATTAGTCTTGTTTTTGTTGCTGTTGTTATTGTTGTTGTTAGTCGCCATGGATCGTACGAATAAACAGTTGAGAACACGATGGTGACGATCACTGCATGATCGATGACTGATGGTTTTCACAACATGTAGCAACGCGTTCATAATAAACTTCCTCACAGAGACTCAACACGGATTGGACTTCGACAACAATATCATACACGATTTGTTGTCAAATGTCATCATTATCTAAAAGCAATACACAACTGCTCTACACTGTATGTGACATGAGAGGAGAGAGCATAAATGGACCCATGTGATGTTATGGACGATTTTTCCGGCGATGATTGATGACGAAAACACTGCTCTGGGCCAATCACAGGGCGGCAGATTGGAATTCTTTTTCGTTGTAGTTTTATCCAGAGTTGAAACCAACCATTACTTACAGCTTTACCGCCACCTACTGTAGTTGCGCGACTATACTCCCTCGGACCCTGGAGGGATAGTAACTCAGTAATGCATTATATTGAATGAATAATACTACTAATACGGCTAGTACCGTAATAATAATAAAGGGGAATGGTTGGAAGAATAAATGTAAAACACTGCCTGTAACATCACCAGACTTTTCTCAGTCAGTAAAAAGCCTGCATGGGTTTCATGAATTACCCAGTGTGCAAGCAAGGAAGCCCCATTTTAGTTCCACATCTGCTCTAGAACCAGACCTGGACTGAACAGCTTTAGACACTTGATCACCTGTATGCACATGGACAACTTAGAGAGCAGTCAGCAGGAAACCTGGAAGCAGGGTGAGGACATATATTCTTCCTTCTGCAGCTATGATGAACTGAGATGTACTTTCTTGCCTTTGCTGTAGGCCTACCTACTTTCAATTGCCACCTCACAGCTTGTGGAAGTAGGCATCAACAAGACATTGATTTGTATGACATTGATTCGGTTTCTGATGTAGTGAATAGGCTTATTAATTCCTGTGTGTAGGCCTACTGCTATGACAGGGGCAGTCCTATAGCTATAGGCTAATTATTAGTTATTAGTGAGTTAGTGTGGCAATAAACAGGTTGAATCCAAGGTTCAAACCTCTCTCTCTCTCTCACACACACACACACACACACACACACACACACACACACACACACACACACACACACACACACACACACACACACACACACACACACACACACACACACACACACACACACACACACACACACACACACACACACACACACACACACACACACACACACACACACACCTACTGTACATATATCCACTCTAATCGCCGAGGGTGATTAGAGCCATGACCTGCATGCCAAACTGTGGGTCATTTTAGTTGATACTGAAACATTCAACAGTCAACTAAAAGATATATACTGTATGTTGGCAATGGCTACAATCCAAACACAGGCATAGTAGGAGGATCAATAGGTGGATCAAATACCTTGAAAGCTCTTATGTTTACTATAGGTTTACTGTTTTTGTAATGCTTTATGTGGTGTATTTTAAATACTTTCAGTACATGATGAGTACATGAGTTTATTTAGCCTGCTTAGTTACTTTCTAGCACTGTTCTCTGTTGTATGTTTTACCACTTTGTTTTATCGTTATACTTGGTGCAAATCATGAACCAAACTAATAAATGTTTTCCAAACCTTTAGGTTTCTTTACTGCACATGTGTCTACCAGTTCAGTTTCTTCCTCCATGGTGGAGGAGCCAGTCATATCACAGGAGCTGTGTTGGTTAAGAACGGCCAGCCTGTAGTTATTGCTTATGAACATCAAACCACACACAGTGTTAACCCATCTAATGGAGCCTCACTGCTGCTGGAGGCAGGGGATGTAGTCTATGTGAAACTATGGCAGAATGCATGGATATATTACAGTCAGAATCATCATAGCACCTTTAGTGGGCATCTACTGTTCACAGTGTGAGGAAAAGACATTTGTGTAACACAAAACATGACTTGTTATTATTCTATTGCATCATCATTGTTGAACAGCCAAAATAGCAGAACTCCAGAAAATTGCCATATCCATGTTAAAGTTATATAGGACAAGTTGGACCAGTATCAATACAGAGATCATACAGAGATCATACAGGCAGATGATGGATGAAAGTATATATGTTATAATTTATGAACTACCTCCAAACATTGGGAGAGAATGTGATCGCCCCACCTCTCACCCACCCCCCCTTTATTTTCTATTTTTTAATGCAATATGTACCTAAATGTTTGTTTGAGATATTGTTGCTGACGTAATGGTTATGTTCTCACGAACGTATGGGACCCGAGTGGAAAAAGACTGCAAGGTCTATGGGAAAACACTTTGCAAAATGCAGCATTGAAGACAATATGTAAATGAATTTGTCGATGATGGTATGCATTATTTTTGATATCTTACTATAAAACCCAGTGAAATTACTGCATGTGCTTAAAGAGAGTTTGTGTTACTGTTACACTGACCCAAATCAACACAAAAACAATGATAGTCTATTTTGATGGAAAGGTATCATGTTCATGTAATACAATCAAACCAGTGTTATAGATTAATAATCTAGTAGTATTACATCATTAGTTGATTTCGTTTGACATGGTGATGAGCAAGAGCTAAAAGTGTATCCATTGAGCCTTCATGTCTGCTTGTTTGGGGGATAAACTAATCTTGACCATTAGGTCCTGTCAGATCCTCTGTCTAGGTCAGACATTACCTTTGACATCTTATTATTTCAATAGAGGAGCAGGAAAACAAAATACAAACACTCTACTTTGAGAAGTAGAGATTGGACAAAATAACATTTTATTTCTTAAATAATATTTTAAAAATAACACATCACTTTTATGCTAACATCTGCTATGTTTAAAATAATTTTATATTTATTTGCACAAACTTCTATTCTGGGGGTCTCTGCACTGGCATAACATTTTCAGATGGGGGCCAAATAAATACATATAATTGTGTGGGTCCATGGCACAAACAAGTTTGACAAGCACTGGTTCCAGGAACTACAGTAAATGTTCCTGGCAACACAACATGTTTAATATTAATTCACACCCTTACTGGAAACTCTGCTTTGTTTGAAATGTGAAAGAACAGCATTCCAGTAACACTGACTGAACCGACCTCTAGCCTCTAGGTATAGGGCACCTCAGCACTGGCATGAAGGAAGTAAAAGGAGAAAATGCTAAGCATATGTCGTCACTGAACACAAGGAGCAGGTAGCAGAGGTGTATTTAAACAGGTCAACAGAGAACTCACAACACGAGAGGAGATTCAGAATGACTGCATCCAGATACAGAGGCACAATGTTGGCCTTGCTGGGATTGTTGTTACTAGGCTGCCTGCCCTATGCAGAGGCAAAGGGAGATGAGGATAGCAGTGCCGTTCCTCGACAGGTTGAGCAAGGAGTGGCAATTAAGTCCCAGGTAGGATTGGCACTACAACATGATCTTAAAAGGCTCGTCCAGATTTTTTTTAACTTAAGTTGTATGAAATGTTGTCCATTAGTATATATAAACTTTATTACAGGCTCTTGGCCCACAGGTACAAAAAAAAAGACAGTACAATACAAATAAAAAAAGGAGGGAGAGGCACTTACGTCAGTGTTCTCGAATGGTAGATGTATACCTAACAGTGCTACGTCCAGGATCAGACAATTGGACAATTATTCCATTCTGTGAACTGTCCAGTCTGCACATGAATTTATACATCAGGTTCCTTAACAAAGCCATGAAGGTAGTGAGATCCATCGAACAGAAAAGTTCGTAAAGCTCTCCATCTTATATGAGACCCACAGAGGGGCAGTATAGAGAGGACAGCAATAAGCTCTGAACAGGTTAACCTTGACATCAGTAGAACAGTGATGAAATTTACGAACCAGATATAGTAGATATAGTGGTTTCAACTGAGTCCTGGGAGTTCTGCTCTGGTTTTGGTCCCTAGGGCCACACAGTAAAAGTAAATTAATCCACAAAACTAAGGTAAGTTGTATGGTTGAATTATTTTGAAAAATTTTAGGGCCTCCTTTGCTCATTTCTGACCCCACTATCACTTGGAACTACTTTTTGGGCGCAGTGATATGGACACAAAGTTCCCATAGTTCCACATAGTTCCCTGTGAGGGTCAAAAATAACGAAGGATGTGCTCATATTTTAGAAATAGGTCAACAACATAAAGGACGTTTGTTTTTTTAATTCATTTGCTTTTACTGGCCCAGTGACCCCAAAAAATAGCTGGAACTACTTCATATTTCACCAAAACCAGAGCAGAACTCCCACCATGGGACTCTGGAAATCAATTAATACAATTGACACAACTATATTAATGGCAAGTATTTCATACAGCTTAACTTAAAAAAAAAAGAAAACCCAGACTATTCCTTTAAAGTGTGCCAAGGCAATCCCGCTTGTCTTTCCGCCTTCAATGGAGTGCTGTTACTTATAGGTGGGCTTATTGTTTATTTTAATGTTAAATGTATGAAAAAGGGGGAAGCTATACTGCAATAATTGTTACTCCCAATATGCTGTTATGAAAATTTTAAATTGCCTTTAATCCTAAAATAGTATTCAATAGGATTTGTTCTACAGCATTTTAATGGTATTTTTAATAGGATCTTAGAATCCCATAGGATTTTGCCATGTCACTCCAATGAACTACAGTGGCCACCCAGGCATATATTGCTTAATAGTGTTTTCTCAACAGCGCAATAAATGGCTGCTAAAACTCAACTTCCCCTCATGCACCATATACACAGTGTGAAGCCAGCAGGGGCGAAATCAATCTGCGCCACCGACCTTGGACGCCCCTTTTCAAACTCCGCATAACTCAAAAAGGGGTGCCCCTTTTCAAAAAGGGGCGCCCCTTTTCGGAAGGGGCGTCCCAAGTCGGGGGCGCAGATTGATTTCGCTGGCTCTCTGTGAAGCTTAACAGTGCTGCTTTGTCACCTGTTGGTACTCCAAACAGAGGTAGCCTACGTATAGGAACACACATCGTCGGGCATTGGAGTGCTGTAGTGTACCCTATACTCGAAAAGGTTCCCAGGGCACTAGTCAAGCGCAGTTATGAAAAAAAACACCTTACCCTAAAAAAAAATGTTACAAAAGGTTTCTCAACTGTTTTTGGTAATATTAGGTGTCCTTATTAACATACTAAAAGTTTACCAAAGTTTGACCATGCGAAAGGTCATTTTTCAAGACGGCCACCACCAGTACTAATACCATACCATTACTCCTTCATTATTCAGGGTAGACAAATATTTTTGTTTTGATGCTCTAGGAACCTAATTAACATATACAATTAGTATATTACATGACATTTCTCCATTTTCTATATGTGATAATGCCCAGGATTGGTGAAATCTTCACCTAGAGACATAATTCACATTCTGTTGATGTTTTCATCATTTTAAAGGTATAGTAAGTGATTTCTCCCCCCAGGAGAATCATGTGCACATGCACACACTCTACAGTGAAGGGAAGTACAACATGTCTGGGAATCCATTTAAGTTATCCAAATCGCATAGATACAATTTGATAATTGTGAAATACAATAGTTTGTTTGTAACTCCGCTAAACCCCCCTGAAATGCTCCCTTTTCAAGTTAACAATCTAGAAGTTGACCGGCCAGTCTCGCTGGTGTTACCTCTACTGTAATCTACTGTATCGCACTGTACTGTACCCTACTGTATCGCACTGTACTGTACCCTACTGTATCGCACTGTACTGTACCCTACTGTATCGAACTGTGCTGTTCACTACTGTATCACACTGTATCGAGATCCCTGTGCCATATAATTTTAGATGTGTATTAACTTTCCATGATAGTAGAAGGATTATGTAATGCATGTCCACATATGAATAATTGGAACAAGGCTTCAAGACATCAAACCTCAAAACAGTTTTCAGTCATTCAGAAGGTGGTAGCAGAGAATGGCGTGAACAGATACATAGTATTGTTTGCAATATTGACAGATTTTTGGATAGCTCTGTAGATCAAATTATTTCAAATTTGACTCATACGAATATCTTACATCATATTTTATTACCCTAAATAAATATATGTAGTCTTAAAGTATGTAGTTTTGTCTGCCACATGACACAATCTTCAGAAGCCATGCATTGGAGGGACTAGAGAGAAATAATATTATATGAAGTCCACAAACAGGGAATAGCAGACTCCTCACTAAATTGCAATCACATTAAAGGTAGGGGAAGTGATTTCACTTTTGTCAGATATCACCCACATTTTTTTTCTGTAAAATGCTCTATTATAAGGTGTGGAAACCATATATGGAGTTTCCCCCTCTCCCACGTTAGCAGAGGAGCTAATAAAAGTTCCCCAGGTGGTGGCGAATTCTCCTCCAATCAGGATCGAGCAGCAGGTTCAGATAGTATAGCTACTGTTGGACGCCCCTAGTGCAATAGGCTGGTACTACACCATGAATTTCAAATCACTTACCCTACCTTTAACAATTTATATACCATAGTGTCAACCCCTTACCCATGTCTGATCACTGGTTAGACTGGCATATTCACCATAGTGGTTTGTGGGATTTTGTTTGAAAACGAGCAAGCACTCTGTGAACTTTGAAAGCAGGCGCAGGACACACAGACGGACGGACACACAGGCAGAGTGCAAAACATAGTCTCTCGCCTCCCCATGCCTTCGACCTGGTGGAAACAATTTTGTAGACTACTATGGCAAAAGGAAGTAACTCAGGACTCAGGAGTGGCTTATTGACGGTAACACACGGGACTCTACCCCTGTTACGTATGCAATAGAGCTCTACCAACTGAGCTATTATGGCCAAAACAGGTCATATACTAGTACAGTTGTATACTATATTATTTGGTACTTTAAAACCTACATCAAACATGTATAAAATAGCTGATATATAAGATCACGATATGCATCACATTGCAGCACGATTAACTGTGCCATGTGTACAGGGGGACCAAGCAGCAGCCTCTACTTTCATCCAACAACCAGCCTGCCTGGCAGACATCCATGCTGTGCTGAGAGACATGACGGCTCTGATGACAGAGCAGCGCATTGAGCTACGACACACCCAGCAGGAGCTAAAATCTGCCATGGAAAGACTCACAGAGAGCGAACGCCTGATGAAAGGTATTAGTACAGGCATTATATGGAATAGAAGGGGTCAACCTGGAACTAATTGCAAAAAAAGCAAACTCAGCTGATTTTGTATCTTTAATATATCCTGAATAACAGATAACAGATAAAAGTTGCCTGGAATTGTCTGAGGGGAAAGCTTTGAAAATGGCATTTACATGTCCACCATTGACATTCTATTGAAGGCAAATATTTTCTAAATTTCATTATGCTTTAAGTAGCAAGTGACATATCAAACTATTGAGTTTTCATGATGCTGAATCCATTCCGAGCATTAATTTTGCCCAAAAAATCTTCATTGGAAACAGCCAAAAAACATACACCAACAACTGTGTTGACAAATATGATGAGGTCAGCACATTTGAGCAAGTTGTTATGGCGATATTTCACCCAATGAGTGATTTTGTGCAAAACCAATGCTAAGAATGGATTCAGCACCATGAAAACTCTCTAGTTTGATATGTCACTTGCTACTTAAAGCATAATGAAATTTAGAAAATATTTACAATGTCAGTGGTGGACATACTGTAAATGCCATTTTCAAAGCTTTCCCCTCAGGCAATTCCAGGCAACTTTTTATCTGTTATTCAGGATATATTGAAGATACAAAATCAGCTGAGGTTGTTTTTTTGCAAATAGTTCTAGGTCAAATGACATTATTACTGGACTATATGTTGATTGACTTCATAATTTATATAGCATGTGTCCAATTTCAACATACAGATGATCAATTCCATGGTAACAGTTTCAAATATTTTGGTAGATTCCAAGAAAGAATTAATTTCAGTTCTCACAAAGAGAGTTGTGTCATTCTATTCTCAGCTGCTCTTGACCAAATTGACGTAAGAGCCAATGCCACAAAACAAGAGGTACAGCTTCTACAGAAGCAGAATGAAGGTAAGTAATCAATCAATCAATTAATCAAACAACCAACCATACAAACCAACCAATCAATTAGTGTGTGCATGTATGCTGTGCGTGACATACTAACTGGATTTCTATGAATGTTAAATAGCTAATGTAATAGCTCCAGAGTAGGTCTGCATGTGGAATAATCAGCCAGTAGTTTAAGCCAGGTAACTGTAGGTTTATTTATATCAGCACAAGAACTACACCATGTGTATCAAGCGGGGATCCATACTGTACTGGTTCGCACTCGGCAGTTGCCAGATAACCTGCAGGCTGCAGCCTGTTTGTATAGTGTCTCTGCCACCTAGCGGACTGGAGGGAATCACCCTGAGGATATCACATCCCTTCCCCCTTAAGCTGAACACCAACACTCACAGTAGAACTTCCCCAAAAACCCCCAACCAAGGTCCACTGCAAACCCCAAAGTCACTGTAAACAACAAAACCCCAAAGTCACTGTAAACAACTTTTTTTTTTTTTTTTTTTTTTTAAACTTAATAACAACAACTCAGTCCAACTGGGAAGGTGGGTAGACTACCACACTTCCAGTGAGCCTCAGAGCGCATTCTTTGCCCTGTGGTTGAGAGGACTCACTGTTGGACTCACTATTTACACACAAAGTCATTCAAGCGAGCCGGAGCTCGTCTCACCCTTGTGGAATGGCGCAGTCCCTGCGGCGACTCGGCTCCTCTGGAAGGCGACCCCGCAGCTGGAGGTCGAACTGGAACCACCACAGGAACGGCTGCCCCCTCACCGACGGGAGGAGTGGTGACAGGGTCCTCAACATAGGGTTCCGGGGACCGGTCCGGGAACAGCTGTCCCCTCGTCTCCGCGATCTCCTCTGCAGCCGTTGCGTTGCTGGTCGTCGCGCTGCTGGTCGTCGCGTTGCTGGTCGTCGCTGCGTAGCGCTGTCTGACCTGATCGACGTGGCGTCTGACAGAACGCCCACCTCCTATCTGTGCCGTATACGACACAGGCCCGGTGCTCTCTTCGATGACGGCAGGAATCCACTTCGGCCCGTAACTGTAGTTCCGGACAAACACGTCATCCCCTGGCCCAAAACTCCGCAGCCTGCTGTGTGCATCATGCCTTACTTTCTGGTTTAGTTGACTCTGGCGGACTCTGGTTTTCACATCTGGCAGCAGCAGATCCATCGCGGAGCGTAACCTCCGAGACATAAGCAACTCGGCAGGTGACAATCCAGTTGTTGTCTGGGGTGTGATTCTGTAGTTGAACAGGAATCGGGCTACTTTAGTCTCCACGGTGTCCCCCTTCACCTTCTTCATGCCCTGTTTGAATGTTTGCACTGCTTTTTCGGCGAGGCCATTCGAGGCCGGATGGAATGGTGCTGATGTCACATGCTGTATGCCATTTTGCTTCATGAAGTTCTTGAACTCTGAACTGCTGAAACAGGCCGCATTATCTGACACCAACATCTGTGGCAGGCCACAAATACTGAAGCACTGCCGAAGCTTCTCAATGGTCGCTTCACTTGTTGCTGTACGGGTTGGATAAACGTCAATCCATTTAGAATGTGCGTCCACGATGACCAGAAACATTTTCCCTAGGAAGGGGCCTGCATAATCAATGTGAATCCTGCTCCACGGCGTCTCAGGCCACTCCCACGGGTGCAGGGGAGCACGAGCTGGAGGTTTCCTGCTCTCCTGGCATGGCTGACAAGTCTGCACCAACTGTTCAATGTCTCTGTCCATCCCTGGCCACCACACATAAGAGCGTGCCAGCCCCTTCATTCGTGACATGCCCGGGTGTGCCTGATGGAGCTGCTGCAGTATGGCCTTCCTTCCTCTCTCTGGAATGACCACCCTGGCCCCCCATGTCACACAACCATCCTTGACGCTCAACTCTAGCCTCCGCTGGCTGAATGGATGGAACACCGGCTCCACCTCCCGTGGCCACCCTGTCAGGCACCACTGGCGTACTTGTGAGAGAGTCACGTCCTTCGCAGTCCAATGCTTCACTTGTGCCGTTGAGATCGGTGGGTCATCCATCATTTCTATCATGAGCACTTTGTCCGCCTCCTCCTCCTCTTCAACCTGGGGCAGCGGCAGCCTACTCAGTGCGTCCGCATTGGCGTGTTCCCGGCCCGGCTTGTAGACCATTCTGTATTCATAGGCTCTCAAGAGAACAGCCCACCTCTGCACTCTAGGCGATCCCATCTGTGGCACTGGCTTCTTCTCATGGAATAGTGAAAGTAACGGCTTGTGGTCAGTGCAGATAGTGAAAGAACGGCCATAGACATACTTGTGGAACCGCTTGATTCCAAACATTATAGACAGACCCTCCTTGTCGAGCTGTGAATAGCGCTTCTCTGCAGGCGTCAGTGTGCGTGACATGAAACCTAGTGGTTTCTCACAGCCGTCCTTCGTCCGCTGTGACAACACCGCCCCCACGCCGTATGGAGACGCGTCACATGACAACACCAACTCCGCCTCTGGTGTATAGTGGCCCAGAACTTTAGCTGATTTCAACAACTGCTTGGACTTCTGAAAAGCGTCCTCCTGTTCCTTGCCCCAGGCCCACGGCACATCCTTCCTCAACAAATAGTGTAAAGGGGCCAGTCGTGTTGCCAGGTTGGGCAAGAATTTGTTGTAATAATTCAATAAGCCTAAATAGGCCTTTAACTCGGTCACAGTTGTCGGAGACGGAGCATGTTCAATTGCTGCCACCTTGCTCTCTACTGGATGCAAGCCCTCTGCATCCACCTTGTGGCCCAAGTACTCCACTTCATCCCTCAGGAAGGCACATTTCCTCCTATGCAGCCGCAGGCCAGCCTCCTCCAGTCGCCGCAGCACTTCATCCAATGTTTGCAGGTGCTCTAACTGGTTTTTCCCCGTCAGAAGAATGTCATCAAGGTAAATAGCAACATTAGGCAGGCCCTGCAGCAGGCTCTCCATTGTTCTCTGGAATATTGCTGGAGCAGATGACACGCCAAATGGGAGCCTATTATAGGTGAATAAGCCCCTGTGCGTGTTCACCGTGAGGTACTTCTTGGATTCCTCATCCATCACAATTTGCTGGTAGGCGTGGCTTAAATCAAGTTTTGAAAACTGTTTTCCCCCCTCCAGTGTGTGGAACAGGTCATCCAGTTTTGGAATAGGATACTGTTCCAGTGTGGAGGCTCCATTGACTGTTAGTTTGTAATCTCCACACAGTCTGACGGCACCATCGGGCTTTAAAACGGGGACTATAGGAGCAGCCCATTCTGCATATTTGACAGGCGATATTATGCCCTCCTTCAGCAGCCTGTCTAGCTCTCTCTCCACTTTTTCTTTCATTGCATAGGGCACAGAGCGGGGACGATAGAACTTGGGGCGGGCCTCTGCAGACACTCGGATGGACGCTTTCATGCCTTTCAACAGGCCTAGTTCGCTTTTGAAAACATCTTCATGTTTACCGAGCACTTCCTGTAGTGTCAGTTTTTCATTCTTTATGTATTTGATTACATCCCCCTTTAACTTCAGGACATTCAGCCATCCTCTTCCTAGCAAGGTGGGCCCCGCGCCCTTTACCACCACCAGTGACAGCGTCTTCACCTGCCCTGCATAGGTGACAGTAACTTCTGCCTCCCCAACCACTTTTATGGGCTCTCCATTATAACCTTTCAGCTTGAGTGTGGATGGCTTAATCTGGGGACGTTTGTCTTCCTCCCACAGCCCCTCAAACTGCTTCTCATTCATCACACTGACTCTGCAGCCTGTATCAATCTCAAAAGTCACAGTCTTTTTATTTACCTCCATGTCCACTTTGTATGGCTCCTCATCTTGTGTGGTTTTCATGCAGTATAGTGTATACACTTCCTCTGTGTCAGAGTCCTCGTCCACGTCCTCGGTCTCTTGCACGTTGTGTAAGCGTTGTGGAACTTGTGCACGCGCACCTCTAGGCCTCTCTTTAGACGGCCCCTGCTTGTTTCCCCCTGGTCTTGTGACGCCCTCTCGTGGACGACTACGGCATGCTTTAATTACGTGTCCTGTCTTCCCGCACCCATGACATGCAACATCTTTGAATCTGCACTCGGCTGCACTGTGATTTCCAAGACAACGATAGCATTCTCTCTGTTTTTGATACATACTTTTGGCAGATCTCTCCCCCTTTCTCTCGCTCTTGTCTTCAGCCTCGACACGATTGCAGGTGCTCGCCGACAGTGTTTTGCCTTGTAGATCCTGTGCGTTTCTATTGGCTGTCTCCGCCGCCAGCGCGATCTTGTATGCAGACTCAAACGTGAGATCAGTCTCTGACAGCAAACGGCGCTGAATCCTGTCATCACCAATCCCGCACACCAGCCTGTCCCTGAGCATCCTTTCCAGTGTAGTCCCATAGTTGCAATCGTGCGCCAACCTCCGCAGCTCAGCCACATAAGCACTGATGGACTCTCCTGGCTGCCGTGTGCGCATATTGAACTTGAACGTCTGCACAATCTCACTCGGTTTTGGGCTGAAGTGGTCCTTCAACAACAGCACCAACTCCTCGTATGTTTTCGACTTTGGCTCCTGTGGGCTCAGCAGGTTCCTCATCAACTTGTATGTCACTGGCCCCACCACACTGATGAGGATGGCTCTCTGTTTATCTCCATCATCAATGTCATTTGCCTCGAAAAACTGGTCCAGTACCTCACAGTACTCTTCCCATGTCTGTTCATTAGCATCGAAGGCTGCCAGGGTCCCGATCAACGCACTCATCTTGCCGTTGTTGCCGCTTTTTTTTTTTTTTTTTTTTTTTTTTTTTTTTTTTACCAGCCGGCGTTCACAGTCTCCACGCCACTACGACTAAACACCACCGAGACTTCTTCCGCACTCCAGTATCCTCGTCGCCAATATGTAATAGCTCCGGAGTAGGTCTGCATGTGGAATAATCAGCCAGTAGTTTAAGCCAGGTAACTGTAGGTTTATTTATATCAGCACAAGAACTACACCATGTGTATCAAGCGGGGATCCATACTGTACTGGTTCGCACTCGGCAGTTGCCAGATAACCTGCAGGCTGCAGCCTGTTTGTATAGTGTCTCTGCCACCTAGCGGACTGGAGGGAATCACCCTGAGGATATCACAGCTAATATCATGTAACATTTGTTTTACAGTCAAACAAGTGGCTTTCTCAGCTTCTCTTCTGGCATCTGGAAGTGGACACACAGGTCCCTACACTGTTCAAACTATCCTGATCTACAGACATGTCATCTCCAATGTTGGCAATGGCTACAATCCAAACACAGGTATGGGATAGTAGGAGGATCAGTATGTGGATCAAATACCTTGAAAGCTGTTATGTTGATTAGCTTTTCTATATGTTTTTGTAATGCTTTATTTGATATATTTATCAGTAACCTTCAGTAATAGTACATTCAAATTCACATGAAGTAAGCATTACATGACCATTTATTTATAGCCTGTTAATTTCTAGCACTGTAATGATGTGCAAATCATAAACCGAACTAAATAATGTTTTCCAAACCTTCAGGTTTCTTTACTGCACGTGTGCGGGGCGTCTACCAATTCAGTTTCTTCCTCCATGGTGGAGGAGCCGCTCATGGCACAGGAGCTGTGTTGGTTAAGAACGGCCAGCCTGTAGTTATTGCCTATGAACATCAAACCACACGCAGTGTTAACCCATCTAATGAAGCCTCACTGCTGCTGGAGGCAGGGGATGTAGTCTATGTGAAACTATGGCAGAATGCATGGATATATGACAGTCAGAATCATCATAGCACCTTCAGTGGGCATCTACTGTTCACAGTGTGAGGAGAAGACATTTGTGTAACACACAAAACATGACTTGTTAATATTCTATTGCATCATCATTGTTGAACAGCCAAGATAGCAGAACTACAGAAAATTGCCATATCCATGTTAAAGTTATATAGGACAAGTTGGACTTATACCAGTATCAATACAGAGATCATACAGAGATCATACAGGCAGATGATGGATGAAAGTATATATGTTATAATTTATGAACTACCTCCAAACATTGAGAGAGAATGTGATCGGCCCACCTCTCACCCCCCCCCCCCCCCTTTATTTTCTATTTTTTAATGCAATATGTACCTAAATGTTTGTTTGAGATATTGTTGCTGACGTAATGGTTATGTTCTCCCGAACGTATGGGACCCGAGTGGAAAAAAGACTGCAAGGTCTTTTTTCAGTGATTTTCCTTTTAGACATAGCTGTACCTTTTTTGTACTGCATATATATTTGTTTATTGTCTAATAAAATTATCAATCAATTAATCAAATCAAATCAAATCAAATACAAGGCCGTACCTATTTTATTCCATTAATTTCCATCTGCTCTTTTTATTGTGTGTATTGTTATCGTGCTTTTGTACTCTCAACTGATTTGATGTATGGGAAAACACTTTGTAAAATTCAGCATTGAAGACCGCAGTAAATGAATTTGTTCATTATGGTATGCATCATTTTTGATATCTTACTATAAAACCCAGTGAAATTACTGCATGTGCTTAAAGAGAGTTTGTGTTACTGTTACACTGACCCAAATCAACACAAAAACAATGATAGTCTATTTTGGAAAGGTATCATGTTCATGTAATACAATCAAACCAGTGTTATAGATTAATAATCTAGTAGTATTACATCATTAGTTGATTTCGTTTGACATGGTGATGAGCAAGAGCTAAAAGTGTATCCACTGAGCCTTCATGTCTGCTTGTTTGGGGGATAAACTAAATCTTGACCATTAGGTCCTGTCAGATCCTCTGTCTAGGTCAGACATTACCTTTGACATGATCTTATTATTTCAATAGAGGAGCAGGAAAACAAAATACAACCACTCTACTTTGAGAATCACTGCTCTACAGTAGAGATTGGACAAAATAACATTTTATTTCTTAAATAATATTTTAAAAATAACAGATCACTTTTATGCCAACATCTGCTATCTTTAAAATAATTTTAGATTTAAGGTCCCTGCACTGGCATAACATTTTCAGATGGGGGCCAAATAAATACATATAATTGTGTGGGTCCTTGGCACAGCCAAGTTTGACAAGCGCTGGTTCCAGGAATTAAATGTTTCTGGCAACACAACATGTTTACTATATTTAATTCACGTCCTTACTGGAAACTCTCTGCTTTGTTTGAATTGTGAACGAACAGCATTCCAGTAACACTTACTGAACCGACCGATAGCCTACAGCCTGCTATAGGGCACCAAATTCCTCAATGCTGGCATGGAAGACATAAAAGGAGAAAATGCTATAAGCCAGGGGTTTTCGACAGGTGGTCCGGGGACCACCAGTGGTCCCTGAGAGGATTCAAGGTGGTCCCCAAGCTAAATGATGGAAAGTTGGTTAACCATTGTAACTCTTTGAGAGCACAAACATGAAACATGCTTACACTCCCAAGAGTTAAAATATTCATCATGTGAATTAGCCCAAGTCTACACAACTAGAGAATGTATATAGAGATTAATCGTCATTTTGATCTGTATGTTTGACTGTTTGGTTTTCTCCAAAATCCAGCCTGGAATTGTGGACAAAAGCTAAAGAAATCTTTAGTTTTGGGGTCTGTGGGGCTAAAATGTCATGAAATGGCGGTCCGTGGTTCAAATTCTGAATAAATAGTGGGCCCTGGTATGAAAAAGGTTGAAAACCACTGCTATAAGCATGTCGTCACTGACCACAAGGAGCAGGTAACAGAGGTGTATTTAAACTGATCAACAGAGACGTATCTCACAACACAAGAGAGGAGATTCAAAATGACTGCATCCAGATACAGAGGCACAATGCTGGCCTTGCTGGGATTGTTGTTACTAGGCTGCCTGCCCTATGCAGAGGCAAAGGGAGATGAGGATAGCAGTGCCGTTCCTCGACAGGTTGAGCAAGGAGTGGCAATTAAGTCCCAGGTAGGATTGGCACTACAACATGATCTTAAAAGGATCGTCCAGGTTTTTTGAACTTAAGTTATATGAAATGCTGTCCATTAATATAGTGGTTTCAACTGTATTCATTGATTGCGATAGTCCCCTGGTGGGAGTTCTGCTCTGGTTTTAGTCCCTAGGGCCACACAGTAAAAGTAGATTAATCCACAAAACTAACGTAAGTTGTATGGTTGAATTATTTCTAAAATGTTAGGGACTCCTTTGTTCATTTTTGACCCTCCTATCACATGGAACTACTTTTTGGGCATAGTGATATGGACACAAAATACATAGTTCCCTATGGTAGAGGGGTAAAAGATAACAAAGGATGTGCTCATATTTTAGAAATAGGTCAACAAAATAAAGCAAGTTAGTTTTTTGGATTTATTTACTTTCACTGTGTGCCCCCACTGACCCCCAAAACAGCTGGAACTACATCATATGTCACCAAAACCAGAGCAGAACTCCCACCATGGGACTCTGGAAATCAATTAATATAGTTGACACAACTATATTAAAGGCAAGTATTTCATACTCCCGCTTGTCTTTCTGCCTTCATTGGCGTGCTGTTACTTTGAGGTTATTGTTTATTGTAATGTTAAATGTATGAAAAAAAGGGAAGCTATACTGCGATAATTGTTACTCCCAATATGCTGTTATGAAAATTCTAAATTGCCTTTAATCCTAAAATAGTATTCAATAGGATTTGTTCCAAAATCATTCTAATCATCTACAGCATTTTAATGGTATTTTTACTAGGATTTTTCAGAATCAGAATCCCATGACTTCTCCCAGACTCCCAAGACTTTTTGCCATGTCACTCCGATGAACTACAGTGGCCACTCAGGCAAGTATTATTTAATAGTGTTTTCTCAACTAAAACTCAGCTTCCCCTCATGCACCATATACACAGTGTGAAGCTTAACAGTGCTGCTTTGTCACCTGTTGCGTAGGTACTCCAAACAGAAGTACGTATAGGGACACACATCGTCAAGCATTGGAGTGCTGTACTTTACTAAAATAGAAAAGGTTCCCAGGGCACATGCCTCACATGAATATATAAACATCACATGACTATGAAGAGCATGTGTATTGATTTGCGTGAAGTTTGGATAGTGTGAAATATTAGAAAATGTGTTTTACATTTGTCAACTTTTTGGTAGCGCTATAAGGTTTTGCACAGATTGGGGCAGTGATAAGCAGAGATGGGAAAACTACTCATATTTTGTACTTTTTTGTACAATTACTTGTGTAAAGAAACTAAGTATGCATACGAGAATGTGGATGCAAAATTACCTGGAAATTGCACACATTAATGGTTTGTGGAATTTTGTTTGAAACCGAGCACTAACTTTGGAAGTAGGTGCGGGACACACACACACACACACACACAGACGGACGGACACACACAGGCAGAGTGTAAAACATGCAAAACTCTCCCCATGCCTTCGACCTGGTGGAAACAATAATGGGTAACACTTTACAATAACGACCCGTTATAAAGCATTTATAAACATGTATAAGCAGTTTGTAGATGATTAATAAACATGAATAGACTGTTTATTAACATGCATAAATGTTTAACTAAACATTTATAACTGTATTTATAGCTAATTTATAGGTTACTAGTAAAATATGAGTAAGTAGTAAATTACTCATGAATAAGCCATTTATATACATGTTTATTTGTTCATAAATAATTTGTAACTAAAGCTATAAACAGGGGTGCACATAACTATTTTAGTCCAGTACTCAGAGGAGCACCTAGGGATGTTACTTGGTGCTCCCAAAATGCGGTGAACCGCATCACCGGGCCCTGGGACCCCTTGTTTACACTCTGTACAGCACAATTAATGTACAGTATTACATTACAGGGCGATAGTTTGGGCAATAGTGGCTAGCCTAGTAGTAGTACTACTTCCTGCATTCTACATCCATTCAAATACTAGTAGTATTTTAGACTTTAGTTAGAATTATTTCATTTTCAAGGCTTTTTTTTTTACTGGCCCAGTCAAGCAGTCATTATGAGCCCCAGCTGTGTGGTGCTCAAAGGAGCTTTCCACCCCTGGATTAACAGCTCATTGTAGGATTTTTGGTGCTCCTGAGCACCGGAGCACCACTTATGTGCACCCCTGGCTATAAAGTATTTACAAAGTATTTGTGGATGAAGAAATAATAATTTATAAGCCATTCATATACAGTCATGAATAGTTTAAAAAAATTATAGTACCCACATAGAGCATTTAAGAGCATTTAAACCTTGATATTAGTAAATGTTTACTAAAATGCTTAACTAAACATTTATAACTATATTTAAAGCTCATTTATAAGTTATTAGTAAATTATGGGTAAGTAGTAAACTACTCATGAATAAGCCATTTATATGCATGCGCAATTGTTAATAAATAATTTGAAACTACAATTGTAAATAATTTGTAGCTAAGTTGTAAAATATGTACAATCTATTAGTGGGTAAAGAACTAATACTTTATAAACTATCCATGTATCTTGGTAAATTATTAAGACATGTATGCCAACATGGTAGAACATTTAAGAATAGTTAAAGGTAGGGGAAGTGATTTCACTTTTGTCAGATATCACCCAAAAAATATTTTTTTTTCTGTTAAAATGCTCTATTATAAGGTGTGGAAACCACATATGGAGTTTCCCCCTCCCCCACGTTAGCAGAGAAGCTAATAAAAGTTCCCCAGGTCACCACAATTCTCCTCCAATCAGGAGAGAGCAGCAGGTTCACATAGTGTAGCTACTTTTGGGGGGCCCTAGTGCACCAGGCTGGTACTACACCATGAATTTCAAATCACTTCCCCTACCTTTAAACATTGACATTAGTAAACGTTTATTAAAACATTTGTAACTACGGCTAAAAAACATTTATTCAAGATTAGTAAGTGCTAAACTATTAATGGATAAGCAATTTGTAAACATTTTTAAATTATTATTGAAAAATGTATAACCTTTATATATGTAACCCGGTCGAGTGTATATAGTGTTTGGATGCATACAAGTTTTGTTTTCATGTTTAGGCTACTGTTTGAGAAAAGAAAAGAAAAAAAGCTAAATGTTCCTTTAATCGGAAATGTTTTATTTTCCCTGTTTATTGTAAAGGGTTCCTTTAACTTACTTGTAGGAAGTGTGTGTGTGTGTGTGTGTGTGTGTGTGTGTGCGTGCGTGTATGGGTTGTTGAGTGGGTGGATTGGGCACAGGTGAGGGCCATTGGAGTAATTAGGAGAGAGAGAGAGCGCAGAGGAGAGATCAACACGGAGGGACAGAGTGAAGAGAGGAGAAATGTGAGAAGAGAATGTAACACACGTTGTTTTCTGAAGTTTTAACCAGATTAGTGAAAAAGTAATCTGCAGATTTGAGTTACTAGTGTTGGACTGGTGAATGGACAGTGATTTCGGCGAGTTACAAGGACATTATCCAGTATCACTGTGACTGCATGGTATGCTGTTAGAAGCTAGTTGGCTAAGCTAGTGAGACAGTGTATCATGATAGTGGGAGGAGGTAGCCTGTTCAGCTAAAACAGTCAACTCCTGAGCTACCAAACCTCCTGAAGAGGACGTCGTCTGCAGCAAGACATCCCAGATAGCGGGTTGAGCTACCAGGCAACGCTCTAACCTTCCTCTGGCAACGTGGGACCTGCCCCTCATCTCTTCTAAAATACTCTGCCCAAGTTAGGCCCTGGCTTCCCCATTCACCTGCATGGTGTAGGCCGCAAATGCACCAGGGGCACACACAATAACGGTGCTCTCACCACCACTCTCCTGAACTGTAGGTTTGACCATTGACTCGCAAGGATTGAAGATTTTAGTTTTGGACTTTTAGGGTATCAGGCCTGCAACGGGGGTTTCTGAGTACTCAAAGTTTTTTGCATTTTTATTTTATTTTGAAATGCCGGCTTAGATAGGATCTAAGGTAAAAGGTATTTTCTTGTATTTACTGTAAAGTGCTTTAAAGTACATTGAGTGCTAATAAGTCTATTTTTACTGTACCAGTGATAACTTTCATTCAACTTTTTCATTTTATTTTATTGTGAATTCATATTTTTAAGTAAAACTATAAAAGACATCTCATTGTTTTTCCTGTTTGCTTAAATACGGATTTCATAGTAGGGTGAATATTTCTTAATAAGCTAACAAGGTTTTGAGCTAAAAAGGTTAAAACTAGTGCTTTCCGAGTAATAAGTTCTTAAGGGAACTCAAGTCATATTAAAGTTTGAAACTGCTAAGTACTTTTAATTTGAAAGAACTTAGGGGCCCTGCCTAGTAAGAGGTAAAAGGGGCTACATATAGAAACATTACTTCGACCTGAAGGCCCCTCTAATGAAAATAAATGTACCTTAATTTGTAGGAATTAAGTACTTGAATGAATGCTTGTTCATGTGTCCTCCATGTTTTACTACGTTTGTAAAACATTCGTGAAACATCTATTAATCATCGGTAGATGTTATCAAGAGCCCTGAAGTAAAGTGAGGACAATTCATTATTTACAACTGTCTATTCAAAATGAACAAACATGAGTGTCACATTATCATACAGTCATAACTAATGAATTGTCCTCACTTTACTTCAGGGCTCTTAATAACAGCTACCAATGTTTAACGAACATGAAGACCACATTAGTATATGCTTTGTAAAACATTCATTTACATCTATAAATCATAATCAAGTGCCCTAATGTAAAGTGACGACTATTCATTATTTACAACTGTCTATTCAACATGAACAAACATGAGTGTCATGTTATCATACAGTCATAACTAATGAATTGTCCTCACTTTACTTCAGGGCTCTTGATAACATCTACCAATGTTTAACGAACATGAAGACCACATTAGTATATGCTTTGTAAAACATTCATATACATCTATAAATCATAATCAAGTGCCCTAATGTAAAGTGACGACTATTCATTATTTACAACTGTCTATTCAACATGAACAAACATGAGTGTCACGTTATCATACAGTCATAACTAATGAATTGTCCTCACTTTACTTCAGGGCTCTTGATAACATCTACCAATGATTAATAGATGTTTCACGAATGTTTTACAAACATAGTAAAACATGGAGGACACATGAACAAGCATTCGTTCAAGTACTTAATTCCTACAAATTAAAGTACATTTATTTTCATTAGAGGGACCTTCAGGTCGAAGTAATGTTTCTATATAAAGGTTATACATAGGTTATACATTTTTCAATAATAATTTAAAAATGTTTACAAATGGCTTATCCATTAATAGTTTAGCACTTACTAATCTTGAATAAATGTTTTTTAGCCATGGTTACAAATGTTTTAATAAATGTTTACTAATGTCAATGTTTAACAATTCTTAAATGTTCTACCATGTTGGCATACATGTCTTAATAATTTACCAAGATACATGGATAGTTTATAAAGTATTAGTTCTTTATCCACTAATAGATTGTACATATTTTACAACTTAGCTACAAATTATTTACAATTGTAGTTTCAAATTATTTATTAACAATTGCGCATGCATATAAATGGCTTATTCATGAGTAGTTTACTACTTACCCATAATTTACTAATAACTTATAAATGAGCTTTAAATATAGTTATAAATGTTTAGTTAAGCATTTTAGTAAACATTTACTAATATCAAGGTTTAAATGCTCTTAAATGCTCTATGTGGGTACTATAATTTTCTAAATTATTTATGAATGTATATGAATGGCTTATAAATTATTATTTCTTCATCCACAAATATTTTGTAAATACTTTATAGCTTTAGTTACAAATTATTTATGAACAAATATAATGTATATAAATGGCTTATTCATGAGTAATTTACTACTTACTCATATTTTACTAATAACTTATAAATTAGCTATAAATACAGTTATAAATGTTTAGTTAAACATTTATGGATGTTAATAAACAGTCTATTCATGTTTATTAATCATCTACAAACTGCTTATAAATGTTTATAAATGCTTTATAACGGGTCGTTATTGTAAAGTGTTACCCAATAAGGTAGACTAGTATGGCCAAAGAAAGTAACTCAGGAATGGCTTATTGTCGGTATCGGCGGGTTTAAACCAAAAGGTTGTTGCGCACATCCAGTTTCTGCTGGTGCTGGAGGTACACACAGAAGAAGTCCGTACACAGCTGCTGTTCCACAGTGTTTTTTTTTTTTTTAATAATTAAAGCACCGAAAACTCACACAACGTTTCGGCCTTCATGGCAAGAGCAAGAGCTAAAAGTGTATCCATTGAGCCTTCATGTCTGCTTGTTTAGGGAATAAATTGAATCTTGACCATCCGGTCATGTCAGATCCTCTGTTTAGGTCATACATGACCGACATGATCTTAATATTTCAATAGAAAAGCAGGGATACAAAATACAACCACTCCACTTTGTAGAACAATTGCTCTATAGTAGATATGTATCAAAATAACATTTTATTTCTTAAATAATATTTTAAAAATAACATAACATCTTTAAAATAATTTTAGATTCATTTGCACAAATCTTCTATTCTGGGGGTCCCTGCACTGGCTTAACATTTTCAGATAGGGGCAAATAGATACATATCATTTTGTGGGTCCTTGGCACAGACAAGTTTGAGAACCACTGGATCCAGGAACTAAATATTCCTGGCAACACAACGTATTTACCGTATTTAAATAACGTCCTTACTGGAAACTCTCTGCTTTGTTTGGAATGTGAACGAACAGCATTGAGGTAACACTGACTGAACCATGACTGACTGCTCATACCAGCAAATATAAAAATATACCCGATTTTAATTAATTATTTATTTTAAGAATTTAACCCCTAACCCAAGTTACTTTCAACTGGATCACATGGGCAACTAACAAAGAGTATCTTTAATTTAACAGAATCAATTCTGAGAGATAAAATCTGGCCAATACAGGTATAGGGCACCAAATTCCTCAGCACTGGCATGGAGGAAATAAAAGGTGAAAATACTAAGACTATGTCGTCACTCACCACAAGAGCATGTACCGGTAGCAGAGGTGTACAGTATTTAAACAGGTCAACAGAGAAGTATCTCACAACACGAGAGGAGATTCAGAATGACTGCATCCAGATACAGAGGCACAATGTTGGCCTTGCTGGGGTTGTTGTTACTAGGCTGCCTGCCCTGTGCAGAGGCAAAGGGAGATGAGGATAGCAGTGCCGTTCCTCAGCAGCAGCAAAGAGCGGCAATTAAGTCTCAGGTAGGATTGGCACCACAACATGTCACTTCCATCAAAAGACTTGTTTTCATTCGGATCCGCCATTTTTGTTCATTTATTGTTTCCTTCTCTCCATTTTTTCTGTGCATGGAAGTTATGTGTGTCCATACCCAAGGCAGCGTGCCTTCAGCACTTCCTTATCCTATTGGATATTCTTATAGGATTGTAATCCTATGAAGTGTTCCAAAATCCTACAAGATTTTCTATTAGAATCCCATAAGACATTTTTGTAGGTACATGTAACAATGAACAGCAGTAGCCACGGAGGCATATTATTTTAATAGCCTATCTATGCTCAAAAGCTCAACATGCCAAAAACTCAACTTCCATTCATGCACCATACATTATGCACAGTTGTATGCACAATTGCAGTGTAAGCTCAATAGCACTGCTTCATCACCTGTTGGTACTTCAAACAGACTGTACATACAAGTAAGCGTGTATAGGAACACACTGGGCATTGGAGTGCTGTAGCAGTGTACCGTATGCTTGCACCACCCAACTACTGTAGAAAATGTACCCAGGACACAGGCCTCCAGGAGCATTTTGTGTAATGTATGGCAAAATGTTTGAGTAATATAAACATGTGAGCATGTGTAGGGTTACCAAATTGCTTGAAATTTGGATAAAACTCGAAGGAGTAATATAATATTAGAAAATGCGACCCAGATGTGACCCAAAAGCACAGCAAGGAGAGGCAAAAGCAGTGCCATTTCATAACTCTGAATCACCATATCCGCAATGATGCCTCAGCTAATTGTAGATAAGTTCTGATCTCCTGATTTAACCATCGAATTCTACACAATGTGGGCCAAATCTGGCTGTCTAACTATAAAAAAAACATAGAGCAGAGACGAACTGGCACCGAGCGGCCGAGAGGCCTGGCTCTTGTAGGCTCATCAGGTTATTCCAGATGATCCACAGGTGGGGAAAAAGTTGTCAATGGGAGGCAGGTGTGTTGAGAGGTGCTGTGGAGTTCTCTGGAGGCCTCTGTGGCCACAGCACACAGATGTGACATTGATGGGGGGGGGGCGTCAATGGAAAATGTTTTTTCTGAGCTTGAGTGCGCGTAATCACTAAGAGGCTCAAGTTGGAAGGAACAACATGTGTTTTGTGGATTTGGAGGAGGCATACGACCGGGTCCCCCGGGATCATTTGGCACTTGGCAAACATAAACCACGTAGAAAATAGCCAATCTACAAGATCTCAATAATACATCACAATGGATCATAATAATGCGTTGTGAGTGTGTAGATCATTTGTTTTCTACATTTTTGATTATGTCAAATAACTGATCAGGCGATTAACTGTGCCAGGCGTATCCACAGGGACAACAAGGAGCAGCCTCTACCTTCATCCAGCAACCAGTCTGCCTGTCTGACATCCATGCTGTGCTGAGAGAGATGGCGGCTTTGACGACAAAGCAGCGCATTGAGCTACGACAAACAAAGCAGGAGCTAACCCACACCCAACAGGAGCTAAAAGTTGCCATGGGAAGACTCACAGAGATTGAACGTCTAATGAAAGGTATATGTTTATTCACGTCATTGTAATCTTTTGGCAGTATAAAAAATAAATCAGAAGAAATAAAATGGGTATAAAAATGTGCTCTCCCTGTCGCGTGGCATTTTTAAGATTTTTTTTTTTACAGTCAAACAAGTGGCTTTCTCAGCTTCTCTTATGGAAACTGGACATGGACACGTAGGTCCCTACAATGTTGATAAGATCCTGATCTTCAAACGTGTCCTCACTAATGTTGGCAACAGCTACAATCGAAACACAGGTATGGAATAGCATTGTGGGTAGCCTACAATATCTTGAAAGCTTTTACAATTTACAGTAGGATGTAATGTTTAGTGTAGGTTGATATGTTTTATTTTATTTTTTTCAGTCATTTTTTGATGGAAGTTACATTAAATGTTTTTTTCACCCATGGTGCCTAGACCTACTACAGAAAAACAAAGTGGTGGAATTCACTGAAATAAAAGTGGAAATAGCGCCTAGTCCTTCTCAAAACACTTTCCTGTTAGACAAGGGTGGATTGTGGAGGGACTTAGCAAATGGCTACTTGCACATTAGATCCTGTTTTGATACATACATATATTAGTATACTCTTAGCCTGGACCGACCTGGGCCACTGTGGACAATTATTTAGTGCAGGCTTTCAGTTTTTGCACAGCGTGGACGAAAATGAAGGCCTGGATATCGAAGCTAGTGCAGTAAACTGTAAGAATAATTAAGTATGGAAAAAGGATATAGTCAAGTAGTAAATTAAAGGAAAATCTAAAAGTATACTTTCCACCACGGGCAGTGATCTAGTTCATTTTGGCCTTTGCGGCACATCATGGATGTTTGGATTTAGATTTGTTTTATTTTTTCCTCCATATTGACTTATAATCTTCCTGCGAAAATTAACAAAACTAAATTGTCTCTACCAAACACAGGCATCTTTACTGCACCGGTGACAGGTGTCTACCAGTTCAGTTTCTTCCTCCATGGTCTGGGAGGTCCTTATTTCTCAGCAGCTGTGTTGGTTAAGAACGGCCACCGTATAGTTGCTGCCTGGGAACATCAACCAAGTTACAGTGTTAACCCATCTAATGGAGTCTCACTGCGGCTGGAGGCAGGGGATGCAGTCCAGGTGAACCTCTTGAAAAATGCACGCATTTGGGACAGTCAGGCACACCATACTACATTCAGTGGTAATCTACTGTTTGCAATGTAAGGAAAAGATATTTCACTGTCATGAAACTGTCATGTGTTTTCGCATATGACTGACAAGTATCTGTACTTTTTACTCGTTACATTTCAAAACAGGCTCGATCGTTACTTTAATTATGTCCAGCACCCCCCGAAACCAATAGATACTGCAAGGTATTCATTCGATTGTCCAGAGGTGCGACAACAACAATAGCCTACGCGCTAATGACTCCTGCCTAATGCCTATGCATTCAGTATAGCTCCCCGATCGCCCATAGGCATGTTAATTTAAGTCTTTGTTTGAATGGGGCAATCACATCACCTCCGATTGGTGTAAGATGACTGGAGGACCAACCAGTGAAATATCACTTCGAGTAAATACTTGAGTAAATATGCTTACTTGACAATTTAGAAAAATATTTTCCCTGAGTCCTTTTGGCATACATTGTTAAAGTATAAAATAAATTCAGGTCTTCACTCTGATGTCAGCTGTGCAGCTAATCTCTGGCACCTCTGGACAGATTGGCAACAAACACCAAACCTATAGCATGTGCACACCAGTAGGCCAAAGAAGAATCTCCATCCCAAATGACAGTGGCACTACAGATCACTTCACATGTTAAAAAAATCCAGTTGATTGTTTCGGATCATGCCGCAGCTCTTCATGTAGCGCCCATTTGAAAATAATTATACCAGTGAAACTCGTAACATCTGCATCTGAATTTGACACTAACCAATTGTTACATTTCAACTGTCACACAGTTTAATGTAATGGAAGAAATGCTCACATTTTTATAATTTTCATCTTTAAAACCAGTGAAGCAGTCGTTCCATCAAGTGAAGTGTCTGACTACATCGTGCTGCTCGCACAGTGTTATCAACATAACAAGTATCATTGACAAATGTTTTACTAGCTATTAAGGCCATTCAGGCCTCAGAGCATCTCAGTAGCCCTAGTGCACGAGGCAATCAAATCAATTCCATCCTGAATCAATATGAATCAATTCATCCAATACGAATCAATTCCATCCAACATCCTTGGTTGTTTGTTTTTTAACTCTTTTTATTGAATTTCTGGACAATGGACATGTAATCTGTATTGAAAGTGTCATTAAGTCATTGTGGATACAAGGAAATCCAACAGTAAGCCTCATACACTATGGAGAGAAATAATGACAAACAACAGTGAGTCAGTGACTTTACTTAACATGATACGTTTTTATTTGGTTTCCTTCTCGTAAGCTTCTATAAAGCCATAGATCTTGTGAAATCTGTAATTCCCACAGACTGTGCGTCTCCCTCGTGGCTGACCTTGCAGGTGAGCACCTGCCCCTGTTCCCACAGGGCCTTGCTCAGGGTGCTGCTGCGGCCACAGCAGCCATACTTCTCCACCTCCTCTGAGGTCAGGTCGTCGCTATCACCCGCTTCCCGTCCACCTACCAGCTCACCTGGGCTCCAGCTGGGCTGTAGCCACTGAGCAGGCAGGCCAGGGTGGACAAGGCCCGGTGAGAGCTGTTCAGATCGAGGGGCGGATGTAGAGAGATGGAGGGCCTGACCGTCACACGGTCAGGAATAGCAGGCCAGGAATCAACTATTGCTTTGCATGTTACACACATTGCCCATCAAGGAGAGACAATGGATTGTAGGCTACTTCATTTGACTTCATGTTGAATTAATATAATTAGCACAAGTCCACAACTTTCGCACGTAGTTGATAAATAGTTACTGACAGCAACTATCTAGCAACTACTGTATTGATTTCAAACCTTTGAATAGAATCATATTGCATCGCCATAATTAACCAATATCGGCCATGTATCATATCGTCAACCGTGTATCGTGATGTGTATCATATCACTATCCACTAATAGGGAATAGTAGTAAATGTGAAATTAAATAGTATAGTAGCCCTAATAGACTATAATGTGCTAAATTTGGCACAAACACACCTAATATATCTATTGTTGTGCTAAATTCAAGTAAAAAAGGGGTTAACGGGTTAACACGGGATAAGAAGGCATCTGTCAGAACCACACAGACTGGTAACAAGATGGCTCTGACCCGATCCTACTTGCAAAGTGAAAAATGCATGGTCGGACCCAAATTTCAAATTCATTACACAAATATGCCAAGTTTCATGCATTTTCCAGTTATTATTATTCAAATAATGTAACTTATATGTAATTGGACATAGATTACTTTTAATACACAAATTGGCTGATCAGAAAGTGGCATGCTACGGCCACCACTGTACTGTATGGCTGATGAGATGTTAGCTCTGTGTCCTAATAAATATTTGGCACTTTGGCAAACATTGCGTGTGTTTTTGTCTTTTTTTAGGCTTAACCTTTGTGGGTTAATTGCCTCCAGGTCTGGCTCCTCCCTTGCCTGGACACTGCAGAATTAGTGCACAATATTATTATAAAATGTACACTACCTTTAAAGGCCTGAAAATAGGTTAACATTCTGTAGTTATTTATCCTCTCGCAAGGAATAAATTATCATTGCCAACCTGAATTCAATGTACTACTAATTGTTTTAGTTAGGTTAGTTGTTTTTTTGTTTGTTTGTTTGTTTGTATTTCAGTTAATTTGTGTTAACATGTAATTGTTTCCATACTTCTATAATAATTGAAACTTTTGTATAAAATAAATTGAGATGAATCTGCAGTTTATAAATTGCATGGACCGAACAAACACTTTTGTATAAAATAAATTGAGATGAATCTGCAGTTTATAAATTGCATGGACCGAACAAACAAGGCCTTGAGTCCAGCTAGTATACTAAACTAATTCCCAGGATCCTTGCATGCACAAACGCATGCACACCCGCATGCACGCACACACGCACGCATGCCCTCACGCATGCACGCATGTGTTCAATGCTGATGCAAATAATATACAATAAATCAAATGTTTATGTGTCAAATTATGTTCTCTTTCAGCTCAAAATCTATTTTAAGCCTGTGGTCATGCAATGGAGGCTCACATGGGCATTAGTCCACCTCCTGATGCAGGTGCAAATTTTCCACAAGTCTGTTTCCCGGCAATTGTTATCAACACAGTTTTTCGAGTCATCTTCAATGAAAGTTCCACTGAAATATGATAGCGTGTATTTGTGTATGGTAACCACATATAAAGGACCCTCACCAAGGAGACAGATTATTTCTGTCCTCTCTAAATGATCAGGATGGTAAGATGTAATTCAATGACCTATTGAGGGAAGAAGGTCTGATGAGACAAATTATCTAGACCTAGATAGAATATATAGAATATGAAGAGCTATTTTATTCTAGGACTAGACTTCTCCTATGAGATTAATTTTATTGTTGTATAATGATAGGATTTTTGAGGCATAATTGTTATAATAGTAGATACAAGTAAATACAATATTGGTCACTGTGCCAGTGTCAGCAGACCAGCATTTAAAAACATGTCTATTTCTTTTATCATAGCCACTACGTGAAGTGGTGTTTGTCCTGGGTCTCCTGACCATCGTGGTTGTGAATTCCCTGCCACTGGACTGTCATGATGTCTACAGGCTGGACAACAGTGCTACCAGTGGGGTGTACACCATATATCCTGTTGATGATACTGCTGTAGAGGTCTACTGTGACATGGACACTGATGGAGGGAAATGGACGGTAAGAACATTTCATTCTCCAGCAGAATGCCTATACTTTATTTTACTGTCAGTCTAGATTGTTAGTCCTAAGTGACTTAGTGTTTGAATGCTTGTAAACAAGTATTTCCTGGCAGAACGTCTGCTTATTTATAAGCAAATTATACATTTTTAACAGTCAACAATCTCAAGCGTCCTTTCAAATATAAAGTTAATGATTATAAGGCTGTTCCAATGCAGCACATGGAAAAAGGACATTTTTGGTTGAAAACTATAGTGATTTTGGTTGAATGGTTAGGATTACCTGTCTATTACACTTTCCTATTGATGGTAAGCAAAAAATAAGAAAAATCAATAAAAAACAATATTTTATTTATTTTATGTTGGACAAAGTTTTGCCATTCAATCAGATGGCTATTGGGCACCTGGATTTCACTCTTTCTGTCCATCTCTTCTTTTTCACTTCCTCTGTGTTATCAGGTTTTTCAAAGACGGATGGATGGCACTGTGTTATTTTACAGACTATGGGACACTTATAAGAGAGGTTTTGGCCATGCTGATGGAGAATACTGGCTAGGTGAGAAGCCACAGACATCTAATATACTATGTATACTTTTTTTTTTTTTTTTTTTTTTTTTTTTACTGTAATTGTATTTACTTTATATGTTTGTTTTTATGCTGTCCAAGGCTTGGTTGACTTGACTTTATGTATGTTGAATTGACAACAGGAGTATAGATGATTGACAGACATAACATTGAATTATTGAAGGAATGTGTGCTTTCTTGTGGCATTGGTATAGTATTGTTGGACAAAACAATATGAATAGCTAAATGCATACATACATGTATTTATTAAAAAATAAATTGGACTGTTCAATTAAAAACATCGCCCTCTTTTCACAGTATTAAATGGAGATTGTATTTATAGCCTTGTCGCTTAACTGTAATACTGTGATGTCCTGCCTTTGTAGGGCTGGAGAACCTCTACTATCTGACTGCATTGAAAAGAAGTGAGTTGAGAGTGGACATGGAGGACTTCAGTGGGAACAGTGCATTTGCCTTGTACTCCTCCATTTACATCGACTCAGAGTCCTATGGATACATGCTGCACCTTGGTCATTATGAAGGCGGATCGGCAGGTATGCTAAATAGAAGTGAGCCCCAGAAATGATAATCACACAACACAGTACGGGATACATAAAAATAAATTAAACCTTCTCCCTGTGATGTGCCCCCCTTACTGGTTGTGACCCTAAAACAAACATTTGAAACCAACAGGAGCTCAAACCCACACAATAATTTTCTGTACCGGTATATTTATTTTGGAGTTACTAGTACAGTCTATAATAGTACAGTTGTAAAACATTATACAATTATTTCAGATTCATTCTTGTTTTATTTAATTTTTGAAACCTAAGATTCCCCAATTATTTGGGGAATCTACAAGCTCACAATGTGTCTAACACATTATTTGTGTGAACTTGTGGATCAGTTTTTCTGGTTTAGATATTAATAGATGATGTTGATGTGGTCATTATGTGTGCCTACTGCACTTACCTTCCCTGTTGAACTCTTTCCATGCAGGTGACGGACTCTCCTATCACAATGAAAGAATGTTCTCCACTCCAGACCGAGACCAGGATGGTAGTTCTACACATTGTGCTAGAAAATATCTGGGGGCGTTCTGGTACAGTGATTGTCATAGTGTAAATCCTAATGGACTTTACCGTTGGGGACAGGATGACACACATCATTGCAGTGGTATCAGATGGTATCCATGGAAAAATTGCAACTATTCTCTTAAGTCTATCAGCATGAAGATCAGACCGGCAAGCAATTGAGAAAAGTTACAAAATCACATGAAAAGGATTATTTTTGGCATGTCAACCAAAAATGAAAAGTCAAAAACAAAACAAACAAACAAACAAAAAAACACACAAAATGTCATTTGTCATGTAACACTGACAACTGTTTTAAACAAAAATAGTAGGTTGCAAAGTTGCAATGCATCACAATAAAATCTAATACATCTAATATAATCTTGTAGTTTGCTTATTTTGCTATTCAGAAGAGACACATGAAAACTGTCTGAATTCCTGATGATCTGCATGTGTTTTAATCTCTGTCTGTTTGCATTCACTGTTTGGTCTCTTGGTTCTGACTCTGATTACTGGATTAAACATTTTGAACATTGAACAGTCATTGGGTGCAATTCCAGATCGCTTGGTGTAGCCAGGTATGGTGTAAGTCCTCTCATTGGCTGCATGGCAGCAAATCAGGTTTGGGGCCGTGCTCATTGGTTGCATGGCAGCAAATCAGGTCTGGGGCCTTGGGTAGGCCGAAAGCCTATACCACCAGCCCTGGGCCTGAGCTTACCAAATAATTACCCAGAATAATTAAAACCTGCAAGTCAAAAGGTTCAGAAATCACCTGACCCCCCCAATTAAAAATGTTACTGCACTCCCCTGCTTTGTTCATCATGATTTGAAGCTCTTGATGACTGGTTTTAATTATTCTGGATAACTATTTGGTAGGCCCAGGCCCAGGCCTGGTGGTATAGGCTTTCGGGCCTACCTCAAAGGCCCAAACCTGATTTGCTGCCATGCAACCAATGAGCACGGCCCCAAACCTGATTTGCTGCCATGCAGCCAATGAGAGGACTTACACCATACCTGGCTACACCAAGCGATCTGGAATTGCACCGTCATTGTCTATTTCATATTGCAAAAGAATTGAGGTAGTCTGTTTATAATTGCAAAAAAAATATTATGTCATGGGTTCAATAGATTTGCTTGATAATTTTACAATGACTGGAATAAAGGAACATGATAATATGATTGATTGCTGTTTTTCTTTGTGCTATCATCTATTTTACAGTATATGTAAAGTGTCAAATGTTCTCTAACTTACTCTGGAGGTTACAGTATTTGATCTTTTGATCAACACTTATCACATCCAAATCAAGACAACTCTTCTAATGAAATACAGACTAGTTTAACAGACTAGTTGAATAGACTGGTTATTAATCAGTCAAATAATTCCTAAAGTATAACATACGGTTAAAGTGGTTCAAATGATTGTGGTGCTATAAATGGAGTTGGAACAACAGATGTTCAGGAGGAGGAACTGTTGTGGAAATTATGATATTTAACATCTTAAAATGTCCCTCGTGTTGTTATTTCAGTTGGGTATATTTGCTCCATTCCTGTTAGGGATGGGGGTTTCATTTTGTGACTGACCATTTGTTGACTGTGTCTAAAGCTGGATTGTCACCTCCTCTTACCATGGGGGGTTGGCTTCCGGTTGAGTATTAGTTAACCAGTTTCACCAAAGTCTTGGTGTTGCTTTGGCTACGGGAGGTCCCCATACATGAGATGTAAGTCATTGTCAAGCCTTATGGTACCATAATACAATCACTCATATTTAACACCTTTACAGTTTTCCCACGCGAAAAATCGTGATGGAATATTCTGTCCCCTGCTTCCCACACGAAAACGCGTGTTGTACTTTTTTAATCTATAAGCATAGATTAACTTGCAGACTATCATGCCATGTAGTCACTTAGGGGTTAATGTCACTAAAATAGCCGAAAAAACACTGGCGCATGTGATGTGGTATCAGCCCGCCCCATAGATCTGAGCCATTAGTTTGGTTGTTGTTGTTGTGCCATGTGGCTACAGAACAATGCTAAAGGGACTCACCGCTCTTCTCCTTCGTTGCATGCATTGGGCGCGCGTGCGTGCGTGTGTGTGAGTGTGTGTGTGTGTGTGTGTCGCGACTCGCGACGCTTTCTCTTTCTCTTCTCCTCTTCTGTGTGTGTGTGTGTGTGTGTGTGTGTGTGTGTGTGTGTGTGTGTGTGTGTGTGTGTGTGTGTGTGTGTGTGTGTGTGTGTGTGTGTGTGGAGGGGGGGGATCTGGGATCGTGTTTCTGTTCAGTCAAAAGCAAACGATGATGGATAGGTCAGCTTTTTCATGCATGATACTGGCGCCATCTCCACACTGGAACATGTCAGAAAGTTTTTCTTTTTTCTTTTTTTAATTGTAGCCAACCACCTGATCTTTAAAATGGTATAGGCATATGGGTATCTACTTGAAGCAGAAAAAAGTTATATGAAAGATAAAACTTTAAACCTGATTATTTCATAACTAGTCCTGGAGGAAACGTCAGTGTGAACAACGGGGCCCTTTTGTACAATTTATATATAAAAAAAGAAAACATATTATCGAGTTGGGCTATTTTTTCCCTTAAAGTGGACACCTCAAGCTGTCTTTGGATATCATTGGTTTGCACAAATTCATAACAGAGGATTTTCTATAAATCATTTTGTTACTATTGAGCCCAATGGGAACAAGACTAGCTTTTTGCCTGATCAGTTAAGGAGTTAAGCTCTGGTGTGTTGTCTCGTTATGTCTATTTCTTCTTTTCTGAGTACTATGCCAAATCTGCATCCACAGAACACACCATAGCCCTGCCTTTCTACCTGCCCTACGCCAATCTCCACCCTTCCACACGCCACTCGACCCGAGTCTATATATGTCCGCCCCAAACATTCCGGCATCCTCCATGCTTTTCGTATCCCTCCACCACCCCAGTCACCGCCTCAAACCAGGCGACTTCACCCATGGCTCCGCCCCCCTGCTCCACCTTCGCCCGGCCTCCCTCTCCTACCTCAGGTTCCATGGGGGGGTCGTGTCTACGAGAACCATTCGCCTCACGACCCCCTCCTCAAAGTCTCCAGGGTCGGCGACCCCCCCGGAACCTCCATCCATCCACCATCCATCTCTCAAACTAACGTTCAATAAACCTCCTAAAACTTCAACAATGGTGTGTTCATACTACTAGTGAGTATATAAGAAATTGTGATGTTTTGAGACTGATCTGTCCAGAGCAGCCTTTGGGCAACCTCTGGCAAGAGCAAGACACTGGGTAGCCCTGATACATGACGGTCGGTATACATCTATACGACCGTCATGGATGCTAAGCCCCTGTGGAGATAGTGGATGATTTCAACGGCAGCGTACGTAATCCCAAACGCCCGTATCTGTGAAACAATGTGCCACCTCTGAGGTTGTATGTCTCCTGAGTTTGTACGCTCATCGAAAATCACCCGAAACCTCCTTGTTTTTGAATGAAATGACTTTGTTGCCGACCAACTCCTGATTTTCCTCCGTTTTTCTGTCAACTTCCGGGACCAGCGTTCCGTGAAATGACTTCACGGAACAAATCTCTTCAAAATAAGAGTACCCATTTTAGTTTTTAAAAATGGGTACTCTTATTTTGAAGAGATTTGTTCCGTGAAGTCATTTCACGGAACACTGGTCCCGGAAGTTGACAGAAAAACGGAGGAAAATCAGGAGTTGGTCGGCAACAAAGTCATTTCATTCAAAAACAAGGAGGTTTCGGGTGATTTTCGATGAGCGTACAAACTCAGGAGACATACAACCTCAGAGGTGGCACATTGTTTCACAGATACGGGCGTTTGGGATTACGTACGCTGCCGTTGAAATCATCCACTATCTCTACAGGGGCTTAGCATCCATGACGGTCGTATAGATGTATACCGACCGTCATGTATCAGGGCTAGACACTGGGATAATTCAAGCTCCAAAGTCCCCCATGTCTGCTTATTAGGCAGCCTGCAGCTGCCAAAAAGCAGCATAGCTAGTCCCCCAGTCAACGAAGTGAAAAGGGGTTTCTGTTTAATAATAAATAGCAATTAAATCCCTTCCATCCAGTCTGTATGGCAGATCATGTTGGTAAAATGTAACTAATACTGCACATGTTCAGTCAGTGGCTGGAGGTGCATGCTCTCTCACATTATGACAGACGATTGACAGAAGTTGTTTGAAGCCTGGGCTCTGCTGTAGTTTGGAGAGCCAGCGAAATCCAAAAGCGACCTCGCCCGCGGGCGCCCGGTTTCAAAAGCGGGCGCCCGCTTTCACTAAAACGGGCGCCCGGTTTCACAAAAACGGGCGCCCGTTTCACAAAAACGGGCGCCCGTTTTCAAAAGCGGGCGCCCGTTTTCAAAAGCGGGCGCCCGTTTTCACAAACTAGGCTATGCCTAAACCTAACTCTAACCCTAAACTTAACCTCAGTAAACCTATGCCTAAACCTAACCTAACCCTAACCATAACCTTTTGAAAAGGGCGCCCGTTTGTGAAAACGGGCGCCCTTTTTCACAAAAACGGGCGCCCGCTTTTGAAACCGGGCGCCCGCGGGCGAGGTCGCTTTTGGATTTCGCCCCTGCTGTTTGAAGCCTGGGCTCTGCTGTAGTTTGGACCTGATTGCAATACCCTACCTCTGTCAAGAGAGGGAGACAACGGATCTTACAGATTGTAGCTTAAAATCAATACAACAGGTTTCCCTGCAAACCTACTGGGGCAAAGTTGAGTGTGTGTGACCCATCTGGTAGGAGTGCCACAGGAAGTAGCATCACAGTCAGGAACAGTCAGAGAGTTAAACCCCCTTCACTTGATGGGGTCAGACACAGCCCTACACTTCTATTGAGAATGGAGACAACAATTAGGGACAGGTCCTTGACCAGAGGTAGGCAGAGCCCTACATGTCTATGAATCCTACAGATTCGTAGACAAAACTAGACATACATCGACCCCATGACTTGCTCTAACATTTAACTGTGGGCGCTCTTTGCGTGCTAATCATTCAATGTGCACTCACCCATTAAATGATTCCAAAGACGTGTGGTCTCATATAGTCCTCTACTTTCATATCCATGTCAAAGTTGTGGCGCAAAACGTCTGCTTAGTCAAATATATCCACTTTTCGCGACGTCCACACGCGCGACTGTCTCATCAAGCAAGGGGCCCGGAATGATCGATGGACAGATTCACGTAAACTTCCTGTCGATTGCCGCAAACGTCATCACCACCTGCCAATTGTGTTCCCCAAACCTTTTGTGATGATGACGTTTGCAGCGATCAGGTGCAGCTCGTATTATTATCCCCTTTGTCTGAAGGGAGAGATGTCTGTGTGCGTCTCGCGAAAAGTGGATATATTTGACTAAGCAGACGTTTTGCGCCACAACTTTGACATGGATATGAAAGTAGAGGACTATATGAGACCACACGTCTTTGGAATCATTTAATGGGTGAGTGCACATTGAATGATTAGCACGCAAAGAGCGCCCACAGTTAAATGTTAGAGCAAGTCATGGGGTCGATGTATGTCTACGAATCTGTAGGATTCATAGACATGTAGGGCCAAGGTAGGCAGAAATGCATTCGACTCAGGCAGCAGCCCAGCTTTAAAGATCTTAAAGCCTAGCCATAATATATAACTTCCACTGGAGGGTGTTTACATGGATTGATGGCGGCTCATCAATCCATGTAAACACCCTCCAGTGGAAGTTATATATTATGGCTACTTAAAGCCCTTGATTTTATTGTTTTGTAGTAATAGTAATCATAATGTAGTCTTAGACATGCTGTATGCATGCCTAAAATAGCTCTTATTTGCACTGCCCTCAATGAAAACATTGTATTTCCAACTCCAGTTTGTCCCTTTCAGGCCACATGAACAGCGCTTGTGGTGTATTTCCTCTCATCTCAGGGTTCCGTGGACATTTCCCTGATTCCTTCATGTAGTCACTAGTCACCTTATTGAAATGAGTTGAGGGTCCATGTAGGTTTTAAATCCTTTGTTCCCTTTTATTGATCAACTTCAGTCAGTACATTACAAATATCAGCATTCACGATTCCAGCAGGTTAAGGCAGGAGCCTCCACAGGTAACCTTCACTTTCAGTACTGTCTTCTCAATACTCAATGCTTGTCTTCTCCACACCGTCTTTAAAACTGTCTTTTTTCTTAAACCCTATCTATACATATATTCTCAAACATAGAATGGGTGTGTCTTAGTTCACTCCTTAAAAGGTGCTGTGTGTGCTTGTGTCACTGTCACCCAAGCTCCAGGTGGTCTGTCAGAGCACTCTACATGAACTAGCCCTGCAATGTATTGGCTGTGGTAAGCCAAAGCCTACTAACCTGTAGTCAGATTCTAAGATGACTCATGGAATCTGTTTTGGACATAGGCTACAATTAGACTCGGGTTGAACATCCAAATAGTTGAAGATCTACACTACAGTATCTCTGCATGTCTCTGTATGTAGGCTGCTTGTGACACAATTCTGCAGGTGGCAGTTGAAGTAGTCAGTTATTCAGAATGGCATATTTTGAAGGCATAAACTATCCAAAACTCATTCACGCTCGAACAGCAACTCTTCGGCTTGATGGCTCTGGGAACAGTGCACACGGCTGTGGGAGGGGACCATGGGAGGGGACAAGGAGGGAGGCCTATCCAACGTGGAGGAGGCTTGGGTATCTGGAGGTAGGCTCTCACTGGAGGCAGTGATTCAGGTGGGCGTGCTGCAAACCATGGACTTGGGCGTGTGGAGAAGTGGGCGTGCTGCAATTATGAGGCTACAAGCTGGTCTGAAATTACTAACCCTATCTCTAATACTCATCCTCTCAACATAGCATGATCACCACATGGGCACAGCGTTTAAAACAAGGCTTGTGCTTCCAGCAGCAGTGAGGCTCAAGATGGGTCACTATGCCCGTCTTGAGCCTAACATACAGTAACGTGCAACAAATTATGGACGTACAAGGTCTCACCCTTTTTATTCTCTTTATTTCATCCTGCTCTTTTGATTCTGTATATTGTTGTAGCCTATTGTTTTGACGCATCACCTTTTCACAGGTTTCGCAACCGTTCATTACACAGATTTAGGGGAAGACACTTTTTTGAAATTCCGAGGCAACCATTCTCACTATAGGGCAAGATGCCAAAGGTGCGACCGTTATGGTATTCGCATGAAAAACATGACCCACTAGCGATGAAACATGACCGACATTATCATGACAGTCATGCTGTGTCAAATTTTAACATGAGAACAGATTAGTATGAGACACGGTCTCCGTCGTCGCAGATGTTCCACTATGGCTCTACGCAGACTCTAAGTGGTGTAGTTCTCTTCAATGCCAAATTAAACAAAACATGCCAAACTAACTTTCATTTGGATTAAGACGCGATATTGCATGTTTTGTTGATGTGATTGTTGTTGAGAAACAGCCTTTACAGATCACAATATAATTGCCTTAAGTGTTTAAGTCCAACAATAGTTTTATGAATGCAACTACACAAGTAAACATGTGCCACATACATACGACATAAATTAATGTTTGACTTTGACAGGACTTGAACTCGATCCTCTATTTGTCAGCAATCAGCATAAAGTTTCCTAGTCATGGAGCATACTACAGTGCGCTATTCCAGCCATGACTTTTTGTAACCATAGTCAAGTCATTGGGGAACAAAATCAGCGGATGCCAAATGCAGTTTTATCCTGTGATCAGCTTTTTTGGATGGCTTGTACTGAGTCGAATTTGTTGAGCATTGAGGGGGGTGGCCCTGTTAGATTATACTGTACATTTTATCAACGTTTTCTTAATTAAAGAGTCAACGGGGGATATGAGTAGTATTTTAATAATTAATATTGTCACGGTGGGACTCAGGAGATGTTGGAGCCAGTTGCAGAACAGACCATCAGGATGCAGAGCAGGTCAAATTAACATACTGTATATTTATTAACAAACAGGACTGGAACAAACAGCATAACAACATTGAAGATCTCACAGCAACACAAGGAACTGAGGGTGTAAGTACTCAATACTACAAAATAAAGGCACAAGACACAAATTAACAAGGGACTGTCATGGATCGTGACAAATATTCATAACTATAGTTCATTCTCACATGTTCACATATCTACCATTATCTGCAACTCACTCAACTATTGTAGTTCATTTTAGGTATGCTAGCCAGGCAGCTACTTGGAGAAGTGACACCCACTGGCCTACACAAAGGGCCAGTAGACAGGCGTTACCTTAATTATAATCTGAGGAAAAGTGCGTTGACAATACGTGTGTCCATGAGTCAGTCCGTCTGCGTATAGCTGATCTCTGGCACTGTTAACGTAGTTGATGCCAATCATTGCGATGATAAACCTCTACCCCAACGTTTCTACAGCAGCCGGTTATATGACACCTTGAGGCCAATTAAAAAAAATCTTTATTACATAGCACAAATTGCTATTGGTTAAGAAGTCCAGCAGCCAATTACCCAGAGGTGTACCCAGACCCAGGGGGTCCAGTTTGTCAACCAATTTCTGAGGAACGCAGCAGGGCTACAGTATGTCCCGGTATATTCCGCATCCTTTCTTGGATTTTAACATTGATTTTTCACTCTTTCTAGCTTCCTCGCTTGATGTCCTCTGTGCTTCGTCTCCTCGGCCTTTGTTTACCACAGCTTTGAGCTAGCAAAATGGCGGTGTACCCAGAATGCAAAGCCTGTGCCCACCTCCTATAGTGTTACATGCTGAACTTCTACCCTCCATGTGTCAGGCTTCGGTATAGAGGCAATGGCATCCTCTGTGGAGTAAACTGGAATGGGTCCAATGGGGGAGGGGGGTTTCTAAACATCACCCGACATACCATTTTTCTGCTTTTGTTCACATGTGCTCGTTGGCTGTGTTTCTTTGGTTAGCAAATGGGTCAGGGTGCATGATTGACAACAACGTCTGGTTTGATGTTAAATGCAGGAGTGATGTGATTGGTTGAGGGAAATTCGAATCCCCCTCCATTCACTCGGACAAGGGACAATGTCAATGTTCCCATTGGCCACACCCTCACCTGTGCCCAGAATGGAACTTTTCTATTTGAACAAGATTTTGTTGAATGTTTGATTTTATTTTTTGATGTTTGTATTAATGTTTTGTTGAGTTGAACTGTACAGTATTCTTTCTGCGGTACGGCCTGTTTCACTTTTTCCTACTGTATGTAAAGCACTTTTTGTGCATGAAATCTCTCTGTGGACGGTGCATATTTCATGAGTGGCAAATCTGGTGACATTTAATACAATCAGAGAGGACTTTTCTGCTTGGATCATGGGCTGTCATGAACAGAAGGTTGGCATGATGTCAGGTATCTGGATTATACCATTGATACTCGTTTGATCAGCCTTTTCACACGCACACCCAAGCACACATGAAAAAAAGAAGAACGCTTCCTTGTTCCTTGTAATTTAGTCTTTACCTTTACTTTTATCACTCTTGGATTAAGATTAAGTGATATTGCATGTGTTGTTGTTGTGATTGTTGTTGAGAAACAGGAAGACAATCACTCACCTTCTTCCTTGAGTATTTACTGTAAGACCAACAATTAGTTTTATGAATGCATAAAATTTCTAGTCATTGAGCATACTACAGTGCACTGTTCCAGCCATGACTTTTTGTAATCATAATCAAGTCATTAGGGCACAAGATCAGCCATCAAATTAAAATGAACCACTCCGCAGTTAGAACATCTACTCATTTCTACAGCAACGGTTTATGCCATATCCTGAAGGGTAATCTGATGGCCTGATCACGCCGGTCAGTGTGCCCTGCAAACGCCGGTAAAAAGTGCTATGCTATCATGAGATACTATTGAAATGCCTGCTTGAATGCTGTCCTGACACGATGCTGCTGAGATGTTTACTTCCTGACGATGAATAAACCTACAAGATTATTTACCAAAGATATAGGCTTTTACCGCCTGACTTTGCTCATGTGTTTACTGTATTAAATAAGCCACAACATTACTTACGCTCAAACTGATTCATCCCTCCCTTGATGAATGGAGGAGATGAATCAGTTTGAGAGTTTTGGTGACCGTTCCACAGGTCAGTAGACCATTACACAAGTTTGGGGGCGACCGTTTTTTAAATTCCGAGGCAACCGTTCTTCACTTTTCGCTGGTACGAGATGGGAAAGAGGCGACCATTCTCCTATTCACCATGAGCCATGGCCATGACCACTGGCCATACCTGTTTATAGGGTAACCAGATTCAAACTGTTCATTTGAGGGACAGAAGTGCTGCATGTGTGGGACAAGTCAAGTGGGGAAACGGGACGAAATGTAGTTATAGCAAATTATTAACATATTGATGTCAATATTCCAAAAATATTTCAGGATTCCATTTCACATATAGCAAAAACAGTTGATCTAAAATAAAATAATAAATAGCTGATCTACAATCTCAAAATGCTATTTTTGATACGAGAGCATGCGATGTGGCCTCTCTAAGAGTGAGTGTGGAAATATAGTGGTACCACATGTGGGGATTATTTACATAAAAAAAAACATAGCAAGAAATGATACAACAGAAATCGTAAAACAGTACAGTATTAGGGCACTACAAATTATTAGTGCACTTTGAACACTGCATGTCAGTCACAATGTGTGACAGAGTCTTAATTTGTGGGACACTTGAAAAGTCTTGGAAATGAGGGACTGTCCCACGCAAAGAGGGACATCTGGTCACCCTGCCTGTTTATCACTATGTATATCTTGCTCACAGTTGACAAAGTGAGAGCCCTTCATGCACCAGTTTAGGTGTTTCCCTCGGACAATTTTCATTGTTCCCTCTTCCTTGTTCCTTAAGGGTTTTATGTTTCTTTTTAGCGTGCTCATCTAGTTTCATTTTGTTTTTTATTCACAGCACAGTGTCAAACTCAAATACACAGCGGGCCAAAATAGTTGTATACAATCTGAGATTCTGTCTTTGTATTGTCATAAGATTGACAAGAGATTGCTTCATGTGTAGGCCTACTCCAAAATCATATGATATATCATTGTTTGGTAACATTTTTGGTCTTAAAAGTTTGAGTACACTAAGAGAATTATCAGTGGATACCAATTTGAAAGTTTGTAATGTAATGTAATGGATCATTATGCCATAATGATTCCATGGCAAATATGTTGAGATATGTGAAATGTCTCAACTATTTGGTGCAGTTTTAGAGCGGCTTTTTGGACGGCTTGTATTGAGTTGAGTTTGTTGAGGATTGAGGAAGGTGGGCCTGTTAGATTATACATTTTATAGATGTTTTCTTGATTAAAGTGTCAATGGGAGGTATGAGCAGTATTTTATTAATTCATCTTCATAGTTCATTCTCACATGATCACATATCTACTATATAACTCACTCAGCTATTGAAGTTGATCATTTTAGATGTGCTAGCCAGGCAGCTACTTGGAGAAGTGACACCCACTGGCCTAGACAAAAGGGCCAGGAGACAGGCGTTCCCTTATGAAAACACACTATTGAATCACTACTCATTCAATAGTGTTTTTATGTAGTGTTTATGTAGTGTTTTCACTACTGAATCACTAATAAATTACTTTTTGTAGAAACAAAAAGTATTCAGTAGTGAAAACACTACATAAATACTTTCTATAGGGATTGTGTAGAGATACAGCAGTAAATGTGTATAAGCATTGTGATTGTAGTATTACGCAGAAGCGGGGATCAAACCCGGGACTCCCACTCGCCAGTCCAACGCACAACAAGTCGCGCCAATAGGGCTGAGCCTGATTGGCGGGGCTGTTGTGGCTGACTCAAGGCTGGGTGCTACATTCACCCCCTTGATCTTTTGGAGCGCGTCCTCGCGCTTCACACTTCGACCGCCGTACACGATGTCCCTCATGTGGACCCGCAAGGACGTAGACGGGTATATTGGGGACTACGCCAGATTGTAGTATTTACGCAGAAGCGGGGATCGAACCCGGGACTCCCACTCGCCTGTCCAACGCACAACAGGGCTGAGCCCGATTGGCGGGGCTGTTGTGGCTGGCTCATGGCTGGGTGCTACATGTACAACTGTAATTCAACAATAAATGTATAGTGAATCAGTGATTGTATAGTTCTTTCCAAAAAGCCAGTGGAGTTGGTATTGAACAGGGGTGATGTGACTGATAACAGGGGTTCTGGTAATGATGCATGCGGCTGCATTTTCGACCGGTTATGGAGGAGTTTGTGGGGGAGACCAAAGAGCAGGGAATTACAGTAGTTGGTAGTAGTTGGTTGAGGGAAATTCGACCCCCCCCCCCTTGAAATCACTCAGACAGGGAACTATGTCAGACTCAAGCTAAAGTAAGCTGAGCTTAAGTCTCATAATCAGGATATTTCCCATTGGCCACCGCCTCAACTGTCCCCAGAGGAAACCTTTTCTAGTTTTCAAGTGTAGAGTAATGTTTAGTGATTGCATTCAACCTTATTAACAACCTTTTTTCAATGAAAAAATGTTTTGTTTTTAAAAGTCCAAAAGTTTTAAGAGCATTTTACAGACAGAGCATCCTGACTGGCTGCTTCACAACCTGGTACAGTACTGATGTAAACCACAAAGCATTGCAAAGGGTTGTGTGGACAGCCAAGCATATCAGCACTCAGCAGATGTTCCATCCAAGCCCTGTACAATGTACAGGGCTACAGTATGTTTAAGATGCTGTGTGTGCGGCTGTTGTTTTGTTTACTGCTTGCGGTTATATTATACTGTATATTTGCTGCTGCATTGTCTGAAGGAAGACAAACAAAAAAAGATTTTACTCTTACAATAAAATGGACCCCATGGGTCCAGAATGTGCTACAACATTCCAGGTTCCTATATATATATATCATACTCCATTTTAAAGTTTTAGTGGTCACTCTGGAGGTTGTCTGAATTACCCGTACCACATTAGACTGACCCTTTAGATTAAAAACAAAAGCTGTATCTGATAATCTCTGGAACTTGTTCTGAGATTTGCACCTAATTTGATAATGTAAAAAAGGGACCAGTTACACTTTTTATTCTCAGCACACTCACTAACCCTAACCTCACACACAAGAGCACTGATATCAAATACTGATGTTGTTAGTAAAGTAATAAATATTAGTAATAAATATAATTGTTAAAATGCAATACATATGTATGGGACTTTATTATGGTCAGACGGTACATTATGTCAGGAGATGTGGTTGGGCCTTGGGTATTTTGATATTTTCTGATATGGCACTTTGAAGGTTTGGATCAACTCAGTCTCAGTTACTTTCTCAATTTTCTCAATTTCCCCCAAAATATAGCGCGCCACTCTGTGGCGTGCTATGAGATGTGAACGCCTGCTATTTTTCATTAAAACTTAAAACATTTTTTTAATGCAGGCAGTTTCATCTTTACGATTAACTTGCCATTAAGAGACATAGATTTTTGATGGAAAATTACTTTTTTGCTGTTTGACAGGGACGTCATTGTAAACCGGTGTTGAAACACAGACTGGTATCTCCGGCCCTCGACCTCTACAAATTTTTCTATTTTGGCCCACTCTGAATTTGGGTTTTACACCCCTGCTCTATCCTATCAGTTATCGCACCGTTCCCAAAATTCCATGTCGGTCGGGCTCCACTGTATAGAAGTACATTAAACATGTTTATTGTTACTTACTTATGTATTAAATGTAACATGAATGAATTAAACTGTGTGTGCATGCACACGTGCGTGCATGCCAGTGTGAGTGTGTGTGTGTGTGTGTGTGTGTGTGTGTGTGTGTGTGTGTGTGTGTGTGTGTGTGTGTGCGTGCGTGCGTGCGTGCGTGTGTGTGTGTGTGTGTGTGTGTGCACGCATGTGCACATGCATATGGAAAGTCTGGTCAAACAAGTATCATTGGTATCAGGAAGAAACCTCATATGCTGAACAGTTTTTGACATTATTTTCACAGCAACAACCAATCAAATGATGCCAGCTGTAACACTCTTGTTTGGAGCACATAAAAAGACAGACACTGACAGACCACAGACACACCACGCTTCAAAACCCTTCAAGGAGACTCCTGAACCAAGCTCCAGACACATCACCCTTCTAGAGGACTCCGACCCAATCTCCCCAGCCACAGAGACCACCTCAGGCTGACATGCTGCTGAGTCCTCAACTCCTGCTGCTGCTGGGCCTCCTGGCACTAGGTAATATACTGTAATTTTTAGAGTTTCATTTGCTACTGTTCTGTTTTAAGGACCCCAGTTTGACGTGTTTTAAGCTAAGCCTAATCAATCAGATCACTGTAGTGATTGTGAGTGAGTTAATTTAACTCACACAGTCACAGAACTGTAAGGTTCCATTTGGTTCCTAACTAAAACTCACTTAGCCAGGGTCCCTCTGAAAATGCCACCAAGCAAGGACCATTTCTGGTCCCTAGAACCCAATTTGCAGTTAGATGTCCAACCTCTTATACAGGCTAACTGTAGCTCTGGTTCATACTATAGCTCTTAATGCCTTCGTTATAGCGGAAACACAGACCTACCTCTTGTCTGTAGGCTAAAAGCAGCATAAGTTATTAGAAAGCCTACTTTCCTTGGTGGACACACTCTAATTGGCTGACTAATCAGAATACTGGGGGAAGTGGGGGCCACCATGTTTGTTTCACACTGTTGAGTGACATGGCTGTCGGCCAATCAGGTGCTGTAGTTGGATTTTAAACTAATACTGACGGCCCCATAGAGCTGAATCCCCAGGGGAAATAATTTAAGGTTCAATCATCTCTGAATGTCTAATGTTGTGTACAGTTGGAGAAAGAGTGACAGCATGGGACAACGACTGGGACGGACTTCTGCATGTTGTATGTCCATCAGGCCAATCTGTTTCCAACATAGCAAGGTAGGTACATAAATAAATGAATCAATGAGGCCACAAACACGCACACACACTGACGCACGCACGCACGCACGCACGCACGCACACACACACACACACACACACACACACACACACACACACACACACACACACACACACACACACACACACAAAAATCGAAACATCATTTCAATGTTGATTGTCCCAGTCATACCCTAGGCTTTAAAGGACAACTTTTTTGTTTTTTCAAACAATGTTCATGTTTTAGGTTGTTATTAGATAAAATAAAAGATAAGTGTTAATTGTTTTACATTTACTTTCTTTCTTTTTTATTATCTACTACAGCCCTAATAAAGCCCAGGACATTACACTTGGCTACAAAAAATTACAGGATCTACTGAATGTCACAAACTGCCATATCGAGCCTATACAGTGTAAAGTGAAAATAATAATAATAAAATAAAATATTTTTTTGTAAACAAATAAGAATTTATGACCATGCCGCCGCCCCCTGTAAAAAACAGCTAAAATCCCTAAAAAAAGATGTGTTTCCCATAAGCATCCACAACAACAGGAAAGAAGATCGTCTCTACAGTATTAGATGCAGAGCTGCTGTGTCTCGTTGGAGTTACTGTTACTGGTCCGGATTTGTCAACGGGTGGGATGCTCCAGTGGATTTCACCTGCCCTACCAACTATGTAATCGCTGGGATGCTCAGTGTTCACCACAATGGCCATGAAGACAGACGGTAAAAAGAATGCATACAAATCTATTATCATTAAAGGTTGGTATGACATAAGGCATTAGCCATTAGGTTATCATACAAAGGAGAGGTACAAATATTTGTCCTCTAAAAAAGGAAAGAAAAGAATATAATTGTTGGACAAACCCTTGCCAGCCTCAATAAATCAATCAATTAACCAATCTGTTGATAATCAATGAATGTAAATTAGGCTACATTATACATCAATAAATAAATGATACATTTATATAATTTCAGATAATGGATTGCATTTTATAGTGCTTTTCCAAGTGCTCAAAGCGCTTTACAATGGTCCATTCATTCATACATTAGGGAGTAGGAATTATTATTATTTATTATTATAATTTCAGATGGAAGTATCGTTGCTGTGGTAATCCGTCCAAGCTGACAACATCTCGATGCACTGAAACGCACTGGGTGAACGACTGGGACGGATACCTCTCCTGGTCTGTTCCTGCTGGACATTACTTGACAGGCGTGAGAAGCGTCCACGACAATGGCAGGGAGTAAGTACAGTCATGTCCACATTGTTTTTGTTCTTTACTATAAGATGATAAATATTTGTATTAAGTCGTTTTCTCTACCATTATACCACCCCACCCCCTTATTTTATAGCACCAGATCACTATTGAATTAATTGTCATTTAAAGACACACTTTGGAATTGCCAAACTGCTTTGTTGTCTCCGCTTTATTCTTACCCTGCTCTGTAAAGTACTTCATGACAATGTCTAGAAATGTGGTATATAAATACATTCATTATCAATATCATTAACAATTACAACAGAGCACCACTGTAGTGGACGGGCGTTACTTTATTTTGCTCTGTAAAGCCACTTTGAGTACCTTGAAAAGAACTATATAAATTGCATTTATTATGTTCATGTAAAGGATACAGGATATCAATCACACCATTCAGCATTCAGAGTATTGATTCACATGAGCTGAATGTCTACAACAATGTTGTTGCATGAGTCATTCATTCAATACAATGCTGTGTTTAATTTTGACAGGGATCGTCGCTTCCGCTTCAAATACTGCCAGGGACGGATCCGCTGAAGAGAAAGTGACAGAGAGACTGTGGCAGAAATACATTCTATAATTCCTGTCTATTCCTTTTAATAATCATTTACTTTCAGCTTCTTTCACATGATTAAATATCTCACATTGTTATGAATATAAATGGGTGTTGTTGCACAGACAGTAAACAGGCTGATTGAAAGCAAATGTGTGAAATGGTTTATAGCAATGACAAATGTAAGAGATAATAAACACTATCCATTCTATTTGGTTAAATATCTATCTATGGGGTTAGATTTGTTTCTCCTTAGAACTCCTTCTTGTCAGTCTCTCGAAAGCATACCTCTGTCAGCTGTTACATCAAATAAATATTCAAGCATTCAAGTGGTGTAAATGTTTTGTTGTTGTTATGGAATTATTTAGCTTTAGTGTCCTAAATCCTATGTATAGCCCCGGGAACAACCAAATGTTGTTCTGGGGAAAGCAGAGAACCATTCAAGCTGTGTACGAACAAGGATGGGACTCTGCTGACTTCAAATGAGGAAGTTGTGGGGCGTTGAACAGAACACATCAGTGAACTCAGTAACATCAGTAACATCAGTGAACTCAGTGATAAGATAAGTAGATCAGTCATCGATCATGCAGTGATCATGCAGTGATCATGCATTGATTGATTGTTAAATAAATACAATTTATTGTATGCATTTAGCGAACGCTCTTAATCCAGAGCGAATTAGATTAAGCATGAAAAGAAAAAACATACAAATTCTTCCATTCTTCACTTTTCAATGGTGCGAGATGGGAAATAGGCGGGCGTTCTAGTATTTGCCATGAACTCTGGCCATGGCCATGAACAGTCGTTTTACCTGTTTCATATATGTTGATCCCATACCCACATGACAGCTCTTTGTACAACAGTATGAGATGTTTTTTTTCCTCAGAGTATAACGCACCTAGATACAGTATATGGAGCCAGCCAGTAACTCCACATGTGATCTCAAACCCTTACATCTCCACACATGGAGCTGGCCTGTTCTGAGATTCTATTATGTTGATTCTTCCCTACTCGTCCTTCATTCAAAATGTTGATCTTCGAACCCACTTAGAGCATGTCCTGAGTGTATAGAGTAGGTTACAATCAATATAAGGAATGTCAGAACAGGTCAATTCTGTTGGGCCCAGACCCGGGGGCCACTGAACTAGGGGAGGGGCAAAAAGTCACTGTCACTGTTAATAACAATGGACTTCTTCATTTGTGTCTTATAAAACAACCCCAAAAGTTTCTAAACCATAATGATCATCGAGTGAATGGAGGCGTTGACTGTTCCACAGGCTTGGGGGTGACGGTTTTGGAAATTCTGAGGCGACTGTTCTCTGTTCTCTCACCCTGGGGTGAGATGGGAAAGGGGCATACTTTTTGGTATTCGCCATAAACCCTGGCCATGACCATGAACACTGGCCATACCTGTTTTTCATTGTGTATTTTTGCTCAGTTGATCCCATCCCAAGTGACAGCACTTTATGCAAAAGTATATGGGACGTTTTTCCCCCCAGATAGCTTTTCAGTGTTTCTTGTTCCTTGTCTTTTTCCCCTTTCCTTTTGTTTTAACATATAGTAACATTTGGTGAATTGAAAAAGTGTTCACAGCACATATCCTAACCCAATAGTGCATTGATTGATAGTTAAAGAAATACAATCTCAATTCACAATTTAGTTATTTAGCAAATGCTCTTAATCCAGAGTGACTTACATTAACCATGAATAAATCTAATCAGTGTCGCTGTAGGTGAGGAATGCTGTTTTTACACATGCTATCATAGCATGAAGCATGTAACCCAATGGAATTTAATGACTTGAAAATAAATGGTGGTTTCCTAAAATGGCTCAGTCTTCTAATGTTAATGGCACTTACCCTGCAGCAGCCGCATCAATGGAAACATGTCTTGAAGCCATCTTTACTGGTGATGGAAATGCCATGCAGAAACTCACTTGCCCTTACATGTAAAGGAAAAGAGTATAAAGCACCTATGATTATCTTCCTGTACACCAGCTATGATGCGCCTGGCTGACATCTCACAGTGGATGGCGTCCAACAAACTTAAGCTGAAGCTGGACAAGACAGACCTGCTATTCTTCCCCATTAAGTCCCCCAACGGTCGCAGCACACAGAGTTCAAATCTCTCATGCTTTGCATTCAAAGCAACCATATCTTGCTAGTCTCATACCCCCCTGCAAGCCCTCCCGTGCACTCCGATCATCAAAGTGTGTGAATCGTCATACACTTTAATTTGTTTCCAATAAACTACCATGACAACGATAACGAAGATGGTCTCTTTATTGGATGCAGAACTGCTGTGCCTTACTGGACTTCCTGTTACTGGACCGGATATCTCAACGACTTTGATCGTCCAGTAGATTTCAACTTCGCTATAACCAACTAGGCTATGTCATCGCTGGGTTTGTCAGTTATCACAACATACTCCCAACATCTTACGTGTTGGGACCTTACAAGCCTGTGCGCAGTCTCAGATCCTCAGATCCTTGACCCTCAGACCCCAAAGGGCAGCTGGGCTTTTGCAATCCAGGCCCCCAAACTTAACATAATTCCTGTTGGCGTAAGGTGTGCAAAATCTGAGTCAATCAATCAGTCAATCAATCAATCAATGAAACCTCTTCTGAAAACTCACCACTATGTTAAACCCTTTTGTTGTAGCCAATTTAATTATTGATTTATTGATTGACAATCTGGGGATGGGTGGAGCCAGGCCTAAGCAGGCACAGCCTATTTTTGTATATCATACTTTTTCAAACACCAGCTTTGTTTAAGTTACAGCCAAAACATCCGGTCTTATGCATTTATCCTGCAACTTTAAAACAACCCTTTTAAATGCACTCAATGAGGACCTGAGTTACTGATCACAACACCATGCGTTGGAAAGAGCCTTTCCTTAATTATCATTGTATTTTGTGTATTGTTGTACCCGCTGTTTTATTCATCCGCTTTATTTTTTACCCTGCTTTGTAAAGTAGGCTATTTTATGACAATGTCTAGAAATGTGGTATATACATAAATTCAATTTGTCAACAATTACAACAGAGCACCACTGTTTCAACCCTCTGAAATAACAGGGTGGTAAAACGTAATTCACAGGCCTATTGAGGGAATAGGTCCTATGAGCTTAATTGCATTGTTATATAGGTATTTTGTTTGTTATGGCATTATGAATAAGTTGATACAAACATAGTCACTGTGGCCAGTGTCAGTGTGCCAGTGTAACGCCTATGATTCAAAATCAGGTCACCACGTGAAAGTCCAATATCGATTCGTAACCACTAGACCAAAGGGACATCCACTTGGTCCAGGGGTAGTTATAGGGTTTGAAGACCATCACTACAGAGGCTGTAGCCACAAGCAACACAATGGTCACAATTAAGGAAGTGAGAGGCACTCACTTCTGCTGATTATAGGAAAATAACAAAGACTTGCATAGGAGAATAAGAAGAGATGAAGGACCTGACTCAGTAGACATCTCCATTGGAGGCGTGGTTCACCTTGCTTCCCACTGAGCACAAGAACTAGAGTCTAAAAAGGTCTAAATGAAAAATTGTCAGAGGTCTAATCTTAGATAGACGTTGATTTGACGTCTAAACGTCTAATCTAAGATTAGACCTCTGAAAAACCTTCACTTTTAGACCTTTTTAGATTGATTAAAGGCTTGATGTTCCGTATGTATGGGAGGGCACTTACTATAATTGACTACATTTGTAACAATATTGTATTGTAATATAAACCAAATGTCATCTCTAAAATGCATTATACGTCCCAGTGTGCCAGTAACTAGTACCTATGCCCAAAGAATAAAGATTGCCTACCCCTGGTACTTTGTGAGACTTTGTTGGCCTTATTTGGACTTTTGGGGATGAATGTTAACTGAAAATAGCGATTTACAAACTCATAATGAATCACAAGGTGACTTGTTGTGAAGATATTAATAATAGCCCATGGGAATACAGTAAACTAAGTATACAGGGATTATAAGGAAACATCACCAAAGAGAAGTAGGCCTACTGTAATAATAATGCTACACTTGGACGTGGTGGTGGTAATGCTGATGCTAATGTCATTGTTCTACAGACTTTTCAGGTGCTAGAGAGTTTCTGGGGGGTTCTGCTACAAGCATTGTCATGTTGACAAATCCCCAATGGAATTAATTTGTTGCCACACATCACCTAATTGGTATAGAATGAACTTCATAGAAAGGTATGAAGTATTCACTGAGGTCTATCAGTATGAATATATATAGAACATTTGCCCCAAGGGAAGATGAGGATGAAAATACAGAGTAGCAAGTAGCTAGTTTCTTTGTAGCACAACAGTCCTGTCTGGCCACTGTGATCATGATCATGCAGAATCATGAAAAAGAATCATAAAATAAACTACTACGGGTAATAATAATAATAATATAATCATTTTACTTTGAAAATAGAAAAAGATAAAGGAAAAATAAAGGAAAAAATAATAATGGTATAAATCAGATCGACAAGCTCAAATGAGTCACTTCGAGCTTGTGCATCTGTTATCTTTGTTTCTGTATATGATGCCAAAAGGATGATCAAGTAGGCCATTGATTTATGAAAGAACTCAGGTAAAATATGGAGATAAGTATCTGTCAGACAGCAACAACTTTATAGTGCATACATTTACTATCCAGAACAAAATGTACAGTATGTAACAAGCTCTCCTTAATACCTTTTATTGTTCCAATACTTATTGTGAGCTTGTAGGTTATTTGTGCTACTTTTGAGTGACACTTCATTACGAAGCGGAATATTAATTTGCGATTAAAATACAAATTATTATAGCAACCATATGACAGAGATTGTAGCTTTGTCAGCAATAAAATAAATAAGACAACACACCATGTGGTTTTGTTTCATTTATAATCCATTGCACAGTGAGGAGAGCTGCCTCGTCACTATATCACAACACTGGACTAACAGATCCAACATTGTGTTCAAAGTGTTTAAACTGCTTATGCTCAAGTTTTATACATTGCTGTACGACAAAAGTATGAACCAGGCTCTAACATGAAGCAACGTTGCATTGAGAGTGGTTTTCAAATGTTTGTGTGCCCACCGCCGTGGTTGGCACACCAGTGGCTAGGCGAAATCTCAAAAGGACAGACCTGTATTCAAAAAGTTATGTTGTGAGCTTGTAGATTTTATATTTATGATACCAAAATATTTCTTTGAATATTTGCCTATTTTGACACGACAATAGGTTATAGAATCTGCTTCTGAATTGAGAAATGGGTTCACACAAAGTATTGATGTAGTACATTGAAAGAATTCATAACATTTCGTATACTGGTTGCAAACTGTAGTGTATACAATAATAGTGTGTGGTTGTCACTAAATCACAAGGCCACACCCGTGTACCTCCTTGCAGTTTGATAACCACTGAATTAAAGTCATACTGTGAAACATTTTGCAATTATATAATTCTTCACTGGTATGTTTTTCACAATAATCATTCACATAAATGTGTTTTTTGACAATCTCTCTAAAGATTTCCCCTAAGTGTTTCCCGACAGGCATGCCAGGATGACAAAAGCAGCCGTAAATGTACCAAAATTCATTTAATTCATGCTAAAGTCAATACATGACTTGTCAGGTACTTCCATGGGTTTTGTTCTGAACTGAATTCTGGGAAATGCAGTTCAAACAGAACCAGACAGACAGACCAGCGGTGACGCCAAAAGGACTACCAAAATGAACGTCACACAGTAGAACTTTAAGATACCCAACACAACGCTTTGTATTCACATACATGGAACTGGTGCAACCATTCACAGAGAGCAGGATTCCAGTATGTCCATAGAATCATCAAATGAAACAATATTCCACAATGCGACCGATTTCCATAAATACATTTCCAGAATACCCCCATCCCTATATACTGTATATAGATATGACCTCTTATGAAGCTCACGGATGATTGAAGCTACAATCTGGTACATATTTTAATGGATAAAATGTTTTTACAAATTTAAAGCTCTATTCTGATCTATAGCGTTCTGTCTTTCCAGCTCTTTAGTAGACAAAAAAAAAACATTTTCATGTACTGTATGTTTACCAATCAGGAGAGAGAACGTGACAAAGACAACTTAACAGCTTTACTTATTTATAGAGAGTTCTTTAACACTTATTGAACCACAGCGGGAAAGCATCTGTCAAAAATAGATACAAGCTCACCAGGTGGCGACACATTGTAGGTCGGCTATTTGCAACAGAGAGAATCAGATGTCGAAGTGAAAAAATCAGCATCCCTAACATAGTTCCCTGGCAGACCCCGGTCAGCCAAGTGAACAGGGGTTTGTGTTTAGTAAAATAAATATCCCTTAAATCCCCTCCGACCAATCTGTATAGTAGAGCATGTTAATAGACTGTAACTAGTACTGTATGTGTGCAGTCAGTGGTTGGAGGTGCATGCTCTTCCATCCAGACACTGACACTCCTACTCACAATGTCAAGTACATGGTCTGTAGTGCAGACATTATTGCAGTAACCTCTCTCTGTCAAGAGAGGGAGACAACGGATCTTACAGATTGTAGCTTCAAATCAGCACTATTATACTTAAATGCCTGCATCTGTGTGCACGTTTTTCGCATACGAGAGAAAGCGAAGAGGACAGCGAGCGGCAGGTGAATGTGGATATATCATACAGATGTGACTGAAATGAACGAATTGTTTTTTTTATTGCGTGTGGCGTCGCGGCCGCCTTATGATTTGTCTCTTTTTAAAACACAGCGGGACAGGACCAAAGCACATTTACACTGTAGTCTTGATTTACTTATTATGACATCTTGTTTTGCAGGCTCTTTCTCTCTCTCTCTCTCTTCAGGTTGCCATTCGCGTGTTTGTTTTGTCTTATTGTGTGTCATGGCGTCATCAGTCCACATACATGGGAGAGCTGGGGGAGGCAGGCATCTGGTCCAGGTGTCTGCACACGTAGCCGGCCACGTCCACCGAACGCTCCTCATACATCTGGATGAACGGGTGTCTCTGGAGAGGGGTGGAGACAAGAGTCTGTGTGTTAAAGGGGAACTCCACCCATTTTCAACATTTTAATATGTCATTAATATACCTTAGGGATGTTGTGTGGACATGATAAAAAGTTCTCCCAATTCTGTATTTCCTAAAAATGGAGGTCTGAAAAAAATCATTAACATGGTGAAATACATCTGATGACATCATCAAGATGTATTTCACCATGTTAATGATTTTTCTTTCATTTCATTTTGAAAATGGGTGGAATTCCCCTTTAACACAACTAGGATCTTTTTTTAATGTGAACAGAACATACAGTATATAGGATTCATCGTAGCATCACCCACAGCTGTTGTAGGATAATAAGGGGACGGGGTGAGTTTAGGGTGTCGCTAAAGCAGTGTATTCCGATTGGACATTATTATAACCACACCCGGGGGTCTTTAGGCGAGAGTAACGCTAACTCCATAGACAAATGCATAAAAAAATAGCACAAAACCATGGCACCATATCTTTAACCGTTTTAGACTGCATGACGTGTCAACTCGTCATAGGGCAATTATGTTTATATCAGACAAATAATGTAAATCCAGTGCCTGGATATCGTGCCTCGTATCTCCTAATCTAGGGAGCTCTCCAAGGTTCTGATGTAGTGCGGCAGCGGCAGTGCACATACTTCTGTCCTCATTTCTGATGGCCTGGATCAACTAGCTTCTATTTTGTAAGAAATCCAGCAATTCGTTGTGTTTATGTTATGGTTGCTGTCGGCCAGAAACCTCTACCTCTGTCTACTAACTTTTTGTGGGTTTCTTTTTATAAATGAACCCCCAACTAGATATACTATAATACGACAGCATTACAGAAAAAAAACATCAAAGGTAGCAGATTACATCTTGAAACACAGTGTAATGCTCCATGCTTTGAGTTGTAGATCTGCTGTTTTTGCAGTTGTTTAATTGAAATCCTGGTCTTAAGTATTGCTGCATTGAAGACCTCTAAAATGAACACAGTATGCTGTCTTTATCCCTTTCCACAATAAATATTTATATCTTGGAAAACACGCGATCGTATTATTTGATCTAGTGTTCTTCCATATTTTTGTGTTCCATTTCTAATGTTAATTGTTGAACTCACCAGCAGCTCTTTGTACTTTGGCCTTTTTGAATCGTCCTTTGTAAGGCTTGACGAAGAAGAGGAAAAAAAACAACAACAAATTAATAATAAAGTTCATAAAGAGGATTATTCTTGAACAAGACAATATATTGTTTAACCACAAGGGGGCACTAACTTGTACAGCAAGCTTTGAGGGTTTTTTGTCAGCTACAATCAGCTTTCCGAACTACTTTTTCTCCTCTACATCAACTCTCTTAAAATAGTGGATCAATAAGCTCTCAAGTTTACATTACAGTGCATTGTGAGCTTATAGATCAATTATTTTCTTATACATCGAGTGAAAGTGGTTACACTGATTTTGCTATATTAAACCCCTGGGACCCCCTCTCAAGGACCCACTTTGAGAACCACTGCTACATATAGGCATTTCAGTAAAATATCATCATAGATGAATAGTCAAAAAAATAATTTTCTCTCCTTACCACACATTGACGAAGTTGATGAATTTGGGAGAGAAGCGCCTCTCCTCAGAGTTACTGAGCTGAGGAGGGTCTCCTTTCACCACCTGGGTCAACTGGTCAAACACACTGTTCCACTTCGGGTAGGGAAACCTCCCAGTGGCCAGCTCATACTGAAGCAGACAGATACACACATATCAGTGAAAATAGAAGATCTAAAAGCATACGACATGTCACAGCTTGAATAGGGTGAGTGAGTGTGTGAAGCATGGTGCTACTTTTAATAATAGGTAGCAGATCCACAAGGATCAGCTACTTTTTAGGCTTGTGTGAGACACTGTAGTGTCACACAGAGCACAGAAAGGCACGGGAGGGGGCAGGGACCAAGGGCGGATGTAACATGTCCCCTTTGGGGGGGGCAAGAGAACATGTTGGAGGGGCAAGAGAAAATGGTATGGGGGCGGCTTCATCGCAAAGTCGCACCCATACCATTTTCGGTTACAGGACTTTTATTAGTCAAGTAAAGCATCAAAAATAACATCAGTTGTTGTTGAAGTTGCAACAGACATGCAGCATGCATAAAGCTAAAGGTCTGAGTCAGAGAGTTTTCTGTTTTCAATGATGAAATGTTGTTGGTTTAATGGTGCCAAAATTGTAGTTAGTAGCAGTAGTAGTGTTTCAATCATTTTTTAAATATAAGCACTTTAATTTGAAATATCTTGGGTTGTTTTGCATGACATCGTGTTTGGGGGGGCAGACTGGGTATTTAGGGGGGCATTGCCCCCCCATGCCCATTGCCCATGTCTAGATCCGCCCCTGGCGGGGACCACCAACTCACCAATGTGATGCCCAAACTCCACACATCAGAGCGAACATCGTAGCCTTGTCTGGATGCACTGGGGTCTATTCTCTCTGGCTGGAGGACCATGTAGGCAGAGAAGGGGAGGAAAGGATGGTTCATTAAAAACAAACACATAGTAGAAAGGCTTATAAATAGTAAAAACACTTTTCTCGTGGTTAACATTATGTTTCTGGAAACAATTTCAGTGTACATCCGTGTCTGTTCAGACTATTTATAAGCAGTGAACGAAGACATCCCATTTAGGGTGGGAACCTTTGGAGTATTGACATGTGTTCAGTTCATCCTTGAGTCCAAGTGGACATTTGTGCCAAAAATGCATCCCTGAGATAACATGCGCACAATAGAGGGTCAGACACACAAATAGACATGTGGAAGCTGGACAGAAGTGCGATGGACAGATAAATAACCAAACAAAATCTATCCAGTCTAGGATGGCCTAAAGACCAAATAATTTAATGTCATGCAATTAGGTCACATTACTTAATAATAGCTTTGTACCAGATGTTGATATTTGTTTGAGAGTATTTTGTCTTAGTCTTAGTCTTAGTTTTTTGAGTAACACATATTTCGTCTTTTAGTCCCATTTAGTCTTCTAAAATTCATGTTTTTAGTCTTAGTCTAGTCGACAAAATATCAACGTCGATTTAGTCTTAGTCTCAGTCTTAGTCTTTTTTCGTCTCAGTCTTTTTTTAGTCTTAGTCTTTCAGTCTTAGTCTTAGTAGTTAGTCTTTAGTTAGTTAGGTTTATATATGTTATACAGATTTATAGTTTTTAGTATGAAAGATGCCTCGTTTTATTTCTTTGTATAAAATGACTGCATTAGTAATAAGTCCCTTTCCTGAAAACGTATGCAATCTATACTGCAGATGTGTTCACATACTTAAAAAATAACTTAAAAAAAGTAACTTAAAAATAAGTTAAAAATGTTTCCTATTTCCATTAGTTTTAGGTTATGATTTAGTCTTCGTCTTAGTCTTAGTCTTTTGAAAACACACATCTTTTAGTCCCAATTAGTCTTTTGAAATTATTTTTTGTTAGTCTAGTCTTAGTCGACTAAATATCAAAAACCTTAGTCGACTTAGTCTTTAGTCTTAGTCTTAGTCGACAAAAACAACACTAGCTTTGTACCAAATGTTGATATTTGTTACAGCTCTCAGTTGACACAATTGCACAATTTAACAATGTTGATCCACTTTTTTTCCTTCTTTTATTTAAATCAGAGTTCTAAATACCACTACATTTCAGGGAGATGTAAAGTATGATCATGCTGTTGTCCATTTATTTATTTAAAGATAAGAAGATGAGTATACTTCCCATATAACATACAGCATGTGTATTGGAATTCTTTGTATGGTTAATCCATCCCCCCCACACATGCTGGATAATTGGACATTCTGCCCTGTCCTAATTACACCCTGCTGTCAGGTCCACAACAGAACTTTGTGTATCTCTGTCTAGAGAACGCTGAACTGAAAATACCAGACCACTTCACTGCCTCTGGGCATGTTTACACCTGCCCAGTTCATGCTAACACCATGACTCTGGATTGTGAGCTGCATGTTTACTCCTGCACAGCTTGTGCCATCATGATGCACACATACATTCCAGGTTGCCTTTCTCCCTCAAGCCTGATTTACGGTATACAAGCTCACATGGCAATGGGATTTTTCATGCAATTATCTGATAGATATTGCGTTAATGAGCACTATGGAAAAATCTATATCAAGATGTCAAATTACTTTTTGCCATTCAACAGTATAAGGCAATAGATATGTTCCAGAGAGGCTACTGGTGACGTCAGTAGAATCCTGTGTGAGTGTGTGTGTGTGTGTGTGTGTGTGTGTGTGTGTGTGTGTGTGTGTGTGTGTGTGTGTGTGTGCGCCAGGACACACAGCAAAGGGGAGCACCTCTCAATGGCTTACTCCAATGCCTAAATTAGACGATGATGTCACCCCAGGCAATGTGGGACAAGACGATGCTGCTACTGCAGCACTGACGTGCCTCTGCGCTACAGTGGCTACGACAACACACCACGCACACACACACATGCACGCGCACAATGCACCTGCCTGGCCTGACAACTAGCTCATAATAGTCTACACATCGCACACAGCCTTTTAGGAACCTCTGTTGGATATACTGTACCGTTTCACACAACAGCCTATTCTATACTGCGAAATCCTCATTGCTTAATTCTCTCATTTTCAGATAGAACCCACACTTGATCCACTAGTTATGCTTCAGATCAACAATCATTTTGTCAGCTGTTTTTGTCGTAAAACACCTAGGACTCCATTTTCGTTACATGCTAAACCCCTTATCCCAAGTCCCTCATTTTGTTTTTACTATTTTGAAATATTAGTGTCTCGTACTACTGTATGAGACCCAAGTATTGGGAGGGACCAGTGGTTCCAAAACCATTTGAGCCTGAGACCCCAAAGAGAAATGTTGGGTGAGATTTTCGTTACATGCTAAACCCCTTATGCCATATCCCTTATTTCATTTTCACTATTTTGAAAAACTTTTTTGGACTATTTCAACATGTCAATCTATTAACACGTTGTGAGCTAGTAGACTGGCCATTTGAACTACTGAGAAATGTTTTTTTTTAATAGTTTAAAAAGGCAAAGAAGTTAAGGGATAAGGGGTATAGCGGTAACGAAAATGGAGCCCATAATGTCTACGCAGTTCCCAGGAGTCACTACCTAAACTAGTGTAAATAACAGATCTACAAGTTTGAATTTATTTTTAAGGCTGGGAAAGGGATGGGCGTATTCACTCGCGACCCACAAAGATCGGTCTGTGACCCACAATTGAGTTCTGACCAAATTGACAGCTTCAACGACAGCCAAGACAGCCATGTCTACCAGTCCTAGAAATAATCCACACACGTGATCAATTGATGTATCCATTTACAGAAAAACACACTAGTATTGAAGAATGACTTAATTGCTGACCGACTAGGACGCGTTTGCTTAGAGCTGACATTCACATACGGTAATATCTTCGTACCGCAATGTGCCAAAAACGCTGTACCACAAGCTGTACTGACAGACAGACATTGTTTGGTTTTTCTGATGTCAGAAATTTCTCACCGCAGGTCTGAGAGAGAGGGTGTGTGTGTGTGTGTGTGTGTGCGTGTGTGTGTGTGTGTGTGTGTGTGTGTGTGTGTGTGTGTGTGTGTGTGTGTGCGCGGCGCGCGCATGTGTGTAGTAATCGGTTGGCGGGACGAACAGGGCTGCCGACTGGAAACAGGAAACCGGAGCCGCGCGGTTCCTCAGATTCCTGGGCTGTGAGCTCACGGCCACAGGGAGGTCCTCCAGGACTTCATTCTGACCCAGACATGAATGAATGAAATCCTCCGCCCACCCTGGCCTTACAGAGAGCGCGTGGCGGAGGTGTGCCTCTGTGTCCTTCCTAGCCACATCGTCAAATTTAGAATGGAAACTGGTGGGGTGGTCGTAGTGGAGTGAGTAGGAGGTGGCAAATAATAAACTCCAGTGACGAAGGCCAGATGTGGCCAGATATTGCGAGAGAAATGACAAACCATGGGTCTCTGAAAACAAGCCCAAAAGAAGCAACTATAGGCTACTTGAGCAAAAAGATGTGAAGTTATTATAGCTTGTATATAAACCAATAACTACAAATGACTTTACATGAAAACAAGAATTAGTCAATTATAATAAGCTGGCAGACATGGCAACCCTAGCAGGGAATGTTACATGCACGTACAGTACTGGCACTGTGGAAGTGTCCTCATATAATAAAGACCTTAAAACAGTTCATAAACGTGTTGATTGAGACGTCGAAGATGAGTGATAATACATTATTGAGACATCGTACAGTACTCTGAGACGTGCTCATAATAAATGTGGGGATTGATTGAGACATTGAACATAAAACCGCAATGGTTTCCTTCACCCGCAGAATTCAATTCCACTTGCTAGTGACTGTCAGCTCCTCGTGGCATTCTGTTTCCGCGCGTCGCAGGAGGTGGGATTTAGGACTCCTCACATCGCCCGCAAAAGTAAAGAAATTGAAAATAAAAGAAAAACACTTACAGCCATGTATGGTCTGCACCCTGCGTCCCTGGTTTTGGCAATGGAGTCCACTAGCTGACCACTGATGCCAAAATCACACAGCTTAATATTGCCATTCCTGTCCAGGAGAATGTTGGATGGCTTAATATCTGGGGGGAGAGACGAAGAAATCAAGAGGCAAACTTCACAGGAATACTGTATAAAACTGCATCCCAAATCTAACTATTTGCCAACAATATTGTAGCAAGTAATGCACTTAACCACATGAACGCTAGCATTACTATTGTATTCTAGTAGGCAACTCATGATAAGCAAACACAAATAGGTAAGCATTATCAGAAAGGAGTTGATTTGCAATTTCAAGAGCACAGAGATCAGATATTTTCAGTAAAGACAATTTGTGTAGAGGAAAAACAGTATAGACCATTGGAGGACAACGGGAAAAAAGTACTGTGTGTTGGTTAAGAAACAACTGTATCTTACCTCTGTGTATAATTTTCAAGCTTTCTTTTAAGTGGTTAAGTGCTTTCACAGTCTGCAACGAAACGCACAAGGTTTGATTTGGTATCAATAGTTTAACTACATTATAAGATGTTAATGATTATAAAGACAGATACACTGCACACACATACAAAATCACACACACAAACTTACAGCTAAAGTTATTTTGCCTAATATTTCTTCTGGAATCACATCATCTAATGAGCAATATACATATTTGTAGAATTTGTCAAACGAGGTAGACATAAGTTCCATACATATCCAACAGTCCCCCTGAAAGAAAAACAAAGAAAGATTTTTTTAACACATTGAATACCGGTACTATGGATCTGTTACTCTACAAAGCATACATTAGAATTAAAGAAAAAAATAAACTTGGGTAGAGATACTGTATGGGCAAGCACATCGCTTTGATCTGATATTTGAAGATCTGCCATTCAGGTACATAATTGCTATATGTCCGTGATTTTCAAAGTGTGATCCAGGAATTCTCAAAGATCCGAATGGAACCAAATGGACCCATTAGGATGGGTCCATGGGAACATAATATGGGGTTGTCATGATCCTATCACGTGATCGTAAATCAGGGATAATCAATTCATTTTCAAATTATCTGAATCAAATCAGGAGCCAAAAAAATGATCTAGTAGTATCAATATCATATCCATATCATGATGTTAAACATTCAGATATTATGCTATTGTGATATGTCATATTGAAATATGAATATCGGATTGGGAGAATTGTCATCGGCAGATAGTCAAAATTAAATGAGCGGAATTGGATGGGGGGGGGGGTGATCAGGATAGCCCTAGTTATATTACAAACGTTTGAGAAGAATTGTCATCTCGCAACGTGATGATGATGCGTTTCTCACCTCTCTGAAGAGAGCTCCATAAAACTGGACGATGTAGGGACAGTCATTGCATCTCATCACCACGTCCAGGTCCATCAGCAGCTGCTTCTGCTCTTTCTCATCAACCGTTGATCGGATTCTCTGTGAATAACAATCAGCTTCATCGTTACCTCACAGGTTTACAGGTGTGAAACAGTGGGTAGAATTCGTCTTTGATGTGTAATCTCCATCGTTTTTGTTATTTGTTATAAAAGGAAAACAAAGAAGACGAAGGGGCAGCTGGAATAAATGGGAAAGAGAAAGATCAATAAAAATGAAATGTGTGTACACGTAGTGTATCTGCATGTTTAAACATTTACTGTTATCAATTCAGCACAGTAAGTTCTGTATCGCATTATCAGATTATCTAAGTTGCATTATCAAACGTAGCATCAGATGTACTATACATGATAGGGAGTTTATTAGTAATGTATTTATTGTGTATTTCTGATTAGTTAAAAGTTATCTTCATTGAACACCCCAAACTTTTGAACGGTAGTGAATATAAATTCAAACCTAATTTCATAAATTCGTTTACTCATTTACTTGTTGGGGTCGATAATTTGAATAAAGAATATCCATTTGCAGCCCTATAACTGCTACTTTTAGGAAATTAAAAAAGAAGCTGTTACACTGGATCCAAGGTGGTTATTTAGTCACAAGCTTGAATACTTTTGTTAGGTACTGTATGTAGGGCTGCCCGATATATAGCAAAAGGAAGGCGAGACTGGATTGAAACTTCAAAAGAGGTTCAAGTCAAGTACTTGGATATGTTTAAAGTCAGAGTAGTTGGCTCCGGGTGACACCTTTTGAATGTAGTGATGTTCAGCGACTTCAAATAAACATGGAACAGAAACGCAAATCGTGCGCGAATCGTTATCTCAACACATCGATACAACAAGATAAACAATTTGCTTTTGACATAAAAAGAGGAAATACAAGGTCTCTGCCTAAGTGAATAACACGATGATCACCTTGACAGCCATGATCTGGTTGGATGGTTTGTGCACCATCTTGTTGACAGAGCCATACGCCCCTCGTCCGATCTCGCCCAAGTCCTTAAGGTCCTCCGCCGTGAAGTCACAATGCTGCTCCGCTGAGATTTTCAGCTTCCCTGACGACTCAATACTGTGCGTCCTCATTCTCTCTCTGACGAAAAGACATGCAGAGTTACACATTTTAAAAAGCAGAAGCATTATATACAGTATATGAATGAACAGATGTTCTGGGATTTACTTTCTTGGCCTAGTGGCCGCATGCATAAGAAATATCGCATTGAAATATTGACCACTTTCAACCTGGCGGTGTCCCTACTTTAGGTATGTCATTATGGGGGAAATGGGAATCAGTGAATATAGCAGACCTACTATACATGTTGTTTTACCATGAAATATTTATAATATGTTTATTTCTAAAGTGTTAAATATCTTTATCATTGTTATGTGAGTAAGTATGTGAGTGTTTGTTCAGTTCAATGTTTGTTCAAGAAAGAGGCGTCTCCCAACAACTATATAGTTAAGACAACAATATTACCCAACCAGAATAGAGGACTCATACATGGTACAGCATCGAAAAGAGCAAATGTAGAAGAGGAGACAAAGTTGGAGTTGGGGCATTATAAAATTGTAACTGATAAATTATCTTTGTGGAATTATTTTCCTATAAGAAAAAGGAAAAGGTATCTCAACCCTAAATTGTATTTTCTGTTTTAACAAAGAGTTGGAGAAAAGAAACACTTTATATAGAATAAATAGAATAGAATATGAATTATTTTGGAAAGAAAACTCAACATTTTAAAATGAACATCACTTACGAACATCACTTAGACTAACATGGCATCATTAAAAGACAAACAACAGTAATTATAAACAAGTAATTCAACAGAAAATTGAGTTCATGTCATGACATTCATGGCTGGTTGCCCTGGCAGTGGTTACTTACATGTGAGGGTTCTGGAAGGGTGGCCCCGCTGTATTCAGCATAAATCTAGACGTGGATTTGATCGGAGGGTTGGCGAAGTTTAACTTCAGAGCTTTGCGTTTACCTGACAGTAAATAAAAGTAAGCATAACCATTTGAATTAGGAACATGGGCTCAACAAGACAATCTTCAAAGGGCTGAATGACGTCAGATTATTATAATGAAAAAACACACACACACACACACACACACACACACACACACACACACACACACACACACACACACACACACACACACACACACACACACACACACACACACACACACACACACACACACACACACACACACACACACACAGAATGCAAGATGGGAAACCAGTATGAAGTTGCTGCCGGGCAGAAATATATTTTGTATCTCCATATTTACATTTTTTGTTTTTTTACACTGTAAACTTAGAGTGTCTATTTTCATTAATTTAAAGATTCTTAAAAAATCTATTAATTTATCAGGAAACAAAAAGTTTTGGACATACAAGGTTTCTACCTGACAGCGGCAATAATGAGCAGTAGACTGAATACATTTCCTTAAATGTATTCAAATGTGTAAAGTTCATGCTTCTTCTAAAGTAGAGCACAATAGTAACAACAGTAACAATGGTTACTCAAATCAATTACGGTGTATTTTTACCATCAAGGCATTTAAGACAATTCGAATGATCTGGGAATGTTAAATCTGATTTGCTGTAAATGATATTTTCATCCACTGGCTGAAAAAGAATGAGACTATACTGTTATGCGCCCTCCTTCTGTGTTTGGCTGAGTAGTTTATTCATGAACAAATAATGACAGATTTTCCACAATAAGACAATTCATTAAATTGAGAAGGACAAACGTCTGGCATGTGTCCAATCTACCATGAAATACTGTAATAACCATATTAAGCATACCATAAAATAACCATATTGTGCATATTCCAATCTCGCATTTTTACGTCAGAATAAGAGCATATGCTGCTGAATGACTATGTTGTAATTGTCCCGATTTTGGCTTCTTTTCCTTCTCCTTATTTGCGAAATCATTAGATCTACAAACTCCTGAAGTGGTTAATTATTCATTCATGTTATAGCACTATACTCACCATATTTCCGAAGGTTGACAATAAATGTTCTTACATTCTATGCATTTTTGTCACAGCAGCAATATAGAAATACTGACATAACATTATTTGCTTCCTTCACAGTTACCAATAATAGTAATCAATTAACAATGACAATTCAGGTAAAACGTGTAGGATGTCTCACTGTAAAGACAAAAACAATGACAAGTAGCATGCGTATATGGATCCCACAACTGTGCATGCTTCCACGCTGCCATTCCCAAGCCCACGGAGCACACTCAAGACACCAACAAATATGTGACAAAGACATGCTTTGAAGGCCGAACACTTTGACTTCACCTTGGAAAGAAAGGAAGCATCCCACAATCACTTGCCTATTGCACCACCCAAAATACCACAAGAATGTGCACTCAAGATTCCCTTTGGATTTAGGTGTACGGTACAGTTTGAAACCAAACCTTTGGAGAATGTGCCCTTGTCTCAACAAGCAAGAGCTAGGCTCAAGTGCAAGTCATGCCAAGAGAGCCACTTAGGGGTATGTGCGCACGTGCGTGCGCGCGCGTGTGTGTGTGTGTGTGTGTGTGTGTGTGTGTGGGGGGGGGGGGGGGGTAGTATAGCAGTACCTGTACTGGGATATCCCAATTCAGGGGCAAATTATATACCAGTAACCTGAAAATATGTATTTTATATCCACCTCCAACCTGCTGTCCCTATGGGTCATATCATTATGGAAATGCATTTATTTTTATTCCCTTAACCAATAAAATAACCGATTTACAAGCACACAACTACCACAGGTGTTTTCAAATCAACATGTGGGCAATGCCACCTGACGATGCCACCCAATAGATGTGAACCTCTGTGCCCAGGTGACACTCGCCAGATCCAAATGCTCTCATTCCCACCTCCTCTGTTCTCCAGGATGGCGGTGTTACGGTGGAATTGGTGACTTGCCAACTGGTAGCCTGGTCTAGCCCTCAATGATTTTGGCCTTGGGGGGCGGGGGTGTCGTGGGATCCACACGGCGGAAGTGCTGCGCTCTGATTTGATCTCACTAACGTGTCGTCATCTCCGGCCCCTCCCCCTCCCGTCCACTGCTGTTCTACGTCACATCATTTAGAGCGACGCCCACCCCGGAAGGGTGACACTCCCCTCAAGGCCACTTTCCAACGTGCGTTAGTCCAGGCTTTCCGTTTTCGCGCAAGGCGGACGAAAATGAAAGCCTGGGTGTCGAGGCTAGCCAACTGGTGACCTGCCAATTGGTCACCATCTTGTGGATTCACATGAATCACAGTGAGGCCTCGCAATGTGTGGCCTAAAATACTGCTAGGCTTACACTCTGTTAATTAACAAACATCTGTGATTTACGTAAAAGCATTCATGTTATGCTCCACCAGATGGTAAAATAGTTTGGCAAGTCACCAATTTCCCAATATCACCGTCATGATGGAGGATGGAGGAAAGAGGAGATCTGGCCAGTGGATGCTCTAAAGTGGTGATTTTGCCTGGGTTTCCGGTTTCCTTTCATGCTAACGGTGGAAGACTGCTGGCTTCACTGGGGCAAACATTAGTTTCAATGTTCTGAGACGTTTTTGGGACACATAACACATTGAGTGTGTCATTATTAAACCTAACACAAAAGCCAAAAATAGTAGATCTACATTGCAAGGTCAGTGAGAGCTGCTTCGGGTGCACAACACTGCTCGCAAGAATAAATCACACATGAACGCATGTGCACACACACGAACACGCATACGAACACACACACACACGCACGCACTCACATACACACACACACACACACACACTTACTGATTTATCCAGAGAGAGGAAAATGTGTGCAAAGTCACATTGACCCATTACGTGTGGAGCCCGACTGATGTCAGATTTTCGGGTCCGTTATTTATCCCTGTTTTGGAGTATCCTAGATCATAGAGTAGGCTACTGATATTTTATTGTAAAAAGGGGGCTAAATCAAGTCTGATCAATTTGAAAAATGTTGATTTTATTGCACCTTGTGGTTGTACTGTAGATTGGCTATTTCTGCTAATTTCTGAAAGATTAGCTGGATGTTCTGAAACAGCTCATCAAAACAGTCAAATAATGACCGATTTGAGCCAAAGTGATTTATCAGTTGGGCTCTAGTTATGTTATTAGCTAGCAGCACACGCCTACTAGGATCTGGTGACTGTTGGCTTGGATTAGTGCAGAACAACAGGACAGATCCCTCATACCAGACTGTGTCAGACGGAAGCAAAGGGGTTGAGAACTGGTGGTGTTGTAGCAAACACACGCCGTTTTGCTTACTTGGGGGAGCTCCAGACAGGTTAATCTGAAAGCCTAGAGGTGAAAAGACAGTTTGTTGTTTTGAATTTTCCATTTCAAAAACACCTTAAGCTCATAACACATGGCATCGAGCTTATAGATTTTCACTATGTTTGAAAGAGGGCTTTAGTGATTATTGTCTTCACCACCATCTCCGGTCAAACTGTACGCACACACACACCCTGCATGCCAAGGAAAAACGTCTGGCCCGGATTTGTCAAATGTTCAAGAAGGCTGACTTATGTGAAACACTCTTAATTATTCCCTAAGTCATTTGATCAAGCTGTGTGGTGCTTTATATTATATCATGGTTGTCTAAGATGACATCTAAAGTTTTGCATGTGTCGCCTGTTTTGAAAACCTAGTGGAAGCCTGTGCTCCAAATCCAAGGAGCACTTCTTCTAGTTTCATTCTCAATAGACCAACATGGTCACTGTAAGAATCCACATTTGAAAACAAACGAAAAGGATGTCCATTTCACACTATGAGCCGAAAGATAACAGCTCCACTTGAAGGTCAACCTCCAACGTGGCTATTGGGCAGGTAAACACCTACCATAGAAATCAACCTTGCATTAGTGTGTGCTGGGAAACATACCAACGCATTCCAACACAGTATGATAATGCATTTGCAGCGTGACTGTTATGCATTTGCATGCAAACAAACATGAAAATACAAAAGCTAAATAGAATACAGCGAAAAACAGTAAACTAGGGCTGGGCAATGTAGTCAAAATCAAATATTGCTAAATGTTTTGATAGAATATCTTGATATTGTGACAATAATATATAAATATACATTCAAATTATTGTTATGTTGCCCAGGCCTAGAATATAAAAGAACAAAAAATAGTAATCTTATGGGGATCTGGAAATAAATCTGAATGATGAAAAGGGATGACATTTTCATCCATCAACATTACAGGTCAATACATTTGTTTGGGAGAGGCTCACCATCGGTAGGCGTTGTGTTGAGAGTTAGGTAACGTTAGCATAAAGATAAACGGGAAAAATTGTCAAAGAAATCTAGAGAAAAAAAATTAACACCAATACAGCAAAGGGAAGTGTAACAAAAGGTCTGTTAGGACTTAGGAGTGGTGCATGACACTATTATTAATCATTTACACTTTGCTTGTAGAAAACAGCAAAACATTACAAACTCACTAAGGTTTTTGACAAGATAAAAGCATCACACAATCAAGAATTATCTAATCATTAGAGATCATTGCAATTACATTTCTTGTAATTGCCAGTGGTCAAAAATGGCATAACCAGTGGTCCAAAATGGTACCTAAGCAGGATTTAACACATTGTAACTTAATTTATGTATTAATGATACCATGATGTAAATTTGACCAAAAGAGAAAATAAAATAAACAGGGTTGATGATCACAGTGATTCTGCAATTTAATGGTGTACAACCATGTTCTGGAGGTGTGGAGTGTGTTGTTGTGTTAAATAGCTTTCTATTTATATAGCAATCACTCCTTAAGTGTTTGTTCTATCAATCTCTTTAGTAAACAGGGGGTTCTCTCCCCTGTGTGCATTAAACTTCCATCCAAAACTGAAAATGTATTTTCTGTTCAGTGCTCACTGGACAGACAGGGAGACTCCCTGTTAGAGAACCAAGATGATATTGATGTATAGCAACAATTAAGCTTTAAAACAAACAAACAAACAAACAAATAAACATATATCATCATCTATTTTGTTTTCACTTCAATCAAAGTCAGCTGGAAAGAACTTCTTAGGATAATGCCACAAAAATGCAGTCAAACATGGCAATGTTTACAAATTGGTACTTTATCTTAGGCCTGATTTACATCAGTGTCACCTGCCAAAAATGTTGATCTATGTCAAAACCGTGTTTTTTTTGGCATGGAACACTGCCCTATGATAGAGCATCAATTAGGTGTGACTCTACTAAATCAATAAAGGGTGTAGCTACCTGTTTCGCTTTGACATCTCCAGCAGGTGTTGGATTCTGCAAGTTTGAAATGATAACATTGTTTGTACAAAAGCTGAATTCTAGAAGAGGCATGGATTTCACAGTGGTGGGAATGAGACATAAATCTTTAGATACTTGTGTTGACAAGCCCGAAGAGAATGCAGGCTCTGGCTTCAAGTCTCAATACAAGTCAATGTTTCACATTGTGTTAGTTCTCATTTGAATATATTTTGGACAACGACAGAACATTGTTATTAGATTCAATTTAGTACGTGAGAAGATATTGAGTGAAACCTAAATTATCCCTTCTGGCCCTTGGAAAATAACGCTTCCCTCGTTTTGTTGGGGAGGAACCCCCACCGACCCCTGGACATGGCTTTAACCATCGCAATGTGGGTGGGGCAACAACATAATGGAGATAAATTCCATGTTTTCACATGATATCAGGGGTTGACACTAACACTTGCCCGCTTGCCCGGGGCAGGTAAAAAAAATGGTGGGGCAAGTTAAGACTGCTACCTGGTTGCCCGATCGGGCAAGTGTGCAACTTTGTGCACTATAACACAACATAAGATAAATTTGTCTTGAAGGCAGTCATTGCACTCTGCCTCTGTGTCTTTCTCTGCTTTCTAGATATCTCTACCTATCTCTCTCCCAGGTCCATTTGGTTCCAAACTATCATTTTGCTGGGGTCAGGGACCACTGGGTCTGTGACCACTATGGGCTAATTAAGATGATGAATTTTAACTCTTGAGAGTGTAAAAATGAAACCAAATGGACCCTTGCGGGTCCATTTGGTTTCATTTTTACGTTCTCAAGAGTTACATCTGGTTAACCAACTTAGCTGGGGACCATCTGGAACCCTCTCAGGGACCACTGGTGGTCCCCGGACCACCTGTTGAAAACCCCTGGTTTAAAGCACCCAAGTAGGAAGTAAATTTAAATGCAAAATTTACAATATATTTTTTGGGGGGGCAAGTGACCATGAGCTGAGGGCAAGTAGGACCTGACTTGCACTTGCCCGATGGGCAAGTGCCTCGGAGACCTTAGTGTCAACCCCTGGATATGATCATTCATTAAAAAGAATTGCAAGCAGCTCATGAACTAATTTATCTGAGCCCATATTATGTGGGCCAGCCAATGGCTACCAGGTCTCAACATTACATTTAGTTTTAGAACAGTGATTCTCAGGCCTTTGCCTTTTATTTTATTATATTATTATAACCAGTTTGGGAGGTTGGTAAAAGGACACATGGACCTCCACTCTGATACTGTAGGCTACAATTTAAGTCGAACCACCAAATGGACCCAGCCAGGAGGGTTCCATTCGTACACACTCACTATCACTACCCACCATTTAGCTGGGGACCCCCTGGAACCCCTCAAATGACACCTGAGAAGGGTCCCCGGACCCCAGATTTGAGAACCGTGGTCTATGGCCGTAATAACAGTGTACTAACACTCTCAGGGCAATATGTATAGCAATCGCTTAGACAAGATGCCATAGAACCATAGAATCATAATCCCAGGGAATGCGTTTCTTTCCACAGTGACACTGCAGCTAAAAAGCCTATAGAGGAGTTTCTATAGCCAACACTGTAGGCTCGCGATGCGACGTTTAGCGTCGGCTCTTTTCGGCGAGCGACACCCTTGCGCGATGGAGTGTGTGTGAGTGTGTGTATACATACAGTATATAGACTATAACCTTCACTAGAATGTAATCTATCTGGGCTTAATCTGGACCCCTTACCCTGCATGTTGTTGGTCATGGTGGTCGTTATCTGTCGGGTCGTCTGGTGGTGCTGCTGGGCTGTAGGTCCGCCGTTAGTACTGCTGTTGTTGTGGCTTGTGGTGGATGATGACGAGGACGATGACGGCGATGATGATGATGTTGAGTTGGGAGTAGGACCGCTACTGCTACTGCTGCTGCTACTACAGGGAGTCGCCATTGTTGTGTGTTTGAATTCCATCAAGCAGCCAGCCAGACACAGGCTGGGAGGGAGGGAGCGGGGGTGTAGTCACAGTCTGGCTGAGGGTAAGAGACAGACAGACGTACAGACCGACTGAGTGGCTGCAATGCAGAAAGACAAGCGATAGCACATCTAGTTACAGTAGCCTATACTGAGAAGCAGCCTCTCCCTAGCTTCTTCCACCCTCCTGCAGCAGCACCCATGCCTTATTGTCTTCTTTTGTTATGTTTTATTTGTATTTCATTGTTAGGGGGACTTGGGGGAAGAGAATGTTGTTCAATCATAATAAACCCATGTGTCTTATATTAATATTAACCTCAACTAGAACAACAGATGGGTTGTAGCGGCTGCAGCAGGGAACTCACGGAGCCACAGTGTGTCATCAGCTGGTTACGTCGAAAATAGCAGCTCTACAAGCTCTCTAGTGTTGTCAAAATACTGACCCCATAGCCTCGGGGGACGGATCGGCAACTTCACGCTGCGATTGGTGTATGAGTGGGTTGTTATGACAACTGCCGATTCAGAGGAGGACGGAGGGGCGAGTTTTTTGTTTGTGAAAATGTGAATATAATAAAGGATCATGTTTAATCAATAACTACAACCAATACATAAAGTTAACAAATAGCTAAAAAGGGTCTCCGCTCAAAAACATAAGTGTTTCCGCCCGGTTTCGAACCGGGGACCTTTCGCGTGTGAGGCGAACGTGATAACCACTACACTACGGAAACTGTTGAAGCTCGTTTATTCAACCATGGTATTTAAAAGTAGAATGTGTCCGGAAGTTTGATTACTCAAATCATTTAACAAAAAAGATAAGATGTCCAACTGCCTCGCAAAGCCTGGCGAATCTGCACAATGCGAATCAAAGCTAGTCAGGGATACACATGGGGAAGTGACGACTCTGGACATTCTTTATTTACATAGACTTAAATTGTTTAACTTTATGTAAAGTTTGTCTCACGTCGTGTATAGTAGCAATACAATGGGTCATATTGGCGACAAGAATCAGGATCACACCAAAACATACGATTTTCTTTTGTGGAAAGTTTGCAATATTTGCATGTCTTCCTTCTTCTCTTTAGCTACATATGTTCAGGTGAGCTGTGTTGTCTTTGATTTGATCGTTCCATAAAAAGTCGATCTGGATTAAAAGCGTCTGTTAAATGCTTAAATTGTAAATTGTAGGCCATAACATGCCAATCGACAATTATGACTAAAATCTGTTTTATTTTTAGATCAATGACCCCGATGCAGGGTGGTGGATGGTAGGATACACCTCATGCACTGAATTTCTATTAATATTACCCATTGCCCTGAAATCATTAGCTAATTGAATGATATATGTGACTGTTGTAGGTTGGATATGCTGTCCCTGCAATCCTGTGTTTATGTATTGGTATCAAACCTCACGTGACAGGTGAGACAAGGGTTTACTTTAAAATAAATGTCACTTAAAGTAAATTAAGTCTCTCTCCATAGGCTTATTGGGAGGTATTAGTTAAAACTAAACAGTTTGCTAACCTAGCTACAGTAGTCTATGCCCTGGCCTCTATTCCTATTGTCATTTAACTTTAAATTAGCTAACTGAGTAAAGTCTATATTCTGAGTAGATTTATAGCTTGGTAAACAAAAGATTTAATAGTATTATTGCCGTAATCAGGTACACAGAATAGAATGCTATGGGTTTTGTGGTTATATGTGATGAACATTATGATAATATGATGTTCACAGTAGATTTGATCTCTATAATTTGTTTGTATATACTCCAGAATCATTTATGTGGAGGAGTGTTGCTGACCTCCACTTGGTCATTTCGAGTGCAGTTGCTGGCATGTTGGGATGGACCCTTTACAAAGAGAAGATTACAGACATCTTCCAAGAAGAAGAAGGGAGGTAGTTCTTTTTAATTGAATCTGTCATAAACAACACTGATAACAGTGTTGAAAACAACACTGTTATAGGCTCTAAAAAGGTTAGGCCAAGTACTATTGCATGTGCTCTGGGCTAAGATGGAGTCTTACGTTTGTCATTTGTGTCTAAATGCATTGTAAAATATCTTCAGAATATCATGTTTTAATTTAGAATGTACATTTCTGCCTAAGCAGTGAGATACAGCATATTGGCTTTGACTAAATGTTTTTTTACGTTGTAGTTACAGCAGGAAGTAAGGAACTATTAAACAGAAGTGTGTTTGAAGGGGAAGGACATCTGCTATATTTTGTAATATTTTTAAGCCTTTCTGAAGTAGCCTACAGACTGTCAGATCTGAGATGACGGAATTTTGACTAGCGTGAGCCAGCATTCTGAGACAACCCATATGTGAGGTTCCTGCATAGAACCATAATTTTCATTTGATGGAGGTTCAGTGTTGTAGTTTGCCTATCTTTTATTTTACAAAAGGAGAACACTGATGATTTTACCACCTATGTTCACTATTTTCCCCAGAGAGTTTTCTGGTCTGATGTTGACAGTCATTTGGCTACTTCTTTGTCGCCACTCTGGGAGGTAAGATGATTGTGTGGCAGCATCACACCTTTATAATCTGAATGTGTCTTTTATTTCAGTATCTCTGGCTGCTGGGTGTGGAGCTTACAGTCTCGTCTAGCCAGAGTGAACCAGTTCAAAATCTCTTCAAATATCTCTTTATTATATTATATGACAACTAACTTTTTAGGTTTTGACGTTGGCTCTTTAAAAATAGCAGATTTACAAGCTTGCAGCATGGAATACAGTGAGTGACAACTATGGAGTGTTAAGAGCACAAAAACTATATACATTAAGTAAATTAAATCATGTAGCAATATGTAGAATAAATAAATAAAATGACAAAAAATAAACCAAAGAAAAGTGTGAGAAAAATATATATCACACATTTATGAGTAAAGAAATGGGATATAAGTCATTTTTAGTTACTGTTATATTTAATTACGCTTACATTAATTCCCAAATACATTTATTTCCCCTTTTATTTTTCTATTTATTTACACATATATTTCCTGCAATATTTCCTTGATGCTCTTTTACGTCTCCTGTATTTCTGTCCCACATATTTATTTATGCTTACAAACTTCTCCAACATTTATGTCTGCAATTACCGGCTGTATATATTGTTGCGTCTATATATTCCTGCGTGTATATATTGTTGCGTCTATATATTCCTGCGTGTATATATTGTTGCGTCTATATATTCCTGCGTGTATATATTGTTGCGTCTATATATTCCTGCGTGTATATATTGTTGCGTCTATATATTCCTGCGTGTATATATTGTTGCTTCTATATATTCCTGCGTGTATATATTGTTGCGTCTATATATTCCTGTGTGTGAGTATGCTAATTTAGTGGGCTGTCCGGGGCGGGCCCAGTCAGTCTTGCTCATTAACATACTGGATATTTGCATACTGTAGCTAAGCTACTAGGCTACTCGGCCTCGCTAGTCGCCTAGTCGGGCTGGCAGGCGGCGAGGCAGCGTCCCCCGGAGCACAGAGTGCCGGCGGGGCCCTCGCCAGAGGCGGGCTTCGCGTTCGCGTCGCCCCGGTGCTCGGCGTGAGCCCTGGAGGTCCGGAAAAATATATTCCCCGGCTGCGCGGGGGACTTAAACCCTTTCTTCTGGTTGTAGCCTATGTTTGTTTGTACATGCCTATGGACCGGGGAACATAGGACCATTTTCTTTAAAAAGGGTGTTCCCCGCCTGGTATCTGAACACGGAACAAGACTGGAATGTTTTTGTGCGTGACTATTTCTTGCCTTACTAGGCGTAAGGACAGTGACAGTGTTGACATTTCTTGCCCGCAACACTATCAAAACAGCACCCAGCAAAAGCACAAAACCCGACGTTTGGAAAATGCTCTCTCACTGACCATCCCATAATCATATAAAGATATTAACTAAATGCAAAGTTGCATTATGGTGTAAGGCTTATGCGGAGCCAATCACATTTGTTTTGTTTCGCCATAATTTATGATTAAATCATATAAAAGAAGTACTAGCGGGCCATGCCGCAATGAACCACGGACGAAAGCAAGCAGACAAAATAAGGCGCGCGCGCGCGCGCGCGCACACACACACACACACACACACACACACACACACACACACACACACACACACACACACACACACACACACACACACACACACAGATCTGTGTGCTTGTAGATTGGCTATTTTTCGGGGAGGTTAGCGGCACCAATAAATAATCCCCTCATTTCTCTCTCGCACAGACGAGCGCGCTTTTTTGGCAATATATGATTACAGTTTTACATCGATCAGACTCCTGTGCGTAATGCGCGTCTTGCTGCTCCAAAACCATAGACGTGCAGCTTTTTTTGGCCACTTAACCATGGCGCTGCGCCATTGGCGCACGCGGGACAAATGCAACTGCACAACTATACATGTTTCTATGACCAAATTCGTTTTGCAGGCATTATGTGGTCAATGGCCAGGATGGGCACATTATATGGAACTTAATGCAGTGAATGGCATATTAATTACGTAGAGTTTAATGACGATCAAGGCCAGCCAGGCCGCCAGCATCATTAGGGCACATCGTTGTTGATTCTGAATTTACAAAAGGCAGGTCAGTTATAGTTGAGGTGCTCCAGTCGTGAAAAAAAGTATCTATGGCTCTGTGTCCGCGACGTCCCTTCCCTCCTCTCCTCTCCTCGCATAATTAGGCCCTTGCATAATTAGGCTGTAGGTAGGGCTACATGAAGGGAGCGTCGCGGTGCCAGCGGGACGCAGTATTGGCGACGCATGGTCTACAGTAAATGCGGGCGGTCAGGACTCAGGACCGCACGAGTACGACTGCCCTTGCCGAGACATCATGAAAATGCTGGCGCGCGTGGGTTTTAGAGGCTAGCATCGTCATGCATTTATAGATGCGGATCAGACACTTTAGCAATAATGAACGTATGAAGAGAACTGCACTCACTGGAGTCCTGCGCAGGCACGGACGCGCGGACGCAATGCATCTGTCCTGTCATTCATTATTAGCAAGCTATCGAATCTGAGAGTTTATTTTCCTCGCGACAGA